>CM042137.1:130837739-130865239 GCA_023376005.1 Doryteuthis pealeii | reverse complement strand
TGCCACTTCTTCACTGAAGAAGGCCAAACAGTTCGGTTGGGAGCACACAAATGGCTCACAAGTTCAGCTTTGCCTTTCTACGCCCTGTCACCCAAATGACATGGTTAATTATATATATATATACAGGGTGATCTAAAAGTAACTACCTATTTTAAACTACTTATATTTTTTATATTACCAATGTATGGTTAACACTATCTCACTTGATGAGACAGTAGTAAACCAATATATACAGTATTATTAGGAGAGTGCTCAATATTAATAATAAATGAATATAAATTGTTTGTTTTTTTTTGTATATATTCAATTGTATGGAAACTAATCTGGTACCATACTGGTTTCATGTCCTTTTAAACTTTCTTGTTTAAAAAGAGCAATCTTCGGGCAGTGAAAGGTCTGAAAAAGTTTTAAAAAAATATGGACAAAGGGATTGTGCGTCGGTGATTTGAAATTGTGTCACTGCATACACGGCTCCTTTTGGTTATTTACATATGTGATGTGCCTTTTCCGTGCGTGCGTGTAATGTAATATAATATCATATATATATATATATATATATATATATATATTATAAGATTTTTGGATGTTTATATTTTAGAAGCTTTGTTGAATAAAATATATATTATATTTTCGCTTGAAGGCAATTACAATGCATGTATCGCATAAAATTCGATACTTTTTTTCAAGTTCATTTTCTATAAAAAAAAGTATCGAATTTTATGCGATACATGCATTGTAATTGCCTTCAAGCAAATATATATATATGCACCAACCCCTCCTCACGAGCAGGATGTGACACAAGATCAATTCCTTAAGCAGAGTTTTGACAGGTTTGAGTTTAGGGTTTTTCTTCTAGACAGGTTATCTAGCCAAGTTTAAAGATCCCAGACTGTCTCATTATTTACCCATAGTTGGAGGAAGAGTACTAGTGCTATTTGAAATGCAAACAACCCCGTCCAGGATTTGAACTCGGGTCGACGAGTGCATTTCCTACGATTTTAACTATTACACCAGGCACCTCCATTAATTATGTACGAACACATTCTAAATTAATTGCAATACAAATGCGTCCATATTTATCAATGATAACAACTTGCTGGTGTAGGGAAGACTGGATTCTTCCTTGTTTAGGCCGCCAAATCTAACAAAGGTTTCGTATTCCTTATTTAGAGTATGTCTTACTAAAGTCTCTTGAAGAATGTCGAACTTATTTTGAAGACTGTCTGACAGATATCGACTGAAGAAAACTAGCATTATGACTAATTTTGAACCTATCGGGTTATCACTGCTATCAAGATATGACGGTAATATTTCAATATTTGGAATCTGAAAAGAAATAAGACTAAGAAATATAAATTGAAATAGCAGACAATTCTATATAAAACAATACAAAGTTCTCTTTCTAAGAATGTTTTTTCAATTATAATATATATCTAATAGCAAAAAACACCATCCAGGCGGTGTAAAAATCAATTTTTGAAAGATATTTCATAAGCAGGTGGTAATTAAATAAATAAAATAAAACGTTTGATATTTTTAGAAATTAATTGCTTACTTCAAAAGCATCATATTCACTCACTCCACCGCTGTTACCAAATAGCAATTGTATTACGCCTGTCTTCTATTTGGAGTAGTAGATTGCTTGTTATAAATATCCGCATTAAAAAAGCAGATAACACTAACATGCGTAGGAAAGGTATGAGTACAACGAACCCTCCCCCCGCAGCTATTGGTAAATAGTAAGGCCAACTTGACTCTTTAACCTTGGTTAGGTAGCCAGTCTAGGGGAAGGACAACTCTGAATTCAAATCTGATAAACTCCGATTTAGAAATTGACGTTGTGTTTCATCCTTCCCGTGTGGATGGGTAGATAAATGGCGTTATAAAAAGATCCTAGTACTTTGTCTGGGATCGAACCTCATCCATCTATCTTAATTATGGGGAAAAAACCTATTTCACATACGATGCGTAGGATGAACATTGATATGAAGAATCAGGTTATGATTGCTTAATGGGATCGATATGCATGGGGAGCCGGGGCGGTGGGAGAGTGTAAAAGAAATAAAGTCTGGAGTTGTCCCACTCTGAAATCGATACCAAATAGCAAATAGACAACGTTAATCTATTTGTTGCTCCTTGGATACTTTTGTTGTCGTCATTCAGAATCTCCAAAGTATTTTAGTTAATCATAAGAGACCTAGTTTCCCTTACGGAAAACTTAGAGAAAATATTTTCCCAGTTTTGGTTCGATGCCAAAGCAGAACCAAACTTGGTCTCCAAAATACAAGTTTATCGAAATATAATTTCGTACTGCTATACTAACGCCCATAAAAAGTACATCATAACCAAAGTTTTTTTTTTTTATCAAAAGTTAATTTTCTTCTACCCTCACCACAAAAATAAAGACTATATCAAAAGAATTTCATAGGTGCTTCGACCAAGACTTAAGTTTCCCCAAAAATGATCATCAGGGTTAATTGTAATGAATTAAGAAATTGGTTTATTAAAGACAATTGTGAAAGGGAATAATACAATTATAGCCGTGAAGATGAACGCTAGGTAGTTGATTGTGTCATTAAAATGTCAAATATCAAACATGATTGCACGATTTTGTAACAGTAGATTATCTTAGAACTGCGTCTTATACATCGTAGGCGAAGTTTGAGACTTCCCGTAGGCCTTTATATTATTATGATTATTTCCTGCTATTGAGATGTCTTGTGTATGCTTATTGCTTGCATGTACTGCCAAATTGCTTTTATACAGCTATGTTTCTGCTTGTGTAATGCACAGCTAAACTGTTTTCAACAATATATGCTTTAATACACTAAAAACTTTTTTCCTGAATCTGACCGGCTGAAATGGGGGTGCGTCTTATATGCCGTCAAATACAGTAACCCATAGATGGGACCCTAACAGGTACTACCAATCCGAAGGGTGTGTGGCTTTCCTTAATAATCACTATATCGCTTCTTCGAAATTTCCTATTTCATCAATTATCGTGACATATAGGCGATGAGTTTTTAATGTGATATCCTGCAATAGGAAAATGGTGAGGTGTGAACCATGCATTTCTTACTGTTGTCAGTTTTTGAAGGTAAGACCATAAACCTAAGTGGAAAGGCGAATATACTTTGCTGATACTTACATTTGTATTATGCTAAGAGAAGTGATGATACATTACCTGTACTCCACAAATCTATCTATCTATCTATCTATCTATCTATCACACGCAACTCTTCTACATTTCATTCATCCACCCTCACAAAACTCTCTCTCTCTCATATATATAAAGGTGTTCGGGAGAAATTTGACAGTTTTATAAGGAAAAAGAAAAAGTGCTTGGTAACTATAAAATTTAATGGATGGTAAAGAAATTCAACAGGCACGGAAATTACACTACTGTAGACAAGATTCACTCAAAATAACCGCCATTAGCGTCGATCACAGCCTCAATCCAGCTCCGGGAATCTGGAGCAAGTTGATGTTATAGTTTCCCTGGGAAGGCTCTCAAAACCTACCTTAATTCTGTCGATTAATCGGGCTTTTGTAGTACTGGCACAGCAACTGTTGTCTTTCTCAACAGCGCCACATACATAATAATCAATGGTGTTAAGATTTGGGGAGTTCGGAGGCCAAATATTGGGACTGGTCTAGTCGTAAAAAATCGCTGACAACCATTTTTGACTTTTTCCAGAGGTGTGGCAGGGGGCCGAATCCTGCTGTCATACATATGGCTTACCATTGGCTACCTTTGTTATCCAGGGCTTGACTACAGCGTTTAGCAACTCCACGTAGGCATCTGAATTCAACCTGATACCCTTTCTGCAGAATTTCGAGGAATTCCGCAGTACGAACGCAATCAGATCATCTGTTATGTTGCTTTCTTCTAGCCACAGCCGTGTAGTCTCCATTGCAATTCTCCAGTTCATGCCTGATTGTTTTTACAATTTTCAGGGAGCATTGGGCAGCAACCATAATCTCTTTATTTTGATGACCGGTGCAGATCATCATGATACAACTTATTCTCTTCCATGATTCACGTGGTTTCCAGTCATCCATTCTATCTGACATCACGTATATGAATGAAGAAGGGACCAAGCTTTTAAATGATGCATAGTGTGAGTCAATACCTCCAACCTACAGAGAAAAATAACCAAATATAAATATGTCAAATTTATCCCGAACACCATGTATATCTGGTTAGACCTAACAAAACATCTATCTATTTATCAATCTTTATATTTCTTTATTCATCTAACATATGCAACTATACTACCTTTCTTTCACCCCCACAAACCCACCTATCTATCTATGGCAGGCAAACACCAACCTTATCCCCAAGCCACCTACACATATTCAGACACATCCAAAAAGGCCATTCCTAAATCATACGTAACTTCTACTTTTAATTTATATATGTATATCTTGGCCTTGTGCCAGATTAAATTAAGTATATATATATATATATATATATATACTTAATCAAATAAAGCCGACCATTGTGCTGCAGTCAGATTGTCACTATTACAAGAGAAAAAAAGCAATTTCCGTGCTCCATGTTAAAAATCAAAGTTATCAATTGTGAACTCCACGGGGAAATGCTCGACTGGCATCAATATTTGATGAACAAACAAGAAAAAATGATTTGTTTTATAGACCAATGCTTTTATCGTCATTACATGATTCAAGATATTTCGATGAGAGCACCAGTCAATATTGAAAGCATCATCAGATATCAAAGATATTATCCACACAATAATAACACCTATTTTATGAGGACTAGAAGAGAACTAAATTGGACACACACCTACACACGTAAAACTACATAAGTTCTAATGCAGAATAGCTCGCAAGTGATAATGTAATGAGTTTACGTATAAAAAGCATTATATTTCATTGAAATACCCGAAACCTTTGAGAAGCTCTGATTAGGGTTAGGATAAAGGTTAAGGTTAATTTTAAGGTTAGGGTCAGTGTTAGAGTTAATGTTAAGGTCAGAATTAGGCTATTTCGGGAGTTTACCATATCATTAGATTACGTATAAAAAGCATTATTTTCATTGCAATACCCGAAACCATTGAGTTCATGACATGCAATACTCCACTTTGGCCCTATCTTGGGCTAGACGGGCGGTCGGAGAGGCCCCCTCCGATCAATCGACTGGTCACGTCAAGCCCTAGCATCTATATGATTCCCCCAACCCTATTGCCCTTATGGCAAGCCCCAACCCCTTTTTATCATATGGGTGCTAGAAGGCGGTAACTGCGGGTCTACATGTCCTGGGAATGACGTTAAACTCTATCTGATGGTGAGGTTCCAGTTCTGGAGATTTGGGGAATGTGGAGCACCCCTTCATCACCATTGCTCCCTGGTCCACTCTAACCCGGAGTGGTAGTACCTGTTAGGGTCCCATCTATGGGTTAAATAGAAAAATGTATTTATAAAAAAATTGTATTATCCATTAAGAATTGATTTATTTCAAAACTTTATCGGCATTAAATGACCCACTGAGGTTGATATACCATAAAACAAACCAAACCAAACCGAAACCATTGAGACGTTAGGGTAAAGTTTAAGATTAGTTTTAGTGTTAGGGTTAGTGTTAGGATTAGGCTACTTCGGGAGTTTCTCCATATCTAATGCTATTTATACATTAAATGCGATTTCAATGATATTATCTCTTCGGCATTTGTACAACCACACATAAGCATATACAATGTCTTTCCAAAATACAAAGTGTCCCTCCCCAAAAGTGACTTTTTCTAATAATGTAGCTCAAATGATCTCAAATTTTAATGAAGTAATCGCTGGTTGTAAATGATCTCAAATTTAACAAAGCGTTTAAAAACTAAGTTTAAGGTTTTAATTTCCCCCCAGGGGTAACAGTTGTATTCACTAGTAATGAAAAGGCATTCTGTGTATTAGAATATTCTCAAACTCGGTCAAATAAGAGTTTAAGGCTTTGCGAAATCGATTATAAAATTCTACATCCCCCTGAGTATTGTTTAAATGTTGATAAATAAATATTTTTTATTATTCAACATGAAGCCTATTTAATTTTGTTTGTTTAGGACTTGAAATTACTTAGATATTCACATTTCAAATGATGTCAATTTCTTTCTGGACACCCTGTATATTGGGTTTTGTTTGAGCTAGTTGGTTTTACGGCATATCAACACTCTTGGGGTTATTCATTGCCAATCAGTCTTTTTTTTTTTTCAATGCAAGCAATGATGGTTTTGCACCTCATAATAATAATTTGTAAACAATAATTTCAAGTTTGTATTTAACCATCTCCTTCATCACGGGGATGGTGTGACACAAGATCAATTCTTAACCGGAGTACAGCTGGTTTGAATCTAGACTTCACCTAGAGAGTAGGCCATACCACGGGCAAATAACCCAGTCTGCCCTACTATTTACCCATAGTGGGCGGTACAACAAATGGATTCAACCCTTTCCAAAGGTCATTAACGTGAAGTGAGACGCCTACAGCCTCGTCCAGGTTAAAGTGGACCTGGGAGTAATGGCAATGAGGATATAACTGTACCTTTTCAGAAAATCACTGGAACTTCACTAGCGAATGTTTTTTAGTGTTGTACCCAGGACATCTTTTTTTTCTTAGAGGAGGAATCTTACCCCTTAAGAGGGGATTCGCTCAGCGTATTCTGAGCAGCGCCGACAGGGCAGAACAATTTTATCAAAACTTTCACTCGTTCCCCAAAGATACCCGCATCAGAAAAAATGAGGTCTGAAAAAGTTCAGCTTCTGGTTATCGTTATCGTGCTTTTAACCTGAACTATATGCAGAGAGAAACGCCGAGTGAATGGAGGTGCGTAATGTAATGGTTAGAGTCGTAGGAATGGACTCGTCGACTCAAGTTCAAATCCTGGATGATATTGTTTGAATTTCACATAGCGCTAATACCCTTGGGAAAGGTATGTATCCAACTATTCTCTCTCCAGTTATGGGTAAATAATAGGACAGGCTGAACTTCTTAACCTTGGTTAAGTAACTAGTCTAGGAGAAGGAAAACTCTTAATTCGAACCTGTTAAAATCCGCTTAAGAAATTGACCCTGTGTCGCATCCTGCTTGTGGGTTGGTAAATATATATATATATATATATATATATATATTATATATATATATATATATATATATGCAGTAGAGAGAGAATATTTGATTTCTTAATGACATGCACACCTTTGTGGGTTATGTAATGCCAAAGCGATACTTGTAAAACAAAAAAACAAAAACAGTACTATACAATCTATCGCCGGGAGTGGAGTAAGTCCGGAAATGAACGTAATAGTGTGACTATAATTCGAACTTGTTTACTACGATGTTGTCATCCAGCACGTCGTCCACTACGTCATGGGTGTCCCCCCATGTATATGCAATACAAGTGATAATTAAGTAGCTAACCAATTACCGTACATACTGATGTAAAAGTCGACCCTTAATTTATGGTGATGAAATCATTAATATATAGAAATTTCATTACGATTTCTTGCCACCTGCCGCTTCCAAGATATGCATATATCCGAGCTATTTATGCTTTGCTACTTAGACATATTTCTCTCTTTGTTTATCTATGTACCGCACGTGGTGTAATATGGAGCAAGCTAGATTAGCAGGCCATTGTTAGTGAGTTCGTTTCTCACTTGGTGTCCCATACTTTCGACCGGATACCAAATTTGAACTTTTTATTTTAGAGCACCTCACGTAGTGTAATGCTGAGCAAGCTAGATTATCAGACCATTGCAAGTGAATTCGGTTCTCACTGGGTGTCCCATATTTGCAGCATTGTGCCATATTTAAACATAGTATTTTAAGACAGTGTGATGCTAAGCAAGCTAGATTAGCAGACCATTGTTAGTGAGTTCGGTTCTCACTTGGTGTCCCATACTTTCGACCTGATACCAAATTTGAACTTTGTATTTTAGGGAACCTCACGTAGTGTAATGCAGAGCAGGCTAGATTGGCAGGTCATTGATAGTGAGTTCGATTCTCACTGGGAGTCCGTTATTTCTGGACTTGTGCCACAGCCAAGCTAAGCTAGTTATGAGACGACTGCTATTCATTTAGGTGTCCCGGTCTGTCACCTTTAAGGAATGCATGTCAGTACCTTTTTTATACGAATGTTAAGACATGTCTGATTCGAGGATGTGCTCCAAGCCACACTTGGAGAGTAACAGGCGAGCGTGGCATCTCACAGTATAGTCTGGTTCATCAATTTTACAACCGAGATAAAAAAATATCTGGAGTTGCCTCATATTACCAAAATATTGCAAAACTTATGACTCAACCTAGTATTTGTATTAAAAATCTGGAAAACCATCTGAGAGTATGAGAAGACTGCTATTCATTTAGGTGTCCCGGTCTGTCACCTTTAAGGAATGCATGTCAGTACCTTTTTATACGAATGTTAAGGCTCCAAGCCATAAAGCCACACTTGGAGAGTATCAGGCGAGCGTGGCATCTCACAGACTAGTATGATTTGTCCCGTTCACAAAACTTGGCAAAAGTATCTGAAAGTTGCCTCATATTCCAAAATATTGCAAAACTTATGACTCAACCTAGTATTTGTATAAAAATCTGGAAAACCATCTGAGAGTATGAGACGACTGCTATTCATTTAGGTGTCCCGGTCTGTCACCTTTAAGGAATGCATGTCAGTACCTTTTATACAATGTTAAGGCTCCAAGTATAAACCACACTTGGAGAGTATCAGGCGAGCGTGGCATCTCACAGACTAATAACATTTGTCCCGTTCACAACCTTGGCAAAAGTATCTGAAAGTTGCCTCATATTTCCAAAATATTGCAAAACTTATGACTCAACCTAAGTATTTGTATTAAAAATCTGGAAAACCATCTGAGAGTATGAGACGACTGCTATTCATTTAGGTGTCCCGGTCTGTCACCTTTAAGGAATGCATGTCAGTACCTTTTTATACGAATGTTAAGGCATATAATTATTTCCTTGTATTTGTCTTTCTGTTTATTTTGCTTTCGTTAACACTATTAAATAATTAAACACTTGATATAATCGTTTGAATCTTACTATTAATTGACTGCTTCTCTCTTCGTTAAGTGACTATTGTAAACAAAGACTAATTAGCTGGGGGTCAGCAAGAAGAAAAGCCAGTCAGTTATGCTGTGTCAGAGACGACAACTGGGCCACATCCCGTTACTTCTTTTTTTCTTTTCTTTTCTTTTTTTTTTTTTTTATCAAGGTCGTTGGCAATTATTCTTTTCGCTTTTTTTATGGTTGTGAAGAGGACGGCATTATGACATGCAAAAGAATTGTTGGAATTTTGCACTGGTTGAGTTAGATTGACATTAGACTTGTGATTTTTCTATCTTCCAAAACAAAAGAGTTCTAGAGAAGAGAAAAAAAAGTTTATACAAATGTCGTCTCTGATAGAAACAACTTCTTTTTCTAATCTCTCTAGCTCTTTCTTCTCTTTCTCTCTCTCTCTATTCTCTCTCTTTCTTTCCCTATCTCTCTCTCTCTCTCTCTCTCTCTTACTCTCTTACTCACCTTTTTCTCTTTCTTCTCTTTTCTTTTTCTATCTCTTCTCTTTCTTTCTTTCTCTATCTCTTTCTCTCTTGCTTTCTTTCTTTTCTTTTCTCTCTCTCTTTCTCTCTTCTCTTTCTTCTCTCTTCTCTTCTTTCTTTTCTCTTTCTCTCTCTCTCTCTCTTCTCCTCTCTCTTTCTCTTTCTCTTCTCTTTTTTCTCTTTCTCTTTTCTCTCTTTCTCTTCTTTCTCTTTCTTCCTTTCTCTCTTTCTTCTCTTTATTTTTCTTTTCCCTTTTCTTTTCATTCTTTCTCTTGTTTTTTCTTTTTTGATTCTTTACCTCTCTTTTCTTTTTTTCTGACTGATTCACATACACACACACACGCACACACACACACACACACACACACCCTGTTGGCTGGGGTGTTAGAATGCTCCAATTGCACTTCTGCAGAGTGGTAAGACTCCCCCAATGGGGTTACCTGTTGGCCGTGGGTGGCGACCCGTGATGCTTAAGGATAGAACCCAGGTGGATAAGCAGTTCATGACTTGCAATACTCCACTTTGGCCCTATCTTGGGTTAGACAGGCGGTAGGAGAGGCCCCCTTTGATCAATCGGCTGGTCACGTCAAGCCCTAGCATCTATATGATTGCCCCAACCCTATTGCTCTTATGGCAATCCCTAACCCTTTTTATCATATGGGTACTAGAAGGTGATGGCTGAGGGTCTACATGTCCTGGGAAGGACGTTAAACTCTATCTGATGGTGAAGTTCCAGTTTTGGAGGTTTGGGGAATGTGGAGCACCCCTTCATCACCATTGCTCCCTGGTCCACTCTGAGCCGGAGTGGTAGTACCTGTTAGGGTCCCATCTATGGGTTAAATAGTTTGTCGATAAAAAAATTGAGTATCCATTAAGAATGAATTTATTTCAAAACTTTATCGGCATTAAATGACCCACTGAGGTTGATATGCCATAAAATAAACCAAACCAAAACAGATCATTTGAATGAGAATTGACCAAGTTATTAGATTATGAAATGATATAATTTTTTCTTGAGATGACTTAGCTGCACTATGACATTAAATTGTTTGGTTTAATTTGCTTTGTTTTACGGCATATCAACCTCAGTGGGTCATTTAATGCCGACAAAGTTGTGAAATAAATTCATTCTTAATGGATACTCAATTTTTTTTATTGACATTTTATCGATGTATTTATAAAAAAAAAACTGTATCCATTAAGAATTAATTTATTTCAAAACTTTATCGGCATTAAATGATCCACTGAGGTTGATATGCCATAAAACAAACCAAACCAAACCAAAATTTAATCTCTGTCCTAAAGTAGAGAAAATCCTCAGGAAAAACCAAAACAGTTTTTATAGAAATCGATCAACAACTTCACAGATCTTTTTTCTCCGAATGTTTGAGATGAGGCTTGATGATTAGTATTATCTGCGTTATTCGGACTATTCTCCTCATCTTTATTGTTATTTCCCGTGTTCGAAAAGAAGGTTCCCGAGTCCGAAAAGAAGGTTCCCGAGTTTGAGAAGGTTCCTGAGTCCAACAAGAAATACCTGAAGAAGGCCGGAGGTATATCGGCCGAAACGTTGTACAAATAACAATAAAGATGAGGATGTAAGATTCAAAGGTTATGACAAAGTTATGACTCGTTGAAACGCAAACAAACTCCGACAAGGTTGAGGGACAAAACATTTAATATGGTACAGCACATGAATACACAAAGGATACATAAATTACATAGAAGTGTACATGAAAATATACATACGTATACAATAGTAATATGAACATAAAAGCAACAGACATGAGACTAAAGTAGTCCATGCTGGGAAATCACTTACAGTAATGTAAGGGGGAGCAAAGCCCCACCAAGAAAGGGGTAGGCATAAGACTATCTCATTGTGTCTCGTAGGTCGAGCAGCAGGCAAAGAGGAAGAGAAATTCAAAACAGCCGCTTAAATACACGAGGCCCCTAGCGGGAACCAGCGACATTAAACGGGCAGACAACTCCCTAGGCAAATACGAAAATAACCCCAACAAGGACAATAGTCCGAATAACGCAGATAAAAACTTCACAGATCTTGATTATTCATTAAATTGTAGAAAGGTTTGAGCAAAAAATCTCGAACCAAATCAACTGTTTGTAGATTTCTCCTAGGCATTTGACTCTATAAAGAGAGAAAAGATGGAGCAAATACTACTAGCATATGGTCTAGGGCTGGTTTAGCTCAGTCGGTAGAGAGTCGGACAATACAACTGCATGTTTTAACACAATACTGTAAAGTGAGAAGCTGATGGTAGGTGTGGCGCTCCACCTCAGATGCCAAAAACAATCTCCTTGGTCTAGCACTAGTGAAAAGGGATAGACTCCCTCGCTGTCTGGCTGATACTGACTTAAAGCCAACCGATGATTTTACTTACAATGGTCTCTACAAAGAAATTGTGGACCAAGTAACCAATAAGCACCCAGTTGGGATCTGTTTTGAAAGGAACTCCATTCGCTTTTACCGTAAACTTCTGGTTGTTTATTTACAAACAACAAATGATTTTTTTTGCATTAGAATTTCACTGTAAGATTTTTTAAAGTTTGTCTATGTATATTTACAACCCAAAGGCATGTTTTTATACTAAAATAGTTTTCGATCTTAATAAAAAAAATCAGTTATTTCATGTTGTTCTTGTTATTCAATAGGAATTTTTTAAATGAAAATAGTTTTATTTACAAAATATTTTTATGTTTATTTAAATAAAAGGATGTTGAGACCAAGTAACCAATAAATAACTATTCTTTAAAATTAAAATCTTACAGTGAGATTCAGCAAGGCCACCGGCTAGCGGTTTTTGAGGCAGGAGGCTGCTCTCAGTTGTTTGTTTACAAACAACAGATGATTTTTTTTGCATTAGAATTTCACTGTAAGATTTTAATTTTAAAGAATAGTTATTTATTGGTTACTTGGTCTCAACATCCTTTTATTTAAATAAACATAAAAATATTTTGTAAATAAAAACTATTTTCATTTAAAAAATTCCTATTGAATTAACAAGAACAACATGAAATAACTGATTTTTTTTATTAAGATCGAAAACTATTTTAGTATAAAAACATGCCTTTGGGTTGTAAATATACATAGACAAACTTTAAAAAAATCTTACAGTGAAATTCTAATGCAAAAAAAATCATTTGTTGTTTGTAAATAAACAACCAGAAGTTTACGGTAAAAAGTGAATGGTATTCCTTTCAAAACAGATCCCAACTGGGGTGCTTATTGGTTACTTGGTCCACAATTTCTTTGTAGAGACCATTGTAAGTAAAATCATCGGGTTGGCTTTAAGTCAGTATCAGCCAGACAGCGAGGGAGTCTATCCCCTTTTCACTAGTGCTAGACCAAGGAGATTGTTTTTGGCATCTGAGGTGGAGCGCCACACCTACCATCAGCTTCTCACTTTACCAGTATTGTGTTAAAACATGCAGTTGTATTGTCCGACTCTCTACCGACTGAGCTAAACCAGCCCTAGACCATATGCTAGTAGTATTTGCTCCATCTTTTCTCTCTATATAGAGTCAAATGCCTAGGAGAAATCTACAAACAGTTGATTTGGTTCGAGATTTTTTGCTCAAACCTTTCTACAATTTAATGAATAATCAAGATCTGTGAAGTTTTATCTGCGTTATTCGGACTATTGTCCTTGTTGGGGTTATTTTCGTATTTGCCTAGGGAGTTGTCTGCCCGTTTAATGTCGCTGGTTCCCGCTAGGGGCCTCGTGTATTTAAGCGGCTGTTTTGAATTTCTCTTCCTCTTTGCCTGCTGCTCGACCTACGAGACACAATGAGATAGTCTTATGCCTACCCCTTTCTTGGTGGGGCTTTGCTCCCCCTTACATTACTGTAAGTGATTTCCCAGCATGGACTACTTTAGTCTCATGTCTGTTGCTTTTATGTTCATATTACTATTGTATACGTATGTATATTTCATGTACACTTCTATGTAATTTATGTATCCTTTGTGTATTCATGTGCTGTACCATATTAAATGTTTTGTCCCTCAACCCTTGTCGGAGTTTGTTTGCGTTTCAACGAGTCATGACTTTGTCATAACCTTTGAATCTTACATCCTCATCTTTATTGTTATTTGTACAACGTTTCGGCCGATATACCCTCCAGCCTTCTTCAGGTATTTCTTGTTGGACTCAGGAACCTTCTCAAACTCGGGAACCTTCTTTTCGGACTCAGGAACCTTCTTTTCGAACTCGGGAAATAACAATAAAGATGAGGAGAATAGTCCGAATAACGCAGATAATACTAATCATCAAGCCTCATCTCAAACATTCGGAGAAAAAAGATCTGTGAAGTTGTTGATCGATTTCTATAAAAACTGTTTTGGTTTTTCCTGAGGATTTTCTCTACTTCAGGACAGAGATTAAGTTTTGGTTTGTTTTGTTTTACGGCATATCAACCTCAGTGGGTCATTTAATGCCGATAAAGTTTTGAAATAAATTAATTCTTAATGGATACACAGTTTTTTTTTTATAAATAAATGGATAAAATGTTGATAATAAAATTGAGTATCCATTAAGAATGAATTTATTTCACAACTTTGTCGGCATTAAATGACCCACTGAGGTTGATATGCCGTAAAACAAAGCAAATTAAACCAAACAATTTAATGTCATAGTGCAGCTAAGTCATCTCAAGAAAAAATTATATCATTTCATAATCTAATAACTTGGTCAATTCTCATTCAAATGATCTGTTATGGTTTGGTTTATTTTACGGCATATCAACCTCAGTGGGTCATTTAATGCCGATAAAGTTTTGAAATAAATTCATTCTTAATCAATACTCAATTTTTTTTATCGACAAATTTTTCTATTTAACCCATAGATGGGACCCTAACAGGTACTACCACTCCGGGTCAGAGTGGACCAAGGAGCAATGGTAATGAAGGGGCGCTCCACATTCCCCAAACCTCCAAAACTGGAACCTCCCCATCAGATAGATTTTAACGTCATTCCCAGGACATGTGGACCCTCATCCATCACCTTCTAGTACCCATATGATAAAAAGGGTTAGGGATTGCCATAAGGGCAATAGGGTTGGGGCAATCATATAGATGCTAGGGCTTGACGTGACCAGCCGATTGATCAAAGGGGGCCTCTCCTACTGCCCGTCTAGCCAAAGAAAGGGCCAAAGTGGAGTATTGCATGTCATGAACTGCTCATCCACCTGGGTTCTATCCTTAAGCATCACGGATTGCCACCCACGACCAACAGGTGACCCCATTGGGGGAATCTTGCCCCTCTGCAGAGGTGCAATTGGAACATTCTAATACACCAGCCAACAGGGCGTGTGTGTGTGTGTGTGTGTGTGCGTGTGTGTGTGTATGTGAATCAGTCAGAAAAAAGAAAAGAGAGTAAAGAAATCAAAGGAAAAGAGAAGGGGTAAACAAGAGAAAGAATGAAAAAGAAAAGGGAAAAGAAAAATAAAGAGAAGAAAGAGAGAAAAAGGAAGAAAGAGACAAAGAAAGAGAAAGAGAGAAAAAGAGAAAGAGAAAGAAAGAGAAAGAGAAAGAGAAAGAGAGAGGGAGAAAGAGAAAGAGAGAGAGAGAAAGAGAAAAGAAAGAGAAAGAGAGAGAGAAAGAGAAGAGAGAAAAAAGAAAGAGAGAGAAAGAAAGAAAGAAAGAAAGAAAAGCAAGAGAGAAAGAGATAGAGAAAGAAAAAAAGAAAGGAAAAGAGAGAAAGAGATAGAAAAAGAAAAAAGAGAGAAAAAGAAGAAAAAGAGTGAGTAAGAGAGTAAGAGAGAGAGAGAGAGAGAGAGAGATAGGGAAAGAAGAGAGAGAATGAGAGAGAGAGAGAAAGAGAAGAAGAGCTAGAGAGATTAGAAAAAGAAGTTGTTTCTATCAGAGACGACATTTGTATGAAACTTTTTTTTCTCTTCTCTAGAACTCTTTTGTTTTGGAAGATAGAAAAATCACAAGTCTAATGTCAATCTAACTCAACCAGTGCAAAATTCCAACAATTCTTTTGCATGTCATAATGCCGTCCTCTTCACAACCATAAAAAAAAGCGAAAAGAATAATTGCCAACGACCTTGATAAAAAAAAAAAAAAAAGAAAAGAAAAGAAAAGAAGAAAAAGTAACGGGATGTGGCCCAGTTGTCGTCTCTGACACAGCATAACTGACTGGCTTTTCTTCTTGCTGACCCCCAGCTAATTAGTCTTTGTTTACAATAGTCACTTAACGAAGAGAGAAGCAGTCAATTAATAGTAAGATTCAAACGATTATATCAAGTGTTTAATTATTTAATAGTGTTAACGAAAGCAAAATAAACAGAAAGACAAATACAAGGAAATAATTATATGCCTTAACATTCGTATAAAAAAGGTACTGACATGCATTCCTTAAAGGTGACAGACCGGGACACCTAAATGAATAGCAGTCGTCTCATACTCTCAGATGGTTTTCCAGATTTTTAATACAAATACTAGGTTGAGTCATAAGTTTTGCAATATTTTGGAAATATGAGGCAACTTTCAGATACTTTTTGCCAAGGTTGTGAACGGGACAAATGTTATTAGTCTGTGAGATGCCACGCTCGCCTGATACTCTCCAAGTGTGGTTCTATAGCTTGGAGCCTTAACATTGGTATAAAAAGGTACTGACATGCATTCCTTAAAGGTGACAGACCGGGACACCTAAATGAATAGCAGTCGTCTCATACTCTCAGATGGTTTTCCAGATTTTTTATACAAATACTAGGTTGAGTCATAAGTTTTGCAATATTTTGGAAAATATGAGGCAACTTTCAGATACTTTTGCCAAGTTTGTGAACGGGACAAATCATACTAGTCTGTGAGATGCCACGCTCGCCTGATACTCTCCAAGTGTGGCTTTATGGCTGGAGCCTTAACATTCGTATAAAAAGGTACTGACATGCATTCCTTAAAGGTGACAGACCGGGACACCTAAATGAATAGCAGTCTTCTCATACTCTCAGATGGTTTTCCAGATTTTTAATACAAATACTAGGTTGAGTCATAAGTTTTGCAATATTTTGGTAATATGAGGCAACTCTAGATATTTTTTATCTCGGTTGTAAAATTGATGAACCAGACTATACTGTGAGATGCCACGCTCGCCTGTTACTCTCCAAGTGTGGCTTGGAGCACATCCTCGGAATCAGACATGTCTTAACATTCGTATAAAAAAGGTACTGACATGCATTCCTTAAAGGTGACAGACCGGGACACCTAAATGAATTAGCAAGTCGTCTCTTACTAAAGCTTAGCTGGTGTGGGCACAATCCAGAAATAACGGACTCCATGAGAATCGAACTCACTATCAATGGAACCTGCCAAATCTTAGCCTGCTCCTGCATACACTACGTTGAGGTCCCTTAAAATACAAAGTTCAAAATTTGGGTATCAGGTCGAAAGTATGGGACACCAAGTGAGAACCGGAAACTCACTAACAATGGTCTGCTAATCTAGCTTGCCTTAGCATCCCACTGTCTAAAATACTATGTTTAAATTATGGCACAATGCTGCAAATATGGGACACCCAGTGAGAACCGAATTCACTTGCAATGTCTGATTTAATCTAGCTTGCTCAGCATACACTACGTGAGGTGCTCTAAAATAAAAGTTCAAATTTGGATTCCGGTCGAAAGTAGGGACACCAAGTGAGAAACGAAAATCTCACTAACAATGGCCTGCTAAACTAGCTTGCTCCATATTACACCACGTGCGTACATAGATAAACAAAGACGAGAAAATATGTCTAAGTAGCAAAGCATTAAATAGCTCTCGGATATATGCATATCTTGGAAGCGGCAGGTGGCAAGAATCGTAATGAAATTTCTATATATTAATGATTTCATCACCATAAATTAAGGGTCGACTTAACATCAGTATGTCGTAATTGGTTAGCTACTTAATTATCACTGTATTGCATATACATGGGGGGACACCCATACGTAGTGGACGACGTGCTGGATGACAACATCGTAGTAAACAAGTTTCGAATTATAGTCACAACTATTACGTTCATTTCCGGACTTACTCCACTCCCGGCGATAGATTGTATAGTACTGTTTTTGTTTTGTTTTACAAGTAATCGCGTTGGCATTACATAACCCACAAGTGTGCATCATGTCATTAAAAGAAATCAAATATTCTCTCTTCTACTGCATATAAATATATATATATATATATATATATATATATATATATATATATATATTTACCAACCCACAAGCAGGATGCGACACAGGTCAATTTCTTAAGCGGATTTAAACAGGTTCGATTAAGAGTTTCCTTCTACTAGACTAGGTTACTTAACCAAGGTTAAGAAGGTCAGCCTGTCCTATATTTACCCATAACTGGAGAGAGAGAATAGTTGGATACATACCTTTCCCAAGGGTATTAGCGCTATGTGAAATTCAAACCAATATCATCAGGATTTGAACTTGAGTCGACGAGTCCATTCCTACGACTCTAACCATTACATTACGCACTCCATTCACTGCGGCGTTTCTCTCTGCATATAGTTCAGGTTAAAAGGCACGATAACGATAACCAGAAGCTGAACTTTTTCAGACCTCATTTTTCTGATGCGGGTATCTTTGGGAAACGACGCAGTGAAAGTTTTGATAAAATTGTTCTGCCCTGTCGGCGCTGCTCAGAATACGCTGAGCGAATCCCCTCTTTAAGGGTAAGATTCCTCCTACTAGAAAAAAAAAGATGTCCTGGGTACAACACTAAAAAACATTCGCTAGTGAAGTTTCCAGTGATTTTCTGAAAAGGTACAGTTATATCCTCATTGCCATTACTCCCAGCGTCCACTTTAACCTGGACGAGGCTGTAGGCGTCTCACTTCACGTTAATGACCTTTGGAAAGGGTTGGAATCCATTTGTTGTACCGCCCCCACTATGGGTAAATAGTAGGGCAGACTGGGTTATTTGCCCGTGGTATGGCCTACTCTTCTAGGTGAAGTCTAGATTCAAACCAGCTGGTACTCCGGTAAGAATTGATTCTTGTGTCACACCATCCCCGTGATGAAGGAGATGGTTAAATACAAACTTGAATATTGTTTACAAATTATTATTATGAGGTGCAAAACCATCTTGCTTGCATATGAAAAAAAAAAGACTGATTGGCAATGAATAACCCCAAAGAGTGTTGATATGCCGTAAAACCAACTAGCTCAAACACAAAACCCAATATACAGGTGTCCAGAAAAGAAATTGACATCATTTGAAATGTGAATATCTAAGTAATTCAAGTCCAAACAAACAAAATTAAATAGGCTTCATGTTGATATAAAAAAATATTATTATCAACATTTAAACAATACTCAGGGGGATGTAGATTTTATAATTCGATTTCGCAAAGCCTTAAACTCTATTTGACCGGAGTTTGAGAATATTCTAATACACAGAAGCCTTTTCATACTAGTGAATACAACTGTTACCCCGGGGGAAATTAAAACCTTAAACTTAGTTTAAACGCTTTTGTTAAATTGAATCATTACAACCAGCGATTACTTCATTAAAAATTGAGTCATTGAGCTACATTATTAGAAAAAGTCATTTTGGGGAGGACACTTTGTATTTTGGAAAAGACATTGTATATGCTTATGTGTGGTTGTACAAATGCCGAAGAGATAATATTCATGAAATCGCATTTAATGTATAAATAGCATTAGATATGGAGAAACTCCCAAGTAGCCTAATCCTAACACTAACCCTAACACTAAAAACTAATCTTAAACTTTACCCTAACGTCTCAATGTTTCGGTTAGGTTTGGTTTTTTTATGGTATATCAACCTCAGTGGGTCATTTAATGCGATAAAGTTGAAATAAATCAATTCTTAATGGATAATACAATTTTTTATAAATAACATTTCTATAACCCATTAGTGGGACCCTAACAGGTACTACCACTCCGGGGTTAGAGTGGACCAGGAGCAATGGTGATGAAGGGGGCTCCACATTCCCAAAATCTCCAGAACTGGAACCTCACCATCAATAGAGTTTAAACGTCATTCCAGGGACATGTAGACCCGCAGTTACCGCCTCTAGCACCCATATGATTAAAAAGGGTTGGGCTTGCCATAAGGGCAATAGGGTTGGGGAATCATATAGATGCTAGGCTTGACGTGACCAGCGATTGATCGGGAGGGGCCTCTCGACCGCCCGTCTAGCCCAAGATAGGGCCAAAAGTGGGAGTATTGCATGTCATTGAACTCAATGGTTCGGGTATTGCAATGAAAATCATGCTTTTTATACGTAATCTAATGATATGGTTAAACTCCCGAAATAGCTAATTCTGACCTTAACATTAACTCTAACACGACCCTAACCTTAAAATTAACCTTAAACCTTTATCCTAACCCTAATCAGAGCTTCTCAAAGGTTCGGGTATTCAATGAAATATAATGCTTTTTATACGTTAAACTCATTACATTATCACTTGCGAGCTATTCTGCATTAGAACTTATGTAGTTTTACGTTGTAGGTGTGTGTCCAATTTAGTTCTCTTCTATCCTCATAAAATAGTGTATTATTGTGGGATAATATCTTTGAATCTGATGATGCTTTCAATATGACTGGTGCTCTCATCGAAATATCTTGAATCATGTAATGACGATAAAAGCATTGTCTATAAAACAAATCATTTTTTCTGGTTGTTTCCATCAAATATTGATGCCAGTCGAGCATTTCCCGTGGAGTTCACCAATTGATAACTTTGATTTTTAACATGGAGCACGGAAATTGCTTTTTTTCTTTGTAATAGTGACAATCTGAACTGCAGCACAATTGGTCGGCTTTATTTGATTAAGTATATATATTATATATATATATATATATTAATTTAATCTGCACAAGGCCAAGATTACATATATAATTAAAAGTAGAAGTTACGTATGATTTTAGGAATGGCCTTTTGGATGTGTCTTGAATATGGTAGTGGCTTGGGATAAGGTTGGTGGTTTGCCTGCCATAGATATATAGGTGTTGGGGGGTGAAAGAAAGGAGTATAGTTGCATATGTGATGAATAAAGAAATATAAAGATGATAAATAGAAGATGTTTGTAGGTCTAACCAGATATACATGTGTTCGGGATAAATTGACATATTATATTTGGTTATTTTTCTCTGTAGGTTGGAGGTATTGACTCACACTCATGCATCATTTAAAAGCTTGTCCCTTCTTCATTCATATACGTGATGTCAGATAGGAATGGATAGACTGGAAACCACGTGAATCATGGAAGAGATAAGTTGTATCATGATGATCTGCACCGGTCATCAAAATAAAGGAGATTTATGGTTGCTGCCAATGCTCCCTGAAATTGTAAAAACCAATCAGGCATGAACTGGAGAATTGCAATGGCAGACTACACGGCTGTGGCTAGAAGAAAGCAACATAACAGATGATCTGATTGCGTTCGTACTGCGGAATTCCTCGAAATTCTGCAGAAAGGTGATCAGGTTGAATTTCAGTGCCTACGTGGAAGTTGCAAACGCTGTAGTCAAGCCCTGGATAACAAAGGTAGCCAATGAAGCCATATGTTGAACAGCAGGATTCGGCCCCTGCCACAACCTCTGAAAAAGTCAAAAATGGTTGTCAGCGATTTTTTACGACTAGACCAGTCCCAATATGGCCTCCGAACTCCCCAAATCTTAAACACCATTGATATTATGTTATGTGGCGCTGTTAGAATACAACAGTTGCTGTGCCAGTACTACCAAAAGCCCGATTAATCGACAGAATTAAGGTAGGTTTGAGAGCCTTCCCAGGAACAGAACATCAACTTGCTCCAGATTCCCGGAGTCTGGATTAGGCTTGTGATCGACGCTAATGGCGGTATTTTGAGTGAATCTTGTTACAGTAGTGAAATTTCCGTGCCTGTTTGAATTCTTTTACCATCCATTTAAATTTTATGTTTACCAAGCACTTTTTCTTCCTTATAAAAACTGTCAAATTTCTCCCGAACCACCTTTATATATATGAGAGAGAGAGAGTTTTTGTGGAGGTGATGAATGAAATGTAGAAGAGTTGCGTTTGATAGATAGATAGATAGATAGATAGATAAGATTTGTGGAGGTACAGGTAATGTATCATCACTTCTCTTAGCATAATACAGTAAGTATCAGCAAAGTATATTCGCCTTTCCACTTAGGTTTTATGGTCTACCTTCCAAAACTGGACAACAGTAAGAAATGCATGGTTCACACCTCACCATTTTCCTATTGCAGGATATCACATTAAAACTCATCGCCTAATGTCACGATAATTGATTTGAAATAGGAAATTCGAAGAAGCGATATAGTGATTATTAAGGGAAAGCCACACCCACCCTTCGATGTATACCTGTTAGTCCATCTATGGGTTACTGATTTGTACGGCATATAAGACGCACCCCCCATTTCAGCCGTCAGATTCAGGAAAAAAGTTTTAGTGTATAAAAGCATATATTGTTGAAAAACAGTTTAGCTGTGCATTACACAAGCAGAAACATAGCTGTATAAAAGCAATTTGGCAGTACATGCAAGCAATAAGCATACACAAGGGACATCTCCAATAGCAGGAAATAATCATAATAATATAAAGGCCTACGGGAAGTCTCAAACTTCGCCTACGATGTATAAGACGCAGTTCTAAGAGAATCTACTGTTACCAAAATCGGCAATCATGTATTGATATTGACATTTAATGACACCCAATTCAACTACCTAGCGTTCATCTTCACGGCTATAATTGTATTATTCCTTTCACAATTGTTCTTTAAAAACCAATTTCTAATTCATTACAATTAACCCTGATGATCATTTTTGGGAAACTTAAGTCTTTTGGTGTCGAAGCACCTATGAAATTCTTTTGAATATAGTCTTTATTTTTTGGTGAGGTAGAAGAAAATTAACTTTTGATAAAAAAAAACTTTGGTTATATGTACTTTTTATGGAAGGCGTAGTTATAGCAAGTACGAAATTATATTTCGATAAAACCTGTATTTGGAGACCCAAGTTTGGTTCTGCTTTGGCATCGAACCAAAACTGGGAAATTATTCTCTAAAGTTTTCCGTAAGGAAACTAGCTCTTATGATTAACTAAAATACTTTGGAGATTCTGAATGACGACAACAAAAGATCCAAGGAGCAAACAAATAGATTAACTGTCTATTTGCTATTTGGTATCGATTCAGAGTGGGAACAACTCCAGACTTTATTTCTTTTACACTCTCCCACCGCCCCGGCTCCCATGCATATCGATTCCCATTAAGCAATCATAACCTGATTCTTCATATCAATGTTCATCCTACGGGCATCGTATGTGAAATAGGTTTTCCCATAATTAGAATGGATGAGGTTCGATCCAGACAAAGTACTAGAGATCTTTTTATAACGCCATTTATCTACCCATCCACACGGGAAGGATGAAACACAACGTCAATTTCTAAATCGAGTTTATCAGATGAATTCAGAGTTGTCTCCTTCCCTAGACTGGCTACCTAAACCAAGGTTAAAGAGTCAAGTTGGCCTTACTATTTACCAATAGCTCGGGGGAGGGGTTCGTTGTACTCATACCTTTCCTACGCATGTTAGTGTTATCTGCTTTTTAATGCGGATATTTATAACAAGCAATCTACTACTCCAAATAGAAGACAGCGTAATACAAATTGCATTTGGTAACAGCGGTTGGAGTGAGTGAATATGATGCTTTTGAAGTAAGCAATTAATTTCTAAAAATACAAACGTTTTATTTTATTTATTTAATTACCACCTGCTTATGAAATATCTTTCCAAACAATTGATTACACCGCCTGGATGGTGTTTTTTGCTATAGATATATTATAATTGAAAAAACATTCTTAGAAAGAAACTTGTATTTGGTTATATAGAAATGTCTTGCTATTTCAATTTATATTTCATAGTCTTATTTCTTTTCGGATTCCAAATATTGAAATATTACCTCATATCTTGATAGCAGTGATAACCCGATAGGTTCCAAAATTAGTCAAATGCTTAGTTTTCTTTCAGTCGATATCTGTCAGACAGTCTTCAAAATTAAGTTCGACATTCTTTCAAGAGACTTTAGTAAGACATACTCTAAATTAAGGAATACGAACCTTTGTTAGATTTGGCGGCCAAACAAGGGAAAATCCAGTCTTCCCTACACCAGCAAGTTGTTATCATTGATAAATATGGACGCATTTGTATGCAATTAATTTGAATTGTTCGTACATAATTATGAGGTGCTGGTGTAATAGCTTAAAATCGTAGGAAATGCACTCGTCGACCCGAGTTCAAATCCTGACGGGTGTTTGCATTTCAAATAGCACTATACTCTTCCTCCAACTATGGGGTAAATAATGAGACCAGTCTGATCTTTAAACTTGGCTAGATAACCTGTCTAGAAGAAAAACCCTAAACTCAAACCTGTCAAAACTCTGCTTAAGGAATTGATCTTGTGTCACATCCTGCTCGTGAGGAGGGGTTGTGCATATATATATATTTGCTTAAGGCAATTACCAATGCATGTATCGCATAAAATCGATACTTTTTTTATAGAAAATGAACTTGAAAAAAAGTATCGAATTTTATGCGATACATGCATGTAATTGCCTTCAAGCGAAAATATAATATATATTTTATTCAACAAAGCTTCTAAAATATAAACATCCAAAAATCTTATAATATATATTATATATATATATATAATATTATATGATATTATTATTACATTACACGCCACGCACGGAAAGGCACATCACATATGTAAATAACCAAAAGGAGCCCGTGTATGCAGTACCACAATTTCAAATCACCGACGCACAATCCCTTTGTCCATATTTTTTTAAAACTTTTCAGACCTTTCACTGCCCGAAGATTGCTCTTTTTAAACAAGAAAAGTTTAAAAGGACATGCAACCAGTATGGTACCAGATTAGTTCCATACAATTGAATTTATATACCAAAAAAAAAACAAAAATTTATATTTCATTTATTATTAATATTGAGCACTCTCCAATTAATACTGTATATATTGGTTTACTACTGTTTCCATCAAGTGAGATAGTGTTAAACCATACATTGTAATATAAAAAATATTAAGTAGTTTAAAATAGGTAGTACTTTTGATCACCTGTATATATATAATAAATTAACCATGTCATTTGGTGTGACAGGGCGTAGAAAGGCAAAGCTTGGAAACTGTGAGCCATTTGTGTGCTCCCAACCGAACTGTTTGGCCTTTCTTCAGTGAAGAAGTGGCAATCGCATTATATATATATTATATATATTAATATTTATATTTTGCTTGAAAGGCAATTACAATGCGAATAATCGCATAAATTCGAATAATTAAGAAGATAATGATGACAAGTGAATTCTCGCAAAAGAATTACTCGGTGTGTAGGGAATATCCTACAGACTGTTTCAACTTTATTAAGTCTCATTCAGCGATATATACTAACGACTTTCCCTCCGACAGAAATTCGGAAACCGAGACCTAGCAGCGAAGTTGAAACTATACTGTTTTTAGCCACGATACAGCACCGTGAAACTCCTGCGAATTTAACCTGTCATGATACTGAGACGTCTTTCTGCCATATGAGGCAAGGGAGGCGCTGAGTGAATTAATAAAAACACAATCCGGGGCCTTATGCTCTTCGGCGAAGGGAAATAAGATTTTTTTGTATGTTTGTTTTATTTTTAGAAGCATTAATTGGATAAAGCTATATATATAGTAAATATTAATTTTGCTTGGAAGGGCTACAATGCATATTCGCATAAATCGATATCTATTACCGAGAATCTTTGCGAAATTCACTGTCCTTATTATCCTTCTATAATTATTCGAAATTTATGCGATATTAGCATCTGTAATTGCCTTCAAGCAAAAATATAAATATATATAATTTATTCAACAATGCTTCTAAAAAACAAATATATATATATATATATATATAATATATATATATATATATATATATTAAATTCCTCAATGTCTTTTTTCTTACGTGTTAAATTTTGGATAAGATAGCTTCTATTCTGAGTGCCTAAAATAACTGTCGTGGAGATAACATTTACAACGTGATTGTCCCTTTCTGTCTTTAAACAGGGAATAGAATTTCGGGACATACCTGGTTGTTAACCGTTGGTTGTACGGAATACCAACAGGACAGTAATTATTCAAGGTGCTCGGTTCTGTGGTCGACAAAAGCAATGAGGCCACGGCTACACACTGAAGTAATAATAATTGATTGGACGGCAGATATTCGACGGTGGAGAATCTGATATTGTACGTACAGAGTTCAACAGAATGCAAACTATAGAAAAACTTGTGCATAGAACCGGTGAGCGAGGTGGGGTGGGGCGGTGATGAAAGGAATATACGAATACGATGCATCAATACAAAATTAGTGCATTGAATCGACGAAGATGAGATAAACACATAAATGGCTAAATGCAAAACAGAGAAACTGATGGACAATATGAAAGCTAGAGAAAGAAGAGTTTACACGTAGAATAAACAATTGCAACCAGAAGACGAATTTACGAACTTTAGAGATTTTGAAGACTGTCTTGACAGATATCCGATGAGAAAACTAGCATTATGACTAATTGAATTTTACCGGGTATCACTGCATCAAGATAGACGGTAATATTCAATATCTGGAATTCTGAAAAGAAATTAAGACTAAGAAATAAATTGAAATAGCAGACAATTATATAAAACAATACCCAAAGTATCTATTTCTAAGAAAGTTTTTTCAAGTATAAATATAATAGTAAGTAAGTCGAAGGGGGCGGCCTAAAAAGTCGGTATCAGCCATACAGCGAGAGTCTATCCTCTTTTCAAAGCGCCTAGACCAAGGAGATAGTTTTTAGAACCTGAGGTGGGAGCGGCCACGCCTACCATCATCTCCTACTTTACCCGCAACCGAGTCTCTTGTGCTGACTTCATACGCTGAGTTGACGAGGACCGGTATCGAACTAGGGAACCTTTGGTTCTAAAAACACCATCCAGAGCGGTTGTAAAAAATCAATTTTGAATGATTTTAAGTGAATTTAGATAAATAAAAATAAAAGCATTTGATATTTTTTTAGAAAGTAATATACTTCAAAAGGCATCATGATTTACTCCACTCACCGGAAATGGATGTTTTGTTTTACGCAGATGACTGATCTTTTATATAATTTAAAAATCAACAAAGCAAAAAAAACCACTCTCCAGGTGGCTGTAAAAATTCAATTTCGAAAGATATTGCCTGAGAAGGCTTGGATAAAAAATATTAAATAGCTAAAATAAAACATTTATATTAAAAAAAAATATTACTTACTTAAAAAAGTATCATATTCACTCTACTAAGGATGGTTGTTCTGTTTTTGCGAAGACGACAATGTTTTTGTTTTTTAACTATCCCATTTCATATAATTTTCGACAAATTCTATTTAAAATTGAACGAATATTTAATTAGTGTATAAACATATATACTGTTTGTAAAAATTATATCTGTTTAACGGGATTTTTTTTACTGTGTCTTTCCTAAAAAATGTATTATATACATATTGAAAAGGGCAGTGACATACTGTCCCTATACTTCCTCGTAGGGAAGAGTCTACTATTCCACAGATCTGTAATTTGCCTATAATTAATTATATGAGGACTCTTCTGAAACATTGAAATCATGTGGGCACGCACAACCAACACAACAAACTCTCTCTCTCTCAACACACAATATATATATATATATATATTAGATATATAAATTAAAATAATAATAGAGAAGAGAGAGAATGAACGAGACGAGACGAGAGGAGAGAGAGAGAGAGAGAGAAGATGCTAAACGAAAGAAGCGAATTGGACATCCATGTCAAACATGTTAAAAAAAGCCTCATTCTATCATTTACCACCTGCACATCCATATTTATTCTCCATCTCCTCT
>CM042137.1:130774098-130837639 GCA_023376005.1 Doryteuthis pealeii | reverse complement strand
TTTAAATAGGACTCACGTAGCTTAAATCATAAATCTTTTAAATCTCGCATGCACTATTATCTCTCTGGATTCTGAAGTAACCAAGAAAAAATATTCAAATTTTAAAAAACTTGCTGATGTTGTATAATATATTATACCTCTGAAACCGAAAGTGCTTGTCTATAATATACTATATCTAAATATCGCATCCATCATCTACTGCTCGCGCAAGTTGCACGGATATACCACCCATGACGGTCTTCGCCAACCTCCCTATCACTCATTCGATTCTGGAGCTCCTCACCTGCGCAGCATCCATGACTTACACTAGGCTGTCAATGTAGTCTGGCTTGCGGCGGCCCACCGTTAGCATGTTCCATGTGTGCTCCAAGTACTACGTCGCTTACGAGCTCATCCACATATCTCCAGCAGTGCCCCGCATGGCCGCGTAGCCCCCTCCTAGCTCGTATCGGTTGAAATGGGAGCCCACAGGCAACAGCTGCTCAGGTGGCGTCCACGACAGGCAGGACTGCTCGCAGCATTTGGCAGCCCATCTAGCTTCCAAGGCGCCTAGGGCCCAGGGTACAGCCACGTCAGTACCGAAGACCCACAGCCCTGAACGAATAAGAAACCCCTGTGTCAGATTCGAGCGGATTTCATAGTCGTGGACTGATAGTTATTGCGGTGGCCAACCATGCCTTCCTTATTCTTGTGTTACATCGCTTGTCTGTGGATGAGATATCCTAACTACCTTAGGTACGTGAATTTTCCCACTAGTTAGAGGGTCCTACCGTCTAGTGTGGAAGATGTCTCCTTGCTTTTGAAGCTCATGAACTCGGTTTTATTCAGAGTTCACATTAGAGGCGATCATTTTTTTGCTGCCTCCTCCAGGCTGTCCACAGATGTAGGACTATGCTGCACGGACCCTCGCACTTCTGCAGATACACCGACACAAGCTGAGGCACTATGCACAGCCTGGAGGAGGCAGCAAAAAATGTCGGCCTCTATGTGAACTCTGATAAAACCGAGTTCATGAGCTTCAAAAAGCAAGGAGACATCTCCACACTAGACGGTAGGCCTCTTAAACTAGTGGGAAAATTCACATACCTAGGTAGTAATATCTCATCCACAGAAAGCGATGTTAACACAAGAATAGGAAAGGCATGGTTGGCCACCAATAAACTATCAGTCGTATGGAAATCCGACCTCCCTGACAAACTAAAGAGACGATTCTTCCAGGCTGTGGTCATATCGGTACTGCTGTATGGCTGTACCACTGGACCCTAACGAAGCGCCTTGAGAATAAGCTAGATGGGAGCTGCACAAGAATGCTGCGAGCAGTCCTGAATAAGTCGTGGAAACAGCACCCAACCAAGAAGCAGCTGTATGACCACCTGCCTCCCATATCACAAACCATACGAGTAAGGAGGCTAGGCATGCGGGGCACTGCTGGAGAAGTAGGGATGAGCTCGTAAGCGACGTATTACTGTGGAAGCCAACACATGGACATGCTAACGTGGGCCGCCCAGCCAGAACCTACATTGACCAGCTATGTAAAGATACTGGATGCTGCGCGGAGGAGCTCCCAGAATCGATGAGTGATAGGAGGGTTGGCGAGAGACCGTCATGGATATCCGTGCAAATTGCGCGACATGATGATGATGATGATATATATATATATATATATAACAAAACTTCGTTTTCGAGGGTATAAATAATTATAAGACAGTTTTTAAAATTTGAATATCTGGTTTACTTCAGAATCCAGAAGGAATAATAAGTGCATGCGCAGATTATAAAAAGACTTATGATTTTAAGCTACGTGAGTCCTATTTAAATATTTCATAATTGAATACAGTTACTACAAAATGTCTAAGAACTCCCCCTTAAGGAAAATGAAAAAGGGCAAATTTCTGCCTATAAACTGAAAGGATAATCTCATTGCAAGTGAACTTTCGAGGTCCCGAACAGTTGTGAGGAATTATCTAAATGATCCTGAATCGTATGGCACCAGAAAACTTCCAAGTCGTCCACCTAAAATTACAAATGCAGCCAGACGTCGACTTTTTCGAGAAGCCGCTAAAGAACAATGAAGCTCAAGAGATCTGTAAAAATCTCAGAATTTACCCATCACTCCAAAGGGAGTTCAATCTCTCAATGAATCACCAAATTTCGCATATCGAAACAGGAACATGGTCCCTGCTTTCACTGCTAAAGACAAGAAGATGCGCGTAGATTGTGTAAAGAAAAAAGTAACATGGACAATGGAGAAATGGGAAACCGAGGTGTTTTCTGATGAGAAAAAGTTTAATGTGGATGAGCCCGACGGCTCCCAGTGTTATTGGCATGATTTAAGAAAGGAGAAGCAGCTGTTTTCAAAAAGACCATTTGGAGGAGGATCTGTTATGGTTTGGGGAGCTTTTTCTGTGTCTGAAAAGGCTGATTTAGTAGTGATGAAAGGGAAACAAAACTGTTCGATATATCAATGTGTTGTCCTATTTATGAATCATATAGACACCAATAATGCCATTTTTCAACAGAACAACGAAGCCATACACACTTCTAAGCTCACGAAGCTGAAGTATTACAATTAAAAGGGAATAAATGTAAATATTGAATTTTGTACAATTTTGCTGTTAAATACAAAATTTTCAAAACTGTCATGTACTTATTTCCACCCTCGAAAACCTATTTTTATTAATAACTTTTTAGCTGGAAATTTGTTATAAAATCGAATATGTATACTAATACCAATGGATATAAGTACCACACACAAATTTTCAGAGGAATTTGTACAGTAATAAGAAAATATTAACAATTTAATGGGGTGTCTTATACTTATTTCCACCTGTGTATATATATATATATATCTTATTATAATGGAGATTGTGTGCTTTTCTGTCTGTAACCGAAACTATATCACTACTCAAGTCACGATTCCCTTTGTTATTTACCTCACATTCTCCATAATTTTATTTTTATTTAAACCTCAATTTCTAATAAAATTGTTTTACATTATTAATACTGTTAATCATATTTACAAATGAATAATCTGCAATTGTATTTATACATACACTAAAATAGCAGTTTACAGTGTGAACAGGGAGGCTAATTTGCATATTGAAATTAAAAATTTGATTTTAATAAATATGTGCTTAGTATTATTGATTTTTAATCGTACTGTTTTATCTTAATGAATATGATAAAAAATCTCTTCAATAAATCTTAAAAGAAATCGATTAACGAGAAGAAATAATTCTGATTTTATTCTTTACTTTCTATTTTAACTAAGTTATTAAATTAGGAAAATTTTACAATGAGATTGATAGAAGAGTAAGTTTCAGTTGTTTTATTTTTCGATTATACACCCCTCTGTTTCAAATCATTTTATCTGCATTCTTATTTACTTTCATTAGCCTTTATAATTTAATATATTCTATTACATTAAAACTTAAATACTTGCACCCGGAGGGTGCATATATTTGCTAGTATATATAACGTCAAAGAAAGAAGAGGTAAATGGAAAAGATTTGAATAATCACATAGACGAGAGGGGTGAATTTTCGTTTGATAATTTTACAATCAACAGTTTGAAGTTTCAAATAAATGCTAAAAGTATCTTCTGTTTTATTATGAACTCCTTGAAAGGTCGCCTTTAGTGGTCTTTATATTTAATATTGAATGCCATTTTATATATATATATATATATATATATATATATATATATATATATATATAAAGAGCTGGGAAATAAGCTATTTGTGCCACGACCGAGTAGTACATTGGCCTGCATTCCGATCGGATAATCCCTATTTCTTCATCGCTGTTGCCTATAAAATCTTGTAATCTACTATTTAACTATTTAAATACACTATCTAGAGTATTTTAAATAAAAGGAATTATTGCATCTGATATTGTTAGCTATTTTTCAGCCAAAATCCCAGGATGAGGGTTGGCACAGGTTCAGAATTCTAAGGGTTAAAAATCAGCTCTGTTGAGAAATTAAAATAATCGAGATAAATTAGAGTATTTTAACACTATTGCTCTTACAAAAATCTCGCTACGATGGGCATTTTTTCTGTGTTGCAGTAACATGCAAAACTTAGATCAAATTAACATCGTCAGCACGAATATACTCTCTCTCTCTCTCTCTCTCTCTCAGAATCCGTACAGAGATGTTTGAGAAACTCCTACGCCCATTTTATATTATCTTGGAAACAACACCCTACAAGAAAGTGGCTGTACAAACACTTGCCTCTTATCACACAGACCATCAGAGTAAGACGTACTGGTCACTGCTGGAGAAGCAAGGACGAACTCATTACTGTTCTCCTATGGAAATCAGCACATGGGCACGCCAGTGTAGGCCGCCCAGCAAAGACCCCCATTGACCAGCTCTGTGTGGATACTGGATGCTGCGCAGAGGACCTCCCGAGGGCAATGAATGATAGGGACAATTGGTGAGAGATTGTTATGGATATCCCTGCTACTAGTGCGACATAATGATATTACCTTGTATTCTTACCAGTCTTATTGCTTTCTGTGAATAGTTACCTCATTAAAAAGGAAAGGTTCTTTTTGGATCCCTTGTGAGGTACAAAACAAGGCATCAGCGCTTTTATACACATTGGTGTTTTCTAAGTAAAAAGTAAAGTTGACAGAGTGACCTATTGTCGGTATCAGCTGGACTGCGGAGAAACTAGGGAGATTGTGTTTTACTGAGGTGGAGCGCCAGACCTACAGTCAGCTCCCCACTTCACCGCACAGAACAGATTTCCCAAACTGCGCTACTCATACACTGAGTTGGTGGAGACCGGTATCGACCTAGAACCTTGCGATTCCAAGGCGGATGTTCTACAGATTGAGCTAAACCAGCCCCCCCCCCTTTTTAAGTGCCTAAGTAAATTCTTCCTTTGAATACTATAGAGCGATTACCTTTTTGTTTCGCCCATATTGGTCTTTCTTTTCTTTTCTTTTTTAGTACAAAGAAGGAAAAAAAGAAAAAAAAGTACCACGCATTCACATTGCGTCCGTTCCCTCCTGTTGACGCTGATTCAATTTGGAGATGTTCACTCTGTGTAAATCTAATTATTACAGCCCAGTCATCTACCTGGGTTACTCGTCGACTGTGACAGCATTACGAAAATGTCACAATGGCGATTTCAGTTCCATCCAACTGGTGACAAACTGTCCAGAACTTTTACAAATGTTCCGCAGTGAATGACCACCTTTTGACCCATCTTAATGGTTACTAATTTCATTTAGAAAAACTTTATTTTATTACAAACAGCTTAGTTTGCCATCGCCTACAACAAAACAACTTTACTTGTCTTCATTTTAAGCTGAACTTCATTTGCAGGTTTATTTTTAGGGAAGCGTGCTTAGCGTAATGGTTATCGTCGTGTGGAATGAAGTTTGGGGTTTGGGTTGATTTTACGGCATGTCGACCCCTGTCGGGTTATTTCATGCCGAATATGTTTTGTTTTATTCATTCTTGATGGGCATGAACTCAATTTAAAAAAAATATTTTTGTTAACTCATTTTCCTTTATTTAACCCGTAGATGGAACCCTAAAAACTACAGACACTTTGGGTCTGAGTGGACCTAGAGGCAATGGCGATAAAGAGGTACTCCACACTCCTCGGAGCTCCAGAATTGGAATTTCACTATTAGATGTAGCCAGGACACCGTTCATTTTCTATGACACTCCCATAAATTTGGCATGAGCTCTCTAATTGGTAATTTAAATTAACTCAATACTAAGCATATAAGTAATGATCGTTTCCCTGGAAATTTGATCTCTCAGTGACCGTAAAATACATAAACCTATGTACTTAATAGTTTAAAAACACCAGTCCCGCTACAGCTGTCATTGGCCGAGGGGATTAGATATCAGGCTGCCAAGCGGTCAGTCTGAAATCGACCCTAGCCAAAGATAGTTGTGTCTAGCCACACTGAAGAGGCGTGAAACGCTGAAACACGTGTCTGTGGATGACTTAATATATATATATATATATATATATATATATATATATATATATATATATATATATATATATATATATATATATATATATAACTGTAGGTAAAAAAAATGACGTTCTTGAGCTTTTTCTCTTCTTTTTTTTCCTAATAAGAAACTATCCTAAATTTCTATGTAAACATTTTTTAAAGTCCTTAGATTGGGCTAAACCCTAATAGACACTACCACTCCGAGACGGAGGGGTGACCAGAGAATAATGGCAATGAAGTAGTGGAGTCCTACTATTCAGAGCACCAGAACTGGATCTTCACCATCGGATTAAATTTACTGATATACTCAGAACAATCTTTGGGATAAGGGGTTCTTACACTTCTGCAAGTCTGTGTATTCTCTGCTCGCCAACAAGGCGGTGTTTGCCATGAATATTTAACCGTTTGGCATGAATAGTCACTATCAATTATTGGCTTCATCTGCACGCCAGGCGGCGATTCACAAGTCGGATTTAAAAACCTGTATAGAAGACTTCATCTCGTATTTGTCCGTTTCACATAAAATACTCGATAGTGAATTGATAAAATATGAAATATTCAAACACAATATTATATACAATTGGCTTCGTATACTTACCTGGCTTTTAAGCCCTGTGGTTTTGGCATTTGACCGGTAAGTTATTAATATCAGCGTGATCCCAGGAGGTCCTCTCCCAGGCAACACCTGCCCCTCGGTCTAAAGGGACGGGACTGGGTTTATTGCCTTGTGCCTGAAGGGCGTCAAAAGAGGAATGCTGAAGGGATACACGCAATTTTTAAATACTAGCAACACGTAAGCTTCGGTTCATGCGTAGCTCCCCACGTTAAACGATCCTTGTGACATGGTGGGATATGTCAGTAAATGCTTACAATGAGCTTCATAAATGACGCAACTCTAAAAAGGTAAGAGAATAAAATTTACGCGTATTTAAATTTTAATCTACAATATTGACCACGCAGTAGCAGTATATTCACAAACAACAATATTTAGTAATTGAAATGATTACATCATTCTCTAGCCTCATTCGAGCATCCATTCCTTTAGGTTAGGTCATTCCGTATTTCAAATTAGCCAATTACAAAGGCATAAGAAAACAATTTTGAAGTCTACGTTTTTAACAAGTTTTTTTATCTATTGCGTTTGATTGATAATTCTCGTAAAACTGGGAGTCTACTTAATCGAAAAGGCTCAGGCCGAATATACACGAAAGCAGTTTTTTGGCCACGTTCCCCTAACACACAAATCATCCGAGTGAGACGAACAAGACAAGCTGAGCACAGCTGGACGAACTCATAAGTGAGGTTTTCCTATGGGGACGGCAGTGTAGGCCGCTCAGCAAAGACCTACATTGACCAGCTCTGCGCGGATACTGGATGCTGCTCAGATGACCTTTCGAGAGAAATGAATGTCAGGGACGGTTGGCGAGAGATCGGTATGCATATCCGTGCTATTAGCGTGACATGATAATGATAATGATCGGGGTTCACGATAATGTGTAGGAATATTTAACTAGTTCAAATCTATTTAAAAGTTTTGTTCACAGATTGGGCTGTCTATAACTATTCTTTCTAAGGCTTCAAAGTTTTATATAATTTATTAGTACGCAATTATGTACAGTAAGCGTAGCATAGATTTTTTAAATAACAGTTAATGGAAAAACACAGGAGGGTTGATGAACACTTTTTAACCCTGTGTTGACCTACTCTTCTGATTCGTCATTGAAAACCGTGAGAATTGAGTTAAGAAAATACGTTTTGGCTGAGCGTTGAGCGGGATGGGCCGTAATGGGCGTGTTCCGTTCAGTTAGCCAAATTCTCACTCGCGTGTTTGTTGGTCTGGTATTCATAAAATAAAATATGAGGTCGAAACAAAAAGAAAGTCTTGTGTAGTTAATCAAGAACAAAATAACAACACAAGACGTCCTAGATCAGATTAACAGAAGATCTAGCTAAGCTCACCAGCTCAGACCAGCCCAGATCTAGACAGATCCAGACAAAGCTAAGATGGAAGATCCATGAAGAATATTAAGATGATGAGATAACAGCCATAACAGAGATACTTAGAACTATCGAAGAAATACAAGATAAGTACACGTCAATTTAAGCTGTTATACAACAAAAGAATACACCGTGCTAAAAAAGGCATTGAAAATAACACTACATCTCCCAATAATACACAACATAACAACAATAACGACTGATAGGTACATCATACTTCCCAATAATCCTATCACTGATAAAATAAATAGAAACCTAAAAAAGATTGGTATTAAAACAGTTACTCACTCCACTAAAACAATCAAAAACATTTTACAGAATAAAAATAATCAAAAACACACACATTCCGAAGCTGGAGTATACACAATAGATTGCTTAAATTGTAACAAAAAATATGTGGGAGAGACTTCCAGATCCTTATCTAAACGATTATCTGAACAGATATCATATTAAACGAGGTTTTCTAAACAACGCCCTAGCTAAACATATTTTAGACCATAACCATACCATTGATTTTAAAGGTGCCAAAATATTAACTTACATACACAATAGAACACTACGTAGAATTATGGAATCTTGCGTTATTTTCACCCATCAAACAACAAAAGAAGTTAAGATAGTTTAAATGTAAAGGAAAAGCTAAATGAAAAAAAACTAAGTTTTGCCAGAGGAAGAATCGAAACCCTCTTGGCCACAGTACTGCTTATATCGATTTGAACACTTAGAAGATTTTTCGGCGAACTGAGGAGACTTGCTGTCACTCATCTCCTCAATGAACCTGACTTGTTACTACTGGCGGGAAAACATTGTCAAACGTGAACTAATACTAAAAGCGACTACCCAGCATCGTCTGGGTAGAGGATTGGGGCAAAAATATCTGGGGGTATTTATTTGTTTACTTTGAAAATTCACAAATGCTGGTCATTCTTAAGGAGAATTTCAATGCTATTTCTATGTATATTTGGATTTTTAAAAACATTCGAATATAAATCACATCTTCATAATTTTTTTGTACAAAAAGCAAAAACCGGTGATATTCAATATGTATATATCTTATATTTTTATCCAATAAGGTAAACTAGAAGTGGATGCCCAGTGTCGACTGGGTAGAGGGGAGGCAAAAAATCTGGTGTATTGATTTATTTACTTTTGAGATTTACAAATTCTGGACATTTTTAAGTAGAATTCCAATGCTATTTCTGTATTTCAATTTTTAAATATCTTTGAATATAAATCCAATCTTGATAATTTTTCAACAAAAACAAGAACCGTTGATTTTTAATAATATATATATATATATATATATTTAGTAAATGAAGAAAAACTCTAAACTTGCTTCATTACAATAATTTATTTCAACCGTATTAATACGGCATCTTCAGGTAATCACAAGAACATGACTCTGAAGAGTCATGTTCTTGTGATTACCTGAAGATGCCGTATTAATACGGTTGAAATAAATTATTGTAATGAAGCAAGTTTAGAGTTTTTCTTCATTTACTAAATATCTTGCTCTGTCCTTCTACTCACTGGTATTAGGTACATTGAGCTCTCCTTATGGTCTACCTGCATCAGCTTGGTTAAACCACACATGGAAAGACCCTAACTACGAAAAAAACTATATATATATATATATATATATATATATATATATATTTACTTTGTCGTTAATTGTTTTATTTTTCATTTCATCCGGAAATACATACATACATACATACATTCACACCAACTTCCCTTTATACATGTATAGAGGGAGCTAACCACTGGAGATATTTTTTTATTATTATTGATTTCCAATGAACAACATACAAATCGTGTTTTCTATTTTTTCTATATTTTACCAACAATCTATCGATTCTTAACATCTCGATATTTATACTTTTAATAACTTGTATCAAATCATGTATTAATGAAATAAGCAAAGAAAAAGAATGAAAACAAAACAAGGTGTGATACTATAGGCTCATCTGTCCCTAGCTTCACATATTTAGATGCAATAAAATATATGCGTGATGGTGCTAGCATACATGTATGTATATACAAGTATCTGTGAGCGTATATGTGGGCATAGGTAGCATATATACACACACACACACATATATATATATATATATATATGTGCGTGTGTGTAGTAGTAGTAGCATCAAAGGGATAGCTAAATAAGTTAAGATGGGAAGATTTTAATACACAATAAAATAGAAAAGGATTTCTCGATGGGGATGAAAGGGTTAGTTTTTTTAATGTCCATAATAAACTGATGGTTTGATTATATCAATTTTTAAGGTACTTTAGTTCTAGAGAGAAATCCAAATGAATTTAACCGGAAGATGTTTTTAATGAATAAACGGACTTGTCACTTTTACCAGTACATTTTTCCGAACTTGGAGGTCCCAGCTGGGGGCGGGGGGACTCCATACATTCAATGGAGGAATCATAAGTTGAACAGACCAGTGGTGATTTAGTTTGACGGTCTCTCTTCCGCCTTCCGTTTATGTTGGTCGCAAACAGCAGAGATAGTTTCAATTGGCTGGTCACGTCAAGCCCTATATGATTGTCTCAACTATTGCTTTTATGGCAAATCCCAACCCTTTTTATCATATGTTCTAGAAGGTGGTGGCTGAGGGTCTTAATATCCAACAGTAGGCCGCCAAACTATCTGATGGTGAGGTTCCAGTTCCGGAGCTCTGGGGAATGTGGAGAACCCCTTGATCATTATTCCTAGGTCCACTCTGACCACCCCCCGGGGGTGGTAGTACCTATTAGGGTTCCATCTGCGGGTTAAATAGAACCAAATGAATTTTTTTAAATTTCTTTAAAAAGGAGATTAAAAAATTTAATATCTATCAAGTATGAATATAATAAAACGTTGTCGGTATAAAATACCCCAACAAGGGTGGACATGCCGTAAAATACAACAAACCAACTTACCCTCTCCTCACCAGAAGAAATCAGATGTGAATAAAGAAAAAAAAACAATACAAATCTGTTATTGGGCTAGTTTGTTTTTTGTTTTGTTTTTTTTTGGGGGGGGGTTTGTGAAGCTAAGTTGGGGCTTGCACGGTTTCGTCCAAAACCAGCGGCCGACTAATCTTTCTTAAAAACAAACACAACATGGGTCCAGATGCAACTCGACGAACCGTTGACGAAATATTCATATAATGTTCCTCAATTATTTTGTGTAAATTTCTGTGATGAAGAGTATTTTACATTATTTACACGATTCAAACTATGGGTCTATTTTTATGTTTTATTCTCAACATTTCGGCCGCTCTACCCACTGGCATTATATATATATATTTAAATTGTTAAAAATTATATAATTCTTATTGTTCCGTAGGTTTTGTCTTTTCTTTTATGCTTTCTAACAATTTGCTTGATGTTATCTTGAAAGGCGTTAATCAGTCGTCCGAAAGAGTTATTATTGGTAGACGGAGTACTTTCGGTTCTTTTCGGAACAATTATCAAGGCTGTTTATATCTTATTATAATGGAGATTGTTTGCTTTTCTGTCTGTAACCGAAACTATATCACTACTCAAGTCACAATTCCCTTTGTTATTTACATCACATTCTTCATGATTTTATTTTTATTTAAACCTCAATTTCTAATAAAATTGTTTTTCATCATTAATACTGTTAATCATATCTACAAGTGAATAATATGCAATTGTATTTATATATACACTAAAATAGCAGTTTACAGTGTGAATAGGAAGGCTTATTTGCATATTGAAATTAAAAATTTGATTTTAATAAATATGTGCTTAGTATTATTGATTTTTAATCGTATGGTTTTATCTTAATGAATATGATCAAAAATCTCTTCAATAAATCTTAAAAGAAATCGATTAACGAGAAGAAATAATTCTGATTTTATTCTTTACTTCCTATTTTAACTAAGTTATTAAATTAGGAAACTTTAGCAATCAAAGACGAGTGTGATAGAAGTGTAAGTTTCAGTTGTTCTACTTTTCGATTATACACCCCTCTCTTTCAAATCATTTTATCTACATTCTTATTTAGTTTTCTTAGCTTTTCTAATTTAATATATTTTATTACATTAAAACTTAAATACTTGCACCCGGAGGGTGCATATATTTGCTAGTTTATCTAAATTATCTTTATCAAGACATTATTATTATTATTATATATTATTATAATATATATATATATATATATATATATATATATATATATATATATATATATATATATATACCAACCCTCCGCACGAGTAGGATATGACACAAGGTCAATTTCTTAAGCGGAGTTTAACAGGTTTGAATTCAGACTTTCTCCTAGACCGGTTGCCTAACCAAGGTTAAAGAGCCCAATCTGCCCTACTATTTATCCATAGCTGCAGGGAGAGTGGGATTCATACTTTTCCCAAGGGTATTAGCGCAAAGTGAAATGCAATTACCACATCCAGGATTTGAACTCGAGGCGACGGGTCCATTTCCCATGACTAACCATTACACCACGCGCCTCGAGATCGAGTGGAAAGTCAGACAAACCTGTCATGAAAATTAAGTCGTTTAAAAAGAGTATCTAAATTTTCTATGTCTGAGACTTAAATTCAGAAAAAATGATTACTCTCAATTTAAAGCTGAGTTAACGATTTTTACCGTGCGTTGAAATTTTCCGTTGAAATAAATCTTTATCAAGTTAATTTGAACCGGTGCTTCAATCGAATTAATATTTATGGGTTTTGACACAAAGTTTTGTTTGAAAGAGACGAAACAAAAATTTGGTGAATGTGAACCACTTCCCAAAATAAAATCATAAAGATGGACTATCAATTTGTGTCACATAATATTCTATCATCCTTTAATAATCAGTTAATATTGAATATTTATATTCCATCAAGCGGAAGTTGGTATTTATGGTGGATTTATGAGGGGGGGTACTGAAAAGTTCTCTAAACAACCAAGCAACGAATCCTTTTTTATTTTACATTTTTATTCAGCATTTTTGTTTTTGTATTAATTGTTGTTGTTGTGTTTGTTTGTGCTTGCTTTTTGGTCCTTTTTGGGGGGAGGGGGCTTAGTTTCTGTTTGCTTTTGGTCCTTTCCTTTTTTTCGGAAGAGAGGGGTAGTTTAGAGTTTGAAAATATTGAGAAGTAATGTACCAAGTGTTTTAATCTATGTGATGAATGCTAAATGTGATTTTTAAAAGTATGGAAATTAAAACTTTAATTTTTATTTTCGGGGGTGGGGGGGGGTAATTTTAAAATATCAAATTTAAATGAGAATGTGTGTACAGCTGAGAAACAATGGAAGTTGATGTGACAGATTTACGAGTGGTTATTGAAAAGTTCTCCAAATTTGAATCTTTTCTTTTTCAGCTTATTTGTTTTATTGTGTTAGCTTTTGGGGATTTTGCATCTGAGAATGGAAACGACTAGATAACTCCACTAGGTTCCCTGAAATAGTATATAATGCTAAAAATCTAAATCTTCTTGGTTATTTTTTTCTGATTATATATACATATAAGATATATATATAGAGAGAGAGAGGGGGTGGGGGTGGACGGGGCAGCCATGGCTATTATCTTCTGTGCATTTCTACGGGGCGATCATTACGTCTTTCTTACGTTACAGTTGGAAATTGGGATGAAATCCTTGGTTACTGAAAAGTTCTCCAAACAACCAAATTTTGAATTTTTTTTTTATTGAATATTCTATTGTTTTAGATAATTCTGATTTCTCGGATTGTTGTCCTCATCTTCATTGTGATATGTATAAACACAGTTTCGGCCGCTGTATCCTCCGGCCTTCAACCGGTTTTCCGTTTGTATCCGATTACAATAATGATCCAATTTGGGAAATCATTTTTGATAGTTTGACAGTTGATCAAACAAGCGTCGGAGAACTTTTGACGATCTCATTTTTTTTTAAATGACGTCATTGTTTTTTATACATACAACTATAAAGATGAGGACAACAGTCCAAAAACCAAAATTATTCACATCAAGCCTTATCGAAAAAAATAAATAAATAAATAAAAAATACAGACGTATATGATAAAAGGGTTGGGGAGTTGCCATAAGGGAAATAGGGTCGGGACAATCATAAACGTTAGGGATTGACATGCTTAGCCGATTGATTGGAGGGGGGCTCTTCAACCGCTCGTCTAGCCTGAGTAAGGGCCAAAGTGGATTGTTGCATGTCATGGATGCCTCAGCCACCAGGGTTCAATCCCTAAGCATCACGGGTCGCCATCCACGGCTAACAGGTGGCCCTATTGGGGCAGAGATGCAGTCAGTGTATTCTGTCCCAGCCGAAAGGGCGGGCTAGGAATTGATCCTTGCTACTGGTACTATATAACCCAATATAGTCTGTCACATATTATTTGGTGAGGTTATGGTACTATGGCGACAACCACATCATTGACTGTATTAAATCTTAACTAGCAGAATTTGTGGATATACCACAGTATGATAATTTAATTATTACAACGTTTGATATGTTTACTTAAGAGTTATTGAAAAATAGTTTAATATGTAAAAAGTATAATAATGTTGATTTAACTCACTGACTTTTTCTTAATTTACTTTCGTTATGTTCCATGGAAACATATTAGCGTTGTCGCTTCCTCACACACTCCTCTTTCTATACTTCTTTCACTCATAAGAAATAAGAATTCGGTGGATAATCAACACCAGGTAATCAGGATTTACATTTTTGCATTTAGTATTGGACGGTCTCACTTCTTTCTTTCACTCACTCATAAGAAATAAGAATTCGGCGGATAATCAACACCAGGTAATCAGGATTTACATTTTGCATTTAGTATTGGACGGTCTCACTTCTTTCTTTCACTCATAAGAAATAAGAATTCGGCGGATAATCAACACCAGGTAATCAGGATTTACATTTTGCATTTAGTATTGGACGATCTCACTTCTTTCTTTCACTCATAAGAAATAAGAATTCGGCGGATAATCAACACCAGGTAATCAGGATTTACATTTTGCATTTAGTATTGGACGGTCTCACTTCTTTCTTTCACTCATAAGAAATAAGAATTCGGCGGATAATCAACACCAGGTAATCAGGATTTACATTTTTGCATTTAATATTGGACGGTCTCACTTCTTTCTTTCACTCATAAGAAATAAGAATTCGGCGGATAATCAACACCAGGTAATCAGGATTTACATTTTTGCATTTAGTATTGGACGGTCTCACTTCTTTCTTTCACTCATAAGAAATAAGAATTCGCGGATAATCAACACCAGGTAATCAGGATTTACATTTTTGCATTTAATATTGGACGGTCTCACTTCTTTCTTTCACTCATAAGAAATAAGAATTCGGCGGATAATCAACACCAGGTAATCAGGATTTACATTTTGCATTTAGTATTGAACGGTCTCCTTTCTTTCACTCATAAGAAATAAGAATTCGGCGGATAATCAACACCAGGTAATCAGGATTTACATTTTGCATTTAGTATTGGACGGTCTCACTTTCTTTCACAATAAGAATTCGGCGGATAATCAACACCAGGTAATCAGGATTTACATTTTTGCATTTAATATTGGACGGTCTCACTTCTTTCTTTCACTCATAAGAATAAGAATTCGGCGGATAATCAACACCAGGTAATCAGGATTTACATTTTTGCATTTAGTATTGGACGGTCTCACTTCTTTCTTTCACTCATAAGAATAAGAATTCGGCGGATAATCAACACCAGGTAATCAGGATTTACATTTTGCATTTAGTATTGGACGGTCTCACTTCTTTCTTTCACTCATAAGAAATAAGAATTCGGCGGATAATCAACACCAGGTAATCAGGATTTACATTTTTGCATTTAATATTGGACGGTCTCACTTTTAACCAGAGGGTGTTACAAGATGATAACGGTCTGTACATCAGAATTAATATATAGATGTTTTAAAATGTAAATGATTTCCAACCAGAGAGTGTATGATGGGAATGAAATGCAAACTGTCTGGTCATGACATAAACAGATATAATTCGTTCACCCATCGATCTCAACTGCAATGAGATCGAATCTTTATATGTCCATTATTGATTAATACAAAATACCTCGAGTACCAAAAGTTTCATTGTTATTTGTTTCGCTTCTTTTTTTTTTCTTCCTTTGCTTATTTTATCAATACAGAATAATAATATATGTACAAGTTATAAAAAGTATAAACATAGGTAAGTTTAGAGAAGGAATAAGCAACAACACAAAAGAAAACTAAGTTTTTAAAAAAAGATTTAAAATAAACAAATAAATAAACTCAGTACAGACAATATTACAAAATGAAATTTTTTTGAATAAAGAAAAAGTAATAGAAAAAAAAATGTTCATACGCCAGTCTAAAAATCGAAAAATCGATGTGGAGGCCCAAATGAAAACTTGTTTTCATATATAGATATATATACTTCATTGTTAATGATTTTGTGGTGCATCTTTAGATTTCAGTGTTGATTTTAATTATCATTTGGTGCATCCATATTGCCCATCAGAATATCATTTAAAACACTGAAACTATATATAGTGTTACCTTGACTTACGAATTTAATTAATTCCCCGAGTAACACAATTTCATTGTATATCAAGTCAATTTTCCCCATTGAAATAAAAATAGCAGATTAATGACATTTCAGTTTAATTATTATTTAGTGCATCCATTGTCGGCTACGGATTTAGAATACCCAACCACCCTTTGGTCGTGAGTGGGGACCCGTGATTTTTAAGGATAAAACTAATGGCTGAGCAGTACATGACATGCAACATTCGACATGGCCCTTACTTATGCTAGACGGGCGGTCGGAAAGGCCTCCTCCGATCAATTGGCTGGCCACCTCAAGCCCTAACACCTATATGATTGTCCCAACCCTATTGCCCTTATGGCAAGCCTAAACCCTTTTTATTATATATGTACTAGAAGGTGGTGGCTGAGAGTCTTAATATCCTGGGTATAACGTTAAACTATGTGTTTCAATTCCGGGGCTCTGGGGAATGTGGAGTACCCCTTCATCACCATTACTCCGTCCACTCTAACCCGGAGTTGTGGTACCTGTTAGGGTACGATATATTAGTTAAATAGAAAAAATGAGTTTAAAAATAGTTTTTTAAAAAAACGGAGTTAAAAAAAAATTAAAAAAAAAAAAACGTTGAATACCCATCAAAAATAAATAAAAAGCGTCTTCGGCATTAGATAACCCAATAGGTTGACATGCCGTAAAATCCAACCAACTGAAAACCATTTAAACCACTGAAACTATATACAGTGCTACCTTGACTTGCGAGTTTAATTCTTTCCGCTTGTAACTTAATTTCCTCGTATATCAAATAAATTTTCCTCGTTGAAATAAGCTGAAATAGCACTAATTCGTTCTAGTCCCCCAGAACACCTTAGTTTATTTTATACATTTTTAAATAAGAAATATAGCACTGTATTGTATAAGAACATAATAAAGTAGTATGTGCATCCGCGTGTGAGTGCTAAATTTGTAAGGATGTAAATGAACGTTCATATTTGATCATCCCTAATAATCTTTTATCTATCTAGGAAAATATTTTTTTAAAACCTGTACTTTTATTTGCATACTGGGGTTAACTGAAAAGTTCATTGACTAACCAAGATAGTCTCATGGAATATGACCAAATGAGGTTTATTTTTCAACATAGTCCTTCTTGTGGTCCACTCACTTCTTCCATCGGTGTTGCTGTGTTTGAGTCCCATTGGTGAAAAAAAAAAACATCAACAACAGATATGACGTCATCGTATGAACTTTTCAGTCTGAATTATTCAACCCACCTTCGTATGTGGTTGGTTGGTTAGTTGGCTTTTACGGCATGTCAACCCTTGTTGGGTTATTTTTTTAAGACATTTTGTTTTATTCATCCTTGTTGGTTAATCAATTTTTTTCAAACTTAATTTTTTAAACATTTTTTCATATTCAGTTTGTGATCAACTCATAGATGGAACCCTAACAGGTACTACCACTCTGGGCCAGGGTGGACCTGAGAGTAATGGCAATAAAGGTGTACTTCACATTCCCCATGGTTTCGAACATGTGTTTATACTTGTATAATGCATATTAAACACGACTTATAATGCAAAATTTCAATTAGAAGCAATCTATTTTCAGGAATATCATGATAAAAATATAGAACTAAAAGAATATATTAGATTATATTAGATACACCACAATATGATAATTTAATTATTATAACATTTGAAATGTTTACTTAAAAGCTATTGCAAAATAGTTTAATATGTAAAAAGTATGATGATCTCAATTTAACTCCCTTTTTTCTTTTCATTATGCTCAATTGAAACATTAGCGTTATCGCTTCCGCGCGCCCACCCCCTATCTCTATCTTTCCCCTAATATCTTTCTTTCTTTCTTATATTCTTTTCTGTAGCACGCCTTTTTTCTTCTGAAAAAAACTGAATGGTTCATTATTTAGCTGAGGTGACGACACGCATAAGAAATAAGAAGTATTGGATAAGCGAGACCAGATAATTAGGATTTACATTTTATCTTTGACGATTTGGACGGTCTCATTTTTAACCATAGATAAATAAGCAAGATGATAACGGTTGTACAATTAAGGAACACGAGTATTGATGTATAGATAGTATCTGGGTCTAATCGCAATTTTTTGTGACAAGATTTACGGAAAATGACGGAAAATGACGATACCAAAATATTAATGCAAAAGAAATAAAGACTTTAAAACAAAGCAATTCACTGTTCGCCTAGAAGCAAACGAATTTCCAGAAGCCATTCATGATTGCTTTCATTCACAAGGAAAAACGAAGAATAATAGAAGTTTACTCTCTTTTCACAACACAATTATCCAAAGACTTAGGATCCATAAAATATAATTTTCTTGGCAAAAGTGATGCTAAAAGATATTAACATCCAATATTGATTTTTTTTTAAACTCAACTTTTTCTGGTTTGTCAAAATTAACACATAATAACACACAATTATTTAACTACAAATGTTGTTAAATTACTACATCTATGTATTTTCACACAGATTTATGTACTTTAGATTAAACTAATTTAATTCAACTTGATTTAATTTAATCTCCGTTAAATTAGATAAATTCAAAATCAATTACAACGCACTTAAATTTGTAAATACCCAAAATTTAATTCAAACTAAAAATTTTTTCACTGAAATACATAACTAAGCTTATTATTTTGCAAATATTTTATACTTCCCCTTTTCAAATTTTCAGAACATAAACAGTTAAATATATTTTCATGTTATTTTTTTGACCTAAGAAACGCTTTTGAGATAGTATCCAGGTTTGGTCGTAGTTTTCTGTGACAAGATTTACGGAAAATGACGGAAATTAACGACATCAAAATGTTAATGCAAAAGAAATAAAGACTTTAAAATAAAGTAATGTAATCGCCTCCTAGAAGCAAACGAATTGTACATTAGAGAAGATTTACTTTTTTTTCATTTTATTTTGAATAAAGTATAGAGGCGGTTGGGTGTCTCGGGGGCGGTTGCCCTCTAGAATTGAAATTTCTACGGTTTTTTTTTAATAATTGAATTAAGTTTTAAATAAATAATTCAATGATTTTTAAAGAAGCAAAAAAAAAAAAAAAAAAACTAATGTTCTCCGTGATTTTTTAGTTAATACATATCTTAGAATATTGGGAAGGTGGAATAGCTCTCTAAGCTCTCCCCCACCCCCACCCCGGGTCTCAGTTTTGCCTAAAATTTCAAAAAGAAAGTAATCAATTTTTCATTTCAGTTTTAAAATGTGTCCGCAAAAATTCAAATAATTATTTGGAAATCAAGACCTCCCCCCCCCTCTTGCCTTCCGAGAAAATATGCCCTGAAATGAAAAATTAATTAAAACCAAAATATTTTTTCGGTTTGGAAAAATGTTATTGTGTATTTGTGAAATTAATTAATGAAATCATAGTATTATGAAAAGAGACGATATTATTTGTGCTCTCAAAAGTATAAGCTGAAAAATTAATTATTAAAAAGATAAAATTTCATTTCAATTTTTAATTCAAATTTTATAAGTTGGTTATAAAACTCTTTATTGAATTTTCCCAGGTTTTAAAAATATTTCTACAAATGTAGCGTTCCGGGATCAATTTGGAAAGGGGTTGATTGACGTTGTAATAGTGATATTTCTATACTTATCTTACTTTTCAACTATTTTTTTGCCTGGATCTATCTGTTGTGCTGGATAGCATTCTCGCTGTTTGAATCTGGAATAAATAGTAAATCTCTTGAAGATATCTTGTCTTGTGTCGTTCATACGTTTTAATAAAAAAACACAATCTTTAATATTATGGTTTTATTCTTCAACGTATTAAAATCAATCTTCTGAATGATTTATAAAGAAACCAATTGAAATATAATTTAAAAAATAAGCGTAATCTTTTTATGTGCATTCTCATTTAATTTCGTTAGTCTCTCTAACTTAATGTATTTCATTAGATTAAAACTTTAAAACTTACGCCTGGAGGGCGCATATTCTTGTTGGTGAAAAATAAATGTGTTTATTTCTGCTTTCTTGGAATTATGTTAATTTTAAATGAAGATAAAATTTGTGTCAAATTCCTTTTTGTATGATATAGTAATGTGTAAAGAAAGAAATAGGGTTGACTTATTCATTTAAGTGGTAGATATTGCTTTCGTGATATTGTCTACAGATATTTAGAGTTTGTATTGCGCTTTGATTGAATTTGTTTCAATGATGTGACATTTTATTCACCGTTGATTTGGTACTGAGTATTAACTTTATGGTAAGGTACAACAACAGTTTAAAATAGATTAAGCCTATCTTTATAAAAAAAGGGTATAATTTGGATTTATATTGGTTAATGATTTTGGCAAAAAAGTGGTTATTTCCTAGTTTACTTTTTAGCCTACCCAACACCAACACATTCTAAAATGTTCAGTTCGCTAAAAACATTTTTTTTTAAATAAAAAATTTAAAAAATATTTAAAAAATTAGTGAGGCCTCAATGAGAATACCACGGGTTTAGGTGGAGTGTTATCATCGTCCCCATCGCTAGGTTCTGAGTATATGAAAAAACGTTCTTTGTAAAACACCGATTCTTTGCGACATTTTTTATTGCCAGGTGTGTTTGTGCCAGCAACATCAAAGACAAGCCAGTAATAAACATCTCTAAAATTGTCTTCAATGGTTTGGGCGATTTACCAAAATAATGTCAAAATCTGATATTCTTTTTAGAATTTTGTCTGTTTCCAGCGACAACTTAATGTTTTGTAAGGTTGTAAGCCGTTTCACCTCGGCCCTCACTGTGCTTCTCGACCATTTGGAATGTTCGGAGGGATGGAGGAAATTTTCTGTTGTCCGTGAGTACTGTAAGGTACAGGGCCACCCACCTCACATCAAAAAAGATCTTGTCACATATTGTGTGCATGGGGAAGTGATTAAATCTCAATTTTAGTCGTTTGGACTTAGTTTAACAGTTCCTTTCGTCCTCTAGTGTTTGAAAAAGATCATTAGGGCTATAATGCTACGAGTTAACATTACTATATATACGACTTAAGTAAACATATCAAACGTTAATTAATAATTAATTAATTAGGCGGGCATACCTATTCAAATGTAAGGCTAAACAAATCGAGAATAATCAATCTGTATGTACATTTCGGCCTATTAGGCCTCATCAGCAGAGATATAGATAGGATGATCTGCTGATGATGCCTAATAGGTCGAAATGTACATACGGAGATTGATTTTTCTCGATTTGTTTAGCCTTACATTTGAATAGGTATGCCCGCCTAATTAATTAATTATCAATTAATTAACTTTCAAAATTAGGTACGACTTCAATTAAGCACATATTCTCCAAAAAAATTGTCGGCTAAAAAAGCCATATCAAAACACATCGTTTGTGTATTTTCTTCTCATATCAAACGTTGTAATGATTACATTATCATAGTGCAGTCGGCCCTGTTAGTTCTATATTATTTCCACAAAGAAACTTTATAATCAGTTTTTTTTTTCAATTCTTTCTCATTCCTCGTGGCGCAAAGAATTTGTTCATTAGATTAAAATAAATACAAGTTTGAGATTTTTTTCTTGGGTGATGAAGAAGAGTTAAAAGTTTGTGTTCGTACCTTTGTCAAAATTTTTCTTTTAAATCCAATTTCAAATTAACTTAGGATTAAGATGTAAATTAAAACTGAACTTTACAATATTTTTAATTCATTTCTTTAGTATCATTACTTCATCATCGTCGTGCTAGTAGCACGGATATCCATGATAATCTCTCTCCAACTATCCCTATCATTCATTATCCCCGGGAGGTCCTCCATGCAGCATGCAGTACCTGCGCAGAGTCTGTCAATGTAGGTCTTTTGTGGGCAGCCCACACTGGCGTGCCCATGTGCTAGCTTTGGCAATTTATGAGAAAGTGCGTCCCGGTCTCTTGCCTCAAAAATTGCTACCCGGTGACTATTAAAATAACGAACCAGCTCAGTCTATTCAAAACTATCCATCTTCATATCTATCTATCTCAATTTTTTCATATTTATCTATATTACTTTAAATACTAAGATTTTTTTTATTCAGGTTTGTTTAATGTCTTGTTTTTAGTTTAAATAAAAAAGAATTACGACAAAAAAAGAAGCGACCCCCACCCCCCAAATACATTTACTTGTCGAAAATATCTATCTCCATTTGTTCATATCTATCTATATTATTTTGTTTATCTATCTATCTCAGTCTATTCCAAACTATATATCCATCTTCATATCTAAACAAGAATTACGACAAATTACGATAAATAAACAAGAATTACGACGAGTTGGGGTTGTTATTTTGATAGTCACCGGGTAGCAATTTTTGAGGCAGGAGACCGGGACGCACTTCCTCATAAATTACCCAAGCTTTCATAGGAGAACGTCACTTACGAGTTCGTCCACGCTTCTCTGGTTGTGTTCAGCATGCCTTGTTCGCCTCATTTGGATAGTGCGTAAGTTTGCGTGCGCGTGTGTGTGTGTGTCAGTCAGAGATGTTTACTTCTTTTAGTCTTCTGTGTATTATTTTATGCGTGTTGTATCACCCACGCATTTTTCAATATCCACCCACGTCTTTCGCAATTATATCACACCCCTTCGCCTCTCAAACACCTGCGCTTCCTGTTATTTGTATTTTATTTCCCTTTTCGCGGATTCGGTTTCGAGTGGGGTCAACATTTATCGTCAGAGGTGCCAACATGCTCCAAGCCAATGAGTCATAATCTTTTTTTTTTCTCTGCACATCCAATATACAACCCTATAAGAAGCTGGTGGCCTTCTGACAATTTACGCAAAGCAGAGTAAATAATATGGGTAAAGAGGAACAATTTCCTCGTAACCCTTATTTTATGTCCGTGTTCTTGCAATAAATGTTTATTTTTTTTTTTTTTTTTGCACCCGTTATTTTACAATACTAAATATATTTCTTTATTTGCTAAAGAATAAAGAAAATATATTTAGTATTGTAAAATAACGGGTGCAAGAGAAATAAAACATTTATTGCAAAAACACAGACATAAAATGAGGGTTTAGTTTATTTTATGGTAGGAATTTACGAGGAAATTATTCTTCTTTACCATAATATGTGCATGTTCAGATATATATGCGATGTGTGTTCTGAAAGTAATGCCTCTTATTTATTTCCACAGAAGCTATTACAGGTTTAAGTTAGTAGTTAAAGTTAGCGGAGTGGCTTATTGATGGTATCAGCCGAACAGTATGGGAGTCTATCCCCTTTTCGCTAACGCTAGTACAGGGATGTTGTTTGTGCTGAGGTGGGGTGCCATTCCTACCGTCAGCTCCCAACTTTACCACACAGATCAGATTTATGCTACTCATGCGCTGAGCCTTGCAATTTCCTAATCAGGTGCTCTACTGATTGGGCTAAACCGGTTCCTCTAAGGGACTATAATATTCGTCCACTAATTCGATGAAAACAATTTATTAAGCCGATTGATTGATTGAATGATTCTAACGGCACGTCAACCAGTCTATGGAATATTTTATGCTCATAGGTTTGGGAATTTCGTTGATTCTATGATCATATATACATTTTCGTCGTAAGCTTGTGGTGTAATGTTTAGAGTTGTCGGAAATGGACTCAGCGACCCGAGTTAAAATCCTGGACTATGCTGTTTGCATTTTTCATAGCACTAATGCCCTTGGGAAACTACTCCCCCCCCCCCAGCAGTGGGTAAATAGTAGGGCAGACTGGGTGTTGCATAGTGCTCTTTCGCTACTCAGGCAACAAAATCGTACATGTTATAGACTGGCATCTTCAAACTCACGCTGAATCGTATACGTTGCTGGTATACAGCGGAGATCGTTTCTGACCCCTAGACGATGTATCTAGTGGTCGCTTAAAATGACTTCACAAGGCATGCTCTATGTAGTAGGATATTTGACTTTATTGCTCTCCTCTCGGTTGTACGTGGTGGATGTGAGCGTGACATGGGAACTACCACTACTACTGTTGCTGGATGGTGAGGTAAGGGGGTGTAGAACCCCACTGCCCGCTAGCAGCGCTCGACCGTGTCGACGGTCAGACTCCTTGTCTCCCTGCCCGTCTCCTGGGGTCTTTAAGTACTGTATAGTCCACCCACACATCTCTTTGTTCGGTTGACCGGAAGTCCTTTCTCTTTGTTCAAATTCCCGTTTGTCCAGATGAGTCCTTTGTCACACCAGACCCTCTGTCTACCTTAGCCATTGTCTTCTCAGTTCAATTTTCCTTTGTCTTTTCGAACTTTCCGCGCAAAACAAACTGAACAATAGTCAATCTGCAACACTGGGCTTGGTTACCGGTCTAGGAGAAGGAAAACAAACCTGTTCAACACCGCTTAAGAGCTCGTACAGAGGAGTTGGTAAATACATATATGCGAGGAGTGCTCTGAAAAATAGTGCTTCTTATTTATTTCAACAGAAATTACTACAAGTCTACATAGTCTAAATAAATAATGTTCTTCCATCGATTCGATAATGACCATTAACTAAGCCGATTGATTGATTGATTGATTTTAACGGCTTGTCAACACGTCTAGGGAATATTTTATGCCCATAGGTTAGGGAATTGTTTTCATTTTACATTCATCTATACATTTTTGGCTAGTTGTTTCTTTAGAGTTCTTGGTTTGGTTTGTTTTGTTTTACGGCATATCAACCTCAGTGGGTCATTTAATGCCGATAAAGTTTTGAATCAATTAAATCAATTCTTAAATGGATAATACAATTTTTTTAAAAATACATTTTTCTATTTAACCCATAGATGGGACCCTAACAGGTACTACCACTCCGGGTCAGAGTGGACCAGGGAGCAATGGTGATGAAAGGGTGCTCCACATTCCCTAAACCTCCAGAACTGGAACCTCACCATCAGATAGAGTTTAACGTCATTCCCAGGACATGTAGACCCGCAGCCACCGTCTTCTAGCACCCATATGATAAAAAGGGATTGGGGCTTGCCATAAGGGCAATAGGGTTGAGAAAATCATATAGGTGCTTTAGAGTTCTTTTCCACACAGATAATTGTTAAACAGATCTATTTGACCCATAAATAAGTTTGGTTTGGTATGTTGGATTTTTCGGCATGTCAATCCTTGTTGGGTTATTTTATGCCGAAGACGTTTTGTGCTATTTATGGTTGATGGGTATTCAAATTCTTAAACTCAATTTTTTTTTTTTTTAGATACATTTTTAAAATCATTTTTCTTCTATTTACCTGTAGATGGGACCCTAAAAAGATACTTCCACTACGGGGTAAGAGAGGACCTGGGAGTAATGACGATGGTGGGTTCCAAGAGAAAGAACCCAAGCAGGTACTACTACACTGGGTCAGAGCGGACCTGAGATTAATGGCAATGAAGGGGTACTTCATATTGCGCAGATGTGTCATATCTAAGAATCCCCCTTTTTAGAGGGCTCCTACCTCTCTGCGGGGGATACAGTGAGCGTATTCTAAGCCCTGCCAACAGAGAAATAATTGTGCTTACCCAACCATACCAGCCCGGTCGGCTAGAACTTTAGAATACACCGACTGGGGGTAAGACACCCCCCCCCATGTTGGTCGTGGGTGGCTATTTCTGATGTTTATGGATAAAACACTGGTGGCTGAAGAGTTCATGACATTCAACCCTCCACTTTGGCACTTGCTTTGGCTAGACAGGCGATCATAGAGGCTCTCTCAGATCAATCGGCTGGTCCCGTCAAGCCCTAGCACTTATATGACTGTCCCAACCCTATTGCCCTTATTACAAGCTCCAACCCTTTTTATCATATATGTGCTAGAAGACGGTGCTGGGGTTTTATTGTCCTGGATATGACGTTAAACCCTATCTGATGGTGAGATTCCAGTTCTGGAGCTCTGAGGAATGTGGAGTACCCCTTTATCAACATTGCTCCCAGGTCCACGGACCCAGATTGTTAGAACCTGTTAGGGTCCCATCTATGGGTCAAATATAACAAAATGAGTTCGAAAAAATTTGTTTAAAAATTGAGCTTGAAAAATCCCATCAAGAATGAATGAAATAAAAATGTATCCGGCATAAAAATGACCCAAGGGGTCAACATGCCGTAAAACCCAACCAACGTGAACTGGGTGTGATACTAGACTGCATCTGATGGAGATGTTCCACTTTCCGAGCTCTCGTGAGTGTGGAGTATACCTTCATTGCCATTATTCCACTTTGATTCGGAATGGTTGAACTTGTTAAAGTCCCATGTATCGGTCAATTTCATAGAAATACTCGTATAACCGTACGCATAAAACTTAAAAAACAACAATGCAAAAAAATGTAAATATGAACGTGATTCTGTAATAGCTAAGCATAAAATAACCCTATATGGGTTGAAATGCCGTTAAAATCAATCAACCATTCCGCTACAGGCAGGATGCAATACATGATCAATTTTAAGCTGAGTACGACTGGTTTTGAATTAAGATACTTTCCTTCTCCTAGACCTTCTCAGGGCTAAAGAACCCAATTTATCCTGACTTTTTTACCCATAACTGGACGATGAGAAAAACGGATCAAAACCTTTCCCAAGGGCATTAGCACGAAGTGAATCGCAAGTTACCTCGTCTAGGATTTGAACATAACTCGCCGAGTCCATTTTCTGTGACGATAATCTTAAACAGACAAATAAAAATTTACTTTAATTAATCATCTATATATTAATAAGCGTGTTCCTTATTCTTGCAACACTGGTTGAAATTCAGACCGTCCAAATCGCCCAAGATAAAATGCAAAAATGTAAATCTTGATTATCTGGTGTTGCTTATCCGCCGAATTATTTCTTATGAGTGCCATCACCTCAGCTAAATAATGAACTATTCCGTTTTTATTATAAACAAAGAAGGGAAAGGGAAAGAAAAAGAACATGCTACACAGAAAAAAAAACATGAAATAAAGAAAGAATGAATAAATGAATGAAAGAGTGTGGAAATAGAAAGAGGGGATGAGTTCGCAGAAGTGATAACACCGATCTGTTTCAATCGAACATAATGAAAAGATGAAAAGAAGAAAAGAAAGAAAAAAAGATTGAGACAGAATTAAATCAAGATTATTATACTTTTTACATACTGAACGATTTTCCAATAGATCTTAAGTAAATATATTAAACGTAATGATTAAATTATTATCATAATGTTGTATATTCACAAGTTCTGCTAGTATAGTATAATCTTATTAGTAAGTTTGATTCTCACTGTGTGCTCCATAATTCTAGCCTTAGCTAATAAAACATATTCCCGTAAAGTCTTCCTCTTCCTCTAATCTTTACGTCATAAAAATTGATTGAAGAACAAGCCAATCGTCTCCAATCTTTTTATGAAGAGCAAATAGAAGACGTTTGATCGAAGCTAGAGACATCAGAGACTGACAATGCTGCCAAAATGCCACTCTCTTGTGCATGAAAATAAAATAAAAACACCCAAGAAATAACAAGACAGAGTTATCTCCCATTATATGCCATTAGCGTAGTGTCACCTTTTATATCACGTTCTGCAAAATTCTAAGTAGAACAATTTATTACGATGCACTTATGGAAGTTTTGTTTTTGCTTAATATTTTCTTGGGGGGGGGGCTTGCGATTTCTTGTTTTCTTTTCATAGTGGCATTTTTCCCTGTTTTTTCCTTTAGTATTTTAGTTTTGATAAATGTTATTTTTTGAATAGACGTAGTTTAATTATCTAGCCAATGGCTGTGTATGAAAAAAAAATCAAAGAAGGGAGATATTCAACAACAATTTCTGAGACTGTTTCATTAATATTTTTTCTGAGAGATGATACTGTTGTAAGGGAAGATGATTTCCCCTACAATATAGTTGGACTCGTCCAACAGAACACATTTACTAAGCTTAGCTTAGATGTAGCACAAGACAAGAACTTCTGGGATGTCCAGTGAGAATCGAACTCACTATCAATGATCTGCTAATCGATCTCGGTAACAATTACACCACCTGAGGTGCCATTTAATGTGGGGAAACAAGCTATAGCCGTACAAGTACTATTGTATGGCTACTACAGGTGGACTTTGACAAAACCCTTGGAGAAAAGGTAGATGGGAAGTACACAAAGATGTTGCATCTTGTTTTGAACAAATCTTGGAAGCAATACCCTACAAAACAACAGTTGTAAAGCCACTTATCTCCAAGTACATGTCATGCTGGAGAAGTAAGGACAAACTCATAAGTGACATTTTCGTATGGACTGATACACATGGACACACCGGTGATGGCCGCACAGCAATAATATACATACAATAGCTATGAGAAGATATTTAGGAAGTTCATTTCTTCTTTTTTGTAATGGTTTTCTAATAAACGTTATACACAAAACTATTGCTTATATATATATGAAATAAAAAATGAAATTCCAAATGAATTACACCAAACATTTATTTATTAAAAGCTGCTTTTCTTAAGATCATTATGCAAATTAGAAATCTCATGACTATGATAAACGCCATTTGTTTGTACATATAATAGGCATTGCACTTTGGACATGAGCGTTAACAATTTAACATTGTTTAGGACGTTTTCACGAATATAGAAGTACACACAATTTGCACTATATATATATATATATATATATATATATATATATATATATATATATATATATATATAATGAATAGTGAATGAAAAAATGAGAAAAGTATTTGCATGGAAAGGTGCTCAATGCTAATAAAGCAGAGCAGTTTTATAATTAATGTTGATATTATGATTTCACACTCATAACTTCAAGTTTCTTGGTAGTCCAATCATCAGATGAGAAGTGGTTGAGATGTCAAAAACCAGTCGTGAAATGGTAAAAATCAAATTGTTTAGCGTTTATATGCAGCGTTTTTCACGCGATGGGAAATGCAAAGCTAAAAATTGTTTTTTTAAAACTGTGGCTTGTTTAACGTTTATGTGACGTGGATTGTATTCACGTGATGTAATGTCATGACGTTAAATTTGTATTTAAAAAACATTATAATCAAACAAACTTGCATTGGTGTTAATGCACGCGGTGTTCAGATGAATTTTTTTTTTTTTTTTTTAAATAAATAAATAAAAAAAAAAAAAAAGAAAAAAAGAAAAGGAGAGCAAAAATTCAGGGATCAATTAGGGTCAGGTGGTAAGTGACACAGTAAAAATTTGTTTAAATGCCTACATTTCGAAACGAGTTCACTTCTCTTATTTAATAAGTTATTGCTTGCATTTTGTAATATGCACATTTTGTATTTGTGAATACAATCCACGTCACATAAACGTTAAACAAGCCACAGTTTTAAAAAAACAATTTTTAGCTTTGCATTTCCCATCGCGTGAAAAACGCTGCATATAAACGCTAAACAATTTGATTTTTACTATTTCACGACTGGTTTTTGACATCTCAACCACTTCTCATCTGATGATTGGACTACCAAGAAACTTGAAGTTATGAGTGTGAAATCATAATATCAACATTATATATATATATATATGGGTACTACTATGTGAACATTTTTTGTTTAATATTAGAGAAAGTGTGTTTGTGGTTTGTGAATCTAGTTTTGAATTCAGATTTCGTGCATCCTACACTACCAAATATTATGTAGGATGCACGAAATCTGAATTTAAAACTAGATTCACAAGCCACAAACACACTTTCTCTAATATTAAACGAAAAAATGCAACAACGTTAGCTAGCTACATTTGGGATTTAAAACATCAAAACTTAACACTGATTATCAAATGGGATTTAATAAAAAAAAATAAGTGCTTGCCGTGGTCTGACGGACCCATGCTTCTTGTGTCTACAGGAAAAGTTAGAAATAATTAGATTCCCAAATAAAAATGACTTAATTAATAAAAAGATGAGTTCCTAGGAAAATGTATGCATAGATTACGCAATGCATTAGAATACCAATAAGATATAATTGATCAATAAGGGCATAATACAGTAAAATTATGATATAGCAGTAACAAAGAAATACTACTAAAAGAAATAAAGAAACAAATAAAATAAAAAAAACAACTTAGCCACACTCCAGACTAACTGACCCCACAAAGGTCAATAGAGTAAGTTGAAGATAGTGGTAAGGGGTAATAAAAGTATAATGTTACAGCGCGCTACTACCCACGTAGGTCAAAATAGAAGGAGTTTAACCCCAACTACAAACTAGCAGCCTACTAAGATTAAATTCAGGAAGAATTGAAAAGATATCAGTCTAGCTATATAAAGTAACCGAAAAAAAAAAAAAAATTCTACTCAATCCCCCTGATGAAGGTGTTGGGGTAACACCGAAACAGCGGTAGGGAAACAACTTCTTTTACGACTATAAATATATATGTATATGTGTGTATGTCTTTTTTACTTATTCAGAGATCTCCATATGAAATATTAAATAAAGCTGTAACATTACGGTTAATAAATTCACTTGTTATGGACTGTTCCATGCTAGTCACGATTTTGAAATAACCGACGATTTGAATGAATTCCGCAGTAAAAACGAAAAATACGATGCTATCTAAATATTTTGTCAAATGAAAAAAAATAAAATAAAATAAAAATCCCACAATTGAATGGTGAAAATACAGAAAACAAGACGCCAAATATAGAAAGAGAAATTTGTTAGATATGCATGGAAGAAAATATTGCATAATAGAATAGAGAAAAAAATGTATCGCTAAACAAAAGAAAAGAAGTTGTTTTCAAATGTAGATACGAGAATAAAGTTCTACTAAGAAACAAAAGCAAACCAGCAACGGCACGAAGAAAGAAAAGGAAATAAACATCAGCGGAAGAACACGTGACATAAAACAAGCAAATGAAAAACAAGCCGGAACAAGAGAATAAAATCATTTATTTTAAAATGGCGACTAGTGTGAAGCAATGTGTAATAAACCAAATCATTTTATCAATAGTAACACACACACACATTATATATATATATATATATATATATGATAAAAAGATTTTATGTATATATAAGGTTGTGTAAGATATATTTCCCAGTTACAGACATACTTGGAAAAATTATCTATGATTCCACCATATATATATATATATATATATATATATATATATATATATATATATATATATATATATCTGTGTGTGTGTAAAATGTGTAAGGAGCCGGTTTAAGTCGGTAGAGCACGCGCCAAAGATTTGCATAGTTCATGGTTCGATACCGGTCCCCGCCAACTCTGCACATGAGTAGCACAGATTGGGTAATTTGATCTGTGTGGTAATGTGGGGCGCTGACGGTAGATGTGGCACCCCACCTCAGTAAAACAATCTCTCAGGTCTAGCACTTGCGAAAAGTGGATAGACTCCATCGCTGTCCGACTGATACCAACGACAGGCCACTCCATCAACTTTACAACTTACTTTATATGTGTGGAGTTTGGTTTTGTTTTTATTTATTTTTGTTTAATGGCATATCATCTCTTTATGTTGAAATATAATTCAAAGCATTGTTAACCGTCTATTATTTATTCTTTACGAGGTTTTCACACCACTTTTAACTGAAAGTCTTTCACTGGAGTCTGAGTGACAGCTCAGGATTCCAGGACTATTCTGAGTATTCTAGCCGATCTTAACAATATTGTTATCTGAATGGTTTCGATTCTTCTAATTTACAATTCCTTCACTCCCCTTTCCAAAATTTTAGACACCGTTCCAAGGGCACCAACTACAATTAGTATGATCTTTACTCGCATGAGTCTCAGTTTTTTTTTTCAATTCCAATTCCCAGGCAAGGTTCAAGCATTTGTCTAACTTTTCGTTTTCTCTTATTTCCACCGGAAAAATCCACCAGATGACAAGTTCTTTTTTTTCTTGTTATTTGATACTAGGTCTGATCTTCTGGCCGGGATTAGGTGATCCGTCTGTATCGCAAACTTTAGGTTTTCTATTCTCTGGGGAGTATTCTGGTTTGTGCGTATATCATTTTGCAGTATGCTCAAAGTTTATCACCTTTCACTCCCAGTCGTGCTTAGTCTTGCACTCCTTTTGTGCTAGTTTGCTGCATTTGCTTAGTATGTGATTAACCGTTTTCAATTAGTAGTATTCATCGTATTAACTTTTACTTTCTAATAAAATATTGTCAAATCTGTTCTTAGATAATTATTTTTTGTTGTGACTGAATTAATCAATTAACAGCATTTTCAATCCTCAAAAAGGTTTATTTATTTGTATACAGGAATATAAAATAATAGAGTCAAAACTCAATTCTCCAACAGTGTAACTAGCTACTCAACTAGTAGTGACTCGGCTACGAATAACCTCACGTATTTGTATCTTCATATATGTTTCGTTGGACGAGTCCAACTATCTTGTCGGGCAAATATCTTCTTTTACAACAATTTTATGAAGTACGTAGTACTAAATTCGAGACGACATCACAGTACCTACCTTGCAAAAATAACTTTTTAATGACACCGACGATGAATAAAGAGAAGTGAACTTTCAGGAAAGAGAGAAGAGAAAAGAGGAGAAAGAGAAAAGAGGGAGAAAGAGAAAAGAGAGAAAGAGAAAAGAGGAGAAAAGAAAAAGAGGGAGAAAAGAGAAAAAGAGAAAGAGAAAAGGGGAGAAAGAGAAAAGAGGAGAAAGAGAAAAAGAGAGAAAGAGAAAAAAGAGAAAGAAAGGAGAAAGAAGAAGAGAAGAAAGAAAGAGGGAAGAAAGAAAGAAAGAGGGAGGAGAAAAAAGAGGGAGAAAAGAAAGGGAGAGAGAAAGAAAGAGGAAGAGAAGAGGGAGAGAGAAAGAGAGAAAGAGGAGAGAGTGTGATTTATGCGCAAATAAGACAACTTTTTAATAATAAAAACTTAAATTTAGTTGCTATATAAATAATAAAAATAAAAGTGTCACTAAAAAAAACTCTAGTGAAACTTGATTAAATAAAAATGATAAATTGGTATACAAGCGTCTATCTTCTGTCTCTACACAGACCGGTTACTCACTGTAAAAATACAAAAAGTGAGAAAAACCAACTATTTATTGCAAAGCCAAAACAACATACAATCAATTTTTCTGTATTCATTTCCTATCAGAAGCCTTCACAAACTCCACCCTTGATTCAACCGACTGAAGGGGGTTGTAGGGCATCTATTGTTCATCTTTTAATTCTCCCAAAATATTACAGTCCTGTCCGCTGGGGCTTTAGAATACACCGACTACACCTCTGCAGATGGATAAGACTTCCCAATAGCCCCCACCCACTGTTAGCCGTGGTTGGCGATCCGTGATGCTTAAGGATGGAACCCTAGTAAATGAGCAGTCCATGACATGCAACACACCATTTTGGCCCTTACTTAGGCTAGACGGGCGGTTGGAGAGCTCCCACCGATCAATCGGCTGGTTACGTCTTGTCTAAGCACCTATATATATTTACCAACCCTTCCGCACGAGCAGGATGTGACACAAGGTCAATTTCTTAAGCGGAGTTCAACAGGTTTGAATTCAGAGTTTTCCTTCTCTTAGACTGGTTACCTAGCCATGGTTAAAGAACCCAGTCTGCCCTGCTATTTACCCATAGCTGGAGGGAGAGTAGGATTCATACCTTTCCCAAGGGTATTAGCGCTAAGTGAAATGCAATTACCACGTCCGAGATACGTCTAAGCACCTATATGATTGTCCCAACCCTATGCCCATGTGACAAGCCCCAACCCAACCTAATGATGGGACAAAAACGTTTTTATGAGTTTTTTTTTTTAATCTTTTCATGTATATAGATAGCATTCACTGGAAAAGAAAAGGCTTTTAAATATTAAACATAGAATATTTATTTTTGTTTCTACAAATTTTTTGTTCAAATTTGAGATCATTTCAACAAGAATTGGTCAAGTTATTATATTACGAAATGATATAATTTTTATTAAACACTATACATTTCAAATGATAGAATCTTTCTTTGAAATACCTTACATTTTCTATTACAGTCTACGTATCATATCATAACGGAGATTATGTGTCTATATGACTGTCACCGAAACTATGTTTCCAACGACGTCACAATTCCTTTATTGTATACCCGTTCAATAAATCGTTCACCTCGGGTATGTAATTGGCGAGAGAGAGAGAGAGAGAGAGAGAGAGAGACGGAGTAGAGATGATGATGATGTGATCTTACTTGCTAACTTTTGTTTGTTCCTGGCATCTTCTCTTGTTGGGTTATTTTCTTGGGCTGGTTCTTCTTTCTGGTTGGGCTGGGTATTTCTTGCTTTAATGAATTAACAAGACTTTGTTATTTTTCTTTTATTGAACAACCCCAGCTCAGGATTCAACCGCACGGCGAGGAGTGACATCTCGGTGCGACAGACGTTCGCGTCTACTCACTCTGAATTTCTGATCGCAATTAAAACTTAATTGTCACACGCTTCTAATGGCGCGTTTGCGGAAAGATTAAGTAAAATATTATTACCTGCCGCCAACGGTCAAGGTAATTTTCCACTAAACCCGTTATTTTGAAACTAATGAACGGATTCAAAAATATCTATTTACAGTACGTACATAATTCATAAGCTACCAATGAATTATGTAACACCCTTGGTTATTTGCATCTTATTCTCATCAATGATTATCATTGGATAATAACAATTAACTCTTAATTATTATCTTATCTATTAACGATTTTTTTACTTTATTCATGTGTTTTAAATCATTCAATGTGTATCATATATCACAAAGAAATAAAGGTTTACATAGTATAGAGTGTGGATAATTTGCATACTGGTCTTAACAAAACCGGGTTTAATAAATGACTATTTGGCATTATTGATTTCTAATATTGTTTTATGCTCAAATGTATTGAAAGTAATTCTATAATTTTATATAGAAACCAATTAAAATAAAATGAAAATACATGTAATCTTTTTATATGCATTCTTTAATCTCGATAGTCTGATTTAATCTCATATTTTATCATATAAAACTTAAATACTTACGCCCTGAGGACACATTTTTTGCTAGTTTATTTTACTTTTAATCGACGTAATTTTAATGAACATTTCTTTTCAAATCAGAAGTTTAGTGGCTATTCCTTATCAATTAATTTTGCTCTAGTTAATATGTCCTTGTGATATTGCTTGTTTGTCCCTTCAATTAACCCAGCATTACCCGAAACAAGGATTGAACTCACGACCACCAGGCAACCAATGCTTTTATCCACTAGGCCCAAGTGAATGAAAGTATCGGTTGTATTTTTATCTATAGTTTTTTTTTCTCATTCTTTCTTGTTAACTTTTCCCTCTCTTTGGATTACTCTCACAAACAGACGCATTCTTTAATTTTTTTATTCTTTTTATTTCTCTTAATCTTTATTTTTCAGATTACTTTCTCTCTGCTGCCTCTCATCAACTCTCACGCACAAGAATTCTATTTCTTCTAATTTCTCGTATCCTTTCTTTATATATATATATATATAAAAACTGTATTGCCGAAAGCGCTCGTTTTGAAACCTTTGGTGGACTGTTACACCAGTTACACCCCGACACCAAAAAGATGGCCAGAAAATTAGAAAGGATCAACCAAAAACTTTTCCGACAAGAATTGTCTGTAAAGTTCAACAAAACTTGTATAATATATATATATATATATACACATACACCGTCTCAGGTATTTATCAAACGACTAAAAAGTTATATACGCACGCACACACACATATATCCATACTCTTAGGTAATTATCCAACGATTAAGAAAGTATATAAAACGGTAGAGACCTATTTTATATTTTACACACACACGTGTGTGTGTGTGTGTATATACATACCTTCTTAGTCGTCGGATAAATCTAACGTAGTGGGCCGGTTGAAATCTTTTCAATTCGAGATATATATATATATATATATATATATATATATATATATATATATATATATGTATGTGTGTGTGTGTGAAGAGAAAACTTATTCTCAAGAATCATAAAATTCCCTATATTTAATCATCATCACACTTAGTTTTCTATACACTTATTTTCTTTTGATTATAACTAAATTATTACTAATAATTTTCAGACACACACTCATCAGGTAATACGATTTTTCCTTTAAACTTTCAACACACAATAAATTTTACTTTACCAATTAATCTAATCATTTTAACAATAATAATATATAAATTTCCCTAATTTTTTCACACACACACACATTCTCGTCACGTACTTGAAATAAAAACAAATAAATAGATAAACATACACACACCCGTGCTCACTTACACACACACACTGTCACACAGACACCCAACGAAAACGATTAATCTACTCACATTTCCATTCTCTCTCTCTCTCACACACAACGTAAGAGAATGTTCGATGTCATCTTTCAAAACCGTTTATCCCAGCGTTTCATAAATTTCGAACAACTCTAAGAGCGCTAATTTTCCATTCAAAACATTTTTAAACAAACTGATCAACAAAAGTCTTATTGTTCTGTGATTTTATTTTTCCTTAAATCAACAAAAGCCCTGAAGAAGATCTACTAAACAGATTGAAACACTGCAGCGTTGGCTGAATAAATATCACTCATTTTATTTGAACCTGTGTTTTCTTTCACATTTTTCACTATATTACATATATACACACACATATATATATATATTTCTTAGTCGTCGGATAAATCTAACGTAGTGGGCCGGTTGAAATCTTTTCAATTCGAAATTTATTATATATATATATATATATATATATATATATATATATATATATATATATATACAGTGTGTGTGTGTGTGTGTGTGTGTGTGCGCGCGCGCGAGTTAAATTTAATAAAAATTCCTATAAATTATACCAAAAGGAAAAAAAAAACGTATGTTTTATCTTTCAGACAAGAAGCACTCAGTACCATTACTTGACGTTCTTTTGTTTACAACAAAGTGACAATATAAAGACTCCCATTTTTTTTTCTCTCACAATATCTTCCCTTTATTTCTTTTGTATAAATGTTTTTTGTCCGACAACATTAACTGTATCAGCAACAACGATTGTTATACAAAGAAAAAGAGAAATAAATAAATAAATAAAACGATCCATTTTTTCATATCATGAAGACACTTAGCTTCAATGAATTCGGATCTTCTCTTTAGCATGAAAATCTAATGGATATGCCTTTTGTATGTTTTGATAGAATGTTACATGAATTTACATTTGGGACACACAAGCTGTGGGGGTGGCGAAAAGAAAGAAATAAAACGAAAGAAAAAAATTAAAAAAGAAATTAAAAAAAGAAAGAAAGGAAAAGCAAGAAAAAAAAGAAAAGAAAAAAAAAGAAAAGAAAAAAAGAACGAACGCGGGAAAATTAATTTAAGAAGAAAGAAAAGGAACGAAAGAAAGAAAGAAAGAAAAAAATGAAAGAATGGGAAAGAGAGAAAAGAAATTAAAGAAATTAAATTAAAGAAAGAAAAATTAAATTAACGAAGGAAGAATGGAAAAGGAAAAAAAGAAAAAATTAAAAAAGAAAGAAAGAAAAAGAAAATAAATAAAGGAAGGAAAATGAATTTGAAATATAGAAAGTAAAAAAAAGAAGAAGGAAAGAAAGAAGGAAAGAAGGAAGGAAATGAATTAAAGAAGAAAACGAAAAAGTGAAAAAAATGAAAGAAATGAAGAAAAAAGAAAAAAAGAAAGAAAATTATGGAAAAAAAGATGATAAAAGACACAAAAATAAAAGAAAGAAAGAAAAAGAAATCAAAGAAAAGAGAATATGAAAGAGGAAAATAAAAGAAAATGAAAGAAAAATTTTTAAAAATGAAAGAAAAATAACGAAAGAAAATAAAGATTTTTTTCTTTGAAACAAAAACCAATGGCATATTGAATTTCAGAGACAAAGAAAATGTTTAATTATTCAGTATATCTATTTCCACAACCCCTCCATCACGGGAAGGATGTGACACATAGCCACTTTTGTTTCATCGTTCAGCTACTTTGAATTCTGAGTTTTCCTTCTCCTAGACTGGTTGCCTAACCACGTCTAAAGAACCCAGTCTACTCTGCTATTTCGCCATAGTAGGAGTGGGGGTGAAGGGATGGGTTTATGCCTTTCCAAAAGATATTTGCGCGAAGTGAAACACAAAAAAAACTCAAGCAGGATTTGAACTTGGGTCACCGAATCCATTTCCTACTACTATAATCGTTATGCAACGAGCGCCTCCTTATCGACGATACTGCTGGTTCAAAGTAAGTCTCAAAGGTTCAAAGACATTAGCATGACAACTTTTGCTTACAATAAATATTAAAAGGATTTCTTTCTTTTTTTTTATCTTACGACATGTCAACCCTTGTTGGGTTATTTCATGCCGAAGATGTTTTGTTCTATCATGCGGGTATTAAAACTTCTTTTTTTAACTCAATTTTTTAAAAGATATTTTGGATAAATCATTTTCTTCTATGTAACCCATAAATGGGACTTTAACATGTACTGCCACTCCGGGTCAGGGTGGACCTGGTAGTAATGGTGATGAAGGGGTACTCCTCACTCTCCAGAGTTCCAGAATTGGAACTTCACCATTAGATGCGGTTCAAAGTCATACCCAGGACACTAAGGCCCTCAGCCATCGCCTTCTAGCACATATATGATAAAAAGGGTTGGGGGTTTGCCATAAGGGCAATAGGGTCGGAACAATAATATAGGTGCTAGGGGTTGACGTGACAAGCCGAATGATCTCAGGGAGCCTCTCCGACCGACCGTTTAGCTTAAGTAAGGATCAAAATTAATTGTAGTAAGTCATGAACTGCTCATCCACCAGGATTCCGTCCTTAAGCATCACAGATCGCCACCCACGGTGATCAGGTGGCCCTGTTTGGGGTGGTCTTCCCCCTCTACAGAGGTGCAGTCGGCGTATTCTAGAGCCCCACCGTCAGGGCGGTCTAAACTTTTTAAAAGACCCTATGGATCTGAATGTATGTTACTTAGAAATAGACATTTATTTATCTCGGTTGATCCATAAAAATCCTTCATCTGAGTCCATAATAATAACATTGTCCTCACAATTTGCAAATATTTCTCCTGAGTCAGGCAAAGAGTCCATTGCTTACTTGTTTGTAATAATCGGCCGTGCACTTACGCCAATAAAAATTTATTGATATTCACTAAATATCATTACCTACCTTTTCAAATTCTTTACATGTTTTATATATATATAATATATATATATTATATATATATATATATATATATATATATATATATATATATATATATATATTTCCATTTGTTTGTTTGTGGGTTTTCATTGCTTTTTTCTGACTTAACTTTATTCCTTTTTTATTTTTAAACATTATTTATCTACCATTTTCTTCTTCGCTCTCATTCTGATAATTCTCCCATTTGTCTACGATCAACGCATTTAGATCGCAATTAGCTAAATGAACCTTGGCCTATTTCTGTCAAACAGAACCTAAGTGCCGTCTCTAGATTCTTTGAACCTCGCAATTCCTTCGCACAAAAAAGATTTTTTTTATAAATATTAATGCACATCGACCCATTCTGATACCAATCTGTACGCATTAGTTCAAGTGGATACGTTTTACAGGCAAATATACCCGAATATAAAATTACAGAGGACTTGAACAAATACATTAATTATATAAATGTACTGATGCAATGCATATATCAATTTATAGCGTGTAGTTCAGGCGATTTAGTTTACATGGGCGTGCATGCATCACGTATTGTAGTCACTCCTTATTTTCAGGAATGAGTTCCAAGATACCGGGCAAATGCAAGCCCTGTCGGCGAGGGGCTGAAGAATATACCGACTACACATTTGCTGAAGGGTAAAATCCCCCCTAATACGAATGTATTGGGAATGTCGAGTACCCCTTCATCACCATTACTCTCAGGTCCACTCGGACCCGGAGTTGTACCTATAAGGGTCTCATCCATGGATTAAATAGAACAAAATTAGTTTTTAAAAATGTGTTTAAAAATTGAGTTTAAAAAATTGAGTACCCATCAAGAATGACTAAAACAAAACGTCTTTAGCATAAAATGACCCAACAATAGTTGACATGCCGTAAAATTCATCCATCCAACCAATGAACCAAAAGTTTAAACTTAAGATGTTTAGATTTAAGTTGTTTCAGAAAAATTAATGTAATGTCGTAATCTAATAACTTGATCAATTTTTGTTCAAATGATCTCAAATTTTAATGTTTTTTTTTTTGTGTGTGTGGTTTCTCTTTTCTTTTTTTTTTTCTTTTTTTTCCAGTGAATTGCATTTCTATACATGAAAAGAAAAAATATTAAACTTTGAATTTCGAATCATTTTTAGACGTTGTTAGAATTTTTATATGAAAGGGAAGCTTTTCAAGTTATTAGATTACAAAATTATATCAGTTTTTCTGAAACAGACCCTCTCTACATTTTGAATTGTATCAGTTTTTCTGAAACTCTCGATACATTATTATCAAGTAATTAGATTATGATTATATATATATTATTAGATTAGATTATAAATAATATCAATTTATTCTGAAACAGCTGGTATTTTCATATAAAACTTAGAAAATATTACATAGGTAGATTCAAATTTATCATTTGGTATACTTCCCTTTTATTTCTTTTTAATTTTGTATTCTAATGTGAAATGATCAGAAATTCACTGACAAATAAATACTAAAAAACTTACTTTCTAATCACATTAATTTTGCAGGTTTATGTAATAGTCTAGTAAATTATATCAATTTTTCTGAAACACTCTGTACATCTGAAATTATAACGGAGTTATTAGATTACGAAATTATATCAATTATTTGTATTTGCTCCCCACACAACCAAGTATTTTAAACATCGTTCATATCTTTTTAAAAGTTTATTTGCTACTTGAAATCTATGCTTAAAAGCTGAAAACATTAAAAAGGTTTCAAATTGTTTTTCTAAGTATTTTATTAATGTCAACTAAACTCTGATCAGTGATTAAGAAATACATAGAACGGATCTGAAAGAATTTGAATTTCGAATGTAAAACAAACTTGTCGACTTGTGTTTGGTTATGAAACACTTTCGTTGAAGGATACAGTTTAAATTACGTTTTATGGATTCTGTTCAAGCACATAACCGATTGCTCAGTGAAGGGAAGGATTTTTAGATATACTTATCTATCTATCTATCTTTCCATCTAAGTTTGTACCTATCTATCTATCTTTCCATCTAAGTGTGTACCTATCTATCTATCTTTCCATCTAAGTGTGTACCTATCTATCTATCTTTCCATCTAAGTGTGTACCTATCTATCTATCTTTTCATCTAAGTTTGTTCCTATCTATCTATCTTTTCATCTAAGTTTGTTCCTATCTATCTATCTTTTCATCTAAGTTTGTTCCTATCTGTCTGTCTGTCAATCTATCTATATAGATATCTATGTCTAAGATTGCATGAGGCTTTTAGTGACATAAAAAGTTACACATTCCTCCTCCACCTTTAATCAATGGTCGGGGCCAAGTACGAGCTAAAATTTCGAATCCCGATTTTCAATACCGTCAGAACCTTCTGATTGAGAAAATTGACATAGCACAGTCTTTCTATTTCTCTATTTTTGACGATACATTAGAAAATATCTACCTAGTATAGACATTTATCTAAAAGCATAAGACAATAACAATTTACCTTTGCCGCCAGTCGTCGATGTACAAATTCAGGGAAAGTCGACAATTTTGAATATTAATGTTGTATTTCGGGAATTTGCATAACACAATCATCTTACCTTATGGCACTCGATATATTAATATTTTTGTAAAACTTCCCATGATAACATCATCTACAGAGCTTCTCATAAGTAACTGAACAAAGATTGTGTTACCTTACGAGTGCCTCAACTTTAGAGTTGTCTGACTTACGAGCAGTCTCTCGGTCGATTTTTTTTCTTGCTTTGTGTTGAGAGAGGTAAAGTTTGAGGTATGAACGAGCTTCAGATACGCGTATCTTAAGTTCACTAAAAACATTTAAGATTCCAAATTTATTAAGCCAAGTAAAAAAAAAGTAAAATTGGCTGAATGGCCTATTGTCGGTATTAGGACAGCGAAGGAGTCTATCCCAGGAAGATTGTTTTTTATTGAGGTGGGGCGCTACACCTACTGTCAGCTCTCCAATTTACCGCACAGATCAGATTACCAAGTCTGTGCTACTCATGCGCCGAGTTGGCGGGGATAGGTATCGAACCAGAAGCAGTTCGTGACATGTATCACTCCACTTTGACCCTAACTTAGGCTAGACGGGTGATCGAAGAGACCTTCTCCGATCAATCGGCTGGTCACGTTAAATCCTAACACCTATATGCGTGTCCAATACCTATTGCCCTTATGGCAAACCCCCAACTCTTTATCATATATGTGCTATAAAGCAAAGGCTGAGAGTCTTAGTGTCCTGGGTATGTTAAGTTTTGGAGCTCTGGGGAGTGGGGATTACACCTTCATCGCCATTATTCCCAGGTCCATAGATGGGACTCAAACAGAACCTATTAGGGTCCCATCTAACCAGTCTGGCGAATGCCTAAAACTGTAAATTATATTTTTTCTTGTGTATGCATATTATCATTTACTAAGCTTTGCTTAATCGAACTTACGGGCATTAGATTTTTTACAGAAATTGCTGTTCTTAAGTGGCCACTCATCAAACGGTTGCCCCGGCATATCCCGACCGTGATGATCTGGCAGGAACTACTGCTTTCAGCATTATATTGATTAAAAAATTTCATATTTTTAAGCGGAGTTTACCAGGTTTGAATGCAGAGTTTTCCTTCTCCTAGACCAATTGCCGTACCAAGGTTGAAGAGCCTAGTCTGCTCTACTATTTACCCATAGCTGAAGGGAGAATAGTTGGATTTGTACCTTTCCCAAAGATATTAGCACTTAATATTATGAATAGAGCATTTATATCTAAGTTAAGGTAGCGTGAACATAGTGTCAAAAGGCACCTGGTTACTGACAGTTTCTCGCCTATGTGATCTTAAGATAACATAAGTGAGAAACTGTCAGTAACCAGGCACCGTTGACGCCCTGTCCACGCTATCTTAACTTAGTCATGCTCTATCCATGATATTGACCCAAGTTTACACATAAATTCAGCACCTATACCATATATATATGTTTGGTTGAACTCGAGTGACAATTCCTGTCGTACGAGTTTCTGTTCAATCCGTTCAAGGTGTCTGGTCATCTTATTGGTGTCAGGGTGGAACTGGTGTAGCAATCTACCAAAGGTGCCTACGAGCGCTTTTGGCATGTCTATCTGCCATCTTCAGGTTGGAAACTGATGGTATGTTTCGTGGTGTCTCATTTTTAAAGAAAACGAGCAGTAGCGTAGGAATTGGTAGTGGGAGATATATATATATATATATATATATATATATATATATATATATATATATATATATGTGTGTGTGTGTGTGTGTGTGTGTTTCGATACTTTAACAGATTATTACAATAGAATGTTGAAATTATGACGTTATGATCATAATCAAACTTTTACAAAGGAATTAAAATTCGGCATTGAATAACCCATAAGGGGTTCACATGGTGTTAAACAGGTAAACAAAACAAAAAATCAAGTACATACTGTAGATGTAGGACCGTAGAAGGTAAATCAATATATTCATAGCCTGATACAGTTATCAGCTGATAATTGATCTAAACTATTCATTGTATAATGTTCGATTTAAGTGATTAATGTAGAAGTGCTAAGTGCATTTACAAAGAAGGTTGTGATTTGAAATAATCTGCTGTCGTGTAAATACTTGCGAGAGAGAGAGAGAGAGAGAGATAAATGGACTCACCCGTCGATTATCGACGCATGAGGGTTCATACACACAATGAACTCCCACACAGGGATTTGTTTATAGTGGTGAAGGCTTGTGTTGGACCATACACACTTTTTGGCACAGTCGATAGGAAAGAATTGGTGCATCAAGGGTTGCCACAAACCCAATCAATGATCGACCTCATGAATTTTGAATTCAGAGTTATCCCTCTCCTAGACTGGTTACCTACCCAAGGCTGAAGAGCCCAGTATGCCCTACTATTTAACCCATAGCTGGAGGGAGAATATATGGATTCATACCTTTCCCAAGGGTATTAGCGCTATGCGAAATGCCAACAGCTTCGTCTAGGAATTGAACTCGAAACGACGAGTCCATTTTCCACGACTCTAACCACTAGCCCACGCGCCTCCATATATATATATACATATATATATATGAGGCGAGTGGTGTAATGGTTGCCGTCTTAGGAAATGAACATGAAAGTACAAGTTCAAATCCTGTATGAGGCTGTTTGCTTTTCACAGTGTTAATACCCTTGGGGAAAGGTGCGAGTCCAACTATTCTCCCTCCAGCTATGGGTAAATAATAGAACAGACTATACTCTTTAACCTTGATTAGGCAACTAGTCTACTAGTAAACCCTATTAAACTCCGCTTAATAAACTAACCATGTGTCACACCCTGCGGAAGGAGTTGAGATTATATATATATATATATATATATATATATATATATATATATGGGAGATTATGTGCTTAATTAAAGTCATACCTAATTTTGTTAATTAATTATAACTAAATGAATTAGGCGTGCATATTGGTTTAAATGTAAAGCGTAAACAAATCGAGAAAAAGTCATCTTTGTATGTACATTTCAGTCCATTAGGCCTCATCAGCAGAGCTATAGACAGGGCAGTGCTTTGTGCGTGATTCGAACCCTACCTGTCAGGCTGACGGACGGACATTCTAACCACTACACTAGCTGGCTTCCCCAGAATTTCTCGTTCATTTTAAACTGGTATGTATATCGCACTTTATGGGTGACTTATGGCACGACAGTATGAAGTAGTTTAATTAAGCACATAATCTCCCACAAATTGTCGGCCTTCGACATTTTCAAACACAGTTTGACTACTTATATATATATATATATATATATATATATATATATATATATCTTTCTACTCAGTCTTTCTTATGATACCTCACTTGATCTCATCCTCTCTCTCCCTTTCCAATATTCTTTCTCATGATACATTATTTTCCTCTACTCCTTCTCTTTCTTCCATATTTTTCTCTCATATCAGTTCCCCCCCGCCCTCTCCCTCAGTATGACACTAAAATGCATCCAGTGGCGAAGCTCCAGTTATAAAACTCTTTTCTAAACTCAATTGATTTTAACAGCATGTAAACCAGTCTTATTTTTTGGGTTATTTTATGCATAGATGTTAGGGAATCGTGTGTATTGTACGTTTTTATTTACATTTTTTGTGTAGTTATTTCTTTTACACAAAATCACCTCTCTCTCTCTCTCTCTCCAGAACAACCGGTTTAGGAGAAAAAAAATTCTGAATTCATATGCTTTATCAACACGTCATGGGATATCATGACAGGCTAAAAGTCATTAGCTCCCATGTCTTTAGAAAAGACTTGGGTCCTGCAATAAACCGAGAAAAAAGAGTGATCAGGTTGAAACCAAGTCTTGCTGACAGCATGGATATCCCTAACTCTTCCTTGCCACTCGTCCCTATCAGCCGTCTCTTTTAGAAGGTCCTCTAGTATCCATGCAGAGCTGATCATTGTAGGGTGTTGCTGGCCAACACACACTGGTGTGTCCATAGGATGATGTCACTTATGAGCTTATCCTTACTGCTTCAGCAGTGCCCAGTATGTCTTGTTCATTTAACCCGGATGGTTTGTGTATGAGGAGGCAAGTGGCCTTACAGATGCTCTTGTGGTGTAATGTTTCCAGAATTTGGAGATCAGATGAACAATCGAGACCATCTAGACCATAACACTGTTAAATTCCGCTAGAAGAATCTTTAAGATCTGAGGGGACTTGCTGTCACTTGACTGACTTCAGTTAAATCCAGGGTGATAAACTTTCAAGGAATAAAAATGTCGAGTGTCTACATCAGATGTCACCAAACTATGGCCCGCGGGCCGGATCCGGCCCGCGAAGGCATTTTATCCGGCCCGCTGACGGTACTCGAATATGTTTGTTAAAAGGTACGGAACGCGAGACATTCTGATACTATCTAAATTTAGATAGCATGTTAAGCTTACTAAATCGAACGAAATTCACTGATAAACATTTGAAAGCAATTCTCTTGATTGGATGTAGCAATTCCAAACCAAACATTGATAATATCTTGAAAGGCAAACTTCAGTTTCACAAATTTCACTAAACCTTTCTGCTAATGTTGCGTTATTTGATAATGTTTTGAAAATGAATATGTTGGTTAAATTTGTTTTTGTGCATCTTACGCCACTCATCCATGAATATATCATGGAAAGATACATTTTGTTTTGTATCTTTTTCTCAGAGCTTTCGTTCTGACTAGCAAGTATTGAATACAATAATAATGTGGCCCGCACTTATTATTTTTGCAATGATCCGGCCCACCGTGAAAAAGGTTTGGTGACCTTTGGTCTACATAATTATCAGTACCCTGAATCTGCGAATTGTATTATCCCACTAACTGGGTTTGGTTTGATTGGTTATATTTTAAGGCGTGTAAATCCTTATTGGGTTATTTTATGCTGAAGACATTGTTTTACTCATTCTCGATGAGTATCAAGTTGTTGGTACCTTCCGTTCACTAAGGACAATGGCGTAGTGTTCAAAAAAATAAAAAAATAAGTAAATTTATCTGCATCTGCGCAAGTGGATGTGTAGGCCTACCACAGAGTGAGAGTCTTTGGTGCACTGACTGCAAACAAACTGTGATACTTTCTGAGGGTGTTGTTTTCTCTCCCTCTTTCTGGTTCTATTTGCTGTCGAGGCTACTCTCCTCTCCGCCTCCCTCATCATGCATTGCTTAATGTTAAAGCACCAGGCCGCTCGATTTTCTGCATCTATAGGTTTTTCAACTCGTTTTTTTTTTTCTATTTAACACATAAATGGGACACTAGCAGGTACTACCACTCCGGGTCAGAGTTGATCTGGGAGTAATGGCGTTAAAAGGGTACTCCACACTCACCAGAGCTTCATAACTGAAACCTTGCCACTAGATGCAGTTTAACGTCATACTCAGGACATCCGCTAACTGGGAGGGGTAGGTGTACTTAAAGAGGTATATGTAAATACGAGTATATGAATGTAAAGATTATGAATGTTATTCACTCCTCTTTCTCCTACTCATTACTCCCCTTCTATATCATTGCTTTTCCTCCTACTACTAATTATTCCCCTTTTATGTCATTGCTTTCCTCTGCATCCTTTCTCTACTATCTCATTGCTTTTCCTTCTCCCTCTACTCCTATCTCCTCTCTATCTCATTGCTTTTCCTTCTCCTCCCTCTACTCCTATCTCATTGCTTTTCCTTCTCCTCCCTCTACTCTCATTGCCTATCTCATTGCTTCTCCTCCCTCTACTCCTATCTCATTGTTTTCCTTCTCCTCCCTCTACTCCTATCTCATTGCTTCTCCTCCCTCTACTCCTATCTCATTGCTTTTCCTTCTCCTCCCTCTACTCCTATCTCATTGCTTTTCCTTCTCCTCCCTCTACTCCTATCTCATTGCTTTTCCTTCTCCTCCCTCTACTCCTATCTCATTGCTTTTCCTTCTCTCCCTCTACTCCTATCTCATTGCTTTTCCTTCTCCTCCCTCTACTCCTATCTCATTGCTTTTCTTCTCCTCCCTCTACTCCTATCTCATTGCTTTTCCTTCTCCTCCCTCTACTCCTATCTCATTGCTTTTCCTTCTCCTCCTCTACTCCTCTCACTACTCTATCTCATTGCTTTTCCTTCTCCTCCCTCTACTCATACTCCCCCTTCTATCCCATAACTTTTCTGTAGAAATTTTCAATAGTTTGTGTAAATCAGTTTCCTGGGTAAAATGAGACGACAAAAATTTATTTAAGTGTCGACACTTAGACCTGAGCTCAATTCTCTGGGTGAATCATTTGCCCACATCCGGGTATTCGAAGATACATAGCTTTTCTTAAAGGCATAAAATGCAATCTTTTTTTCCCGCCCTTTATATCTTTTATCTGCCATTTGACGATTGATGAGTTTCTTCTTTCGTCTTTAATGTTCCAGTCATGGCTCACCAGTGACATGTTATTGCAATATGTTTTCACTTAGGTAGCTCAAACCAAGGCAGACTATAATATATATATATATATATATATATATATATATATATATATATATATATATGATTTCCATCCGATCTCACTGACAAGTTAAAGCGACAACTCTTCAGGCTGTAGTTGTATCAGTGCTACTGTATGGTTGCACATTCTGGACCCTAACGAAACGATTTGAGAATAAACTAGATGGGAGCTGCACAAGAATACTGCTTGAGAACTTAAATCATGGAAACAACACCCCACAATAAAATAGCTGTATGACCACTTGCCCCCTATCACACAAATCAGAGTGAAACGAACAAGACATGCTGGATACTGCTGGAGAAGCAAGGACGAATTCAAAAATGACGTTTTCCTATGGAAACAGGCACATGCAAACGCCAGTGCAGGTCGTCCAGCTAAGACTTTCATTAACCAACAGTGTGCGGATACTGGATGCTGCGCGGAGGACCTGCCAGGAGCAATCAATGATAGAGACGGTTGGCGACATCCGTGCTGTTAGCACGACATCATGATGATATATATGACAAATACGAATGTCAGTGTGTGAAATTTTTCAACTTTACTCCTAGATGCCGTAGCCCAATATATCATACCATTCTGGAATCAGACCGGCTCTTTGATCAAATAAAAATATTCAGGACCGAATGCAGGACAACAATCCTGAAATTTTACATTCACAAATTTTACTTACTGCAATTAGTTTTGCTGATTTTTGTTTTGTATTTTTTTGGTGGGGGGCGAAAAATTTGCAGGAAAAATCGAACTTTAATATATACTCAATACATAATTATTAGTAGTAATTATTGAGCCAACGGCCAAATCAAGGACCCTCCGCTAGAGCGGCCCAAATAAAGTGGTTTTAAAGCTAATATGTATAAGTTAAGGTAACTTGGACATTGAGTCAACGGCGCCTGGTTACTGACAATATCTTGCAATGTGATTGCATAGGCGAGGAATGTCAGTAACCAGGTACCGTTAAATCCATGTCCACGCTACCTTAATGCAAATCTAAATGCTGTTTCAATGAGATGGAGCACTGTTTACTTATAAATATGTCACTCATTATCTATATAATATATATATAACAGTAGAAAATATCACAAAATGAAAAATATCATAAAGCATATTGAATATATATATATATATTATATATATATATATATATATATATATATATATATATATATATATGTGTGTGTGTGTGTGTGTGTGTGTGTTTCTATGTTAGTGTGAGCGTATGTGCCTCAATGATAAAAAAGCATTAATTTTGATAAATATTGATTTTTTGATATATTTTAATCAAAGAGATAGAACAGACTGTGAAAACTTAGAATAAAATAAATTACTTAAATATGTGCAAGGCTACGGATGTATTGATCTAACCTCACGCACACGATATATATATATATATATATATATATATATATATAATATATATATATTATAAAAAGACAGAGAGAGTCTTTTTGTGCAAAGAAAAAACATGTATTCAAAAGATAAAATAAGCGAAACCGAACGAAGTGTCATCTATCGGCAACTGAACGATATTTAATCAATATGGCTGGCGTCACTGCACACTTAAAGTGTATCTTGTGAGACTGACACAAGAGGAGGAAGAGTCGGTGCAGTTCAGCGAATTAAGAGCTGCTCCTAAAAGCAATGACTGCTGCCACTATTTCTGTCTTCCATTGAACACGATGCCGACAAACACGATGGACCCACCGAAAACTATTTCGAGGTGCCCTCGCTGTTGTCATCAGTCTTACCTTTCACATTGTTTATTGTCGATTTAATTTCTTTTTTTTCGAATGGATTTTCATATAAGCAAGATTAACAATTATCATTTTGAGGCAAGAAGAGAGGAACATTTTTTTCACCACCGACTCCATGTCCCATATTTGAAAATATCTCAACAGTAATTAAGAAGCCATTATTATTAGGTTTTTTACACCTGCCATAGCCGGTGGTTTACTGGAGGTTGAGTGACAGCAAGTCTCATCAGGTCTCTAGGACTGAGTATTCTAGCCGATCCCAACAGAGCTGTAGTTTGGATGGTCGTGAGTCTTCCTCTGATTTCTAATTCACACAAATTATTTTCTAGAGCTTTGGGGACCGTCCCAAGGGCACCATTTACAATTGGTACTACCTTCACCTTTATATTCCACAGTTTCCTCAGTTCTCTGGCGAGGTCTATGTATTTGTCTTTTCACTCTCTTTCATTTTCACTCGGTGGTCGGCCATTTAGTTGTATGGTGAAAATTGAATTTCTTGCATAATTCCCAGGGGATTTCCTTTCCCACGGTGTCGTGCCTAGTCTTGTACTAGTTTGCTGCATTCGCTTATATGATTAACCGTTTCGTCTCTGTCGCCACATATTCTGCACTTGCTATTCTGATGCGTCTTATCTATTTTTGCTTTTATATAGTTAGGTCTTATGGCATTGTCGTGCTGTGAATATAAGCGATTCGGTATCCTTTTCTTAGCCATGTCCAGGTCTTCTGATGTGATATCTTTTGAATTTGACGCTTGAAATACCCATGTAGTTGTTTTTATGCATTTTTGCTTGTCAATATGGTACGATTGCTTTTCCTGGTTGTCGCAATTAGTCTTTCATTGCGTTTATTATTGTATTGTGCTCAGATTGTCGTATCTACACTATCTTCAATGTTGGCGAGAACCCTTCCCCTTCTTTCCTTGGCACATATAATCTATGTTGTCTCTCTGGTCATCTTACTCCGTGCGAGTCTTTCACACCAGCTGTAACAGGTAGTTTTTCACTGGAGCCTTTTCTGAGTGACAGCAAGTCACCTCAGATATCCAGGACTATTCAACGTATTATAAGGGTGGCCTAAAGTCGGTATCAGCCAGACAGCGAGGGAGTCTATACCCTTTTCACTAGCGCTAGACAAAGGAGATTGTTAGGGCGTCTGAAGCGGAGCGCCACTCTTACCATCAGCTCCTCACTTTACCGCACATATCCATGTGCTACTCATACGCTGAGTTGGCGAGGGCCGGAATCGAACCAGGAACCTCGAGGTTTCCAGCTGGACACTCTGCCGACTGAGCAACGCTGGTCCTGTGACCTGTATGGTCTCGATTCTTCTGATTTCCAATTCTGTCAGTTTATTTCCCAAGCTCTTGGGAGCTGTTCCTAGTTCGTCAACTAATATTGGCATCACTGTCACTATGTTCCAGAGATTTTCCAGCTCTCTGGCAAGATCCAAGTATTTGTCTATTTTTGCTTTTTTCATGTTCGCTGTTCCTCTGGAACAGAAAAATCCCCTAAATAAGTCCTTTTTTAATTAATTGTTTGGTCTTTTGTCGAGAGAGCTAAAAAGAAGTGGAACATGAATTTACTCATTGTGGTTAGCACGCTTAGAACAGTCCCTAAAAACCTCAAAGAAGTTTCTGGAGGAATTGGAAATCAGAGGAATAATCGAGATCATACAGACCACAGCATTGTGAAGATCTGCTAGAATACTCATGTGGGGTGTTATTGAATATAACGTAGAGGGTACTAGATCACAGTTGCCATAAAAACAACCAAAAATGATTCTCTTTCCAGTTGACCAGTAATTAGAAAAGACTCGTTTCATTTGTCATCCAGACGACCCAACCGGGGGTTTTGTGCTCGTCAAGCAAATGCTGAATTCCTTGTTACTGGTTGACAACGTGAAGTCAGTCTATGTCGCGCCGGTTGTTTTCATGTCATCGGATATCCATGACGATCTCTCGCCAACCTTCCCTATCACACATCGCCTCTGGGAGCTTCTCCACGCAGCAGCCAGCATCCTTACATAGTTGGTCAATGTAGGTTCTGGCTGGGCGGCCCACATTAGCGTGCCCATGTGCTGGCTTCCACAGTAGTACGTCACTTACGAGCTCATCCCTGATTCTCCAGCAGTGTCCCGCATGCCTAGTCCGTTTTACTCGTATGGTTTGTGAGATGGGGGGCAGGTAGCCATACAGTTGCTTGTTTGCGGGGTGCTGCTTCCATGACTTATTCAGGACCGACACGATTGTAATTTAGTGATTTATTTACAAGATTATTTTTAGAATTTTATTTTCATGATTTTCATATTTAAACTAGCAGGACCCGTGGAAATTTAACGGAACGGAAAAAGGAACCCCAGAGGAACTATTTAAGCAAGAATGAAGGATTTACAATTTTATAAAATATTAATCCTATCGCTGCCTTTACAATACCTATTACAAAACTATGCAATAACGATTTTAATTTTATGATTTATCTAAAAACAATGTATTTAACAAATATTCAAACACTTATCATCAGTTTTCTAGAACTCTTCTAGAAAACAAGGAGACTTGCTGTCACTTAGATGGGACCCTAAAAAGGTACTACCACACAGGGTTAGAGTTGACCTGGGAGTTATGACAAAGAAGGGGTACTCCACTCACCCCAGACATTCTGAAATGGAGCCTCACCATTAGACATAGCTAAGTGTCATAACATTCTCTATTGAAATAAAACTGTCTAGAATTGAGCCAATCCCTGTCAGTGGGGAGCTTAGAATACACCAACTACATCTTCTGTGGGGAGGAGGATACCCCCTCTCCAAGAATAAGGCCTTACTACTTCTGAATCTCTGGTGAGTGTGGAGTATGCATTACTCCCAGATCCACCGAGATTCGGAGGGGCAGTACCTATTAAGTTCACATCTATGGATCAAATAGATCAGTTTGGAAATTATTTGTGTTAGATTGGAATATTTTATGCCATAATAACTGTGTGAAAATTGATTGTATTGAGAATAGATATTTGAAGCTATATTTATTTGATAATTATTATTATATGGTTAAACCATATTACTTACAAGAGGAATAGAATAGAACTGCAGGAAAACAAATTATTGTAATGTTACATAATTGACTTGCAGCCTAGTAATAATTCAAACTAACGGGTTTGTGGAAAAACACCGATTTGATTAACGGATTTTAACCAGTGTTGACCTCTCCTCTCATTTGACAGCGGAGCCGTGAGAAAGTTAGTTTAGAAAATTCAGATTTGGTTGAGTGCCGAGATGGGTAAGATCCATCTTGTGTTAGTTTTTGATCAAACCAGGAACACGAAGACAGTTTTCTACCTTTTCATTTTATCAGGCCCAAATTTCTATGCGCACGGTAGTCGTATACTTATCTTCTGTTTGTTCTTCCATTCTCGTCCCAATAACCAAAAATCTCCGCGTTTGATCGATCTGAATCTTAAATGATAAAGAGCTCTTATGTAAAACAAAAAGGAAGTCTTGTGTTCGTTACTAAGAGCTAAACTATAGATAAATACATAGAAGATCAAACAGGAGAATCCAGATCCAGGATAACAGAATAACATCTACCAACCCAGAGATAAATCCAGCTCAGTCCAGATAATAGCTATCCAAAACCATGGAAGAACAAACAGAAGATAAGTATACGACTACCGTGCGCATAGAAATTTGGGCCTGATAAAATGAAAAGGTAGAAAACTGTCTTCGTGTTCCTGATTTGATCAAAAACTAACACAAGATGGATGTTGAGATATACAGACCCAGACAACCCAAGATAACCCAGATGAAGATAGAGAGCTCAATATCCGACCAGCACAGAAGGCTAGAACATATACCCAAGATAATCTTATAATGGAGATTCGGTGTGTGTCAATAACCGACACTATCACTGCTAACGTCATAATACCCATAGGAATTGTGTAAATTTATCAATGACTAATTTATATTATATTCACAGTCAAAATCATTAATGCATAGAATAAATATTTATCTACGATGTATGAAAATCGAAGTTCGATTTGCCTCAAAACAACCCATGTTATTAGTGCGTTTAAAATCCTGCAATTTGTCTTATATATCACTAAAGAAATAAAGGTTTACATAATATATGATGTAGAAAGTTTGTAGAAAAAACAAGTTCTACAAACTTTCTACACATATTGTCGGATTCATATCCATTTTACCTTTCATAATATATGATGTAGTTAATTTACGTACTGGTTTTAACAAAACCGGGTTTAATAAATAATTAGTTTGTGTTATTGATCCATCATTGTTTTATTCACCAACGTATAAAAAATCCATCATATGAATGATCATATATAGAAACCAATTAAAGTATAATTAAGATAAGTAATCTTTAATATGCGTTCTTATTTAATTTCGTTAGTCTTTCTCATTTAATATTTCATTTAAAGTTTTAAATCAATTTGATTAATTAAAACTTAAATACTTGCTCCCGGAGGGCGCATATTCTTACTTGTAAGAATAAGGAGAATAATAAGAGGTTATCTGACAATCAAGTGATATACTTGTTTACTCGACATTTGATTCTAGTAATATAATCATGGTTCATTTTTTTTTTGGGGGGGGGGCGGTTTTTTATTGGTTAACTTGCTGGACCGCGACATCGTAGAAAACTCTTAATTCCCATCTTTTGGATTGAATAGTACCGCTACTGAACTTCTTGAAAGGACTTCGGCATTGAATAACCCAGAAAGGTTGATATGCCATTAAACAACCAAAGTAAAAAATATCTTAACTTATCAAAAAGTCTTGTCATGGTTCTCATTTTTTTTCTTTTAATAAATTCTCAAATTTTAAAAATTCTTATTGTTGTGGATCAAGGATTTTGTTTTGTATTGATTCTCTCAAATTTCTTGGATTTTTTTCTTCTCGAAATTCTTTATACTGCGGTTCACGTATTTATTTTATTAATTAAAACTAGCAACAAAAAACACCCTTCGGGAGGTGTGAGAATCATTTTTTGAAACATATTGCTTGAGGGGTGGGAGTTAAAATTACAATGTTAGAGGGTTTGTATCATAAGTAAGCAAAATCCTCATATTTGTTAAAGGAGTAAAAAATAAAAGAATTTGAAATCGAAACTTTGTCCTGTCCCCCTCAAAAAAGATGTTGCGTGCATGTATTAATTCTTAATCAAACAATTATTTTGGATATTTTCCACATACGATTTCACACAAAATCATAGATATTTATTTATTTGTAAACTTTTTATATAACCTCTTATTACTAAAAGAAAAAGGACGAGAGTAAAAACAATTCTTTAAATTGATAACTCAAATTTTGAGAGTATTAACACAAGAATATTAGGACGTAGTTTTTATTACAGACGGAAATACACACAATCTCCATTATTAATAGATATAAACTAAAAGAATATTAAGTGTTAATATTACAAGTTATTCTTGTGGTTCATATACTTTATTGATTTTATTAATATAATCATTGTGATTCCAGTATTTATTTATTTTTTAATTCTATTAATATTAAAAATTAATATTCTTATGGTTTACATATTTACTTTAATTTTATTAATTTCATAGAATCTCATTGTTGTGATTTGCTTATCTATTTCATTAATTTTGTAAAACTTTACCTACCAAATTTCCCCCACGGCTGTACCCAATTTTCTTGTTATTTTCTACCTGTATGATGGAAAATGTCAAAGTTCACAATCTATTTACCTCAGAACTCACTATTTCATGGGTATCTTACAACCCCCTCCCTCTCAATATTTTAGATAAAAAAGTTAAGATTATTTTTAAAAGTGGTAAATTATCACTTTTTATCGCCTGCTTTCATATAAGAATGGTTCGCTATAACAAGGGAAATCACCCAGAAATTCTATTATCTCCCTTACATTTTAAGTTTACAGCGTACAATAAAAATTGAAAATTATATATCAAGAAAAGTATATGTAAAGTAACAAAAATTGTTGATGTGATGACAATTTGAACCGTACAATTCTTAGAAAAAATATTCTAGTCGTCTCAAAAACAAAGCATTGCCAAGGATAACGGGTTCTAGGCATACTAACTGGTCCTAACTGGGTGAACTACTCACAACCAACGGGAGGGGGACTGGAGGCTTATTACTTGTCACCACTCACAACCTGGAGGTTGCGAGTTCAATCTCTAGCCTCCTGCTACACTCCCCACTGATCTTTTGATCACTAAAGTGGCAACTTTCGTCGTTGTTTTTTTCCTCCGTCCCATTGACAGTTTTTTATCCCCATCATAGCTGGTTCGGTCCCCTCGTCTCTAGTTGAATGTAAATGCCCACTTCTTGGTGTTTCAATACTGCTAGAACGTTTTCTTTCAAACTTGGCAAATAGCAATAATTCACAAAATAAATGTATTGGTATATTTCTAAAGGTCAAAATGTTCCATCCAATCAGTGACAAGTAAGCTGTTAGTAATTATTCAGGTTTTTACATTTTTTTTCGTTTTGCCGTTGAAATTTACATTTGAAATAAACTCAAAATGTTAGAAATAGAGTGGGTTTACCGATGCGTGTCTATTAGGTATACCCAATTTGTCGAAAAATCTGTTTTTTATGGGGGGGGGGTCAATACAATGTTGAACCCCACACCCCGTTTGAAAAAAATACCTAAAATCAGGGAGTATTTGTCTCATACTCCACTTTTATGGACTGAGCACAAGGCCTTGTTTTAATATGGGCCCACCCACAAGCCGAAGCTCATGGGTGGGAAAGAACAAAAATTGCGTCAATCCCCTCGGCATTCTCCCTCAAGGTGGGGGCGCCTCAGGTACTGGGCAATAAACCCAGCCTTGCTCCTTTAAATCAAGGGGGCAGGTATTGCCTGGGATCGATGCTATTATTTGTACTTTACCCCGATCCAGTGGCCGAAGCACACTGGACCCCCGCCCCGAAGGACGAGTATGTCAGGGAAGTATCCGATTTTAATGAAATTTTAGTGTTGATTTATCAATGAATGAATTTTATAATGCATTAGTTGTTTTATTCCAAAACTTTCTGATTTTTTTCAGATCACTTAACTTTGACCACCCCTTGTTTTTGTTTTACTCATTTCGATAATTATTTAATTGGCTATTAGCTTATAAAAGAAAGAAAAATATACATCAATATTTATTCAGTTTAAAAGGAGGGGCGCTAAATTTCCAATACAGTTTTCGACCAAAAACATTAGGTGATTGATACTAGAGTAAAGTAGTTATTGAAAAGAATTTTTTTTTAGAATCTAATAATGACATTTTGAACTTAATCATGCTGATCATATTTTAAATGAATTTTATATATTAATTTATCATAACAGAAATATCTAATTAAAGTTTTGAATTAAAATAACTGGTGCATTAATTGATAAATCAATACTGAAAATTTCATTAAAATCGGATAATTCCCCGATTTTTGGTAAATTTCTTTTTCAATCGCAAGTGTTACATTAATTTTGTAAACATGCCATCTTTAAACAGCGTTTCAGGCCGAACGCGATCGAAATTGACAGAAAATATCGTATTAAATGTATTAAAAATAAATTACACGTGTAATATTATTTTGCTTTTTCTACCGATGCTCATTATGTTACTACTTTTCGAGTTACACAAAAATTTGACCTTAAATAACTGATTTAATTAATTTTAATTCGTTTTTAAAATGAATAGCAAACGAATTTATGTGTATACCTAGTGTTTATTATAGTTACTTCGGCTACCGTGTCAAGTTAAAATTTAATATTTTTGTTGAAAAAATTTAACATGCGAGTATTTCTTTATTTTTAAACAATGTTACATATGTAATTGCCAAATTCACGGAACTATTGTTTATACAACTAACTTTTTAAATTTCTTTTCTACAATGTGAACTTTTATGTCCGACTTTATAACATTTAAAGCATTTTATTTTCATAGGGACAATCCTTATAAAATTTATCAAATCAGGGAGTTAGAAATCGAAAATACCCTCCCTTTTTATTTTTTACGTACATATCGAATGTGTGAAACACAATTTTTGTCGATATTTTTTAAAATCCTGTCGTGGATTAATATTCTATAGCCTTCTGCAATCTGTTGAAGGGTTAGATTAGGTTCGTATTTAATATCCTTTGTTTTATTTCAACATATTTTGCTGGTATCAATTCATGAGCGAAAATTAAACACTTGAAGTTATCAGCCGATAATTCGGATAATTTAAAACGTTCACTTGTGGTTTACAATGCTTACAAAAGTAGTGAGATCCTATTTATCCTTTACGAGATTCATACATTTCCACCGTCTGTGAAACAAAAATGTCTTTTAGTTAAATATCTCAGACAACAACGAAAAAGTATTATGAAAAGATAACTTACCAGTTTTCCTTGGTAGCAAGCGGACCTTTTCTTTGACAGTTGAATTTTTACTGACAAGTTCCAACATTTTTAATTGTATCCTCTCGACGCAAAAGTATTTCCTTGAAACGCTGTTGTTGCTGTTGAGTTTCTTGTTTTTGCTTCATCTTTTTTCCTAGATTCTCTATCGAATCACTTAAACGGCTTTTTCATTTTTCAAATAACTGAGTCCGTGGGCTGCTAAAAGCCTGAAGACGCCGGTACAACCTGCCAAGATGTCCACCCTTGGTACCACCGACAACAAACTCATCACAGATATAGCAAAAAGCAGAACAACCATCTCATTCCATACAGGCAGCATAAGCAGGTTTCTCCCGATGGTGTGCTTCCGCATGGCAATTCATACAGCGGCCACAATTAACAACTCTACAACACAAACAAATTAAAGGACCTTTTTCTGTTCCAAATACTGAACAAGTAAACTGCTCTCTAACCAAACCCAGGGAGCTGGGTGATATTTGTAAAAAGTCATAACTGGATCCGTACAATTCATTGAAAAAAATATTCTGGTCGTCTCACACACCCGCTGTTGTCAACGGATAACGAGTTCTCCCATCTAAAACGAGTGATTCGTCCCCGAGGTAGAAACTGCTCCTAATTGGGCGAACCACTCCAACCAACAGGGGGTGACAGGAGACTTACAACCTGTCAACACTCACAACCTGGAGGTTGCGAGTTCAATCTCTAACCTCCCGTTATACAATTTATTTCAAATAAACAGATCAATTTTGATGTTTTAAATTATTCTTCATTTCAACTCTTTCTTATTAATATTATTATTAAATTCACTTCAACAACCTTTACATTATGTTTAGCCAACGCTAGTGTAATGATGTCTGTCCTCACCGGGTGTCACATTACTATGACCATTTCCAGATTAATTTCTCTTTTTTTATTATCACGCGTTTTATTTCAGTGCAAAATTCAATGATGACCGATAATATTTAGCTTTTTAGTGTCAAAAATGACTAAAGCTAATCAGAGGGTGTGATGTGGTAGTGGTAAAGTCAGTGGGAATAAGAGAAACTAAAACTCTGCTCATATATCATCATCATCATCAGGTCGCGTTGTTGGCACGGATATCCATGACAATCTCTCTCCATCCGTCCCTATCGCTCATCATTCTCGGGAGGTCCTCTATGCAGCATCCTGTATCCGCACAGAGCTGATCAATGTACGTCTTTACTGGTCGGCCCACACTGGCGTGTCTATGTTCTGGCTTCCACGGGAGGACGTCGCTTATGAGTTCGTCCTTGCTTCACCAGCAGTGTCCCGCGTGTCTTGTCCGTCTTACTCGGATGGTTTGGGTGATATGTGGCAGGTGGCCGTGCAGCTGCTTTCTCGTGGGGTGCTGTTTCCACGACTTGTTCATGATCACCCGCAGCATTCTTGTGCAGCTCCCATCTAGTTTATTCTCTAGTCGCTTCGTTCGGGTCCAGGTGGTGCAGCCATACAGCAGTACTGACACGACAACAGCCTGGAAGAACTATCTCTTTAACTTGTCTGTGAGATTGGATTTCCATATATACCAAGTTCAAAATCAATGGTACTAAAATATTAATGTAATTGTTTTATTTTTCTGCCGAAAATTGATTATATATATGTAGTCATTGAAGTGAATGAACAAGTTGGTGTATTTTTTAATAAATTTTGTTATTAGAGTGAATGAAAGTTGTGGCGTATATGTATTATCTGCATTATTCGGACTATTGTCCTCATCTTCATTGTTATTTGTCCAATTGGACACATGGCCTAGTGGATAAGGTAGTTAGGTTAAGACAGTTCTAAGTGACAGTTATCTCTGGATTCCGGAGGCAGTAACATAGAAAAATAATTAACACAACTCCTACTCCAGCTATGGTTAGCGGAATGAGAACAGGATACTCCCGTGGACTGAATAAAGGGTTAAGTTCGAAGTTCCGTGATGGCTCCCGATTACGACAAGAAAGTTCCCGAGTTCGAAAAGAAGGTTCCCGAGTCCGAAAAGAAGGTTCCCGTGTCCGAGAAGGTTCCAGAGTCCGACAAGAAATACCTGAAGAAGGCAGGAGGGCATATCGGCTGAAACGTTGTACAAATAACAATGAAGATGGGGACAATAGTCCGAATAATGCAGATAATACTAATCATCAAGCCTCATCTCAAACATTCAGAGAAATTGTGGCGTATTTGTTTATATTTTACAACACGCCAACTGCATCTTCTGCAGGGGAGTAAGACACCCGTCCACCCCAAAAGAGAGTTCTAGGTATGACACTAAACTGTATCTGATGGTGAGGCTCCAGTTCTGGAATTCTGACCCGGAGTTATATATATTTACCAACACCTCCTCATGAGCAGGTCAATTTCTTAAGCTGAGAGTATTAGGGCTATGTGAAATGCAAACAGTCTCGCCCAGAATTTGAACTCAAGTCAATGAGTCAATTTCATTCGACTGTAACCATTGCACAAACACGCTTCCGAAATTATAGGGATTCACCTATAGATGAAATAGATCTGTTTAAACATGATTTGGATTCGGTAAGAGTGTTTGGTACCATATGACTAAGAAAAGTTACTTAAAGCTATAATTGTTTACTAAAATATTATTATTAGTTACTTGAAACCATATAACTGTGTGCAAACAAATTACTATTATTCAATAGAAATAATTAGTTGAAACCATATAACTGTATTGATATTAGATAGATTTGTGTGTGTGTGTGTGTGTGTGTGTGTGTGTGTGTGTGTGCGAGAGAGAGAGATAGATATATATATAGAGAGAGGGGGGTACTAAGTTTTTTGTAGTTGTTTTAATCTTAAGTTCAATATTTTAAACTCATTTTTCTATTCAACCCATAGATAGGACCTTAACCAGTACTACAACTCCGGGTCAAAGTGGACCTGGGAGTAATTTCAATATTAGATGGTAGGAAATGGAGTTTCGCCTTAAGCTAATGCCCTTATGAATCCATATTTTCTCCCTCAGTTATGGGTAAATAGTATGGCAGACTGGGTTATTTACCCTTAGTTAGCCAACCACTCTAGGAGAATAAAAACTAGTCACCCAGAGGTTGTATGAATACATACATACTACAAGATAATAGAATGGTCCTAGAACTTGATCTATCATCAAATAAGGAAGATGGGTGGACTTTTTATAATGTTAAAGGTCTCTAAGTGGCGTGGGGTAGTGGTACATTACCCTTTCCAAGGACATGTGGGAATTAGAATAAAATTAATTTTGGTTTGGTTTGTTTTGTTTTGTTTTACGGCATATCAACCTCAGTGGGTCATTTAATGCCGACAAAGTTGTGAAATAAATTCATTCTTAATGCTTAATACAATTTTGTTTATAAACTCATGTTTTTCTATTTAACCCATAGATGGGACTAGAATAAAATTAAAAATAAAAATAAAATAAAAACACACGAAAATAATAATCTCCTAGGACGCCTCAAACAAGAAGAACCCTCTGGGCGTGCGCAAAGAAAAAGCTCTTTCCTGGCGCCGAAAAGGGGTATCTTTGTTTTAGACTGGGAACTTCGCTGGGTACTCACGCTACTGACTGGTTCAGGGAGAAAGCCCCTCTCCAAGAAATAGCTATGAACATAGGAATCAAAGTCTAATTGTAAAAGTACAATTTGTCTTTCGTCTCTTTTCTCTTCCTTAATTCCTTTTCAGTCTGACAACCCACAAGAAAGAAAGACACATATAATGGAGTTTAAGAAAAGAAATTAGCAACACACACCAAATAACCAAACATCCTAACCCCCACATATAAAATCATATGACCCCATAGACATAAGTGAAAAGTGATTGCAAACAGTCTCAATCTCAATTTGAACTCGGTACGCCAATTCCATCCTCCACCCTGTTAACCGTTAAGTCATATTCACATTTTTTATTAAGAATACAATCAATAATATCGAAGATATTAAGAACCCACATCTGATTTTTTTTAATGTATAATACAAAACAAAATATTTTTCAAAAATCGAATTTTGCGGCAATAAGATATTCCTTTTAATTGAATACGGAACTCAATCTCCATTATACTGACGGGTTTTTCTCATTGATTCCAGATCATATTACCAAGTCTCAAACCCAAAGTTAAAAAATCTTAACAGACTGATCAATCAGAACACTTATCAAATTACCCTACGTTTCCCTAGTATCGCCGAATATTTCACACATTTCTTGAAATCTCTCCACTAAATAATCCCATTTTCTATCAATTATTTTCTTTTTTTGAAAAAAACAAATTCTACAAAAACCTTTGGTAACTCTCTTCGCATAGAATGCGATGTCATCTGATATTAGAAACTGATTGGTTGATTTTAACGGCATGACAACCCATCTGGGGTTATTCTATGCCAAATGGTTAGGGAATTGCGTACATTGTTTCAAGTATTCCTATCTAATGTTAATAATACAAAAACTTTTATATAGTTTCAAGTATTCCTATCGAATACTAATAATTTTCAAGTAATTAAATATAGTTCACAATCATTTTAAACAGATAACACTTCATACTTTCTTACAATATCAATGCTTTAAGAGCCAATGTATCAATATATATATATATAATATATATATGTGTGTGTGTGTGTGTGTGTGTGTGTGTGGAGAAAGGTAGACAAACACGGGATGTTATGGAAACTGGATGTTTATTGTCGACGATGCAACGGTTCGGTCTCTTATTAGACCATCTTCGGGACTTGGATATAGTTCTTGCTCCAATGATGGAGATTCTCAAAATGCTGAAACAGAAGGTCGTCAGTAGAGGGAGGGGTGGTTGGGGGTGGTTAGTGGATTTTCTTCTCTCTAGATGGGGAGTGTCAGAATGGTGGATGGTGG
>CM042137.1:130769098-130771598 GCA_023376005.1 Doryteuthis pealeii | reverse complement strand
GATTGAGTTTAACAGCATGTCAACTAGTCTTGGGTTATTTTATGCTTAGAGGTTAGGGAATCGCGTTCAGTGTTGCTAAGTTTGTTTTTTTATTAATTGAGAATAGGAACGCTTTTCCAAAATATTAAGACTTCATTTGGCGTGGTACACAAAACTTTGGACAAGTAAACATCTATATGGGTCTTTTTTTACAAGATAAAACCCTCAAGATAAATCTCTCTCCCTCTCTCTCTTCTCTCTCTCTCTCTCTCTCTCTCTCTCTCTCTCTCTCTCTCTCTCTCTCTCTCTCCTTAATTCTTACACTCATGGCTTAGCGTTGCTGTGGTTTTAAATTTAGAATTGGAACGCTTTCAAAATATTCAGTTGGCGCGCTACACAAAACTTTAGCCAGTTTGATCCTCATTGGGCACCCCACATTCGTGGCCTTATGTCAAATTTACACTTACTCGATACCTACTGCATAAATTTCTCCGTTTAAAAATTGAACTTGTTGTCACATCCTGCTCGAACGGAGGGGTTGGGTAAATGCATAAAGTATAAACTCTCTCTCTCTCTCTCTCTCTCTCTGTCTCTCTCTGTCTCTCTCTGTCTGTCTCTCTCTCTCTCTCTCTCGTCACTTCTCTTTTACTCAAAGAAAAAAATTGTGATTTTGAATTTACAATAAGAACGCTTTTGAAATATTCAAACATCACTCCCCCTCCCTCTCATACTAGCAAATTGACAATTCAATCCTCTTTGGGGACCCCTTATGCTATATTATGCTACCCTTAGTCCTAAGCTTAACTCAATTCCCATAATTAAGTACACGCCTAAAAATTGTTTATATGAAGTTTATTTTCTTCTAAACCAAAGATATGTCGACGGGGTGGCCTAATGCTGGTATCAGCCAGACACGAGGGAGTCTATCCTCTTTTCAGTAGCGCTAACCATAGGAGATGTTATCCACCTGAGATGAAGGCCACACCTACCATCAGCTCCCTACTTTACGCACAGATCCCTTGTGCTACTCATACGCTGAGGTTGTCGAGGGCCGGTATCGAACCAGAAACCTTGCATTCCTAGCGAGTGCTCTACCGAGCTGAGGCAACCGGCCCTTAAGATACAGGCTTTTTATTATTTCTCGAGGAACATTATACGATCAAAACGGATATTAATTAGGTATTATTATCACCAAACTCTACAGCATTCAAAATTCTGTAACCAACAAATTGAATATGTAGCCTCCAAAGTAAGAGTAAATCCATTATATATTATTTATGCTATTTTTTGTTTACGTGATGTTGCAATTTTTATCCCGTGTTACAGAGTTCAATGCTGTAAAGTTTGGTAATAAATTATCCGTACTTAATATCTGTTTTGGGGACTGATACAAATTCATATTTTTGCTAATAAAGTTTCATCATGTAGAGAGTATTGGTCATAAATACTTACCTAATAATATCTGTTTTGAATTATCAATAAAAACGAATTTATTAAAATTCATGGTATATTTCGGTTTCAGTCGGTAGAGCGTTCGGCTTAGAAACGACAAGGTTCCGTAGTTCGATTGGCCCGCCTTCGCCAACTCAGCGTATGAGTACACAGGGATCTGTGCGGAGAGTAAGGAGCTGATTGGTAGGCGTTGGCGGCTCCACCTCGAAACGCTTAAATAATCTCCTTGGTCTTAGCGCAAGTGAAAAGGGGGATAGACTCCTCGCTGCATGGCTGATACCGACATTAGGCACCCCGACGACTTTACTTTTTTTTTATATTTGGTTTAGAAAAAAAAATTACTTTTAGTAAATAACTTGTTAGAGTTACTTAAATATAGGTGTAACAGTAGAATAACTTCCATTCCAAGTTCATGATTGTATGTTGTGTGGAGGCGCGTGTGTTAGATGGTTAGAAAGTTGAGGAAATGGACTCGTCGACGTGAGTTCAAATCTCTGGATGAGATTGCATTTTCACATACGCTAATACCCTCAGAAAGGCATGCATCCACTTGGCTCCCACAGCTATTAGGTAAAATAGTTAGCAGACTGAGACTCTTTAACGGTGCTAGTAACCCATGTCTAGGAGAAGGAAACCTCTGAAGGCAAACCTGCTAACAACGCTTAGAAATTGACTTTGTGTCACCAACTGCTCGTGCGGAGGGTTGGGTAAATATATGTTGCGTCACATTTACAACATTACGAGGGTAATTGGATTATTGAACTATTGTTCCTCATCTTTATTGTTATATACACAACGTTTCGCGATGTGCCCTCCGGCGTTCTACAGTTGTTTCTCGTCATACTCGAAACCTTTTGCTTAACTCGGGAGTCTTCATGTCGTAATCGAGCAAGTCACAGAACTTTGATCGAATCCTTTGTTCATCCACCCGGGGGGTAGAACTGTTCTCATCAATAACCTAAGTGCAATTGGTTCGAAACGTTGTGTAATAACAATAAAGATGAGGACAATAGTCCCGAAAAATCCAAATAATACAAATCATCAAGCCCTCATCTAAAATCTCTGTGGG
>CM042137.1:130741430-130768998 GCA_023376005.1 Doryteuthis pealeii | reverse complement strand
TAACCCTCGCATCAATTAAATTTTCTAATTTCAATCAATACCCAAATTCATTTGAAAATCAATATTTTTAATAAAGATTATCCCTAATAATACGAGTACCTTTTGCACGAAAAATGGCGGCATATTGATGTCACAGACGCACCAAAAATGTAGCCAATCAATATATTTTATATTTTATCCTGGGAAATTTCTATAAATTCTTAATGATTTGTCATTTGCGATGAGATTTATCGCCTTTGATGATGTCTAAAGAAAAAAAAAACATTATTGGAAACATTCCAGTAATGACATTATTCTGTTTTATAATTGTAATTTCCAACTCTTCATTTCATCTAGGTTGAAAAAAAAAAAAAAAAAAAAAAAAAAAAAAAAAAAAAAAAAAAAAAAAAAAAAAAAAAAAAAAAAAAAAAAAAATCCAAAGTGACCAGATATTACCGCTTCAAGAGTAGCGGTTGCTTTATAATACTACCATTCACTTACAATGTGCACAGCATCCTCCCATTTTAAAAAAAAAACCTCCCTTAGTTTCCACCTCAGCACGTTCAGTACCTTTTCTTTTTGTTATTGTGGGTTTTTATATATAGTTATTTACTAAGCTTTAGCTTAGATGTGCACAAGGCCAGAAGTATTGGCATCCAGGAGAAATCGAACTCATCGTGATTACACTATGGGTGTCTTCTACTTGGGTGCTATATGACAGTCTATAAGTTATATAATAGTTATTCATAATATGGCGTGTGGTAATATGATCACCTCCTCCACATACCTCTACTAGCACCTCGCTAGACACAGTGAACTCAAAATTCCATATTGACCAACCATGGACAGTATTCTTGACTTGCTAGATATTCATTATTCATTAATTATGTCTGTGTCTAAACCGTAATATTACTACTTGTATCAGATCCAATTTCCTTTTATTTTGTACAAATGCAAAAACAAGTCGTCCAAAAATATGCATACGACTTAAGTTTGGTCTTGAACCGGTAAAACTTCAAAATGGGGTTTCCCTAAATATGAATTAAAGCAACGATTCTTATATAGGCAGAGGCAAGTATTGCATAAACCCATAGATTTTTTGGTAATTTAGACTCAAATCAGCATACATCTAAGCCATTGAAGATAAGGTGCGCCATGCTCTTTCAACTTTTGCCCACCTGATGTGGAGTAGGTAGGAAAGCATGATCCTATTTCAGGAAAGTTCATGTTTAATCCTATTCTCAATTAATAAATTTGAAAGTTTTCTGACAGAAAATTCGCTTCCATGGTCGCCTCGTATGTACATACTCTATGTATTTTTCTGATCATCTTTGATATATTATATTCTTCTTTCTAGCGTCAGGAAATTTCGTCTTGGGATTACGTGTCTGGTCTTCTATTAGGGATTTCTCGGTCTATCAGAAGCGCCCTGGGCATTAGTAGTTTTGGATAAATAACCCAAGACTTAGATTTTCTTTATATTATATCTTATTTAGAAATCCCCATCCAGACTGCGCAGAGTGAATACGGCCCCACCGGGTGCGTGCTGAGCGCGACTTACTATCTCCGTTGGCTCACCCAATAATAAACTAACTTCTTTCCAATCAATACCGGAAAGCCCTAGTTTCTCATATCTCTACTAATTCTTACGGTATCTACCGGATAAGGGATCAACATGAGTTTAACATGTGGAATCAATCTTCCATGATATCGTACTCAAAAACTGCTAGCCGTATTTCTAACAGCTATTTAATTTCTTACACTAACTGTACATAATTGTTAGGTACTAACAATTATGTAACATTTTATTTCTTTGTGATTCAATAGTGTGTACCTTTCTATTCGACAACCGGTATCATTAGATTTAGTTATCTATAATAATGGAGATTCGCTTCCGGTTTTGTCTGTAACAAACAATTACTGTCACTGCTTACATCACATTACCCAAAATCGTCATAACATAGAATAAAATTTATTCTACGATTTTTGGCATGTTTCAAATTTTAGTGTATTTATTCAATAAATACACTCAAAAATTGAACATGCAAACATTAGACAGTCCTCATTGGGTTTTTTAACAAGTTTTAATAAAAATACATTTACTGTTATTATATATCTATATATAAGTTTTATTTTAATACATATTTAAAGTTTACATTTCAAATTGTTTTTTATTTTTTAATCCTTTAATGAATTTGATGATTTTACTTACTTTGGGTTAAAAACTCGCTGACATTGAATTTTTTTACTCCCAACCCCTCAGGCAATATGTTTCAAAAATCTATTTTTAATCGCCCGGAGGGAGTGTTTATTTTGTGCTAATATCGATAAAGAAGAAAGTAACATTATCGAAATTAATAAAATAGTAACAAATCAAGATTAATATTAAAAATTACCAATAAAAAAACATTGATAATGAAAAAGTAATTATTCAAAGATTCATAATTGAAAACCAGTAACAATAAGTCGAAAATTGATAATGATAAAGGTAACCATAAAAATGAGGAAAAAGAACGTAGCACCATTAAACTAAATGTAGAAGTGTGTATTTATTCATATGGATGATTACTATATTTCACATCAAACAAACCATTCTATCTATATATGGAACAACCTGTAGGAAATGCGTGGTTTGTAATGGTTAAAGTCATAGGAAAATGACTCGTCGCCCCGAGTTCAAATCCTGGAACGTTGGTAATTGCATTTCACTTAGCGCTAATACCCTTTGGAAAGTGATGAAATTCTACTCTCCCTCCAGCTATGGGTAAATAGTTGGACAGACTGGGCTCTTTAACCTTGTTAGGCAACCGGTCTAGGAGTAAGGACAAACTCTGAATTCAAACCTGGTTAAACTCCGCTTAAAAATTGACCCTTGTGTCACATTCTGCTCATGCGAGGGGTTGGCAAAATATTATTAAACACCTTGTTCCTTCAAAAGTACGACCGTTATCCACCTTGCAACATCCCTGTGTTAAAAATGAGACTGTCCAAATGAGTGTCACTACCTCAGCTAAATAAGAAAACATTTCGTTTTTATAATTAAAAAAGAAAGGGAAGAAAAAGGACACGCTCATAGAAAAAATAAGAAGCTGAGTAGGCCCGAAATAACCGGAGAGACGGGAGTGAGCGCGCACAATCGATAATTGCTAATCTGTTTCAACCAAGCATAATGAAAATATGAAAAGAAGGAAAGAGCAAATAATGGACAGTGAGAGAGAGCTAAATCAAGATTATTGTACTTTTTTTACATATTGAACTATATTACAATAGTTCTTAAATAAAGATATCAAACGTTGTAATAATTAAATATTATGCTGTGTTATAAGGTCCTGCTAGTACTTAGTATTGTTTAACCTGCTAGTTAAAAACAACATTTAGATTGTGACAGCAGTGTCTGACCGATATAGAGATTACGGCCACAACTAAACGTGTATTTATAAAAGAAAATACTACGGCCATGATTCTTTGTTGGAGAAAATCGTGTGGTAATTGCAGATAAATATTTGTAATTTTTACAAAAACCTATTCCGATTATCAATTTTCGTGGTATTTGACAAAATTCCGATTGGACGCCCCCAGTAAACAAAAAGCGTTAGGGGAATCAAATCTCGGTTGAATTTAATCTTGGGTGTACGTGCGAATTTGCTTCCTTCTTCTGGAAGGTTTTTCAACAATATACTAAGCACTTATATTACCCAATTTATTTGCTTCTTTCGAAGTGTTTTTATTTAATCGAAAAAAAAAAAAAAAAAAAAAAAAAAAAAAGAAAACTTTGTCACTTGATCTCGTAGAATCTCGTCTCCCGCTCTTAACAACGTAGAGGACAATTCTTCCTTTACAAACTAAATTGTTTATATATCTATATATTAATTACGTTGTTCCTTAATTTGTACGACTGTTATCTTTCCAACACCCTGGTTAAAAGACACCATCCAAATCGCCCAAGACGAAATGTAAAAAGTAAATCCTTGATTATCTGGTGTTGTTTATCTGCAGACATTCTTATTTCTTATGAAGTACCGTCACTTCAACTAAATAATGGACCATTCCGTTTTTACTATAAGAAAAAAAGGGGGAAAAGAACACGCTACCCTAGAAAAAAAATATAAGAAAGAAAGAAAGTAGGAGATAGATGGGGGGGGGCGATAAAGTTCATCTGTTTTAATCAAATTTACAATGGAAAGAAGGAAAGAAAGAAAGAAAAAAGATTGAGAGAGAGAGGAGAGTTTAATCAAGATTATTATACTTTTTACATATTGAACTATTAGTAATAGCTCTTATATAAACATAATTGACATTTCGTTTTATCATAAAGAACGAAAGGGAAGGGAAAGGATATGCTACACATTAAAAAATATAATAAGAAAGAAAGAACGAGAACAGGGGAAATATAAAGAGAGGGGATGAGCGCTTGAAAGTTGATGATAATCTGTTTAATCGAACATAATGAAAAGGAGAAAGGAGGAAAGAAAGAAAAATGAGTGAGAGAGAGTTAAATCAAGATTATTATACTTTTTACAAATTGAACTATTTTTCAATAGCTCCTTAAGTAAACATATCAAATGCGGTATAATATTGAAATGATCATACTGTGACATATCCACAGGTTTTACTAGTAATATATATATATTATACACCCCCCCCCACACGAGTAGCATGTGACACTAAGTTCATTCTAAGCGCAGTTTAACAGGTCTTAATTCTGAGTTTCTTTCTCCTAGACAGTTTGCCTAACCATGGTAAAAGAGCCTAGTCTGTCCTACTATTTACCTATATCTGGAGGGAGAATGATCAGATAATACCTTTCCTAAGGGCATTATGTGCTAGAAGGCGGTGGTTGAGGGTCTTATTATCATTACTATAGTATATCCACAGGTCCTGCTAGTTACTGAAATCACACTTAAGGTTTATAGACTTAATTATGTGTAACAAGGCTCTAAATTCTTGTATTTAAATGCAAAGTAGATACGGAAAAATAATGTCCGTTTTTCTACTCAACTAATTACGCAGTCGTTTACCAACTGAAATTGAATTATTTCCCCTTCCATTACCTTGAAAGACCGGCCATTGCTTGAGACGTTTTACTAAATGAATCAAATTGTAAACTAAATATGTTATGCACGGATGGGTGAAAGTTTGTGTGTATTTTCTATTAAAGAAAGAAAAACATCTCATAAGAATTCAAACTGTAAATCTGTTATCTCTCAGATTAGGCACAGGAATCATTATATATATATATATATTACTCGTATTCCTTAATTGTAAAACGTTATCATCTTGCAACACCCTCTGCTTAAAAAGGAGTGTCAAAACCGTCCAAAGATTAAATGCAAAAATGTAAATCATAATTATCTGGTGTTGTTTATCCGCCGAAGTCTATTTTTGAGTGTCGTCACCTCAGCTAACTAATGGACATTTCGTTTTTTAGATAAAAAAGAAAGGGAAGAAAAGGGACATGCTACCCAAAAAAAAATATAATAAGAAAGAAAAAAGAGGAGTAGATGAAAGAGTGGGTGTGAGTGCACGGGAAGCGATAATGCAATTTCAGTTTCAATCGAACATAATGGAAAGATAAAAAGAAGGAAAGAAAGAAAAAGAAGTGTGGGTGAGAAAGAGAGAGAATTAAAATCAAGATTATTATACTTTTTACTTATTGAAATATTTCCAATAGCTCTTAAGTAAACATACCAAACGTTGTAATAATAAAATTATCATACAGTGGTATATCCATAGGTCCTGCTAGATTTTATCATTTCTTCATTTTACCGCGATATCTCAGATTAGACAGAGGATCATTTACCATTCCTTCATTTTACCGTTACCTCCTTTTTGCCATTACCGCGTATTAACTTTAGTTTCCTATTAGTTAATTCTTTTGCCTACTCTAAACCGCTCACAGCGGCTCTCCCACCACTGTGATGATACCGTAAACCGCTGGCAGCAGCGCTCGGACGTTTCACTTGTTTACACATGAAAATCACTCCTATCATCTTATTTTGAATAGAATGAGTTGAATAGATTGTGAACTTTGAAATATCCCATCACGGGAGTAAAAACATAACAAGAAAATTTGGTACATTCGAAGGGGAAATTTGGTAAGCAATATCACAATAAATATAATTATTATAACAATAATAACTATCACAATAAATATAATTTATAATAATAATGATGATAATAACATACCTACACACACACACACACACTTATCCACAGTAATGGTGATAGATTTTTGTTTTAGTGCATCCTGGGAAGCACATATTTGCTTTGGATGAATCCCCGGGAAAATTTATGGGTCCCAACTAAAGTTTAATAAATTGTAGAGTTTTTATTTATGATCTGGGGAAACAGCGTCTAACTCCTACCTTGTAACCTATCCTGAGTAATTCATTTCTAAGAAACTGTTCAAATGTATTCACTGTTAGCTTGAGATGGTGAGGGAAGAAAAAAGAAAAACACTGGGGTGCATGAATATGATTTAGATAGAAACATAAAGCAACAGTATGCTTTTAAAATAAGTTCAATACAATTGCATCATTATTTAAATGATATCCGTTATTATAAAACTGCACGGATATATTTAATGTTTGTTTGTTTTATAAGGGGGGGGGAGATTTAAAAAAAAATAAAAAAACATATATATATATATATATATTTCTGTGCGTGTTCCCATACATGTGCTAGCACCAAAACGACCAACATAATGTTAAATTGTTATTCTCACTCTTTTTTCCTTTCTTACCTTTTTTTTTTTAAACTTTATGTTCGATTAAAAACAGATTAGACTTTTCGCTTCCGCACGCTCATGCACTCTTTCTTTCTCTATCCTTCTCCTACACACTTTCTCTCTTTCTTTCATCTTATACTTTTCTATGTAGCATGTCCTTTTTCTTTATTTCTTTATAATAAAAACGGAATGGCCCCTTATTTAGTTGACGCGACGACTAATAACAGATAAGAATTTGGAGGGTTAGAAACAACAGATAATCAGGATTCACATTTTTAAATTTCATGTTGGACGATTTGGACGGACTCATTTTTAATGAAAGTTTAACAGATGAAAGGTTGTACAATTAAGGAACACGAGTAATTTATATATATATATATATATTTGTTCATTGACATGGTTTCAAATTGAAACCTTATCTTGAAAAAAATATCGTGATAAAATGGGGGTATTACGACTAGTAGCATTATGGAGATATTTTGTTAAACATATTTTTAATTAAAATCTCATTTTTAAGTCCTTCCAATCGAATGGAAACAATCTCTCTCTCTACCTCTCTCTACCTCTCTCTCTCCCTAAAACTCTAAGCATCTAAACTTGACCATGCTTTCTTTCTCTCCCTTTTTTGTATTTTCCTTTCGCCCGAGTTTCGCCGTCGGGCAATGATGTGTAACTGTACAGCCATAATGATTAATTTTGTTATGTTTGTGTTTATTTTATCTCATTTCACTTTAAACAACTCACTGATTAAAACACTATTTTTAACTCAATAACTCATTCAATGATTTTATTCTTCACTCACTAATGCACTTGTTCATTTATTCAGAGCAGATTTTTTTTTTAATACACAGCCTTTCTGTGATTCTAAACATTTTACTTAACGAATTAAATTGTAAACTAAACCATATGCACTTGAAGGGATAAAACTTTGTATTTTTCATAAATGTTATACGATATATATATATATATATATATATATATATATATATATATATATATACTTTGGTGCGGTACCAAGATTCTTGGTACAAGGTGATTCTAGGTGGGTCCTAGTCTCTACCAGTCGTTTGTTGTAGAGTTCAGGTTCCGTATTAGAGCTCAATGTTTAATTATTGTAAACAGAGCCAAGTTATTTGTAAAAAAAAAAAAAGGGCCTTAAATACCATGGGTATCGTGGTTATGGACCATTTCCACTCGTGAGTATGCCCACGAGCTTCTTCAGACCACTGATATCTTTAATTTAGACAGGCACATGGCCAAACTCATCTTATATTCATACACTTCCCCCGCCTTCCGGGTGATCATATTGCATTTTTTCTTTTCAAGTGTCTTTTTATTGGTGGAATTTTCTTTTTTTTTTATCCTTTGCATGGTTGGCGGTGTTTTTATGTGTCTGCCTAGTCTGCATACTCACGAGTGGAAATGGTCCATAACCACGATACCCATGGTATTTAAGGCCCTTTTTTTTACAAATAAATATATATATATGTGTGTGTGTGGTGTGTGTGTGTGTGTGTGTAGAAAAAGTGGAAGTGAATCCGACAGTATGTAATATAATGAAAAATTGAAAGAACGCAAGTTCATAAAACGAGTAATGTTTATTTCGCCTGCGCTGCAGTGTTTCGATCTGTTTCCATAGATCTTCATCAGGGCTTTTGTTAATTGGAGGAAAAAATAAATTTATCACAGAGAATAAGAAAACTGTGAGAGTCTTTTGCTTTGTCGGTCAGTCTATTTAAAAATTGTTGAATGAAAAACGAGCGTTCTTGGATGTTTGAAAAATACAACGAACGCTGAACAACGGTTGATGTAGATATGAAATGTAAACAGAAGCTCATTTACGTTGGGTGTGTGTGTGTGTGTATGTATGACAATGTAAACAGACGCTCACTTTCGCTCTGTGTGTGTGTGTGTGTAAGTAATTGCAAAATTCACCGTTCTGGCATGTAGCTAACCCTCACTTTGTTTACAAAGTTCGAGGACTCTAGTGAATTCATTTCCGCTTAGAAATGTATCAATTAAATATTCTTCTATATTTGACAGCCGCTAAGAGACTTGGCGAACTAAAATTCATTCAGGTCTCAAACCCGACCAGGGGTAGCTGTTAACGTGTAGCCACACTGATGAGAGGTAAACCTCGAAACATGTGTGTGGATAACACACACACATATATATATATATATTTCATGATCATGTATAAATAGATATATTATGATATATAAAAAATGTGATTATGTGATAATATAAATATGCTTAATAATAGGCTTATTCACTAAGCTTATTCATTTTACTAAGCTTAGTTTACGGCAAGTTTACAAGTATGTGTCACCCAGTGAGAAACGAACTTTGTACAGTAGTTGTTTCCAGCAAGGCTAACTTGATATTCTCTGTTCCGTGACAATATTCCATCTATACATCTAAATGTTTAAGACATTTTTAGAAAAATTTCAAATGTCCAATATTTCTAAGTAATCATTTACAAAGTTAACTTGGATTGGCACAAGGTCAGAAATAAAGAGCAGCTAGTGAAAATTTAACATTTATAATAGTCCATTATCCTCCTCGTATATATAGGGAATAATTTACAAAGTTTAACAGATTGGTACAAGGTCAGATATAGGGAGCACCAGTGAAGATCGAACAAAACCAGCAATGGTGTGCTACCGTCCATATATATATATATGTGTGTAAATAAATGGAAATTAATCCGACAGAATGAATTTAACATTTTGAAAAAACAATTAGTAATTATCTGCTGACAGAAATCTGTTTCGACGCCTTAGTAGAAGGGTCATCATCAACGAGCAAAAAATATGTAAAAGAGAGAAGGGATAAAACCGTTGGAAGAGAATAGGGGGTACAAACACACGCTGGAATGCTTGAATTTTTTCAAATGCGCATACTGTTTCAAAAATAAAATAAATTTTATTTTTAAAAATCAGAAGCATTTTTAATCCAAAAATAAAAAACAAAATATACGGATTTTTACACCTCCGAAGATTATTCTACGAACACTACAAAAAAAAAAAAGTTACCTACACCACAAACTTTTTGAAATTTTAACATCTTCTTTCAATTGTACTGTGGATATGTAAACAACTTAATGCTGGATCATATTTTGAACATTTTTGATAATCTCTTACACTTTCTTATATATTTACACCAAACTCTTTTTGAGTTTATTTTTGGATTAAAAATGCTTCTGATTTTAAAAATAAAATTTATTTTATTTTTGAAACAGTATGCGCATTTGAAAAAATTCAAGCATTCCAGCGTGTGTTTGTACCCCCTATTCTCTTCCAACGGTTTTATCCCTTCTCTCTTTTACATATTTTTTGCTCGTTGATGATGACCCTTCTACTAAGGCGTCGAAACAGATTTCTGTCAGCAGATAATAATTACTAATTGTTTTTTCAAAATGTTAAATTCATATATATATATATATATATATATATATATATATGCAGCATTTTTTCTTTTAAACATGTTTTGTTAAAGTCTGACAATTCTTGTCAGACGAGTTTTTGTTCGATCCTTTCTGATGATGATACAAAGCCGTGCAGAAAGCGCTCGTGAAATAACCTTTTGTGGATTGCTACACCAATTCCACCCAGATATCAAAATGATGGCCAGATAGTTAGAAAGGATCGAACAAAAACTCGTCCGACAAGAATTATCAGTAGAGTTTAACAAAACAAATATATATATGTGTGTGTGTGTGTGTGTGTGTGTGTGTGAAAATGGAAAAGGAATTGAATCCGACAATATGAGGAAAAATTAGTAAAGAAAAGAAATGTAGATCGATAAAACGAATTTAATCGATATCACATACACATGTGTTTCGGTCAGTTTATGTGTGTGAAAATATTTCGCACACATAGAAGATTTGACCTTCATCAGAGTGAAATCATTCAAAATAAATGTTCACTCTGATGAAGGTCGAATCTTCTATGTGTGCGAAATATTTTCACACACATAAACTGACTGAAACATGTGTAAGTGATATCGATTAATGTGATATCGATTAAATTCATTTTATCCATCTACATTTCTTTTCTTTACTCATTTTTCCTCATTATATATATATATATATATATATATATATATGCGCGTGTGTGAAATCATTTCCTAGGTTTAAATTAGATTGGCACAAGGTTATAAATAAGGAGCACCCAGTTAGAATCAAACACTGAAGATTATTTGCTATCCTTTACCTTCTTCTAAATATAAATTCATTCAATAAAGAATTAAATTTCACTTTCTTTTTTTTGATAACAGAAAAAACGAAACATACAATGGTTGTTGACAGAGTCATAACAATTATAAGAAAATAAAAATATTAAAGAATATTGCTGCTCCAGACGGAATTTAATTCAATTTTTTTACCATTTTGAAGGCAATTGAGAACTAAATTGATTTCGTGATCTGTCTGAACAAGTTAATTGATCTCTACCGCATATAATCTGATATAATTACGCTCATGACATGTTCTCTTTGGCCGTTTCAGTGAAATATAAACATCTTTGTTTACATAGTGTCAGTTGTCAACAGGTGACCACGGCATATCTTTGTGCCATTTCAATGAAACATATTTTCTAAACCGGCTACTGGACTGTTGTGTCTGAGTTATCAAATAATATTGAAATCCGGAAGAAAAGGTTTACATGGGTTTATTATCTTTATTACAAAATATATAATAGAATTGAGTCCAAACACGCAGAGTTTTCACAACAGTAATTAATTTTCTGTAGCAACTAGCTACTACAAGAAACGCGACTACTCGACTGTGTAGTTCGTATCATTTATTGGTTATTGGACGAATCCAACTTTCTTGTAAAGGAAAACATCTTCCCTTAAGACTTGGGTCTAATATCAGATATTCAAAATGGCAATTCAAAACTAAATTGATTATGTGATCTGTCTACACAAGTTAATCGATCTATATCGCATATAGATATTTATTCTATATAAATATATACAAAAAATGTTGCACAAGGCCTAGAAATGGGAGGGAGAGGGTTGGGCTTCTCTATCCTAACTTTTAAGTTAACTATTTACTTGCGTGGCCCAATTCATACCACAATAATCCCTTCACCATAAAAGCAATTCGCACTACCATCACTAAAACTTACCAGTCTTTATATGAAAGACCTACACATAATCCTATATTTAGATAGTCATGAGAGAGCGGGAATTATTTGATTTTTATTTTAAAATAAAAACGAAAATTCCAGACAGAAAATGCAAGAAAAATAAATATATGATAAAATAGAATGATTATTAAAATGCCCTCTCCTATACCGCATATAATCTGATATAATTACGCTCAGAACATGTTCTCTATGTCAATTTTCGTGAAATATAAACATCTTTGTTTACATAGTGTCCGTTGTCAACAGGTGACCTTGTAACTTGGCGGCGCCCATGGTGTGTCATATAATAATAATTCGTGTATACTCATCTCATTTTCTGTACTACTTGGAGAAGCTCGAATCTGGGTGTTAGATCTGATGTTGAGTGGGCTGGTAATTTTTTTTATGTTTTGCGTTTGGAACCAATTTGGGATCCTGGAGGACATATTGCCTTCTGCCATGTATAGTTTTTAGTAATAACATAAGGCGACTTTTCTAATGAGATTTTAAATGAGATTCCACCCCCAAGTCAAACCATCCTGAATGGGAGACATCTCACTCCATCAACGCATCGTTCCAAACTCACTCCACGCTCCCATCTCTCACTCTTCGCCAAGTGACGTCTTTCGACGAGTAGAAAATGCCATGTAGCATTGTGCTAACTCATCCTAAAAACTTTCCATGCTAATCTACACGTAACTATTGGTCTCTCTCTCTCTCTCTCTCTACAAACCTTGGCATATATGTTTGCGCCATTTCAATAAAACATATTTAATAAACCGACTACTGGACCTAAACCGAAACTGCGACACAATACCCCCAGGAATTGCGTAAGTTTATCAGAGTATTTAATTTATAGTTAAAATCATTAAACATAGAATAAATCTTATTTATTAACGATGTCTCTTTGAAAATATTATTGTTTTATTCTCCAACGTATAAAAAACAATCCTTTGAATGATTTTATATAGAAACCAATTAAGATATAATTAGAATAAGTAATCTTTTTATATACGTTCTTATTTAATTTCGTTGGTCTTTCTAATTTAATATATTTCACTACATTAAAACTTAAACTGTCGGAGGGTGGATATATTTGATAATTCTTTTAATTTATATTCTTAATACAAATAATTGCCAAACAATATTATGGTTTCAAGTATAGATTTACCTAACCCCTCCACGACGAATAGTTAGACAATGTTATTTTTAAGTGGAGTAAAGCTGGTTTGAATTCAGTTTTTCTTCTTGACTAACCCAGGCTTCAGAACCTACTCTGTCCTACTATTTACACATAGTTGGGGGAGAATAAATGGATTCATGCCTTTCCCAAGGGTATTAGCGTGAAGTGAAACACAAACAATCTCGCCCAGAATTTGAACTAGAGTCGACGATTCCATTTCCTACGACGATAACCGTTACGCTAGGTTTCAACTATCTTTGCCTGATACTAATCATTTAGACACAATTGTCTGGTTTCAACTAACTATTCCTATTTGATAATATTCATTTGTTAGCACATGGCTATATGGTTTCAGGTATTCTTATCTAATACAGTCCTGTCGGCTGGGGCTTTAGAACACACCGATTGCACCTCTGAAGAGGGGTAATACCCCCCATACACCAATGGGACCACCTGTTGGCCGTAGCTGACGACCCGTGATGCTTAAGGATGGAAACCTGGTGGCTGGCTGAATAGTCCATGACATGCCACACATTTTGGCCCTCACTTAGGCTAAATCGGCTGGTCACGTCAAGCTCTAAACACCTACAATTGTCCCATTCCTATTGCCCTTATGGCAAGCCCCGATCCTCATCATATATGAGCTAGAAGGCGGAGGCTGAGGGTTTTAATGTCCTATGTATGACGTTAAACTATCTGATGGTGAAATTCCAATTCTGGGGCTCTGGTGAATGTGGAGTACTCCTTCTTCACTATTGGTCTCAGGTCCACTCTAACCCCGAGTGGTAGTACCTGTAAGGATCTCATCTAAGGGTTAAATAGAAAAATGAGTTTTAAGAAAATGTGTTTCAAAAATCGAGTTTTAAAAAATGATTACCCATCAAGAATGAATAAAACAAAACGTATTTGGCATAAAATAACCCACAGGGGTTGACATACTGCAAAATTCAACTAACCAACAACCAACTAAAAGAATGTGTTGACAGAGTCGCAATTCTAGTGTTTGTCATAGGTGCTAATTTCCGTAGATACGCCACTAGGTTCAACGAATGATGATCGGACTCACTTTTCGATTGTAATTATCTCTAACGTTGTTCATTTCGGTTGGTCAAGTCGGAAACAATGTTAACAACGAGATACGGTCGTGAAGCGTGACCCATAAAAGAGGAAAGTAAATTGCCGTAACTCAAAACCGTAAGAGAGTCTGCCGGCCGATTGACCACACGAGTAATAAAGCAAGAACCACATGATCGGGCCTCGTGCCAGATTATCTCGTCGATACGACGACGGTGGGGGTGAAGGTGGTGGGGGGGCTAGATTTCGGGAAAAGGCCGAACAGGACTCCTGCTGATCGATCAATCAATCAATCAATTGACCAATCAATTTAAGCAAATTGAATTACACTTCGACAAGACTCACCGCTTCTATTTCTACTTCTTAGCTAAATGTTTTCTTTCAGTATCACCAAACACCCCCCTCCGTTCCCAACTCTCCACCCCCGTTCCCAACAACCCTGCCCCCCAACATTCTCTTCGTGTGTGTGTGCGCTTGTGTATCTATGTATAGTTGTGATTGAACGTACATGTTTGCGTCAAGGGGTTGGGTTATGGTCAACAAGCTACTCTCGTTAGAACGTTTACTCGTGGAGTGAGTTCGACTCTTACCAGTTGGCTCGGTCGATCTTGTGACCATAACGACGGATTAATCTGAGAAGATGTCGATATACCAGTGAGCTAAACAAAACAAAAAAGTAAAAATAACTGTTCTAAATCTACAAGTATATAATAATGGTCCTATTTTTGCCTCTACAATATCGACCATAAAAAGAAATACAGGCCTAATATCTTATTACTAGCGAGACCCGTGGAATTTCCACGAAACGAAACAAAAATCAAGAGGAGCTATTAAAGCCAGTAACGATGATTTGCAATTTCGATATTCTGAATAAAATAAACTTGTAACTTTTTTTTCAATTCATTTTAATTTTACGTTAGGCATTTAAGTTTCCTTTTTAACCAGGGGTTGTTGCAACTTGATAACGGACGGAATTTTAGAGTAATATCTTATTATAATGGAGATTGATGTCTGTAACCGAAACTATATCACTACTCAAGTCACAATTCCCTTTGTTATTTACATCACATTCTCCATGATTTTATTTTTATTTAAACCTCAATTATTAATAAAATTGTTTTCATTACTTACACTGTTGACCATATCTACATGATATTTTCCACGTACCCCACTTGTACGGGTCAGGCACAAGGCCCTATTTATGTGGGACCACCCACAAGCCGAAGCTCATGGGGTGGCGGGTGAAAAATTGCGTCGATCCCGTCGGCATTCCCCCTCAAGGGGGCGCCTCAGGCGCTGGGCAATAAACCCAGCCCTGCCCCTTTAAATCAAGGGGGCAGGTGTTGCCTGGGGGGATGGCCCCCTGGGATTGACGCTGTTAATTATATCAATGGTCCAGAGGCCGAAGCCACTGTTGACCATATCTACATACTAATAACATGCACTTGTATTTATATATACAACAAAATAGCAGTTTACAGTATGAATGGGAAGGCTAATTTGCATATTGATCTTAAAAAATTGATTTTAATAAATATATGCTTAGTATTATTGATTTCTAATTGTTTGGTTTTATCTTATTGAATATGAGCAAAAATCTCGGGGATAAATCTTAAAAGAAATCCCTTAACAAGAACAAATAACTGTAATTTTATTCTTTACTTCCTATTTTAACTAAATAGTTAAATTAGGAAAATTTGCCAATGAAAGACGGGAGTAATAGAAAATAATGGAAGAGTTAGTTTCAAAGTTGTTCTATTTTTCAATCATACACCCTCTGTTCCAAATCTTTTTATCTGCATTCTTATTCAGTTTCATTTGCCTTTCTAATTTAATATGATATTTTATTATGTTAAAACTTAAATACTTGCACCCGGAGGGTGCATATATTTGCTAGTATAGATAATGGAGATTCGGTGTCTTTTTCTGTAACCGAAACTACTTCACTGCCTACATCACAATACTTTCAGGAATTGTGTAAGTTAAATTAATGAGTATTTAAATTATAGTCAAAATCATTTATACATCAAATAAATCTTATCTATTAACAATGTTGATATGAAAATCTGAATTAGATTTCCCTAAAAAAGGCCCATGTTATTAGTGCATTTAAAATCCTGCAATGTATCTTATATATCACTAAGAAATAAAGGTTTACATAATATAGGTTTTGGTTAATTTGCATACTGGTTTTAACAAAATCAGTGTTAATAAACAATTACTTGGTGTTGGTGATCTCTAATGTTAGTTTTATTCTCCAGTGTATTAAAATCAATCCTATGAATGATTTTATACAGAAAGCAAATAAAATAAGGTTATTTCCTAGTTGAGTAACATGATATTACAGGGTGATCCAGAAAAAACAGAACCCAAATTATTTATTTATTTTCCCATTAAACTAACCCTAAACCCAAACCCTAACCCCCCCACCAGTTAAAATTAACAGTTTTATTACAAAATGTGTGGGTTCTGTTTTTTCTGGGTCACCCTGTAATATCATGTTACTCAACTAGGGGGGTAAGGGTTTAATGTTAGTTTAATATAAAAATAAATAAATAATTTAGGTTCCGTTTTCTCTGGGTCACCCTGTAATATTATGTTACTCAACTAGGAAATAACCTAAAATATAATTAAAATAAGTTCCGTCTTTTTATATGCATTCTAATCTAATTTCGTTAGTCTTTCTAATTTAATATATTTTATTATATTAAAACTTAAATATTTACGCCTGGAGGGCGCATATTCTTGCTAGTTGTTTTTGATAAGAAGTTAATTTTCTCCTCAATCAAAGATACTTGGATTTTATTATTTCTAGTTGATTCTTACACAACATTGGGAATATTGTTAGGTGTTATTTATAAACAATTTCTACAGAGTTTCACGTCACAGATCCTCAGATGAGCCAATATCGGCACGGTGATAATATATATTAAAATGTTGTATATACGTACAATACACACAACGTTGTTCATAAAATCCATTAACAGTTTTAAAATTCAACTCTTGAATTTTTTATATTTAAAAAGGTCAACTCTTGAATTTTTTATATGATGATTTAATTTATATAAATCTTTACCTTTTCTTGTCTTTTTATTTTTTTGTTTGTTTTTGTTTTGATCCCTCAGAAATATACACACAGCAAAATCATTTCCTATTCATTCCTATAGTAAAATAACCCTGTCGACTGAGACTTTAGAATACACTAACTGCACCTCTGCAGAGGGGCAAGTCCTCCACCCCAATGGGGCCACCTGTTGACCGTGAATGGTGACCCGTGATAAGATAAAAGCCTGGTGGCTGAGCAATCCATGCATGCAACACTCCACTTTGGCTTTTTCTTAGGCAAGACGGGCGGTAAGAGATGCCATCAGCGATCAGTCGACTGGTTATGTCAAGCCCTAGCACCTATATGATTGTCATGACCCTATGGCAAGCCCCAACTTAGTCTCCTGGGTATGACGTTAAACTATCTGATTGTGAAGTTCTAATTCTAGAGCTCTGGGTAGTGTGGAGTACACCTTCATCACCATTACTTCCAGATCCACCCTGATCCAGAGTGGTAGTACTATTAGGTGCCTTCGGGAGTTTCCGTAATCTGCTGTTATCTATTCGTAAAATATGATTCTAATGATATTATCTATTGCGCGTTATTGTGTATTTGTATCAAAATCAGTACAGTAATTTGATATTTAACTTTTAAGCACATTCAAAATTATATTTTTAAAAGTATGTTTCTTTTAGCTTTCTTTTCTTTTCGGTCAGTGTACTTTTAAAAAAAATAATATACTATACTTAGTATACTATATTATTCTTATCAAATTGTTATCAAATTTATAGTATAGCATACTATAATAATTTAATATTCGCTCGGTTGCGCTTTGAATTAATAATGTTAATTTTTTAAAGATTATTTATCGTTTTACATTAATTTGATTACTTTATTTAATTTTTTTTTTGGAGGGGGGGCATCCTGCGAGGATTGAACTCGCTATTCAGTTGTAATAGATCAGCAAATGATTATTAAACCATGTTTTTGTCTCCTCTACCCGGGCTTTGCCGGGTAGCCACTGCTAGTCAAGCATAAATAAAATAAAAAACGTATATGGCATAATATAACCCAACAAGGCTTGACATGCCGTAAAATCCAACAAATCAAACCAAAAATAATTTTCCAATGCATTCCCAATGCATTCCTATAATAAAAATCATTTTTCCAATGCCTATAGTAAACATCATTTTCCAATGCATTCCAAAAAATCATTTTCCAATGCATTTTCCAATGCATTCCAGGAGCAAAAATAATTTCCAATGCATTCTTATCGTGAAAATCATTTCCAATACATTCTCGTATTAAAATCATTTCCAATGCGTTCTCGGAGAAAAAAAATCAATTGGATGTTTTGGCTTGCCGTGTATATATCAATAACAACCGTACGGAGACACTTAACTACTCCCAATGAAAAAGATGTCCGCCATAGCAATTCAGTTAAGTAAACAGATGAACATCTTTTAAAGAAGCTGGATCAGTTATGGACAATCCTATGATCAGACCATCTCGTACAAATTATCTATCACACTTGATGGCAAAACAATTGTTTAATGAAGAGACCCTCTTTTTTGTGAATCAAGATCGGAACAACAAACACTATTCAAGCAATATCATGGGGGATCAATTATGTAATGTATTCAAAGAAAGTGTATCAACAAAGATGGAGGTCATGTTGAAGGGCGATAATCAAAATGTACATCAATGATAATACTTCAAGAATTGAACTTTCATTTGATATTTCTATGTGTTAGTCAAGCTTCGTTAATGACTCCACACGTGTCTGGATTACTTACTTATTTATTATATATATATATATATATATATATATATACTCCCACTTTGGTTGAGTTTTCTGTATAGGGATTTGATTGCAGATTCACCGTTCTGGCGTCGAGCTAACCCTCGCATTTTTTTCATACGTTTGAGGACTCTAGTGAATTCATTTCCGCTTAGAAATGTAGCGATTAAATATTCTCCTATATTTGACAGCTGCCTCTGGCCGTACGGGTTAAAGGGCTTGGCGAACGAAAGTTCATTCGGGTCTCAAACCCGGTTAGGGGTAGCTGTTACTGTATAGCCACACTGATGAAAGGCGAAACCTTGAAACACGTGTCTGTGGATTACTTATATATATATATATATGTGTGTGTGTGTGGTAAAATAAGGAATGAAAGAACAAAAAATGTGTAATATATTTCACTGAAAGATTGACCTCAGCTTCTTCTGCTGTATTGAATTATTAGGTATGACTCTAATAATTCAATAAAGCAGAAGAAGCTGAGGTCAACTCTCCAGCGAAATATACTATACATTTTTGTCTGAGTTTTGTTCTTTCATTCCTTATTTTACCTCATTCTGTCGGATTCATTCCAACCCCTTTACATATATATATATATATATATATATATATATATATATATATATATATATATATATATATATGGATATTAGTGGACTAGTATTAGTGAGTTCGATTCTCACTAGGTGCCCCATATTTCTGACCTTGTGCTAATCTAAGCTTCGTTAATGATTCCATATGGGTAATTCCATGTCAAATTATCCAGGCCATGTCACTCCCCCCCTTCAATTTTTCTGATGCTAGCGGACTAGTATTAGTGAGTTCGATTCTCACTAGGCGCTCCATATTTCTGAATTTTTGCCAGTCTAAGCCAAACTTCGTCAAGGATTCCATACGTATACTGTGTGATGTTTGTTACTCAATGGGTGACACACACTTGTAACCTTGCCGTGAACCAAGCTTCGTAAATATGCCTATGATTAATCATATTTATATTATCATAATCACAATATATATATATATATATATATATATATATATATATGATCATAAAATCATATGATATATATATATAAGTTATACGTAATCTAATGATATTATTTCTTGTGCGCTATTCTGCATTAATAAGTCGTTGTGGTCGCAATGGCCTAAAGTCGGTATTAGCCAGAGAGCCAAGGATTCTATCCCTTTTTCACTAGCGGTAGACCAAGGAGATTATTTTTGGTGTTAGGTGGAGCACCTCACCTACCATCAGCTCTTCACTTTACCGCACAGATCCTTGTGCTACTCCTTCTAAAGACTGTTTCTTTTACCGCCAAATCTATATCTCCCTTTCATTTCATCCTTCCTAAATTTTTGTTTTTGATCCGCCGGTCGGAAATATACCTTTTTAAGTTAATCAGGCAAGTGCGCGGGTCACTTCTTCCTACTTTCACTTGGATTATCTCTTCCGCTTTCCGTAAATAAGTTGAGTTGATCTGAGTTTTAACTCTTTGTGGCCGGTTGATAATTCACTGAAGATGAAGATTACGCTCGGATAGAAATCAATCTTTGTTTGTCTGCGCCATATTTTTAGTTCATTCTGTTTACATTAAACCTTTTTTATATATTTGATATAATGGAATGACCCATCTCCCCCGTACCTGAACAGTGGCGATGGTTCTAAACCACTATTTAAGAACACACAGATTACTCTGTGCAGAATTCACCTGAAGTACTTAGACGACGGACTCTCCTCCTAATACTCACGTGACCTTACTATATATCAATATTTTTGGTCGACGGACATTTTGTTCGTAAAATGAAGAACTCTTTAAGAAAATGAACAAAAACCAGTGAGAGAAAAAAAAAGAGTTCAAATTATTAACTAAATACATACATTTGTTTATATATTTTACGATCACCTGAGAGATCCACTTTGTAAACAACAGACGATCATTGCTTTATGCTGACAGTGAAAGTTAATTTAAGTCGTATATATATATATATATATATATATATATAATATATATATATATATATATAAAAATGGAGAATGAATGGGAAAAGTATTAGCATAGGAAAGTGCTCAATGCTAAAATAGCAGAGCAGGTTTGAAATCAGATTAAATATCATGGGTTTAATATCCCGTTACTGTAGTTTCATGTGTACTTGCAATTGTCAGACGGTCAAAATGTTTTGATAAGCACAATTTTAAAATTTTAAATGAAAATGACAACAACAAACGATAGATGCAACTGTTTCAATAAAGTAAATTGCCCCTTAAATGGCAATTGTTTAACCAATAACATCGTCTATAAGGCCACAATCAAGGAAAGTGAAAATAACAACGATGAAAAAACATACATTGGTGTCACTGACGGAAATTAGAAAAATAGGTGATACAACCACAATCTAAGCTTCAACAACAGAAGATATGTAAACAGTGCCACCTTATCCATATATGTATGGCACATTAAAGATACAACGGAAAACACCTATGATAAAATGGGAAATTATCAAAAAGGCCCAGACTTAAAAAAGGTGGCAAGCGCAACTATGGACTTTGCATCGAAGAAAAAGTGTGTATTCTGCAAAATACAAACACAAATATATTGAACAAGAGAAGCGAATTCGTTTCCAAATGTAGTCATTTAAACAAATTTTTATTATGTTATTTACCACCCGACCCTAATTAATCCCTTATCTTTCGCCTCTATTTATCTAAATACTGCGTGCACGTTTTTTTTTTTTTAATATAACTTTAACATTATGATATTCCTTTGTTTGAACACGCTTTACGTTATATAAACGCTGAACAAACCAACGTTTTTTTTTAATCTGAACATTTTGACCGTCTGACGATTGCAAATACGCATGAAACTGCAGTAATGGGATATTAAATCTATAATATTTAATCTCTTATTTTATAATATATATAGCTCAGTCGGTAGAGTGTTCGACTAGGAATCACAAGGTTCTTGGTTCGATACCGGCCCTCGCCAACTCAGCGAATGAGTAGCACAGGGAGCTCTGCGATAAAGTGAGGAGCTGATAGTAGGTATGGCGCTCCACCTCAGATGCTAACATAATCTCCTTGGTCTAGCGCTAGTGAAAAGGGGATAGACTCCCTCGCTGTCTGGCCGATACCGACATTAAGCCGCCCCGACGACTTTACTTTTTTTTATATATATACCCCTCCGCTCGAGCAGGATGGAATATAGGGTCAATTTCTTAAGCGAAGCTTAACAGGTTTAAATTCAGAGTTTTCCTTCTAGACTCTGGGAAGTGTCGAATTCCCTTTCATTGTCATTACTCCCAGGTCCACTCTTCCTCTGAGTAGCAATACATGTTTTGGTCACTTCTATAGATTAAATAGATCTGTTTGCAAATTATTTGTATTTGATCCGAATACTTGATACCTTATATATATTTACCAACCCCTCCGCATAAACAGTAGGTGACAAAAGGTCAATTTTTTAAGCGGTGTTTAACAGGTTTGAATTCAGAGTTTTCTTCCCCTACACCTGTTACCTAGTCAAGGTAAAATAGCTCAGTTTGCTGATGTTCTCATAAGTGATGTTCCCGTATTGACCCCTGCACACGGCAATGTTGGTCAACCTTGTTTTACCAGCTTTGTGTGGACAATGGGTGCCTTCTAGAGAGCATGAGATCCAAGAGCGATGATCTATAAAACAAATAATATCTCTTTTTGTTGTTTTTTGTAGGTGATTGTTTTTTTTTAGGGGAGGGTGTATTCCTTCCTCTACATAATACAATAGAACCTAAGTCTCATTAATTTTTTTCAAAGGTTTGTTGAATTTTAACTCATCAAATACAAAAAAATAAAAGATAAATAAATTAAAAAAACGTGAAATTTTTGCCATTTCTATTACATAGATTTGCTGAATTTATCTAAAACGAATTTTTTGAAGGCGTCATCAGGGCGTCTATAAATTATGAGTTCTCATAGAAATTTCAGCCGCCCTGTCGGTGGGGCGTTAGAATGCACCTCTACACAGGGGTAGGACTCCCCCAATGGGACCACCTGCTGGCCGTGAGTGGCGACCCGTGATGCTTAAGGATAGAACCCAGGTGGATGAGCAGTTCATGACTTGCAATACTCCAATTTGGCCCTATCTTGGGCTAGACGGGCAGTCGGCTGGCCACGTCAAGCCCCAGCACCTATATGATTTTCCCAACCCTATTGCACATATGGCAAGCCCCAACCCCTTTTTACCATATGGGTGCTAGAAGGCTGTGACTGGGGGTCTACATGTCCTGGGAATGACGTTAAACTATCTGATGGTGAGGTTCCAGTTTTGGAGGTTTGGGGAATGTGGAGCACCCCTTCATCACCATTGCTCCCTGGTCCACTCTGACCCGGAGTGGTAGTACCTGTTAGGGTCCCATCTATGGGTTAAATAGAAAAATGTATTTATAAAAAAATTGTATTATCCATTAAGAATTGATTTATTTCAAAACTTTATCGGCATTAAATGACCCACTGAGGTTGATATGCCGTAAAAAAAAAAAACAAACCAAGCCTAGAAATTTCAGGATTATTTAGAACTTCATTTATTCAATAGTTTCACATAACTTTATTCTAATGTAAAGAATAAATTATCAACTATCATCAGTAGTCATGAAATGAGTTTTCTAAGGTGTTAGTAACAGTTATTTTCTTCTTCTTTTAATTTAACCTTAAATAAACTCCTACATAAAATCGTATCCGTATCGATAATTGAAGTTATGATCTTATCATACAACTGATTTCTACAGGACTTGGAAAAAATACGCCACTGAAACGAACATTCAGAATAATACAAAGCTCCAACCACGTTTAGATTACGGAAAAAGGAATATTTATTATAAATAAATGTAACAACAAAATTAAAACAGCTAAAACCGAAGGAAATCTACCAAGTTAACAAGCGTCTTGTCGAATAATTTCACACATCTGTTGATATCACACCATCAGGAAATAAAGAGCCTCACTTTTCAATAAATGAAGATATTTTCCACTTTCCAAGAAAACAAATATAATCTTGTGTATACAGGGTGTCCGAAAAGTGATGGGAAAAATTTTTTTTTAAATAATATTCTTCGCTTACAATCTAGTTTGTTTTTAGAATTATTAACTATTTTAAAAACATATCCAATAATTTTACGAGAAAAGCGTTTAAGCGTTATATATATATATATATTATAAAAGTAATTGGTAATTTTACGAGAAAAGCGTATATATATATATATATATTATCTAAAAGTATTGGTAATTTTACGAGAAAAGCGTTATATATATATATTATATATTATCTAAAAGTAATTGGTAATTTTACGAGAAAAGCGTATATATATATATTATATATTATCTAAAAGTAATTGGTAATTTTACGAGAAAAGCGATATATATATATATATATATATTAATCTAAAAGTAATTGGTAATTTTACGAGAAAAGCGTATATATATATATATATATTATATATTATCTAAAGTAATTGGTAATTTTACGAGAAAGCGTTATATATATATATATATATATATATATATATTATCTAAAGTAATTGGTAATTTTACGAGAAAAGCGTATATATATATATATATATATATATATATATATAATTATCTAAAAGTAATTGGTAATTTTACGAGAAAAGCGTTATTATATAATATATATAATATATATTATATTATATAAAAGTAATTGGTAATTTACGAGAAAAGCGTTATATATATATATATATATATATATATATATTATATAAAAGTAATTGTAATTTTACGAGAAAAGCGTATATAATATATATATATTATATATATATATATATATATTATATAAAAGTAATTGGTAATTTTACGAGAAAAGCGTTATATATATATATTATATATTTATATAAAAGTAATTGGTAATTTTACGAGAAAAGCGTTATATATATATATATATATATATATTATATAAAAGTAATTGGTAATTTTACGAGAAAAGCGTTTATATATATATATATATTATATAAAAGTAATTGGTAATTTTACGAGAAAAGCGTTTCATATATAATTGGTAATTTGCTTGAAGCATTGTTAAGTATGTTATAATATATTAATAATTTGAAGGCAATTACAATGTGTATAAAAATAAAAACAAAAAGATGTTTTTTGTCTTATCGATTTCAAAGAAAACTTTATCTTCAGAGACGAAAATCAGAAATGAACGTGCTTAAGTTTTTTTACACGTTTGTATCATAGAATTATAGGATACATTATATATATATATATATATATATATATATATATATATATATATATATATATATATATTGGATACATTGTATAGTCAAGCCACATCGAAACACCGTGTCTGTGGATGACGTTTACCGTCACGCTTAAAATAGCTAGGCTCTGCTATTAAAAGAACATGAGCTCTCTGGTGACCTTAACATATATACCTTTGTATGTATTTATAAGTTAAATTCTCATTCGTGCTTGTAGGTGCTGATAATGGCCCAGTGGTTAAGAACTCTGAATGATGAAAAATCGGTCGGGTAACCAGAAATCTAGCCACACTGATGAGATACGTTAAAACATGGTGTCTGTGGATGAGATTATATATATATTATATATATATATATATATATGAGGAATGAAAGAACAAAATTCAGACAAAAATGTGTAGTATATTTCGCACGAGTTTGAACTCAGCTTCTTCTGCTTTTATTGTATACTATTGTACCTAAATATGTGCATTTTATCAATAAAAGCAGAAGAAGCTGAGTTCAAAACTCGTGCGAAATATACTACACATTTTTGTCTGCGTTTTGTTCTTTCATTCCTTATTTTACCTCATTCTGTCGGATTCATTCCAACCCCCTTTTCCTCACACATACACACACACATATATATATGGTATACAAAAATAAAATTAAGACATGAAATTCTTGTCTACTGATCACTAAACATACCAACACTTCAGTATATTATGGACATTTATAAAAATACTCCCACCGTTCCCCTCTATTCTATTATCTATTAAAATCTTTCACGCTCCTTTGGTACTACTACCCACACACACGTACCTACATGCATATACGCTACATATATGCCAACACACATCCTTACAGATATACTCACAACCACATGTCTGTGTGTGAGCATGTCTATATAAAACGCATGCGTTCACAAATAGATATGCTCGCACCTATATGCATGTATACTAGTATACCTAAATATGCGCATCTTGGGATAGAAGAGCGTATAGCGTCACAGTAGACAGAAAGTATTATTTTACTATTGATTAGGACATGGGTCCGGTTTAGCTCAGTCAGTAGTGCACCCGCTTGAGAATCACAAGGTTGCAGGTTCGATACCGGCCCCCGCCAACTCTGGGTAATCTGATCTGTATGGTAAAGCGAAGAGCAGACGGTAAGTGTGGCGCCCCACCTCAATAAAATCCTAACTCCCTGGTCGAGCGCTAGTGAAAAGGGGATAGACTCTCACTGTCCGGTTGATACCGAAAATAGGCAGCACCGCCAACTTTACTTACGAGTACAATAATCTTACTCTTCAAATTTGGCTTTTGTAACCAAGAAGTGTATAACGAAAAGATGACGGGAGACTATATTAAGGGGCTGCAACGGAAAATCGATCTTTATTACAGTCGCAAATTTCAAAATATTACGCACTTCTTACCACTTTTATTTATTTTTGAATAAATTTAATATAAATGTATGTTAATTTTTATTCATGTTTTTTTTTAGGCGATATGCAAATGAAAATGTGCAAATTTGTCCGTTTCTATGCAAATAAATAGGTTAATTTCAGAATGTTATTACTTAGGGCACTAAAGCAAATTTTGAATGAAATAGGTCATTTTTGTACTTTTACAGAATAAGCAATTAAGAAATAGCACACACAATCCAAGAACAAAATTTGACTTATATACTGTAATCGATTAATTGGGTGTGCATGGTATAACGGTTACCGTCGTAGAAAATGGACGCGACGAGACGAGTTAAAATCCTGGACGAGGCTGTTTGCATTTACCATAGCGCTAATACACTTAGGAACGGTATGTATCCTACTGCTCCTCTCCAGCTATTGGTAAATAGTAGAGCAGACTGAGCTTTTAAATCTTGATCAGGCGACTAGTCTAGGAGAAAGGAAACTTTGAATTCAAACCCGTTAAACTCCGCTAAAGAAATTGACCTTATGTCACAACCTACTCGTACGGAAGGATTGGTAAATACCTATGCTGTAAGAGATTTCTAATAAATTTCAAGTTATCATGTGAATTTTGTATTTCCAAATATAAATAATTATTTAAAAAGGTAATTTTGGAATCGGAAGTGAAAGTAGAAACATGATGATGGCATTTTTGTTGGTTTTGACACCCGAAATCGAAATTCTGTTGCCAAAATCGATGACTATTTAAATAGAAGAATGATTCTGACATTGTAGAAAGGTTGACCTAGATTAGAAGAAGAAGTTGATAAAAATAGAGCGTGAGAACAACGTTGTTTTACAAGGGATGAAATCGAAAAAGGTGTCATGCTGAAATTGGAAGTGATAAACTGTAAATTCCTAACGTAAAGCTTTGATATATGGAATCATCGATATGTATTTTTAACCATTGAGGAACATTTTCAC
>CM042137.1:130696430-130736430 GCA_023376005.1 Doryteuthis pealeii | reverse complement strand
GAAACAGGAACATGGTCCCGCTTTCACTGCTAAAGACAAGAAGATGCGCGTAGATTGTGTAAAGAAAAAAGTAACATGGACAATGGAGAAATGGAAACCGTGGTGTTTTCTGATGAGAAAAAGTTTAATGTGGATGGGCCCGACGGCTCCCAGTGTTATTGGCATGATTTAAGAAAGGAGAAGCAGCTGTTTCAAAAAGACATTTGGAGGAGGATCTGTTATTTTGGGGAGCTTTTTCTGTCTGAAAAGGCTGATTTAGTAGTGATGAAAGGGAAACAAAACTGTTCGATATATCAATGTGTTGTCCTATTTATGAATCATATAGACACAAATAATGCCATTTTTCAACAGAACAACGAAGCCATACACACTTCTAAGCTCACGAAGTTGAAGTATTACAATTAAAAGGGAATAAATGTAAATATTGAATTTTGTACAATTTTGCTGTTAAATACAAAATTTTCAAAACTGTCTTGTACTTATTTCCACCCTCGAAAACCTATTTTTATTAATAACTTTTTAGCTGGAAATTTGTTATAAAATCGAATATGTATACTAATACCAATGGATATAAGTACCACACACAAATTTTCAGAGGAATTTGTACAGTAATAAGAAAATATTAACAATTTAATGGGGTGTCTTATACTTATTTCCACCTGTGTATATATATATATCTTATTATAATGGAGATTGTGTGCTTTTCTGTCTGTAACTGAAACTATATCACTACTCAAGTCACGATTCCCTTTGTTATTTACCTCACATTCTCCATAATTTTATTTAAACCTCAATTTCTAATAAAATTGTTTTACATTATTAATACTGTTAATCATATCTACAAATGAATAATCTGCAATTGTATTTATACATACACTAAAATAGCAGTTTACAGTGTGAACAGGGAGGCTAATTTGCATATTGAAATTAAAAATTTGATTTTAATAAATATGTGCTTAGTATTATTAATTTTTAATCGTACTGTTTTATCTTAATGAATATGATAAAAAATCTCTTCAATAAATCTTAAAAGAAATCGATTAACGAGAAGAAATAATTCTGATTTTATTCTTTACTTTCTATTTTAACTAAGTTATTAAATTAGGAAAATTTTACAATGAGATTGATAGAAGAGTAAGTTTCAGTTGTTTTATTTTTCGATTATACACCCCTGTTTCAAATCATTTTATCTGCATTCTTATTTACTTTCATTAGCCTTTATAATTTAATATATTCTATTACATTAAAACTTAAATACTTGCACCCGGAGGGTGCATATATTTGCTAGTATATATAACGTCAAAGAAAGAAGAGGTAAATGGAAAAGATTTGAATAATCACATAGACGAGAGGGGTGAATTTTCGTTTGATAATTTTACAATCAACAGTTTGAAGTTTCAAATAAATGCTAAAAGTATCTTCTGTTTTATTATGAACTCCTTGAAAGGTCGCCTTTAATGGTCTTTATATTTAATCCCATTTTATATATATATATATATATATATATATATATATATATAAAGAGCTGGGAAATAAGCTATTTGTGCCACGACCGAGTAGTACATTGGCCTGCATTCCGATCGGATAATCCCTATTTCTTCATCGCTATTGCCTATAAAATCTTGTAATCTACTATTTAACTATTCAAATACACTAAAGTATTTTAAATAAAAGGAATTATTGCATCCGATATTTTCAGCTATTTTTCAGTCCGAATCGCAAGATGAGGGTGGGCACACGTTCAGAATTCTAAGGGTTAAAAATCAGCTCTGTTGAGAAATTAAAATAATCGAGATAAATTAGAGTATTTTAACACTATTGCTCTTACAAAAATCTCGCTACGATGGGCATTTTTTCTGTGTTGCAGTAACATGCAAAACTTAGATCAAATTAACATCGTCAGCACGAATATACTCTCTCTCTCCCCCCACTCCCAGAATCCGTACAGAGATGTTTGATAAACTCCTACGCCCATTTTATATTACCTTAGAAACAACACCCTACAAGAAAGTGGCTGTACAAACACTTGCCTCTCATCACACAGACCATCAGAGTGAGACGTACTGGTCACTGCTGGAGAAGCAAGGACGAACTCACTACTGTTCTCCTGTGGAAATCCGCACATGGGCACGCCAGTGTAGGCCGCCCAGCAAAGACCCCCATTGACCAGCTCTGTGTGGATACTGGATGCTGCGCAGAGGACCTCCCGAGGGCAATGAATGATAGGGACAATTGGTGAGAGATTGTTATGGATATCCCTGCTACTAGTGCGATATAATGATATTACCTTGTATTCTTACTAGTCTTATTGCTTTCTGTGAATAGTTACCTCATTAAAAAGGAAAGGTTCTTTTTGGATCCCTTGTGAGATACAAAACAAGGCATCAGCGCTTTTATACACATTGGTGTTTTCTAAGTAAAAAGTAAAGTTGGCGGAGTGGCCTATTGTCGGTATCAGCCGGACTGCGAGGGAGTATATCCCCTTTTCGCTAGCGCTAAACTAGGAGATGTTTTTTTTTTGGGGTTTTTTTTTTTTTTTACTGAGGTGGAGAGCCAGACCTACAGTCAGCTCCCCACTTCACCGCACAGAACAGATTTCCCAAACTGCGCTACTCATACACTGAGTTGGTGGAGACCGATATCGACTCAGGAACCTTGCGATTCCTAGGCGAATGTTCTACAGATTGAGCTAAACCAGCCCCCCTTTTAAGTGCCTAAGTAAATTCTTCCTTTGAATACTATAGAGCGATTACCTTTTTGTTTCGCCCATATTGGTCTTTCTTTTCTTTTCTTTTTTAATACAAAGAAAGAAAAAAAGAAAAAAACCCACAACGCATTCACATTGCGTCCGTTCCCTCCTGTTGACGCTGATTCAATTTGGAGATGTTCACTCTGTGTAAATCTAATTATTACAGCCCAGTCATCTACCTGGGTTACTCGTCGACTGTGACAGCATTACAAAAATGTCACAATGGCGATTTCAGTTCCATCCAACTGGTGACAAACTGTCCAGAACTTTTACAAATGTTCCGCAGTGAATGACCACCTTTTGACCCATCTTAATGGTTACTAATTTCATTTAGAAAAACTTTATTTTATTACAACAGCTTAGTTTGCCATCGCCTACAACAAAACAAATCACTTGTCTTCATTTAAGCTGAACTTCATTTGCTGTTTATTTTTAGGGAAGCGTGCTTAGCGTAATGGTTATCGTCGTTGGAATGAATTTTGGGTTTGGTTGATTTTACGGCATGTCGACCCCTGTTGGGTTATTTCATGCGAATGTTTTGTTTCATTCATTCTTGATGGGCATGAACTCAATTTTTAAAAATATTTTTGTTAACTCACTTTCCATTATTTAACCCATAGATGGAACCTTAACAACTACAAACACTTTGGGTCTGAGTGGACCTAGAAGCAATGGCGATAAAGAGGTACTCCACACTCACCGGAGCTCCAGAATTGGAACTTCACTATTAGATGTAGTTTAACATCATACCCAGGACACCGTCCATTTTCTACGACACTCCCATAAATTTGGCATGAGCTCTCTAATTGGTAATTTAAATTAACTCAATACTAAGCATATAAGCAATGATCGTTTCCCCGGAAATTTGATCTCTCAGTGACCGTAAAATACATAAACAAACCTATGTACTTAATAGTTTAAAAACACCAGTCCCGCTACAGCTGTCATTGGCCGAGGGGATTAGATATCAGGCTGCCAAGCGGTCAGTCTGAGTTCGACCCTAGTCAAAGATAGTTGTGTTTAGCCACACTGAAGAGGCGTGAAACGCTGAAACATGTCTGTGGATGACATTATATATATATATATATATATATATATTGAATATTGTAAAAAAAAATGACGTTCTTGAGCTTTTTCTTTTTTTTTCCTAAAAAGAAACTATCCTAAATTCTATTTAAACATTTTAAAGTCCTTAGATTGGGCTAAACCTAATAGACACTACCACTCCGAGACGGAGGGGTGACCAGAAAAATGGCAATGAAGTAATGAGTCACTACTATCAGAGCACCAGAACTGGATCTTCACCATCGGATTAAATTTACTGATAACTCAGAACAATCTTTGGATAAGGGTTCTTACACTTCTGCAAGTCTAGTATTCTCTGCTCGCCAACAAGGCGGTGTTTGCCATGAATATTTAACCGGCATGAATAGTCACTATCAATTATTGGCTTCATCTGCACGCCAGGCGGCGCTTCACAAGTCGGATTTAAAAAACCTGTATAGAAGACTTCATCTCGTATTTGTCCGTTTCATAAAATACTCGATAGTGAATTAAAATATGAAAATATTCAAACACAATATTAATACAATTGGCTTCGTATACTTACCTGGCTTTTAAGCCCTGTGGTTTTGGCATTTGACCGGTAAGTTATTAATATCAGCGTGATCCCAGGAGGTCCTCTCCCAGGCAACACCTGCCCTCGGTCTTAAAGCGACGGACTGGGTTTATTGCCTTGCCTGAAGGGCGTCAAAAGAAATGCTGAAGGATACACGCAATTTTGAATACTAGCAACACGTAAGCTCGCGTTCATGCGTAGCTCCCCACGTTAAACGATCCTTGTGACATGGTGGATATGTCAGTAAATGCTTACAATGAGCTTCATAAATGACGCAACTCTTAAAGGTAAGAGAATAAAATTTACGCGTATGTAAATTTTAATCTACAATATTGACCACGCAGTAGCAGTATATTCAAACAACAATATTTAGTAATTGAAATGATTATATCATTCACTAGCCTCATTCGAGCATCCATTCCTTTAGGTTAGGTCATTCCGTATTTCAAATTAGCCAATTACAAAGGCATAAGAGACAAATTTGAAGTCTACGTTTTTTAACAAGTTTTTTTTTTCTATTGCCTTTGATTGATAATTCTCGTAAAACTGGGAGTCTACTTAGTCGAAAAGGCTCTGGCCGAATATACACGAAAGCAGTTTTTTGGCCACGTTCCCCTAACACACAAATCATCCGAGTGAGACGAACAAGACAAGCTGAGCACTGCTGGACGAACTCATAAGTGAAGTTTTCCTATGGGAACAAGCATATAGGCACGCCAATGTAGACCAGCTCTGCGCGGATACTGGATGCTGCTCAGATGACCTTTCGAGAGAAATGAATGTCAGGGACGGTTGGCAAGAGATTGGTATGCATATCCGTGCTATTAGCGTGACATGATAATGATCGGGGTTCACGATAATGTGTAGGAATATTTAACTAGTTCAAATCTATTTAAAAGTTTTGTTCGCAGATTGGGCTGTCTATAACTATTCTTTCTAAGGCTTCAAAGTTTTATATAATTTATTAGTACGCAATTATGCACAGTAAGCGTAGCATAGAATTTTAAAATAACAGTTAATGGAAAAAAAAAACAGGAGGGTTGATGAACACTTTTTAACCCTGTGTTGACCTACTCTTCCGATTCATCATTGAAAACCGTGAGAATTGAGTTAAGAAAATACGTTTTAGCTGAGCGTTGAGCGGGATGGGCCGTAATGGGCGTGTTCCGTTCAGTTAGCCAAATTCTCACACGCGTGTTTGTTGGTCTGGTATTCATAAAAATAAGATATGAGGTCGAAACAAAAAGAAAGTCTTGTGTAGTTAATCAAGAACAAAATAACAACACAAGACGTCCTAGATCAGATCCAGATTAACAGAAGATCTAGCTAAGCTCACCAGCTCAGACCAACCGAGATATAGACAGATCCAGCTAAAGCTAAGATGGAAGATCCATGAAGAAAGTAAGAAAATGAGATAACAGCCATAACAGAAATACTTAGAACTGTCGAAGAAATACAAGATAAGTACACGTCAATTTAAGTTGTTATACAACAAAAGAATACACCGTGCTAAAAAAAAAGGCATTGAAAATACACAATAGAAAAAAATAACACTACATCTCCCAATAACACATAACATAACAATAACGACTGATAGGCACATCATACTTCCCAGTAATCCTATAACTGATAAAATAAAGAGAAACCTAAAAAAAGATAGGTATTAAAACTAAAACTAAAACAATCAAAAACATTTTACAGAATAAAAATAATCAAAAACACACACATTCCGAAGCTGGAATCTACACAATAAATTGTAACAAAAAATATGTGGGAGAGACTTCTAGATCCTTATCTAAACGATTATCTGAACATAGATATCATATTAAACGAGGTTTTCTAAACAACGCCCTAGGTAAACATATTTTAGACCATAACCATACCTTTGATTTTAAAGGTGCCAAAATATTAACTCACATACACAATAGAACACAACGTAGAATTATGGAATCTTGCGTTATTCTCAACCATCAAACAACAAAAGAAGTTAAGATAGTTTAAATGTAAAGGAAAAGCTAAATGAAAAAAAAAAGTTTTGCCAGAGGAAGAATCGAAACCCTCTTGGCCACAGCTCTGCTCATATCGATTAGGACACTTAGAAGATTTTTCGGCGAACTGAGGAGACTTGCTGTCACTCATCTCCTCAATGAACATGACTTGTTACTACTGGCGGGAAAACATTGTCAAACGTGAGCTAATACTAAAAGCGACTACCCAGCATCGTCTGGGTAGAGGGTTGGGGCAAAAATATCTGGGGTAATTATTTGTTTACTTTGAAAATTCACAAATGCTGGTCATTCTTAAGGAGAATTTCAATGCTATTTCTATGTATATTTGGATTTTTAAAAACATTCGAATATAAATCACATTTTCATAATTTTTTGTACAAAAAGCAAAAACCGGTGATATTCAATATGTATATATCTTATATTTTTATCCAATAAGGTAAACTAGAAGTGGATGCCCAGTGTCGACTGGGTAGAGGGGAGGCAAAAAATCGGGTGTATTGATTTATTTACTTTTGAGATTTACAAATTCTGGACATTTTTAAGTAGAATTCCAATGCTATTTCTGTATTTCAATTTTTAAATATAAATCCAATCTTGATAATTGTTCAACAAAAACAAGAACCGTTGATTTTTAATAATTATATATATATATATATATATATATATATATATATATATATATATATATATATATATATTACTTTGTCGTTAATTGTTTTATTTTTCATTTCATCCGGAAATACATACATACATACATTCACACCAACTTCCCTTTATACATGTATAGAGGGAGCTAACCACTGGAGATATTTTTTTATTATTATTGATTTCCAATGAACAACATACAAATCGTGTTTTCTATTTTTTCTATATTTTACCAACAATCTATCGATTCTTAACATCTCGATATTTATACTTTTAATAACTTGTATCAAATCATGTATTAATGAAATAAGCAAAGAAAAAGAATGAAAACAAAACAAGGTGTGATACTATAGGCTCATCTGTCCCTAGTTTCACATATTTAGATGCAATAAAATATATGCGTGATGGTGCTAGCATACATGTATGTATATACAAGTGTCTGCGAGCGTATATGTATAGGTGTATGTGGGCATAGGTAGCATATATATATGCGTGTGTGTAGTAGTAGTAGCATCAAAGAGATAGCTAAATAAGTTAAGACGGGCAGATTTTAATACACAATAAAATAGAAAAGGCTTTCTCGATGGGGATGAAAGGGTTAGTTTTTTTAATGTCCATAATAAACTGATGGTTTGATTATATCAATTTTTAAGGTACTTTAGTTCTAGAGAGAAATCCAAATGAATTTAACCGGAAGATGTTTTTAATGAATAAACGGACTGTCACTTTTACCAGTACATTTTTCCGAACTTGGAGTCCCAGCTGGGGGCGGGGGGACTCCATACATTCAAGGGAGGAATCATAAGTTGAACAGACCAGTGGTGATTTAGTTTGACGGTCTCTCTTCCGCCCTCCGTTTATGTTGGTCGCAAACAGCAGAGATAGTTTCAATTGGCTGGTCACGTCAAGCCCTATATGATTGTCTCAACTATTGCTTTTATGGCAAATCCCAACCCTTTTTATCATATATGTTCTAGAAGGTGGTGGTTGAGGGTCTAACGGTAGGCCGCCAAACTATCTAATGGTGAGGTTCCAGTTCCGGAGCTCTGGCGAATGTGGAGAACCCCTTCATCACCATTATTCCTAGGTCCACTCTGACCCCCGGGTGGGGGGGGGGTAGTACCTATTAGGGTTCCATCTACGGGTTAAATAGAACCAAATGAGTTTTTTTTTAATTTCTTTAAAAAGGAGATTAAAAAATTTAATATCTATCAAGTATGAAAGGAGATTAAAAAATTTAATATCTATCAAGTATGAATATAATAAAATGTTGTCGGTATAAAATAACCCAACAAGGGTGGACATGCCGTAAAATCCAGCAAACCAACTGACCCTCTCCTCACCAGAAGAAATCAGATGTGAATAAAGAAAAAAAAAACAATACAAATCTGTTATTGGGTTAGTTTGTTTTTGTTTTTTGGGGGAGGGAGTTGTGAAGCTAACTTGGGGCTTGCACGCTTTCGTCCAAAACCAGCGGCCGACTAATCTTTCTTAAAAACAAACACAACATGGGTCCAGATGAAACTCGACGAACCGTTGACGAAACATTCATATAAACTTCCTCAATTATTTTGTGTAAATTTCTGTGATGAAGAGTATTCTACATTATTTACACGATTCAAACTATTGGTCTATTTTTATTTTTTATTCTCAACATTTCGGCCGCTCTACCCACTGGCCCATTATATATAAATTGTTAAAAATGATATAATTCTTATTGTTCCGTAGGTTTTTTTTTCTTTTATGCTTTCTAACAATTTGCTTGATGTTATCATCTTGAAAGGCGTTAATCAGTCGTCCGAAAGAGTTATTATTGGTAGACGGAGTACTTTCGGTTCTTTTCGGAACAATTATCAAGGCTGTTTATATTTATCTAATTTATCTTTATCAAGACAGATTATTATTATATATATATATATACCAACCCCTCCGCACGAGTAGGATGTGACACAAGGTCAATTTCTTAAGCGGAGTTTAACAGGTTTGAATTCAGACTTTTCCTTCTCCTAGACCGGTTGCCTAACCCAGTCTGCCCTAATATTTATCCATAGCTACAGGGAGAGTAGGATTCATACCTTTCCCAAGGGTATTAGCGCAAAGTGAAATGCAATTACCACCTCCAGGATTTGAACTCGAGGCGACGGGTCCATTTCCCATGACTTTAACCATTACACCACGCGCTTCGAGATCGAGTGGAAACTCAGACAAACCTGTCATGAAAATTAAGTCGTTTAAAAAGAGTATCTAAATTTTCTATGTCTGAGACTTAACAAATTCAGAAAAAATGATTATTCTCAATTTAAGGCTGAGTTAACGATTTTTACCGTGCGTTGGAATTTTCCGTTGAAATAAATCTTTATCAAGTTAATTTGAACCGGTGCTTGAATTGAATTAATATTTATGGGTTTTGACACAAAGTTTATGAATAGAATAAAGTTTTGTTTGAAAGAGACGAAACAAATTTGGTGAATGTAAACCACTTCCAAAAATAAAATCTGATAAAGATGGACTATCAATTTGTGTCACATAAAATTTTATCATCCTTTAATAATCAGAATTGATATATTTATATTTTTTTACATATTAAACTATTTTTCAATAACTCTTAAGTAAACATATCAAACGTTGTAATAATTAAATTATCATACTGTGGTATATCCACAAATTAAAATATTGATATTGAATATTTACGTTCCATCAAGCGGAGATTGGTATTTATGGTGGATTTATGAGGGGGGGTACTGAAAAGTTATCTAAACAACCAAGCAACGAATCCTTTTTTATTTTAGATTTTTATTCAGTATTTTTGTCTTTGTATTAATTATTGTTGATGTGTTTGTGCTTGCTTTTTTGGTCCCTTTTTTTGGGGGGGGGCTTAGTTTCTGTTTGCTTTTGATCCTTTCCTTTTCGGAAGAGAGGGATAGTTTAGAGTTTGAAAATATTGAGAAGTAATGTACCAAGTGCTTTAATCTATGTGGGGAATGCTAAATGTGATTTTTAAAAGTATGGAAATTAAAACTTTAATTTTTATTTTCGCGGGGGTGGGGATTTTAAAATATCAAAATTTAAATGAGAATGTGTGTACAGCTGAGAAACAATGGAAGTTGATGTTTGTGACAGATTTACGAGTGGTTATTGAAAAGTTCTCCAAATTTGAATCTTTTCTTTCTTTTTTTATTCAGCTTATTTGTTTTTGTTTTCTTGTGTTAGCTTTTGGGGATTTTGCATCTGAGAATAGACTAGATAACTCCACTAGGTTCCCTGAAATAGTATATAATGCTAAAAATCAAAATCTTCTTGGTTATTTTTTTCTGATTATATATACATATAAGAGAGAGAGAGAGAGAGAGAGGTGGACGGGGCAGCCATGGCTATTATCTTCTGTGCATTTCTACGGGGCGATCATTACGTCTTTCTTACGTTACAGTTGGAAATTGGGATGAGATCGTCAAAAGTTCTCCGACGCTTGTTTGATCAACTGTCAAACTATCAAAAATGATTTCCCAAATTGGATCATTATTGTAATCGGATACAAACGGAAAACCGGTTGAAGGCCGGAGGATACAGCGGCCGAAACTGTGTTTATACATATCACAATGAAGATGAGGACAACAATCCGAGAAATCAGAATTATCTAAAACAATAGAATATTCAATAAAAAAAAAATTCAAAATTTGGTTGTTTGGAGAACTTTTCAGTAACCAATACTGAAAAGTTCTCCAAACAACCAAATTTTGAATTTTTTTTTTATTGAATATTCTATTGTTTTAGATAATTCTGATTTCTCGGATTGTTGTCCTCATCTTCATTGTGATATGTATAAACACAGTTTCGGCCGCTGTATCCTCCGGCTTCAACCGGTTTTCCGTTTGTATCCGATTACAATAATGACCAATTTGGGAAATCATTTTTTGATAGTTTGACAGTTGATCAAACAGCGTCGGAGAACTTTTTGACGATCTCATTTTTTTTTTAAATGACGTCATTGTTTTTTATACATACAACAGTAAAGATGAGGACAACAGTCCAAAAACCAAAATTATTCACATCAAGCCTTATCGAAAAAATAAATAAATAATACAGACGTATATGATAAAGGGTTGGGGAGTTGCCATAAGGGAAATAGGGTCGGGATAAATCATATAACGTTAGGCATTGACATGCTTAGCCGATTGATTGGGGGGGCTCTTCAACGCTCGTCTAGCCTGAGTAAGGCCAAAGTGGATTGCTGCAGGTCATGGATGCTCAGCCACCAGGGTTCAATCCTAAGCATCACGGGTCGCCATCCACGGCTAACAGGTGGCCCTATTGGGGCAGAGATGCAGTCAGTGTATTCTATCCCAGCCGAAAGGGCGGGCTAGGAATCGATCCTTGCTACTGGTACTATATAACCCAATATAGTCTGTCACATGTTATTTGGTGAGGTTATGGGACTATCATTGACTGTATTAAATCTTAACTAGCAGAATTTGTGGATATACCACAGTATGATAATTTAATTATTATAACGTTTGATATGTTTACTTAAGAGTTATTGAAAAATAATTTAATAAGTAAAAAGTATAATAATGTTGATTTAACTCACTGACTTTTTTTTTTTTTTTTTTAATTTATTTTCATTATGTTCTATGGAAACATTAGCTTTGTCGCTTCTTCACTCATTCTTCTTTCTATACTTTCTTTCATTCATAAGAAATAAGAATTCGGCGGATAATCAACACCAGGTAATCAGGATTTACATTTTTGCATTTAGTATTGGACGGTCTCACTTTTAACCAGAGGGTGTTACAAGATGATAACAGTCTGTACACCAGAATTAATATATAGATGTTTTAAAATGTAAATTATTTCCAACCAGAGAGTGTATGATGGGAATGAAATGCAAACTGTCTGGTCATGACATAAACAGATATAATTCGTTCACCCATCGATCTTAACTGCAATGAGATCGAATCTTTATATGTCCATTATTGATTAATACAAAATACCTCGAGTACCAAAAGTTTCATTGTTATTTGTTTCGCTTCTTTTTTTTTTCTTCCTTTGCTTATTTTATCAATACAGAATAATAATATATGTACAAGTTATAAAAATTATAAACATACGTAAGTTTAGAGAAGGAATAAGCAACAACACAAAAGAAAACTAAGTTTTTAAAAAAAGATTTAAAATAAACAAATAAATAAACTCAGTACAGACAATATTACAAAATGAAATTTTTTTGAATAAAGAAAAACTAATAGAAAAAAAATGTTCATACGCCAGTCTAAAAATCGAAAAATCGATGTGGAGGCCCAAATGAAAACTTGTTTTCATATATAGATATATATATACTTCATTGTTAATGATTTTGTGGTGCATCTTTAGATTTCAGTGTTGATTTTAATTATAATTTGGTGCATCCATATTGCCCATCAGAATATCATTTAAAACACTGAAACTATATATAGTGTTACCTTGACTTACGAATTTAATTCATTCCCCGAGTAACACAATTTCATTGTATATCAAGTCAATTTTCCCCATTGAAATAAACTGAAATGTCATTAATCTGCTATTTTTAATTATTATTTAGTGCATCCATTGTCAGCTACGGATTTAGAATACCCAACCACCCTTTGGTCGTGAGTGGGGACCCGTGATTCTTAAGGATGAAACTAATGGCTGAACAGTACATGACATGCAACATTCGACATGGCCCTTACTTATGCTAGACGGGCGGTCGGAAAGGCCTCCTCCGATCAATTGGCTGGCCACCTCAAGCCCTAACACCTATATGATTGTCCCAACCCTATTGCCCTTATGGCAAGCCTAAACCCTTTTTATTATATATGTACTAGAAGGTGGTGGCTGAGAGTCTTAATATCCTGGGTATAACGTTAAACTATGTGATGGTGAAGTTTCAATTCCGGGGCTCTGGGGAATGTGGAGTACCCCTTCATCACCATTACTCCGTCCACTCTAACCGGAGTTGTGGTACCTGTTAGGGTACGATATATTAGTTAAATAGAAAAAATGAGTTTAAAAATAGTTTTTTAAAAAACGGAGTTAAAAAAAAAAAAAACGTTGAATACCCATCAAAAATAAATAAAAAGCGTCTTCGGCATTAGATAACCCAATAGGTTGACATGCCGTAAAATCCAACCAACTGAAAACATTTAAACCACTGAAACTATATACAGTGCTACCTTGACTTGCGAGTTTAATTCTTTCCGCTTGTAACTTAATTTCCTCGTATATCAATAAATTTTCCTCGTTGAAATAAGCTGAAATAGCACTAATTCGTTCTAGTCCCCCAGAACACCTTAGTTTATTTTATACATTTTTAAATAAGAAATATAGCACTGTATTGTATAAGAACATAATAAAGTAGTATGTGCATCTGCGTGTGAGTGCTAAATTTGTAAGGATGTAAATGAACGTTAATATTTGATCATCCCTAATAATCTTTTATCTATCTAGGAAAATATTTTTAAAAACCTGTACTTTTATTTGCATTCTGGGGTTAACTGAAAAGTTCATTGACTAACCAAGATAGTCTCATGGAATATGACCAAATGAGGTTTATTTTTCAACATAGTCCTTCTTGTGGTCCACTCACTTCTTCCATCGGTGTTGCTGTGTCTGAGTCCCATTGGTGAAAAAAAAACATCAACAACAGATATGACGTAATCGTATGAACTTTTCAGTCTATGAATTATTCAACCCACCTTTGTATGTGGTTAGTTGGCTTTTATGGCATGTCAACCCTTGTTGGGTTATTTTTTAAGACATTTTGTTTTATTCATCCTTGTTGGTTAATCAATTTTTTTCAAACTTAATTTTTTAAACATTTTTTCATATTCAGTTTGTGATCAACTCATAGATGGAACCCTAACAGGTACTACCACTCTGGGCCAGGGTGGACCTGAGAGTAATGGCAATAAAGGTGTACTTTACATTCCCCAGGGTTTCGAACATGTGTTTATACTTGTATAATGCATATTAATTTCAATTAGAAGCAATCTATTTTCAGGAATATCATGATAAGAATATAGAACTAAAAGAACCTGTGGATATACCACAATATGATAATTTAATTATTATAACATTTGAAACGTTTACTTAAAAGCTATTGCAAAATTGTTTAATATGTAAAAGGTATAATGATCTTGATTTAACTCCCTTTTTTCTTCTTTTCATTATGCTCAATTGAAACATTAGCGTTATCGCTTCCGCGCGCTCACCCCCTTCTCTCTATCTTTCCCCTACTATCTTTATTTCTTTCTTTCTTATATTTTTTTTTTCTGTAGCACGCCCTTTTTCTTCTGAAAAAACTAAATGGTTCATTATTTAGCTGAGGTGACGACACTCATAAGAAATAAGAATTCTTGGATAAACGACACCAGATAATTAGGATTTACATTTTCGCATTTTATCTTTGACGATTTAGACGGTCTCATTTTTAACCATAGATAAGCAAGATGATAACGGTTGTACAATTAAAGAACACGAGTATTGATGTATATATAGTATCCGGGACTAATCGCAATTTTTTGTGACAAGCTTTACGGAAAATGACGATACCAAAATATTAATACAAAAGAAATAAAGACTTTAAAACAAAGCAATTCACTGTTCGCCTAGAAGCAAACGAATTTCCAGAAGCCATTCATGATTGCTTTCATTCACAAGGAAAAACGAAGAATAATAGAAGTTTACTCTATCTCTTTTCACAACACAATTATCCAAAGACTTAGGATCCATAAAATATTACCTTTCTTGGCAAAAGTGATGCTAAAAGATATTAACATCCAATATTGATTTTTTTTAAAAACTCAACTATTTCTGGTTTGTCAAAATTAACACATAATAACACACAATTATTTAAATACAAATGTTGTTAAATTACTACATCTATGTATTTTCACACAGATGTACGTACTTTAGATTAAACTAATTTAATTCAACTTGATTTAATTTAATCTCCGTAAATTAGATAAATTCAAAATCAATTACAACGCACCTAAATTTGTAAATACCCAAAATTTAATTCAAACTAAAAAAAGTTTTCACTGAAATACATAACAACTAAGCTTATTATTTTGCAAATATTTTATACTTCCCCTTTTCAAATTTTCAGAACATAAACAGTTAAATATATTTTCATGTTATTGTTTAACCTGGGAAACGCTTTTGAGATAGTATCCAGGTCTGGTCGTAGTTTTCTGTGACAAAATTTACGGAAAATGACGGGAATTAACGACATCAAAATGTTAATGCAAAAGAAATAAAGAGTTTAAAATAAAGTAATGTAATCGCCTCCTAGAAGCAAACGAATTGTACATTAGAGAAGATTTACTTTTTTTTCATTTTATTTTGAATAAAGCATAGAGGCGGTTGGGTGTCTCGGAGGCGGTTGCCCTCTAGAATTGAAATTTCTACGGTTTTTTTAATAATTGAATTAAGTTTTAAATAAATAATTCAATGATTTTTAAAGAAGAAAAAAAAAACTAATGTTCTCCGTGCTTTTTAGTTAATACATATCTTAGAATATTTGGAAGGTGGAATAGCCCTCTAAGCTCTACACCCACCCCACCCCCACCCCGGTCTCAGTTTTGCCTAAAATTTCAAAAAGAAAGTAATCAATTTTTCATTTCAGTTTTAAAATGTGTCCGCAAAATTCAAATAATTATTTGGAAATCAAGACCCCCCCCCCACCTCTTGCCTTCCGAGAAAACATGCCCCGAAATGAAAAATTAATTAAAAGCAAAATATTTTTTCGGTTTGGAAAAATGTTATTGTGTATTTATGAAATTAATTAATGAAATTATAGTATTATGAAAAGAGACGATATTATTTGTGCTCTCAAAAGTATAAGCTGAAAAATTAATTATTAAAAAGATAGAATTTAATTTCAATTTTTTAATTCAAATTTTATAAGTTGGTTATAAAACTCTTTATTGAATTTTCCCAGGTTTTAAAAATATTTCTACAAATGTAGCGTTCCGGGATCAATTTGGAAAGGGGTTGATTGACGTTGTAATAGTGATATTTCTATACTTATCTTACTTTTCAACTATTTTTTTGCCTGGGTCTATCTGTTGTGCTGGATAGCATTCTCGCTGTTTGAATCTGGAATAAATAGTAAATCTCTTGAAGATATCTTGTCTTGTGTCGTTCATACGTTTTAATAAAAAAAACACAATTTCTAATATTATGGTTTTATTCTTCAACGTATTAAAATCAATCTTCTGAATGATTTATAAAGAAACCAATTGAAATATAATTAAAAAATAAGCGTAATCTTTTTATGTGCATTCTTATTTAATTTCGTTAGTCTCTCTAACTTAATGTATTTCATTAGATTAAAACTTAAAAAATTACGCCTGGAGGGCGCATATTCTTGTTGGTGAGAAATAAATGTGTTTATTTCTGCTTTCTTGGAATTATGTTAATTTTAAATGAAGATAAAATTTGTGTCAAATTCCTTTTTGTATGATATAGTAATGTGTGAAGAAAGAAATAGGGTTGACTTATTCATTTTAGTGGTAGATATTGCCTTCTTCGTGATATTGTCTACATATATTTAGAGTTTGTATTGCGCTTTGATTGAATTTGTTTCAATGATGTGACATTTTATTCACCGTTGATTTGGTACTGAGTATTAACTTTATGGTAAGGTACAACAACAGTTTAAAATAGATTAAGCCTATCTTTATAAAAAAGGGTATAATTTGGATTTATATTGGTTAATGATTTTGGCAAAAAAGTGTTTATTTCCTAGTTTACTTTTTAGCCTACCCAACACCAACACATTCTAAAATGTTCAGTTCGCTAAAAACATTTTTTTTTAATAAAAAATTTAAAAAATATAAAAAAATTTAGTGAGGCCTCAATGAGACTACCACCGGTTTAGGTGGTGTGTTATCATCGTCCCCATCGCCAGGTTCTGAGTATATGAAAAAAAAACGTTCTTTTTAAAACACCGATTCTTTGCGACATTTTTTATTGCTAGGTGTGTTTGTGCCAGCAACATCAAAGACAAGCCAGTAATAAACATCTCTAAAATTGTCTTCAATGGTTTGGGCGATTTACCAAAATAATGTCAAAATCTGATATTCTTTTTAGAATTTTGTCTGTTTCCAGCGACAACTTAATGTTTTGTAAGGTTGTAAGCCGTTTCACCTCGGCCCTCACTGTGCTTCTCGACCATTTGGAATGTTCGGAGGGATGGAGGAAATTTTCTGTTGTCCGTGAGTACTGTAAGGTACAGGGCCACCCACCTCACATCAAAAAAGATCTTGTCACATATTGTGTGCATGGGGAAGTGATTAAATCTCAATTTTAGTCGTTTGGACTTTGTTTAACAGTTTCTTTCGTCCTCTAGTGTTTGAAAAAGATAACTAAGGCTATAATGCTACGACTTAACATTACTAGATATACGACTTAAGTAAACATATCAAACGTTAATTAATTAATAATTAATTAATTAGGCGGGCATACCTATTCAAATGTAAGGCTAAACATATCGAGAAAAATCAATCTATGTACATTTCGGCCTATTAGGCCTCATCAGCAAAGCTATAGATAGGATGATCTGCTGATGAGGCCTAATAGGCCGAAATGTATATACAGATTGATTTTTCTCGATTAGTTTAGCCTTACATTTGAATAGGTATGCCCGCCTAATTAATTAATTATCAATTAATTAACTTTCAAAATTAGGTACGACTTCAATTAAGCACATATTCTCCCAAAGATTGTCGGCTAAAAAAGCCATATCAAAACACATCGTTTGTGTATTTACTTCTCATATCAAACGTCGTAATGATTACATTATCATAGTGCAGTCGGCCCTGTTAGTTCTATATTATTTCCACAAAGAAACTTTATAATCAGGTTTTTTTCAATTCTTTCTCATTCCTCGTGGCGCAAAGAATTTGTTCATTAGATTAAAATAAATACAAGTTTGAGATTTGTTTCTTGGATGATGAAGCTGTGTTAAAAGTTTCTGTTCGTACCTTTGTCAAAATTTTTCTTTTAAATCCAATTTCAAATTAACTTAGGATTAAGATGTAAATTAAAACTGAACTTTACAATATTTTTAATTCATTTCTTTAGTATCATTACGACTTCATCATCATCATCATCATCGTCGTGCTAGTAGCACGGATATCCATGATAATCTCTCTCCAACTATCCCTATCATTCATTATCCCCGGGAGGTCCTCCATGCAGCATGCAGTACCCGCGCAGAGTCTGTCAATGTAGGTCTTTTGTGGGCAGCCCGCACTGGCGTGCCCATGTGCTAGCTTTGGTAATTTATGAGAAAGTGCGTCCCGGTCTCCTGCCTAAAAAATTGCTACCCGGTGACTAGTAAAATAACGAACCAGCTCAGTCTATTCAAAACTATCCATCTTCATATCTATCTATTTCAATTTGTTCATAGATATCTATATTACTTTAAATACTAAGATTTTTTTTATTCATGTTTGTTTAATGTCTTGTTTTTAGTTTAAATAAACAAGAATTACGACAAAAAAGATGCGACTCCCACCCCCCAAATACATTTACTTGTCGAAAATATCTATCTCCATTTGTTCATATCTATCTATATTATTTTGTTTGTTTATCTATCTCAGTCTATTCCAAACTATATATCCATCTTCATATCTAAACAAGAATTACGACAAATTACGATAAATAAATAAGAATTACGACGAGCTGGAGTTGTTATTTTGATAGTCACCGGGTAGCAATTTTTGAGGCAGGAGACCGGGACGCACTTCCACATAAATTACCCTAGCTTTCATAGGAGAACGTCACTGACGAGTTCGTCCACGCTTCTCTGGTTGGGTTCAGCATGCCTTGTTCGCCTCATTCGGATAGTGCGTAAGTTTGCGTGCGCGCGTGTGTGTGTCAGTCAGAGATGTTTACTTCTTTTAGTCTTCTGTGTATTATTTTATGAGTGTTGTATCACCCACGCATTTTTCAATATCCACCCACGTCTTTCGCAATTATATCACACCCCTTCGCCTCTCAAACACCTGCGCTTCCTGTTATTTGTATTTTATTTCCCTTTTCGCGGATTCGGTTTCGAGTGGGGTCAACATTTATCGTCAGAGGTGCCAACTTGCTCCAAGCCAATGAGTCATAATCTTTTTTTTTTCTCTGCACATCCAATATACAACCCTATAAGAAGCTGGTGGCCTTCTGACAATTTAAGCAAAGCAGAGTAAATAATATGGGTAAAGAAGAACAATTTCCTCGTAACCCTTATTTTATGTCCGTGTTTTTTAAATAAATGTTTTATTTTTTTTGCACCCTTAATTTTACAATACTAAATATATTTTCTTTATTTGCTAAAGAATAAAGAAAATATATTTAGTATTGTAAAATAACGGGTGCAAGAGAAATAAAACATTTATTGCAAAAACAGACATAAAATGAGGGTTCAGTTTATTTTATGGTAGGAATTTACGAGGAAATTGTTCTTTACCATAATATGTGTACGTTCCGATATTATATTTGCGATGTGTGTTCTGAAAGTAATGCCTCTTGTTTATTTCCACAGAAGCTATTACAGGTTTAAGTTAATAGTTAAAGTTAGCGGAGTGGCTTATTGATGGTATCAGCCGGACAGCGAGGGAGTCTATCCTCTTTTCGCTAACGCTAGTACAGGGATGTTGTTTGTGCTGAGGTGGGGTGTCACTCCTACCGTCAGCTTACAACTTTACCACACAGATCAGATTTATGCTACTCATGCGCTGAGCCTTGCAATTTCCTAATCAGGTGCTCTACTGATTGGGCTAAACCGGTTCCTCTAAGGGACTATAATATTCGTCCACTAATTCGATGAAAACAATTTAATAAGCCGATTGATTGATTGAATGATTCTAACGGCATGTCAACCAGTCTATGGAATATTTTATGCTCATAGGTTTGGGAATTTCGTTGATTCTACGATCATATATACATTTTCGTCGTAAGATTGTGGTGTAATGTTTAGAGTTGTCGGAAATGGACTCAGCGACCCGAGTTAAAATCCTGGACTATGCTGTTTGCATTTTTCATAGCACTAATGCCCTTGGGAAACTACTCTCCCCCCCCCCCCCAGCAGTGGGTAAATAGTAGGGCAGACTGGGTGTTGCATAGTGCTCTTTCGCTACTCAGGCAACAAAATCGTACATGTTATAGACTGGCATCTTCAAACTCACGCTGAATCGTATACGTTGCTGGTATACAGCGGAGATCGTTTCTAACCCCTAGACGATGTATCTAGTGGTCGCTTAAAATGACTTCACAAGGCATGCTCTATGTAGTAGGAGTTTTGACTTTATTTCTCTCCTCTCGGTTGTACGTGGTGGGTGTGAGCGTGACATGGGAACTACCACTACTACTGTTGCTGGGAGGGTGAGGTAAGGGGGTGTAGAACCCCACTGCCCGCTAGCAGCGCTCGACAGTGTCGACGGTCAGACTCCTTGTCTCCCTGCCGTCTCCTGGGGTCTTTAAGTACTGTATAGTCCACCCACACATCTCTTTGTTCGGTTGACCGGAAGTCCTTTCTCTTTGTTCAAATTCCCGTTTGTCCAGATGAGTCCTTTGTCACACCAGACCCTCTGTCTACCTTAGCCATTGTCTTCTCAGTTCAATTTTCCTTTGTCTTTTCGAACTTCCCGCGCAAAACAAACTGAACAATAGTCAATCTGCAACACTGGGCTTGGTTACCGGTCTAGGAGAAGGAAAACTCAAACCTGTTCAACACCGCTTAAGAAATTGACCTAGTGTCACATCCTGCTCGTACAGAGGAGTTGGTAAATACATATATGCGGGGAGTGCTCTGAAAAATAGTGCTTCTTATTTATTTCAACAGAAATTACTACAAGTCTACATAGTCTAAATAAATAATGTTCTTCCATCGATTCGATAATGACCATTAACTAAGCCGATTGATTGATTAATTGATTTTAACGTCTTGTCAACACGTCTAGGGAATATTTTATGCCCATAGGTTAGGGAATTGTTTTCATTTTACATTCATCTATACATTTTTGGCTAGTTGTTTCTTTAGAGTTCTTGGTTTGGTTTGGTTTGGTTTGTTTTACGGCATATCAACCTCAGTGGGTCATTTAATGCCGATAAAGTTTTGAAATAAATCAATTCTTAATGGATAGTACAATTTTTTTTTTAAATACATTTTTCTATTTAACCCATAGATGGGACCCTAACAGGTACTACCACTCCGGATCAGAGTGGACCAGGGAGCAATGGTGATGAAGGGGTGCTCCACATTCCCCAAACCTCCAGAACTGGAACCTCACCATCAGATAGAGTTTAATGTCATTCCCAGGACATGTAGACCCGCAGCCACCGTCTTCTAGCACCCATATGATAAAAAGGGATTGGGGCTTGCCATAAGGGCAATAGGGTTGGGAAAATCATATAGGTGCTTTAGAGTTCTTTTCCACACAGATAATTGTTAAACAGATCTATTTGACCCATAGATAAGTTTGGTTTGGTATGTTGGATTTTTCGGCATGTCAATCCTTGTTGGGTTATTTTATGCCGAAGACGTTTTGTGCTATTCATGCTTGATGGGTATTCAAATTCTTAAACTCAATTTTTTTTTTTTGATACATTTTTAAAATCATTTTTCTTCTATTTACCCGTAGATGGGACTCTAAAAAGATACTTCCACTACGGGGTAAGAGAGGACCTGGGAGTAATGGCGATGGTGGGTTCCAAGAGAAAGAACCCAAGCAGGTACTACTACACTGGGTCAGAGCGGACCTGAGATTAATGGAATGAAGGGGTACTTCATATTGCGCAGATGTGTCATATCTAAGAATCCCCCTTTTTAGAGGGCTCCTACCTCTCTGCGGGGGGGATACAGTGAGCGTATTCTAAGCCCTGCCAACAGAGAAATAATTGTGCTTACCCAACCATACCAGAACTTTAGAATACACCGACTGGGGGTAAGACACCCCCCCCCATGTTGGTCGTGAGTGGCTATTTCTGATGTTTATGGATAAAACACTGGTGGCTGAAGAGTTCATGACATGCAACCCTTTACTTTGGCACTTGCTTTGGCTAGACGGACGATCATAGAGTCTCTCTCAGATCAATCAGCTGGTCCTCGTCAAGCCCTAGCACTTATATGACTGTCCCAACCCTATTGCCCTTATGACAAGCTTCAACCCTTTTTATCATATATGTGCTAGAAGACAGTGCTGGGGTTTTATTGTCCTGGATATGACGTTAAACCCTATCTGATGGTGAGATTCCAGTTCTGGAGCTCTGAGGAATGTGGAGTACCCCTTTATCAACATTGCTCCCAGGTCCACGGACCCAGATTATTAGAACCTGTTAGGGTCCCATCTATGGGTCAAATATAACAAAATGAGTTTGAAAAAATTTGTTTAAAAATTGAGCTTGAAAAATCCCATCAAGAATGAATTAAATAAAAATGTATCCGGCATAAAAATGACCCAAGGGGTCAACATGCCGTAAAACCCAACCAACGTGAACTGGGTGTGATACTAGACTGCATCTGATGGAGATGTTCCACTTTCCGAGCTCTCATGAGTGTGGAGTACACCTTCATTGCCATTATTCCACTTTGATTCGGAATGGTTGAACTTGTTAAAGTCCCATGTATCGGTCAATTTCATAGAAATACTCGTATAACCGTACGCATAAAACTTAAAAAAAACAACAATACAAAAAATGTAAATATGAACGTGATTCTGTAATAGCTAAGCATAAAATAACCCTATATGGGTTGAAATGCCGTTAAAATCAATCAACCATTCCGCTACAGGCAGGATGCAATACATGATCAATTTTAAGCTGAGTACGACTGGTTTTGAATTAAGATACTTTCCTTCTCCTAGACCTTCTCAGGGCTAAAGAACCCAATTTATCCTGACTTTGAGAAAAACGAACCAAAACCTTTCCCAAGGGCATTAGCACGAAGTGAATCGCAAGTTACCTCGTCTAGGATTTGAACATAACTCGCCGAGTCCATTTTCTGTGACGATAATCTTAAACAGACAAATAAAAATTTACTTTAATTAATCATCTATATATTAATAAGCTTGTTCCTTATTCTTCCAACCGTTAGCGTCTTGCAACACTGGTTGAATTTCAGACCGTCCAAATCGCCCAAGTTTAAATGCAAAAATGTAAATTTTGATTATCTGGTGTTGCTTATCCGCCGAATTCTTATTTCTTATGAGTGACGTCACCTCAGCTAAATAATGAACTATTCAGTTTTTATTATAAATAAAGAAGGGAAAGAAAAAGAACATGCTACACAGAAAAAACATGAAATAAAGAAAAAATGAATGAATGAAAGTGTGGAAAGATAGAGAGAGGGGATGAGCGCGCAGAAGTGATAACACCAATCCGTTTCAATCGAACATAATGAAAAGAAGGAAAGAAAGAAAAAAAGATTGAGACAGAATTAAATCAAGATTATTATACTTTTTACATACTGAACGATTTTCCAATAGACCTTAAGTAAATATATTAAACGTAATGATTAAATTATTATCATAATGTTGTATATTCACAAGTTCTGCTAGTATAGTATAATCTTGTTAGTAAGTTTGATTCTCACTGTGTGCTCCATAATTCTAGCCTTAGCTAATAAAACATATTCCCGTAAAGTCTTCCTCTTCCTCTAATCTTTACGTCATAAAAATTGATTGAAGAACAAGCCAATCGTCTCCAATCTTTTTATGAAGAGCAAATAGAAGTCGTTTGATCGAAGCTAGAGACATCAGAGACTGACAATGCTGCCAAAATGCCACTCTCTTGTGCATGAAAATAAAATAAAAACACCCAAGAAATAACAAGACAGAGTTATCTCCCATTATATGCCATTAGCGTAGTGTCACCTTTTATATCACGTTCTGCAAAATTCTAAGTAGAACAATTTATTACGATGCACTTATGGAAGTTTTGTTTTTACTTAATATTTTCTTGAGGGGGGGGCTTGCGTTTTCTTGTTTTCTTTTCATAGTGGCATTTTTCCCTGTTTTTTTCCTTTAGTATTTTAGTTTTGATAAATGTTATTTTTGAATAGACGTAGTTTAATTATCTAGCCAATGGCTGTGTATGAAAAAACAATTTCTGAGACTGTTTCATTAATATTTTTTCTGAGAGATGATACTGTTGTAAGGGAAGATGATTTCCCCTACAATATAGTTGGACTCGTCCAACAGAACACATTTACTAAGCTTGGCTTAGATGTAGCAAAAGACCAGAACTTCTGGGATGTCCAGTGAGAATCGAACTCACTATCAATGATCTGCTAATCGATCTCGGTAACAATTACACCACCTGAGGTGCCATTTAATGTAGGGAAACAAGCTATAGCCGTACAAGTACTATTGTATGGCTACTAGAGGTGGACTTTGACAAAACCCTTGGAGAAAAGGTAGATGGGAAGTACACAAAGATGTTGCATCTTGTTTTGAACAAATCTTGGAAGCAATACCCTACAAAACAGCAATTGTAAAGCCACTTATCTCCAAGTACATGTCATGCTGGAGAAGTAAGGACGAACTCATAAGTGACGTTTTCGTATGGACTGATACACATGGACACACCGGTGATGGCCGCACAGCAATAACATACATACAATAGCTATGAGAAGATATTTAGGAAGTTCATTTATTCTTTTTTGTAATGGTTTTCTAATAAACGTTATACACAAAACTAATGCTTATATATGAAACAAAAAATGAAATTCCAAATGAATTACACCAAACATTTATTTATTAAAAGCTGCTTTTCTTAAGATCATTATGCAAATTAGAAATCTCATGACTATGATAAACGCCATTTGTTTGTACATATAATAGGCATTGCACTTTGGACATGAGCGTTAACAATTTAACATTGTTTAGGACGTTTTCACGAATATAGAAGTACACACAATTTGCACTATATATATATATATATATATATATATATATATATATATATATATATATATATATAAATATATAAAATATATATTTATTTATGGGTACTACTATGTGAACATTTTTTGTTTAATATTAAAGAAAGTGTGTTTGTGGTTTGTGAATCTAGTTTTGAATTCAGATTTCGTGCATCCTACACTACCAAATATTATGTAGGATGCACGAAATCTGAATTTAAAACTAGATTCACAAACCACAGACACACTTTCTCTAATATTAAACGAAAAAATGCAACAACGTTAGCTAGCTACATTTGGGATTTAAAACATAACACCGATTATCAAATGGGATTTAATAAAAAAAATAAGTGCTTGCCGTGGTCTGACGGACCCATGTTTCTTGTGTCTACAGGAAAAGTTAGAAATAATTAGATTCCCAAATAAAAATGACTTAATTAATAAAAAGGATGAGTTCCTACGAAAATGTATGCATAGATTACGTAATGCATTAGAATACCAATAAGATATAATTGATCAATAAGGGCATAATACAGTAAAATTATGATATAACAGTAACAAAGAAAAACTACTAGAAGAAATAAATTTTTAAAAAAACTTAGCCAAACTCCAGACTAACTGACCCCACAGAGGTCAATAGAGTAAGCTGAAGATAGTGGTAAGGGGTAATAAAAGTATAATGTTACAGCGCGCTACTACCCACGTAGGTCAAAATAGGAGGAGTTTAACCCCAACTATAAACTAGCAGCCTACTATGATTTAATTAAAAAGATATCAGTCTAGCTATATAAAGTAACCGAAAAAAAATTCCACTCAATCCCCCTGATGAAGGTGTTGGAGTAACACCGAAACCGCGGTAGGGAAACAACTTCTTTTACGACTATAAATATATATGTATATGTGTGTGTGTGTGTGTGTGTGTGTGTGCGTGTGTGTCTTTTTTACTTATTCAGAGATCTCCATATGAAATATTAAATAAAGCTGTAACATTACGGTTAATAAATTCACTTGTTATGGACTGTTCCATGCTAGTCACGATTTTGAAATAACCGACGATTTGAATGAATTCCGCAGTAAAAACGAAAAATACGATGCTATCTAAATATTTTGTCAAATGAAAAAAAATAAAATAAAATAAAAATACCACAATTGAATGGAGAAAATACAGAAAACAAGACGCCAAATATAGAAAGAGAAATTTGTTAGATATGCATGGAAGAAAATATTGCATAATAGAATAGAGAAAAAAATGTATCGCTAAACAAAAGAAAAGAAGTTGTTTTCAAATGTAGATACGAGAATAAAGTTCTACTAAGAAACAAAAGCAAACCAGCAACGGCACGAAGAAAGAAAAGGAAATAAACATCAGCGGAAGAACACGTGACATAAAACAAGTAAATGAAAAACAAGCCGGAACAAGAGAATAAAATCATTTATTTTAAAATGGCGACTAGTGTGAAGCAATGTGTAATAAACCAAATCATTTTATCAATAGTAACACACACACACACACACACACACATTATATATATATATATATATATTGATAAAAAGATTTTATGTATATATAAGGTTGTGTAAGATATATTTCCCATTTACCGACATACTTGGAAAAATTATCTATGATTCCACCATATATATATATATATATATATATATATATATATAATATATATATATATGTGGGTGTGTGTGGGTGTGTGTGTGTAAAATGTGTAAGGAGCCGGTTTAAGTCGGTAGAGCACGCGCCAAAGAATTGCATAGTTCTTGGTTCAATACCGGTCCTCGCCATCTCTGCACATGAGTAGCACAGCTTGGGTAATTTGATCTGTGCGGTAAAGTGGGGAGCTGACGGTAGGTGTGACACCCCACCTCAGTAAAACAATCTCTCGGGTCTAGCACTTGCGAAAAGTGGATAGACTCCATCACTGTCCGGCTGATACCAACGACAGGCCACTCCATCAACTTTACAACTTACTTTATATGCGTGAACTTTGGTTTTGTTTTTATTTATTTTTGTTTAATGGCATATCATCTCTTTATGGGATAATTTATGTTGAAATATAATTCAAAGCATTGTTAACCGTCTATTATTTATTCTTTACGAGGTTTTCACACCACTTTTAACTGAAAGTCTTTCACTGGAGTCTGAGTGACAGCTCAGGATTCCAGGACTCTTCTGAGTATTCTAGCCGATCTTAACAATACTGTTATCTGAATGGTCTCGATTCTTCTAATTTACAATTCCTTCACTCCCCTTTCCAAACTTTTAGACACCGTTCCAAGGGCACCAACTACAATTAGTATAATCTTTTCTCGCATGTGTCTCAGTTTTTTTTTTTCAATTCCAATTCCCAGGAAAGGTTCAAGCATTTGTCTAACTTTTCGTTTTCTCTTATTTCCACCGGAAAAATCCACCAGATGACAAGTTTTTTTTTCTTGTTATTTGATACTAGGTCTGATCTTCTGGCCGGGATTAGGTGATCCGTCTGTATCGCAAACTTTAGGTTTTCTATTCTCTGGGGAGTATTCTGGTTTGTGCGTATATCATTTTGCAGTATGCTCAAAGTTTATCACCTTTCACTCCCAGTCGTGCTTAGTCTTGCACTCCTTTTGTGCTAGTTTGCTGCATTTGCTTAGTATGTGATTAACCGTTTTCAATTAGTAGTATTCATCGTATTAACTTTACTTTCTAATAAAATATTGTCAAATCTGTTCTTAGATAATTATTTTTTTTGTGACTGAATTAATCAATTAACAGCATTTTCAATCCTCAAAAAGGTTTTTTATTTTATACAGGAATATAAAATAATAGAGTCAACACTCAATTCTCCAACAGTGTAACTAGCTACTCAACTAGTAGTGACTCGGCTACGAATAACCTCACGTATTTGTATCTTCATATATGTTTCGTTGGACGAGTCCAACTATCTTGTCGGGCAAATATCTTCTTTTACAACAATTTTATGAAGTACGTAGTACTAAATTCGAGGCGACAACACAGTACCTACCTTGCAAAAATAACTTTTTAATGACACCGACGATGAATAAAGAGAAGTGAACTTTCAGGAAAGAGAAAAAGAGAGGGAGAAAGAGAAAAAGAGAGGGAGAAAGAGAAAAAGAGAGGAGAAAGAGAAAAGAGAAGAGAGAAAAGAGAAGAAAGAGAAAAAGAGAGGGAGAGAAAGAAAAGAGAGGGAGAAAGAGAAAAAGAGAGGGAGAAAGAGGAAAAAGAGAGAGAGAAAGAGAAAAAGGAGAGAGAAAAGAGAGGGAGAAAGAAAGAGGGAGGGAGAAAGAAAGAGGGAGAGAGGGAGAAAGAGGGAGGGAGAAAGAAGGGAGAGAGAAAGAAAGAGGGAGAGAGAAAGAAAGAGAGAGAAAGAAAGAGGGAGAGAAAAGAAAGAGGGAGAGAGAAAGAAAGAGGGAGAGAGAAAGAAAGAGGGAGAGAGAGAGAAGAGGAGAGAGAGAGAAAGAGAGGGAGAGAGAAAGAGGGAGGGAGAGAGAAAGAGGGAGAGAGTGTGATTTATGCGCAAATAAGACAACTTTTTAATAATAAAAACTTAAATTTAGTTGCTATATAAATAATAAAAAATAAAAGTGTCACTAAAAAAACTCACTAGTGAAACTTGATTAAATAAAAATGATAAATTGGTATACAAGCGTCTATCTTCTGTTCCTACACAGACCGGTTACTCACTGTAAAAATATAAAAAGTGAGAAAAACCAACTATTTATTGCAAAGCCAAAACAACATACAATCAATTTTTCTGTATTCATTTCCCATCAGAAGCCTTGACAAACTCCACCCTTGATTCAACCGACTGAAGGGGGTTGTAGGGCATCTATTGTTCATCTTTTAATTCTCCCAAAATATTACAGCCCTGTCCGCTGGGGCTTTAGAATACACCGACTACACTTCTGCAGGGGGCTATTACTTCCCAATAGCCCCCACCCACTGTTAGCCGTGGTTGGCGATCCGTGATGCTTAAGGATGGAACCCTAGTGAATTAGCAGTCTATGACATACAACACACCATTTTGGCCCTTACTTAGGCTAGACGGGCGGTTGGAGAGCTCCCACCGATCAATCGGCTGGTTACGTCTTGTCTAAGCACCTATATATATTTACTAACCCCTCCGCACGAGCAGGATGTGACACAAGGTCAATTTCTTAAGCGGAGTTCAACAGGTTTGAATTCAGAGTTTTCCTTCTCTTAGACTGGTTACCTAGCCAAGGTTAAAGAACCCAGTCTGCCCTGCTATTTACCCATAGCTGGAGGGAGAGTAGGATTCATACTTTTCCCAAGGGTATTAGCGCTAAGTGAAATGCAATTACCACGTCCGAGATACGTCTAAGCACCTATATGATTGTCCCAACCCTATGCCCATGTGACAAGCCCCAACCCAACCTAATGATGGGACAAAAACGTTTTTATGAGTTTTTTTTTAATCTTTTCATGTATATAAATAGCATTCACTGGAAAAGAAAAGGCGTTTAAACATTAAACATAGAATTTGTATTAGTTTCTACAAATTTTTTGTTCAAATTTGAGATCATTTGAACGAGAATTGGTCAAGTTATTATATTACGAAATGATATAATTTTTTATTAAACACTATACATTTCAAATGATAGAATCTTTCTTTGAAATAACTTACATTTTCTATTACAGTCTACGTATCATATCATAACGGAGATTATGTGTCTATATGTCTGTCACCGAAACTATGTTCCCAACGACGTCACAATTCCTTTATTGTATACCCGTTCAATACATCGTTCACCTCGGGTATGTAATTGGAGAGAGAGAGAGAGAGAGAGAGAGAGAGAGAGAGAGAGAGAGAGAGAGAGAGAGAGAGAGAGAGAGACGGAGTAGAGATGATGATTTGATGATCTTACTTGCTAACTTTTGTTTGTTCCTGGCATCTTCTCTTGTTGGGTTGTTCTCTTGGGCTGGTTCTTCTTTCTGGTTGGGCTGGGCATCCCTTGCTTTAATGAATTAATAAGACTTTGTTATTTTTCTTTTATCTTTTATTGAACAACCCCAGCTCAGGATTCAACCGCACAGTGAGGAGTGACATCTCGCGTCTACTCACTCTGAATTTCTGATCGCAATTAAAATTTAAAATTGTCACACGCTTCTAATGGCGCGTTTCCGGAAAGATTAGGTAAAATATTATTACCTGCCAATAACGCCAACGGTCAAGGTAATTTTCCACTAAACCCCCATTATTAAACGGATTCAAAAATATCTATCTACAGTACGTACATAATTCATAAGCTACCAATGAATTATGTAACACCCTTGGTTATTTGCATCTTATTCTCATTATCTATTATTATCATATCTATTAACGATTTTTTACTTTATTCATGTGTTTTAAATCATTCAATGTGTATTATATATCACAAAGAAATAAAGGTTTACATAGTATAGAGTGTGGATAATTTGCATACTGGTTTTAATAAAACCGGGTTTAATAAATGACTATTTGGCATTATTGATTTATAATATTATTGTTTTATGCTCAAATGTATTGAAAGTAATTCTATAATTTTATATAGAAACCAATTAAAATAAAATCAAAATACATGTAATCTTTTTATATGCATTCGTTAATCTCGATAGTCCGATTTAATCTCATATTTTATCATATAAAACTTAAATACTTACGCCCGGAGGACACATATTTTTGCTAGTTTATTTTACTTTTAATCGACGTAATTTTAATGAACATTTCTTTTCAAATCAGAAGTTTAGTGGCTATTCCTTATCAGTTAACTTTGCTCTAGTTAATACGTCCTTGTGATATTGCTTGTTTGTCTCTTCAATTAACCCAGCATTACCCGAAACAAGGATTGAACTCACGACCACCAGGCAACCAATGCTTTTATCCACTAGGCCCAAGTGAATGAAAGCATCGGTTGTATTTTCATATTTTTATCTATAGTTTTTTTCTTATTCTTTCTTGTTAACTTTTCCCTCTCTTTGGATTACTCTCACAAACAGACGCATTCTTTAATTTTTTTATTATTTTTATTTCTCTTAATCTTTATTTTTCGGATTACTTTCTCTCTGTCTGCCTCTCATCAACTCTCTCCCTCTATCACGCACAGGAATTCTATTTCTTCTAATTTCTCTTATCCTTTCTCATATATACCTTCTCGGGTATTTATCAAACGACTAAAAAGTTACACACACACACACACACACACACACACACATACTCTTCTTAGGTAATTATCCAACGATTAAGAAAGTATATAAAACGGTAGAGACCCATTTTATATTTTACACACACACGTGTGTGTGTGTGTGTGTGTGTGTGTGTGTGTGTGTGTGAAGAGAAAGATTATTCTCAAGAATCATAAAATTCCCTATATTTAATCAACATCACACTTAGTTTTCTGTACACTTATTTTCCTTTAATTATAACTAAATTATTACTAATAATTTTCAGACACACTCGTCAGGTAATACGATTTTTCCTTTAAACTTTCAACACAAAATAAATTATTGTACTTTACCAATTAAACTAATCATTTTAACAATAATAATATATAAATTTCCCTAATTTTTTCACCCACCCACACATTCTCGTCACGTACTTGATATACAAACAAATAAATAAACAAACAAACACACACACACACACACGGTCACAGACACCCAAAGAAAACGATTAATCTACTCCCATTTCCATGCTCTCTCTCTCTACGTAAGAGAATGTTCGATGTCATCTTTCAAAACCGTTTATCCCAGCGTTTCATAAATTTCGAACAACTCTAAGAGCGCTAATTTTCCATTCAAAACATTTTTAAAACAAACTGATCAACAAAAGTCTTATTATTCTGTGATTTTATTTTTTCTTAAATCAACAAAAGCCCCGAAGAAGATCTACTAAACAGATTGAAACACTGCAGCGTTGGCTGAATAAATATCACTCATTTTATTTGAACCTGTTTTCTTTCACATTTTTCACTATATTACATATACACACACACACACACACACACATATATATATTTCTTAGTCGTCGGATAAATCTAACGTAGTGGGCCGGTTGAAATCTTTTCAATTCGAAATTATATATATATATATATATATATATATAGTGTGTGTGTGTGCGCGAGAGTTAAATTTAATAAAAATTCCTATAAATTATACCAAAAGGAAAAAAAAAGCCCGTATGTTTTATCTTTCAGACAAGAAGCACTCAGTACCATTACTTGACGTTCTTTTGTTTACAACAAAGTGACAATATAAAGACTCCCATTTTTTTTCTCTCACAATATCTTCCCTTTATTTCTTTTGTATAAATGTTTTTTGTCCGACAACATTAACTGTATCAGCAACAACGATTGTTATACAAAGAAAAAGAGAAATAAATAAATAAATAAAACGATCCATTTTTTCATATCATGAAGACACTTAGCTTCAATGAATTCGGATCTTCTCTTTAGCATGAAAATCTAATGGATATGCCTTTTGTATGTTTTGATAGAATGTTACATGAATTTACATTTGGGACACACAAGCTGTGGGGGTGGTGAAAAGAAAGAAATTAAAAAGAAAGAAAGGAAAAGCAAGAAGAAATAAAAAAAAATTTTTTAAAACAAAAAAAAAAATGAAAAAGAAAAAAAGAACGAACGAGGGAAAATTAATTTAAAAAGAAAGAAAAGGAACGAAGTGAAGAAAATGTAAGAAAGAAAGAAAAATTAAATTAACGAAGGAAGAATGGAAAAGAAAAAAAAAGAAAAGAAATTAAAAATAAAGAAAGAAAAATTAAATTAATGAAGGAAGAATGGAAAAGAAAAAAAAAGAAAAGAAACTAAAAATAAAGAAAGAAAAAGAAAATAAATGAAAGAAGGAAAATTAATTTGAAATAAAGAAGGTAAGGAAAGAAGGAAGGAAATGAATTAAAGAAGAAAGAAAACAAAAAAGGAAAGAAGGAAGGAAATGAATTAAAGAAGAAAGAAAACAAAAAAAGAAGGAAGGAAATGAATTAAAGAAGGAAATGAATTAAAGAAGAAGAAAACAAAAAAAGAAGGAAGGAAATGAATTAAAGAAGGAAATGAATTAAAGAAGAAAGAAAACAAAAAAGAAGAAGGAAATGAATTAAAGAAGGAAATGAATTAAAGAAGAAGAAAACAAAAAAAAGAAGGAAGGAAATGAATTAAAGAAGGAAATGAATTAAAGAAGAAAGAAAACAAAAAAAAAAGAAGGAAATGAATTAAAGAAGGAAATGAATTAAAGAAGAAAGAAAACAAAGAAAACAAAAAAAGAAGGAAGAAGGAAGGAATGAATTAAAGAAGAAAGAAACAAAAAAGAAGGAAGGAAATGAATTAAAGAAAGAAAACAAAAAAAAAGAAGGAAGGAAATGAATTAAAGAAGAAAGAAAACGAAAAAAATGAAAAAAAAAGGAAAGAAATGAAGAAAATGAAAGAAAGAAAAAAAAAGAAAGAAAATTATGAAAAAAAAAAGACAATAAAAGATACAAAAATAAAGAAATCAAAGAAAAGAGAGAATATGAAAGAGGAAAATAAAAGAAGAAAAATAACGAAAGGAAATAAAGATTTCTTTTCCTTGAAACAAAAACCAATGGCATATTGAATTTCAGAGACAAAGAAAATGTCTAATTATTCAGTATATCTATTTCCCCAACCCCTCCATCACGGGAAGGGTGTGACACATAGCCATTTTTGTTTCGTCGTTCAGCTACTTTGAATTCTGAGTTTTCCTTCTCCTAGACTGGTTGCCTAACCACGGCTAAAGAATCCAGTCTACTCTGCTATTTCGACATAGGAGTGGGGGTGAAGGGATGGGTTTATGCCTTTCCAAAAGTTATTTGCGCGAAGTGAAACACAAAAAAACCTCAAGCAGGATTTGAACTTGGGTCACCGAATCAATTTCCTACTACTATAATCGTTATGCAACGAGCGCCTCCTTATCGACGATACTGCTGGTTCAAAGTAAGTCTCAAAGGTTCAAAGACATTAGCCTGACAACTTTTGCTTACAATAAATATTAAAAGGATTTCTTTCTTTTTTTTTTTTATCTTACGACATGTCAACCCTTGTTGGGTTATTTCATGCTGAAGATGTTTTGTTCTATCATGCTTGACGGGTATTAAAACTTCTTTTTTTAACTCAATTTTTTAAAAGATATTTTGGATAAATCATTTTCTTCTATGTAACCCATAAATGGGACTTTAACATGTACTGCCACTCCGGGTCAGGGTGGACCTGGTAGTAATGGTGAAGGGGTACTCCTCACTCTCCAGAGTTCCAGAATTGGAACTTCACCATTAGATGCGGTTCAAAGTCATACCCAGGACACTAAGACCCTCAGCCATCGCCTTCTAGCACATATATGATAAAAAGGGGGGTTGCCATAAGGGCAATAGGGTCGGGACAATCATATAGGTGCTATGGCTTGACGTGACAAGCCGAATGATCGCAGGGAGCCTCTCCGACCGACCGTTTAGCTTAAGTAAGGATCAAAATTAATTGTAGTAAGTCATGAACTGCTCATCCACCAAGATTCCGTCCTTAAGCATCACAGATCGCCACCCACGGTGATCAGGTGGCCCTGTTTGGGGTGGACTTCCCCCTCTACAGAGGTGCAGTCGGCGTATTCTAGAGCCCCACCGTCAGGGCGGTCTAAACTTTTAAAAGACCCTATGGATCTGAATGTATGTTACTTAGAAATAGACATTTATTTATCTCGGTTGATCCATAAAAATCATTCATCTGAGTTCATAATAACAACATTGTCCTCACAATTTGCAAATCTTTCTCCTGAGTCAGGCAAAGAGTCCATTGCTTACTTGTTTGTAATAATCGGCCGTGCACTTACGCCAATAAAAATTTATTGATATTCACTAAATATCATTACCTACCTTTTCAAATTCTTTACATGTTTTTTTTTATATATATATATATATATTTCCATTTGTTTGTTTGTGGGTTTTCATTGCTTTTTTCTGACTTAACTTTATTCCTTTTTTATTTTTAAACATTATTTATCTACCATTTTCTTCTTCGCTCTCATTCTGATAATTCTCCCATTTGTCTACGATCAACGCATTTAGATCGCAATTAGCTAAATGAACCTTGGCCTATTTCTGTCAAACAGAACCTAAGTGCCATCTCTAGATTCTTTGAACCTCGCAATTCCTTCGCACAAAAAAGATTTTTTTTTATAAATATTAATGCACATCGACCCATTCTGATACCAATCTGTACGCATTAGTTCAAGTGGATACGTTTTACAGGCAAATATACCCGAATATAAACTTACAGATGACTTGAACAAATACATTAATTATATAAATGTACTGATGCAATGCATATATCAATTTATAGCGTGTAGTTCAGGCGATTTAGTTTACATGGGTGTGCATGCATCACGTATTGTAGTCACTCCTTATTTTCAGGGATGAGTTCCAAGATCCCAGGCAAATGCAAGCCCTGTCGGCGAGGGGCTGAAGAATATACCGACTACACATCTACTGAAGGTTAAAATCCCCCCTAATACGACCATCTGTTGGGAATGTCGAGTACCCCTTCATCACCATTACTCTCAGGTCCACTCGGACCCGGAGTTGTACCTATAAGGGTCTCATCCATGGATTAAATAGAACAAAATTAGTTTTTAAAAATGTGTTTAAAAATTGAGTTTAAAAAATTGAGTACCCATCAAGAATGACTAAAACAAAACGTCTTTAGCATAAAATGACCCAACAAGAGTTGACATGCCGTAAAATTCATCCAACCAACCAATGAACCAAAAGTTTAAACTTAAGATGTTTAGATTTAAGTTGTTTCAGAAAAATTAATGTAATGTCGTAATCTAATAACTTGATCAATTTTTGTTCAAATGATCACAAATTTTAAATGTTTTTTGTGTGTGTGTGTGTGTGTGTGTGTGTGTGTGTGTGTGTGTGTGGTTTCTCTTTTTTTTTTTTTTTTTCTTTTTTTCTTTTTCCAGTGAATTGCATTTCTATACATGAAAAGAAAAAAATATTAAACTTTGAATTTCGAATCATTTTTAGACGTTGTTAGAATTTTTATATGAAAGGGAAGCTTTTCAAGTTATTAGATTACAAAATTATATCAGTTTTTCTGAAACAACCCTTTCTACATTTTGAATTGTATCAGTTTTTCTGAAACTCTCGATACATTATTATCAAGTAATTAGATTATGATTATATATATATTATTAGATTAGATTATAAATAATATCAATTTATTCTGAAACAGCCGGTATTTTCATATAAAATTTAGAAAATATTACATAGGTACATTCAAATTTATCATTTGGTATACTTCCCTTTTATTTCTTTTTAATTTTGTATTCTAATGTGAAATGATCAGAAATTTACTGACAAATAAATACTAAAAAAACTTACTTTCTAATAACATAATTTTGCAGATTTATGTAATAGTCTAGTAAATTATATCAATTTTTCTAAAACACTCTGTACATCTCAAATTATAACGGAGTTATTAGATTACGAAATTATATCAATTATTTGTATTTGCTCCCCACACAACCAAGTATTTTAAACATCGTTCATATCTTTTTAAAAGTTTATTTGCTACTTGAAATCTATGCTTAAAAGCTGAAAACATTAAAAGGTTTCAAATTGTTTTTCTAAGTATTTTATTAATGTCAACTAAACTCTGATCAGTGATTAAGAAATACATAGAACGGATCTGAAAGAATTTGAATTGCGAATGTAAAACAAACTTGTCGACTTGTGTTTGGTTATGAAACACTTTCGTTGAAGGATACAGTTTAAATTACGTTTTATGGATTCTGTTCAAGCACATAACCGATTGCTCAGTGAAGTGAAGGATTTTTAGATATACTTATCTATCTATATCAGTCTGTTCCTACCTATCTATCTATCTTTCAATCTTTGTACCTATCTATCTATCTATCTTTCAATCTTTGTACCTATCTATCTATCTATCTATCTTTCAATCTTTGTACCTATCTATCTATCTATCTTTCAATCTTTGTCAATCTATCTATCTATCTTTCAATCTTTGTATCTATACCTATCTATCTTTCAATCTTTCAATCTTTGTACCTATCTATCTATCTTTCAATCTTTCAATCTTTGTACCTATCTATCTATCTTTCAATCTATCTATCTATCTATCTATCTTTCAATCTTTGTATCTATCTATCTATCTATCTATCTTTCAATCTTTGTACCTATCTATCTATCTATCTATCTATCTTTCAATCTTTGTATCTATCTATCCTATCTATCTATCTATCTATCTATCTTTCAATCTTTTTACCTATCTATCTATCTATCTATCTATCTTTCAATCTTTGTCTATCTATCTATCTATCTTTCAATCTTTGTACCTATCTATCTATCTATCTATCTTTCAATCTTTGTACCTATCTATCTATCTATCTTTCAATCTTTGTACCTATCTATCTATCTATCTTTCAATCTTTGTACCTATCTATCTATCTTTCCATCTTTGTACCTATCTATCTATCTATCTTTCCATCTTTGTACCTATCTATCTATCTATCTTTCCATCTTTGTATCTATCTATCTATCTTTTCATCTTTGTACCTATATCTATCTATCTTTTCATCTTTGTACCTATATCTATCTATCTTTTCATCTTTGTACCTATATCTATCTATCTTTTCATCCTATATCTATCTATCTTTTCATCTTTGTACCTATCTATCTATCTATCTTTTCATCTTTGTACCTATCTATCTATCTATCTTTTTCATCTTGTACCTATATCTATCTATCTTTTCATCTTTGTCTATCTATCTATCTTTTCATCTTTGTACCTATATCTATCTATCTTTTCATCTTTGTAACCTATATCTATCTTTTCATCTAAGTTTGTTCCTATCTGTCTGTCTGTCAATCTATCTAACAGATATCTATGTATAAGATAGCATGATGCTTTTAGTGACATAAGTTACACATTCCTCCCCCACCTTTAATCAATGGTCGCGGCCAAGTACGAGCCAAAATTTCGAATCCTGAATTTTCAATACCGTCAGAACCTTCTGATTGAGAAAATTGACATAGCACAGTCTTTCTATTTTTGAAGATACATTAGAAAATATCTACCTAGTATAGACATTTATCTAAAAGCATAAGACAATAACAATTTACCTTTGCCGCCAGTCGTCGATGTACAAATTCAGGGAAAGTCGACAATTTTGAATATTAATGTTGTATTTCGGGAATTTGCATAACACAATCATCTTACCTTATAGCACTCGATATATTAATATTTTTGTAAAACTTCCTATGATAATATCATCTACAGAGCTTCTCATAAGTAACTGAACAAAGTGTTACCTTACGAGTGCCTCAACTTTAGAGTTGTCTGACTTACGAGCTGTCTCTCGGTCGATTTTTTTTCTTTTTTTGCTTTGTGTTGAGAGAGGTAAAGTTTGAGGTATGAACGAGCTTCAGATACGCGTATCTTAAGTTCACTAAAAACATTTAAGATTCCAAATTTATTAAGCCAAGTAAAAAAAAAAAAAAGTAAAGTTGGCTGAATGGCCTATTGTCGGTATTAGGACAGCGAAGGAGTCTATCCCAGGAAGATTGTTTTGTTTGTTTTATTGAGGTGGGGCGCTACACCTACTATCAACTCTCCACTTTACCGCACAGATCAGATTACCAAATCTGTGCTACTCATGCGCCTAGTTGGCGGGGATAGGTATCGAACCAGAAGCAGTTCGTGACATGTATCACTCCACTTTGACCCTTACTTAGGCTAGACGAGTGATCGAAGAGACCTTCTCCGATCAATCGGCTGGTCACCTATATGCGTCTCCAATACCTATTGCCCTTATGGCAAACCCCCAACTCTTTATCATATATGTGCTATAAAGCAGAGGCTGAGAGTCTTAGTGTCCTGGGTATGTTAAAGTTTTGGAGCTCTGGGGAGTGTGGATTACACCTTCATCGCCATTATTCCCAGGTCCATAGATGGGACTAACAGACTTATTAGGGTCCCATCTATGGGTTGAATAGAAAACTGTGTTTTAAAAAATTGACTTTAAAAATAGAATTTTCTGTACGCATCAAGAATGAATGAAACAAAATGTCTTCGGCATAAAATAACTCAACAAAAAGTTGACATGCCGTAAAATCCAACCAACCAGTCTGGCGAATGCCTAAAACTGTAAATTATATTTTTTCTTGTGTATGCATATTATTATTTACTAAGCTTTGCTTAATCTGACTTACGGGCATTAGATTTCTTACAGAACTTGCTGTTCTTAAGTGGCCACTCATCAAACGGTTGCCCCGGCATATCCCGACCGTGATGATCTGGCAGGAACTACTGCTTTCAGCATTATATTGATTATAACATTGCATATTTTTAAGCGGAGTTTACCAGGTTTGAATTCAGAGTTTTCCTTCTCCTAGACCAATTGCCGTACCAAGGTTGAAGAGCCTAGTCCGCTCTACTATTTACCCATAGCTGAAGGGAGAATAGTTGGATTTGTACCTTTCCCAAAGATAATAGAACCATATGAAATGCAACTAGCTTTGTCCAGGATTTTAACTAAGGAGTAAACTATGGTTAATATCATGAATAGAGCATTTATATCCAAGTTAAGGTAGCGTGAACATAGGGTCAAAAGGCACCTGGTTACTGACAGTTTCTCGCCTATGTGATCTTAAGATAACATAAGTGAGAAACTGTCAGTAACCAGGCACCGTTGACGCCCTATCCACACTATCTTAACTTAGTCATGCTCTATCCATGATATTGACCCAAGTTTACACATAAATTCAGCACCTATACCATATATATATGTTTGGTTGAACCCGGGTGACAATTCCTGTCGTGCGAGTTTCTGTTCAATCCGTTCAAGGTGTCTGGTCATTTATTGGTGTCAGGGTGGAACTGGGTGTAGCAATCTACCAAAGGTGCCTACGAGCGCTTTTGGCATGTCTATCTGCCATCTTCAGGTTGGAAACTGATGGTATGTTTCGTGTGTCTCATTTTTAAAAGAAAACGAGCAGTAG
>CM042137.1:130676430-130693930 GCA_023376005.1 Doryteuthis pealeii | reverse complement strand
TCACTTATGAGCTCATCCTTACTGCTTCAGCATTGCCCAGTATGTCTTCTTCATTTTACCCGAATGGTTTGTGTATGAGGAGGCAAGTGGCCTTACAGATGCTCTTGTGGGGTAATGTTTCCAGAATTTGGAGATCAGATGAACAATCGAGACCATCTAGACCATAACACTGTTAAATTCCGCTAGAAGAATCTTTAAGATCTGAGGGGACTTGCTGTCACTTGACTGACTTCAGTTAAATCCAGGGTGATAAACTTTCAAGGAATAAAAATGTCGAGTGTCTACATCAGGGGTCACCAAACTATGGCCCGCGAACCGGGTCCGGCCCGCGAAGGCATTTTATCAGGCCCGCCGACGGTACTCGAATATGTTTGTTAAAAGGTACGGAACGCGAGACGTTCTGATACTATTTAAATTTAGATAGCATGTTAAGCTTACTAAATCGAACGAAATTCACTGATAAACATTTGAAAGCAATCCTCTTGATTGGATGTAGCAATTCCAAACCAAACATTTACAATATCTTGAAAGGCAAACTTCAGTTTCACAAATCTCACTAAACCTTTCTGCTAATTTTGCATTCTTTGATAATGTTTTGAAAATAAATATGTTGGTTAAATTTGTTTTCGTGCATCTTATCCATGAATATAACATGGAAAGATACAGTTTGTTTTATATTTTTTTCTCTGAGCTTTCGTCCTGACTAGCAAGTATTGAATACAATAATAATGTGGCCCGCACTTGTTATTTTCTCAATGATCCGGCCCACCGTGAAAAAGGTTTGGTGACCTCTGGTCTACATAATTATCAGTACTTTAGAATTGTATTATCCCACTAACTGGGTTTGGTTTGATTGGTTATATTTTAAGGCGTGTAAATCCTTATTGGGTTATTTTATGCCGAAGACGTTATACTCATTCTCGATGAGTATTAAGTTGTTGGTACCTTCTGTTCACTACGGACAATGGCGTAGTGTCCAAAAAAATAAAAAATAAGTAAATTTATCTGCATCTGCGCAAGTGGATGTGTAGGCCTACCACTGAGTGAGAGTCTTTGGCGCACTGACTGCAAACAAACTGTGATACTTTCTGAGGTTGTTGTTTTCTCTCCCCCTTTCTGGCTCTATTTGCTGTCGAGACTACTCTCCTCTCCGCCTCCCTCATCATGCATTGCTTAACGTTAAGGCGCCAGGCCGCTCGATTCTCTGCATCTACCTCCCACGTGTTTGTGTCAAAATATTAAGTATTTCTTTTTAAACGCAATTTTTTTAAACACGTTTTTCAACTCGTTTTTTTCTCTTCTATTTAACACATAAATGGGACACTAGCAGGTACTACCACTCCGGGTCAGAGTGGATCTGGGAGTAATGGCGTTAAAAGGGTACTCCACACTCACCAGAGCTTCATAATTGAAACCTTGCCACTAGATGCAGTTTAACGTCATACTCAGGACAGCCGCTAACTGGAAGGGGTAGGTGTACTTAAAGAGGTACATGTAAATACGAGTATATGAATGTAAAGATTATGAATGTTATTCACTCTTCTTCCTACTCATTACTCCCCTTCTATATCATTGCTTTTCCTCCTACTACTACTCATTATTCCCCTTTTATGTCATTGCTTTCCTCTGCATCCTCTCTCTACTCCTATCTCATTGCTTTTCCTTCTCCTCCCTCTACTCATACTCCCCCTTCTATCCCATAACTTTTCTGTAGAAATTTTCAATAGTTTGTGTAAATCAGTTTCCTGGGTAAAATGAGACGACAAAAATTTATTTAAGTGTCGACACTTAGACCTGAGCTCAATTCTCTGGGTGAATCATTTGCCCACATCCGGGTATTTGAAGATACATAGCTTTTCTTAAAGGCATAAAATGCAATCTTTTTTTCCCGCCCTTTATATCTTTTATCTGCCATTTGACGATTAATGAGTTTCTTCTTTCGTCTTTAATGTTCCAGTCATGGCTCACCAGTGACATGTTATTGCAATATGTTTCACTTAGGTAGCTCGAACCAAAGCAGACTATAATATATATATATATATATATATATATATATATATATATATATATATATGTGTGTGTGTGTGTATAACGGATTTCCATCCGATCTCACTGACAAGTTAAAGCGACAACTCTTCCAGGCTGTAGTTGTATCAGTGCTACTGTATGGTTGCACCTTCTGGACCCTAACGAAACGATTTGAGAATAAGCTAGATGGGAGCTGCACAAGAATACTGCTTGAGAACTTAAATCATGGAAACAACACCCCACAATAAAATAGCTGTATGACCACTTGCCCCCTATCACACAAATCAGAGTGAACGAACAAGACATGCTGGATATTGCTGGAGAAGCAAGGACGAATTCAAAAATGACATTTTCCTATGGAAACTGGCACATGCGAACGCCAGTGCAGGTCGTCCAGCTAAGACTTTCATTAACCAACACTGTGCGGATACTGGATGCTGTGCGGAGGACCTGCCAGGAGCAATGAATGATAGAGACGGTTGGCGACATCCGTGCTGTTAGCACGACATCATGATGATATATATGACAAATACAAATGTCAGTGTGAAATTTTTCAACTTTACTCCTAGATGTCGTAGCCCAATATATCATACCATTCTGGAATCAGACTGGCTCCGTGATCAAATTAAAAACATTCAGGACCGAATGCAGGTCCACAATCCTGAAATTTTACATTCACAAATTTTACTTACTGAAATTAGTTTTGCTGATTTTTTTTTTTTTGGGGGGGGGGCAATAATTTGCAGGAATAATCGAACTTTAATATTTACTCAATACATAATTGAGTAATTATTGAGCCAACGGCCAAATCAAGGACCCTCCGCTAGAGCGGCCCAAATAAAGTGGTTTTAAAGCTAATATGTATAAGTTAAGGTAACTTGGACATTGAGTCAACGGCGCCTGGTTACTGACAATATCTCACCTATGTGATCTTCAGACTATTTTGTCTGAAGTTTGCATAGGCGAGGAACTGTCAGTAACCAGGTGCCGTTAAATCCATGTCCACGCTACCTTAATTCAAATCTAAATGCTGTTTCAATGATATGGAGCACGGTTTACTTATAAATATGCCACTCATTATCTATATAATATATATATATATAACAGTAGAAAATATCACAAAATGAAAAATATCATAAAGCATATTGAATATAATATATATATATATATATATATATACATACATGTTTCTATGTTAGTGTGAGCGTGTGTGTCCCAGTGATAAAAAAGCATTAATTTTGATAAATATTGATTTTAAGATATGATATTTTAATCAAAGAGATAGAACAGACTGTGAAAACTTAGAATAAAATAAATTACTTAAATATGTGCAAGGCTACGGATGTATTGATCTAACCTCACGCACACGGAGATTATATATATATTATATATATATAATATATATATATATATATATAAGACAGAGAGAGTCTTTTTGTGCAAAGAAAAAACATGTATTCAAAAGATAAAAATAAGCGAAAACCGAACGAAGTGTTCATCTATCGGCAACTGAACGTATTTAATCAATATGGCTGGCGTCACTGCACACTTAAAGTGTATCTTGTGAGACTGACACACGAGGAAGAGTCGGTGCAGTTTCAGCGAATTAAGAGCTGCTCCTAAAAGCAATGACTGCTGCCACTATTTCTGTCCTCCATTGAACACGATGCCGACAAACACGATGGACCCACCGAAAACTATTTCGAGCTGCCCTCGCTGTTGTCATCAGTCTTACCTTTCACATTGTTTATTGTCGATTTAATTTCCCTTTTTTCGAATGGATTTTCATATAAGCAAGATTAACAATTATCATTTTGAGGCAAGAAGGGAGGAACATTTTTTTTCACCACTGACTCCATGTCCCATACTTGAAAATATCTCAACAGTAATTAAGAAGCCATTATTATTAGGTTTTTTACACCTGCCATAGCCGGTGGTTTACTGGAGGCTGAGTGACAGCAAGTCTCATCAGATCTCTAGGACTGAGTATTTCTAGCCGATCCCAACAGTACGTCGTGAGTCTTCCTCTGATTCTAAACACAAATTATTTTCTAGAGCTTTGGGGACCGTCACAAAGGCACCATTTACAATTGTTACTACCTTCACCTTTATATTCCACAGTTTCCTCAGTTCTCTGGCGAGGTCTATGTATTTGTCTTTTCGCTCTCTTTCATTTCACTCGGTGGTCGGCCATTTAGTTGTATGGTGAAAATTGAATTTCTTGCATAATTCCCAGAGGATTTCCTTTCCCCCAGTGTCGTGCCTAGTCTTGTACTAGTTTGCTGCATTCGCTTATATGATTAACCGTTTCGTCTCTGTCACCACATATTCTGCACTTGCTATTCTGATGCGTCTTATCTATTTTTGCTTTTATATAGTTAGGTCTTATGGCATTGTCGTGCTGTGAATATAAGCGATTCGGTGTCCTTTTCTTGGCCATGTCCAGGTCTTCTGATGTGATATCTTAGAATTTGACGCTTGAAATACCCATGTAGTTGTTTTTATGCATTTCTGCTTGTCAACGATGGTATGTCGCAATTAGTCTTTCATTGCGTTTATTATTGTATTCTTTAAGTGCTCAGATTGTCGTATCAACACTATCTTCAATGTTAGCGAGAACCCTTCCCCTTCTTTCTTTGGCACATAATCTATGTTGTCTCTCTGGTCATCTTACTCCTTGCGAGTCTTTCACACCAGCTGTAACTGGTGGTTTTTCACTGGAGCCTGTTCTGAGTGACAGCAAGTCACCTCAGATATCCAGGACTATTCAACGTATTATAAAAAAGTAAGTAAAGTCGTCGGGGTGGCCTAAAGCCGGTATCAGCCAGACAGCAAGAGAGTCTGTCCCCTTTTTACTAGCGCTAGACCAAGGAGATTGTTAGGGCGTCTGAAGCGGGGCGCCACTCTTACCATCAGCTCCCCACTTTACCGCATATATCCATGTGCTACTCATACGCTGAGTTGGCGAGGGCCGGAATCGAACCAGGAACCTCGAGGTTTCCAGCTGGACACTCTACCGACTGAGCAACGCCGGTCCTGTGACCTGTATGATCTCGATTCTTCTGATTTCCAATTCTGTCAGTTTATTTTCCAAGCTCTTGGGAGCTGTTCCTAGTTCGTCAACTAATATTGGCATCACTGTCACTATGTTCCAGAGATTTTCCAGCTCTCTGGCAAGATCCAAGTATTTGTCTATTTTTGCTTTTTTCATGTTCGCTGTTCCTCTGGAACAGAAAAATCCCCTAAATAAGTCCTTTTTTAATTAATTGTTGGTTTTTGTCGAGAGAGCTAAAAAAGAAGTGGAACATGAATTTACTCATTGTGGTTAGCACGCTTAGAACAGTCCCTAAAAACCTCAAAGAAGTTTCTGGAGGAATTGGAAATCAGAGGAAGAATCGAGATCATACAGACCACGGCATTGTGAAGATCTGCTAGAAATACTCAGGTGAGGTGTTATTGAATATAACGTAAGAGGGTACTAGATCACAGTTGCCATAAAACAGCCAAAAAATGATTCTCTTTCCAGTTGACCAGTAATTAGAAAAGACTCGTTTTATTTGTCATCCAGACGACCCAACCGGGGGTTTTGTGCTCGTCAAGCAAATGCTGAATTCCTTGTTACTGGTTGACAACGTGAAGTCAGTCTATGTCGCGCCGGTTGTTTTCATGTCATCATCATGACGCGCTGTTTGCACGGATATCCATGACGATCTCTCGCCAACCTTCCCTATCACTCATCGCCTCTGGAAGCTTCTCCACGCAGCAGCCAGCATCCTTACATAGTTGGTCAATGTAGGTTATGGCTGGGCGGCCCACATTAGCGTGCCCATGTGCTGGCTTCCACAGTAGTACGTCACTTACGAACTCATCCCTGATTCTCCAGCAGTGTCCCGCATGCCTAGTCCTTTTACTCGTTATGGTTTGTGAGATGGGGGCAGGTAGCCATACAGTTGCTTGTTTGTGGGGTGCTGCTTCCACGACTTATTCAGGACCGACACGATTGTAATTTAGTGATTTATTTACAAGATTATTTTTAGAATTTTTATTTTCATGATTTTCATATTTAAACTAGCAGGACCCGTGGAAATTTAACGGAACGGAAAAAGAAACTCCAGAGAGGAACTATTTAAGCAAGAATGAAGGATTTACAATTTTATAAAATATTAATCCCATCGCTGCCTTTACAATACCTATTACAAAACTATGCAATAACGATTTTAATTTTAGGATTTATTTAAAAACAATGTATTTAACAAATATTCAAACAATTCTCATCAGTTTTCTAGAACTCTTCTAGAAAACAAGGAGACTTGCTGTCACTTAGATGGGACCCTAAAAAGGTACTACCACACAGGGTTAGAGTTGACCTGGGAGTTATGACAAAGAAGGGGTACCCCACACGCCCCAGACATTCTGAAATGGAGCCTCACCATTAGACATAGCTAAGTGTCATAACATTCTCTATTGAAATAAAACTGTCTAGAATTGAGCCAATCCCTGTCAGTGGGGAGCTTAGAATACACCAACTGTATCTTCTGTGGGGAGGGAGGATACCCCCTCTCCAAGAATAAGGCTCTACTACTTCTGAATCTCTGGTGAGTGTGGAGTATTCATTACTCCCGGGTCCACCCAGATTAGGAGGAGTAGTACCTATTAAGTTCCCATCTATGGATCAAATAGATCCGTTTGGAAATTATCTGTGTTAGATTGGAATATTTCATGCCATAATAACTTTGTGAAAATTAATTGTATTAAGAATAGATATTTGAAGCTATATTTATTTGATAATTATTAGTATAAGGTTAAACCATATTACTTGCAAGAGGAATAGAATAGAACTGCAGGAAAACAAATTGTAATGTTACATAATTGACTTGCAGCCTAGTAGTAATTCAAACTAACGTGTTTGTGGAAAAAACACCGATTATTTGATTAACGGATTTTAACCAGTGTTGACCTCTCCTCTCATTTGACAGCGGAGCCGTGAGAAAGTTAGTTTAGAAAATTCAGATTTGGTTGAGTGCTGAGATGGGTAAGATGTATTGTGTCCCTCGTCCCAATAACCAAAAATCTCCGCGTTTGATCGATCTGAATCTTAAATGATAAAGAGCTCTTATGTAAAACAAAAAGGAAGTCTTGTGTTCGTTACTAAGAGCTAAACTATAGACAAATGCATAGAAGATCAAACAGGAGGATCCAGATCCAGGATAACAGAATAACATCTACCAACCCAGAGATAAATCCAGCTCAGTCCAGATAATAGCTATCCAAAAACCATGGAAGAACAAACAGGAGATAAGTATACGACTACCGTGCGCATAGAAATTTGGGCCTGAGAAATGAAAAAGTAGAAAACTGTCTTCCTGGTTTGATCGTGTTCCTGGTTTGATCAAAAACTAATACAAGATGGACGTTGAGATATACAGGCCCAGAGAACCCAAGATAACCCAGATGAAGATAGAGAGCTCAATATCCGACCAGCACAGAAGGCTAGAAAGTTAGAACATATACCCAAGATAAACTTATAATGGAGATTCGGTGTGTGTCAATAACCGACACTATCACTGCTAACGTCATATTACCCATAGGAATTGTGTAAGTTTATTAATGACTAATTTATATTATATTCACAGTCAAAATCATTAATACATAGAATAAATATTTATCTACGATGTCTATGAAAATCGAAGTTAGATTTTCCTCAAAACAACCCATGTTATTAGTGCGTTTAAAATCCTGCAATCTGTCTTATATATCACTAAAGAAATAAAGGTTTACATAATATATGATGTAGTTAATTTACGTACTGGTTTTAACAAAACCGGGTTTAATAAATAATTAGTTTGTGTTATTGATCCATCATTGTTTTATTCACCAACGTATAAAAAATCTATCATATGAATGATCATATATAGAAACCAATTAAAGTATAATTAAGATAAGTAATCTTTAATATGCGTTCTTATTTAATTTCGTTAATCTTTCTCATTTAATATTTCATTTAAAGTTTTAAATCAATTTGATTAATTAAAACTTAAATACTTTCTCCCGGAGGGTGCATATTCTTACTAGTAAGAATAAGCAGAATAACAAGAGGCTATCTGACAATCAAGTGATATACTCGTTTGCTAGACATTTGATTCTAGTAATATAACATGGTTCATTTGGTGGGGGCGGTTTTTTATTGGCTAACTTGCTGGACTGCGACACCGTAGAAATCTCTTCATTCCCATCTTTTGGATTAAATAGTACCGCTACTGAATTTTTGAAAGGGCTTCGGCATTGAATAACCCAGAAAGGTTGTTTAATGGCATATCAACCTAAGTAAAAAATATTTTAACTTATCAAAAAGTCTTATGGTTCTCATTTTTTTCTTTTAATAAATTTTCTCAAATTTTAAAAATTCTTATTGTTGTGGATCAAGGATTTTGTTTTGCATTGATTTCCTCAAATTTCTTGGATTTTTTTTCTCTCGAAATTCTTTTTGCTGCGGTTAACGTATTTATTTTATTAATTAAAACTAGCAACAAAAAACACCCTTCGGGAGGTGTGAGAATCATTTTTTGAAACATATTGCTTGAGGGGTGGGAGTTAAAATTTCAATGTTAGAGGGTTTGTATCATAAGTAAGCAAAATCCTCATATTTGTTAAGGAGTAAAAAATGAAATAATTTGAAATGGAAACTTTGTCCTGTCCCCCTCAAACATGATGTTGCGTGCATGTATTAATTCTTAATCAAACAATTATTTTGGATATTTTCCACATAAATTTCACACAAAATCGTAGGTATTTATTTATTTGTAAACTTTTTAGTTAACCTCTTATTACTAAAAGAAAAAGGACGAGAGTAAAAACAATTCTTTAAATTGATAACTCAAATTTTGAGAGTATATAACACAAGAATATTGGGACGTAGTTTTTGTTACAGACGGAAATACACACAATCTCCATTATTAATAGATATAAACTAAAATAATATTACGTGTTAATATTACAAGTTATTCTTGTGGTTCATATACTTTATTGATTTTATTAATATAAATAATCATTGTGATTCCAGTATTTATTTTTTTTTTAATTCTATTAATATTAAAAATTAATATTCTTATGGTTTACGTATTTACTTTAATTTTATTAATTTCATAGAATCTCATTGTTGTGGTTTGCGTATTTATTTCATTAATATTGTAAAACTTTACCTACCAAATTTCCCCCACGTCTGTACCCAATTTTCTTGTTATTTCTTTACCTGTATGATGGAAAATTTCAAAGTTCACAATCTATTTACTTCAGAACTCACTATTTTGTGGGTATCTTACAACCCCCTCCCTCTCAATATTTTAGATAAAAAAGTTAAGATTATTTTTAAAAGTGGTAAATTATCACTTTTTATCGCCTGCTTTCATATAAGAATGGTCCGCAATGACAAGGGAAATCACCCAGAAATTCTATTATCTCCCTTACATTTTAAGTTTACAGCGTACAATAAAAATTGAAAATTATATATCAAGAAAAGTATATGTAAAGTAACAAAAATTGTTGATGTGATGACAATTTGAACCGTACAATTCTTAGAAAAAATATTCTTGTCGTCTCATAAAAACAAAACACTGCCAAGGATAATGGGTTCTAGGCATACTAACTGGTCCTAGCTGGGTGAACCACTCACAACCAACGGTGGGGGGGGGACTTATTACGTGTCACCACTCACAACCTGGAGGTTGCGAGTTCAATCTCTAGCCTCCCGCTACACTCCCCACTGATCTTATGATCACTAAAGTGACAGCTTTCGTCGTTGTTTTTTGTCCTCCGTCCCATTGACAGTTCTTATCCCCATCATAGCTGGCTCGGTCCCCTCGTCTCTAGTTGAATGTAAATGCTCACTTCTTGGGTTTCAATACTGGTAGAACATTTTCTTTCAAACTTGGCAAATAGCAATAATTCACAATATAAATTTATTGGTATATTTCTGAAGGTCAAAATGTTCCATCCAATCAATGAGAAGTAAGTTGTTAGTAATTATTCAGGTTTTTACATTTTTTTTCGTTTTGCCGTTGAAATTTACATTTGAAATAAACTCAAAATGTTTATTTTGTCCAGTCACGCCACGCTCAACTTTGTTAGAAATAAAGTGGGTTTACCGATGCTTTTTCCAAGGATGCGTGTCTATTAGGTATACCCAATTTGTCGAAAAATCCGTGTTTTTTTTTCAATACAATTTTGAACCCCACACTCCGTTTGAAAAAAATACATAAAATCAGGGAGTATTTGTCTCATACTCCACTTTTATGGACTGAGCACAAGGCCTCGTTTTAATGTGGGCCCACCCACAAGCCGAAGCTCATGGGTGGGAAAGAACAAAAATTGCGTCAATCCCCTCGGCATTCCCCCTCAAGGTGGGGGCGTCTCAGGTGCTGGGCAATAAACCCAGCCTTGCCCCTTTAAATCAAGGGGGCAGGTATTGCCTGGAGGTAGCCCCCTGGGATCGATGCTATTATTTGTACTTTACCCCGATCCAGTGGCCGAAGCACACTGGACCCCCGCCCCGAAGGACGAGTATGTCAGGGAAGTATCCGATTTTAATGAAATTTTAGTGTTGATTTATCAATGAATAAATTAGTTATTTTATTCCAAAACTTTCTGATTTTTTTCAGATCACTTAACTTTGACCACCCCTTGTTTTTTGTTTTTTTACTCATTTTGATAATTATTTAATTGGCTATTAGCTTATAAAAGAAGAAAAATATACATCAATATTTATTCAGTTTAAAATCACCTAATGTTTTTGGTCGAAAACTGTATTGGAAATTTAGCGCCCCGCTAAATTTCCAATACAGTTTTCGACCAAAAACATTAGGTGATTGATACTAGAGTAAAGTAGTTATTCAAAAGAATATTTTTTTTTAGAATCTAATATGACATTTTGAACTTAAAATCATGCTGCTCCTATTTTAAATGAATTTTATATATTAATTTATCATAACAGAAATATCTAATTAAAGTTTTGAATCAAAATAACTGGTGCATTATAAAATTCATTAATTGATAAATCAAAACTGAAAATTTCATTAAAATCTGATAATTCCCTGATTTTTGGTAAATTTCTTTTTCAATCGCAAGTGTTACATGCATTTTGTAAACATGCCATCTTTAAACAGCCTTTCAGACCGAACGCGATCGAAATTGACAGAAACGATCGTATTAAATGTATTAAAAATAAATTACACGAGTAATATTATTTTGCTTTTTCTACCGATGCTCATTATGTTACTACTTTTCGACTTACACAAAAATTTGACCTTAACCGATTTAATTAATTTTAATTCGTTTTTAAAATGAATTGCAGACGAATGTATGTGTATACCTAGTGTTTATTATAGTTACTTCGGCTGCCGTGTCAAGTTAAAATTTAATATTTTTGTTAAAAAAATTTGACATGCGAGTATTTCTTTATTTTTAAATCGTCCATTACATCTGTAATTGCGAAATTCACGGAACTATTGTTTATACAACTAACTTTTTAAATTTTTTTTATACAATGTGAACTTTTATGTCCGACTTTATAACATTTAAAGCATTTTATTTTCATAGGGACAATCCTTATAAAATTTATCAAATCAGGGGGCTAGAAATCGAAAATACCCTCCCTTTTTATTTTTTACGTACATATCGAATGTGTGAAACACCATTTTTGTCGATATTTTTTTTTAAATCCTGTCGTAGATTAATATTCTATAGCCTTCTGCAGTCTGTTGAAGGGTTAAATTAGGTTCGTATTTACTATCCTTTGTTCTATTTCAACATCTTTCGCTGGTATCAATTCCTGAGCGAAAATTAAACACTTGAAGTTATCAGCCGATAATTCGGATAATTTAAAATTTTTTCCTTGGGGTTTACAATGCTTATAAAAGTAGTAAGATCCTATTTATCCTTTACGAGATTCATACATTTCCACCATCTGTGAAACTATTACGGAGAACGATAAAGGAAAAAGAGCAAGACGTTGTCTTGCCTGCCGGGGTCGAACCCACGTCCTCCTGCATGCAAAAACAAATGCGATTTAGGCACTGGACGGACGCGAAGTTCGACTGATGTGCCCAGATGTTTGGGTAATATGCCCATGAAATAACCAAAGCGAGTAAAGGTGAGAAGCAGAGAATCATTCGGCCTACGTGGGACGGCAATCAGTAAAGATTATTTTGACGACGACGGATTTTTCAGCTGCTGGTCGAAGACTGTTGACTCAAATATCTATTCCCCTCCCCCATATTTTCCCCCCTTCTATAGAAACAAAAATGTCTTTTAGTTAAATATCTCAGACAACAACGAAAAAGTATTATGAAAAGATAACTTACCAGTTTTCCTTGGTAGCAAGCGGACCTTTTCTTTGTCAGTTGAATTTTTACTGACAAGTTCCAACATTTTTAATTGTATCCTCACGACGCAAAAGTATTTCCTTGAAACACTGTTGTTGCTGTTGAGTTCCTTGTTTTTGCTTCATCTTTTTTCCTAGATTCTCTATTGAATCACTTAAACGGCTTTTTCATTTTTCAAATAACTGAGTCCGTGGGCTGCTAAAAGCCTGAAGACGCCTGCACAACCTGCCAAGATGTCCACCCTAGGTATCACCGACGACAAACTCATCACAGATATAGCAAAAAGCAGAACAACTATCACAGTCCATGCAGGAAGCATAAGCAGGTCCCTCCCGATGGTGTGCTTCCGCATGGCAATTCATACAGCGGCCACAATTAACAACTCTACAACACAAACAAATCCAAGGACCTTTTTCTGTTCCAAATACTGAACAAGTAAACTGCTCTCTGACCAAACCCAGGGAGCTGGGTGATATTTGTAAAAAGTCATAACTGGATCCGTACAATTCATTGAAAAAAATATTCTAGTCGTCTCACACACCCGCTGTTGTCAACGGATAACGAGTTCTCCCATCTAAAATGAGTGATTCGTCCCGAGGTAGAAACTGCTCCTAATTGGGCGAACCACTCCAACCAACAGGGGGTGACAGGAGACTTACAACCTGTCAACACTCACAACCTGGAGGTTGCGAGTTCAATCTCTAGCCTCCCGTTATACAATTTATTTCAAATAAACAGATCAATTTTGATGTTTTAAATTATTCTTCATTTCAACTCTTTCTTATTAATATTATTATTAAATTCACTTCAACAACCTTTACATTATGTTTAGCCAACGCTAGTGTAATGATGTCTGTCCTCACCGGTGTCACATTACTATGACCATTTCCAGATTAATTTCTCTTTTTTATTATCACGCGTTTTTATTCAGTGCAAAATTCAATGATGACCGATAATATTTAGCTTTTTAGTGTCAAAAATGACTAAAGCTAATCAGAGGGTGTGATGTGGTAGTGGTAAAGTCAGTGGGCTTAAGAAAAACTAAAACTCTGCTTATATATCATCATCATCATCAGGTCGCGCTGTGGGCACGGATATCCATGACAATCTCTTTCCATCCGTCCCTATCGCTCATCATTCTCGGGAGGTCATCTGTGCAGCATCCTGTATCCGCACAGAGCTGATCAATGTACGTCTTTGCTGGTCAGCCCACACTGGCGTGTCCATGTGCTGGCTTCCACAGGAGGACGTCGCTTATGAGTTCGTCCTTGCTTCTCCAGCAGTGTCCCACGTGTCTTGTCCGTCTTACTCGGATGGTTTAGGTGATATGTGGCAGGTGGCCGTACAGCTGCTTTCTCGTGGGGTGCTGTTTCCACGACTTGTTCAGGATCACCCGCAGCATTCTTGTGCAGCTCCCATCTAGTTTATTCTCTAGTCGCTTCGTTAGGGTCCAGGTGGTGCAGCCATACAGCAGTACTGACACGACAACAGCCTGGAAGAACTATCTCTTTAACTTGTCTGTGAGATTGGATTTCCATATATACCAAGTTCAAAATCAATGGTACTAAAATATTAATGTAATTGTTTTATTTTTCTGCCGAAAATTGATTATATATATGTAGTCATTGAAGTGAATGAACAAGTTGGTGTATTTTTTAATAAATTTTGTTATTAGAGTGAATGAAAGTTATGGCGTATATGTATTATCTGCATTATTCGGACTATTGTCCTCATCTTCATTGTTATTGGTCCAATTGGACACATGGCCTAGTGGATAAGGTAGTTAGGTTAAGACAGTTCTAAGTGACAGTTATCTCTGGATTCCGAAGGCAGTAACATAGAAAAATAATTAACACAACTCCTACTCCAGCTATGGTTAGCGGAATGAGAACAGGATACTCCCGTGGACTGAATTAAGGGTTAAGTTCGAAGTTCCGTGATGGCTCCCGATTACGACAAGAAAGTTCCCGAGTCCGAAAAGAAGGTTCCCGTGTCCGAGAAGGTTCCAGAGTCCGACAAGAAATATCTGAAGAAGGCAGGAGGGCATATCGGCTGAAACGTTGTACAAATAACAATGAAGATGGGGACAATAGTCCGAATAATGCAGATAATACTAATCATCAAGCCTCATCTCAAACATTCAGAGAAATTGTGGTGTATTTGTTTATATTTTACAACACGCCAACTGCATCTTCTGCAGGGGAGTAAGACACCCGTCCACCGCCAAAAGAGAGTTCTAGGTATGACACTAAACTGCATCTGATGGTGAGGCTCCAGTTCTGGAATTCTGACCCGGAGTTATATATATTTACCAACACCTCCTCATGAGCAGGTCAATTTCTTAAGCTGAGAGTATTAGGGCTATGTGAAATGCAAACAGTCTCGCCCAGAATTTGAACTTAAGTCAATGAGTCAATTTCATTCGACTGTAACCATTACACAAACACGCTTCCGAAATTATAGGGATTCACCTATAGATGAAATAGATCTGTTTAAACATGATTCGGATTCGGTAAGAATGTTTGGTACCATATGACTAAGAAAAAAAGTTACTTAAAGTTATAATTGTTTACTAAAATATTATTATTAGTTACTTGAAACCATATAACTGTGTGCAAACAAATTACTATTATTCAATAGAAATAATTAGTTGAAACCATAGAACTGTATTAATATTAGATAGATTTGTGTGTGTGTGTTCTCTCTCTCTCTCTCTCTCTCTCTCTCTCTCTCTCTCTCTCTCTCTCTCTCTCTTCTCTCTTCTCTCTCTCTCTCTCTGTGTCTGTGTGTGCGCGAGAGAGGGGTGTTTTACTAAGTTATTTGGTATTTTTTTTAATCTTAAGTTCAATATTTTAAACTCATTTTTTCTATTCAAACCCATAGATAGGACCTTAACCAGTACTAAACTCCGGGTCAAAGTGGACCTGGGAGTAATTTCAATATTAGATGGTATGAAATGGAATTAGGGAGTCGAGTTCAAATGCTGGATGAAGCTGATTGAGTTTCGCCTTAAGCTAATGCCCTTATGAATCCATATTTTCTCCCTCAGTTATGGGTAAATAGTATAGCAGACTGGGTTATTTACCCTTAGTTAGGCAACCACTCTAGGAGAATAAAAACTAGTCACCCAGAAGTTGTATGAATACATACATACTACAAGATAATAGAATGGTCCTAGAACTTGATCTATCGTCAAATAATGAAGATGGGTGGACTTTTTACAATGTTAAAGGTCTCCAAGTGGCGTGGGGTAGTGGTACATTACCCTTTCCAAGGACATGTCGGAATTAGAATAAAATTAATTTTGGTTTGGTTTTGTTTTACGGCATATCAACCTCAGTGGGTCATTTAATGCCGACAAAATAAATTCATTCTTAATGCTTAATACAATTTTGTTTATAAACTCATGTTTATCTATTTAACCCATAGATGGGACTAGAATAAAATTAAAAATAAAAATAAAATAAACACACACGAAAATAATAATCTCCTAGGACGCCTCAAACAAGAAGAGCCCTCTGGGCGTGCGCAAAGAAAAAGCTTCTTCCTAGCACCGAAAAGGGGTATCTTTGTTTTAGACTGGGAACTTCGCTGGGTACTCACGCTACTGACTGGTTCAGGGAGAAAGCCCCTCTCCAAGAAATAGCTATGAACATAGGAATCAAAGTCTAATTGTAAAAGTACAATTTGTCTTTGGTCTCTTTTCTCTTCCTTAATTCCTTTTCAGTCTGACAACCCACAAGAAAGAAAGACACATATAATGGAGTTTAAGAAAAGAAATTAGCAACACACACCAAATAACTAAACATCCTAACCCCCACATATAAAATCATATGACCCCATAGACATAAGTGAAAAGTGATTGCAAACAGTCTCAATCTCAATTTGAACTCGGTACGCCGATTCCATCCTCCACCCTGTTAACCGTTAAGTCATATTTCACATTTTTATTAAGAATACAATCAATAATATCGAAGATATTAAGAACCACATCTGATTTTTTAATGTATAATACAAAACAAAATTTTTTCAAAAATCGAATTTTGCGGCAATAAGATATTCCTTTTAATTGAATACGGAACTCAATCTCCATTATACTGACGGGTTTTTCTCATTGATTCCAGATCATATTACCGAGTCTCAAACCCAAAGTTAAAAAATCTTAACAGACTGATCAATTAGAACACTTATCAAATTACCCTACGTTTCCCTAGTATCGCCGAATATTTCACACATTTCTTGAAGTCTCTCCACCAAATAATCCCATTTTCTTTTTTTGAAAAAAACAAATTATACAAAAACCTTTGGTAACTCTCTTCGCATAGAATGCGATGTCATGTGATATCAGAAACTGATTGGTTGATTTTAACGGCATGTCAACCCATCTGGGGTTATTCTATGCCAAATGGTTAGGGAATTGCGTACATTGTTTCAAGTATTCCTATCTAATGTTAATAATACAAAAACTTTTATATAGTGTTGAGTAATCATAGCAAATGCTTATAATTTGCACACAATTATATAGTTTCAAGTATTCCTATCGAATACTAATGATTTTCAAGTAATTAAATATAGTTCACAATCATTTTAAACAGATAACCCTTCATACTTTCTTACAATACCAATGCTTTAAGAGCCAATGTATCAATGTATCGGGAAAGGTATATATATATATGTATGTGTGTGTGTGTGTGTGTGTGGTGTGTGTGTGTGTGTGTGTGTGTGTGGAGAAGTTAGACAACACGGTATGTTATGGAAACTGGATGTTTATTGTGGACGATGCAACGTTTCGGTCTCTTATTAGACCATCTTCAGGACTTGGATATAGTTCTTGCTCCAATGATGGAGATTGTGAAAATGCTGAAACAGAAGGTCGTCAGTAGGGGTGGTTGGGGGTAGTTAGTGGATTTTCTTCTCTCTAGATGGGGGAGTGTCAGAATGGTGGATGGTGGTACCACAGGTGTCAGATTGTGGGGATTGGTTAACTAAATATGTGTATGTGTGTGGTGTCTGTTTGATTGTTTTTTTTTTTTTTGTTTAAATGTGTTGGGGAACTGGATTTGTCGTTAAGTTATATGTGTGTGGTTGGTATGTTA
>CM042137.1:130538930-130673930 GCA_023376005.1 Doryteuthis pealeii | reverse complement strand
TTCGTGGCCTTATGTCAAATTTACACTTACTCGATACCTACTGCATACATTTCTCCGTTTAAAAATTGAACTTGTCACATCCTGCGCGGAGGCGGGGTAAATGCATAAAGTATAAACTCTCTCTCTCTCTCTCTCTCTCTCTCTCTCTCTCTCTCTCTCTCTCTCTCTCTCTCTCTCTCTATCTCTCTCTCTCTCGTCACTTCTCTTTTACTCAAAGAAAAAAATTGTGATTTGAATTTACAATAAGAACGCTTTTGAAATATTCAAACATCACTCCCCCCTCTCATACTAGCAAATTGACAATTCAATCCTATTTGGGGATCCCTTATGCTTATATGAAGTTTATTTTCTTCTAAAGTCGGGATCAGCCAGACAGCGAGGGAGTCTATCCTCTTTTCAGTAGCGCTAGACCAAGGAGATTGTTTATCCACCTGAGATGGAAGGCCACACCTACCATCAGCTCCCTACTTTACCGCACAGATCCCTGTGCTACTCATACGCTGTTGTCGAGGGCCGGTATCGAACCAGGAACCTTGCGATTCCTAGCCGAGTGCTCTACCGACTGAGCTAAACCGGCCCTTAAGATACAGGATTTTATTATTTCTCGAGGAACATTATACGATCAAAACGGATATTATTAGGTATTATTTATCACCAAACTCTACAGCATTCAAATTCTGTAACCACAAATATGAATATGTAGCCATCCAAAAGTAAGTAAATCCATTATATATTTATTTATGCTATTTTTGTTTACGGTGATGTTGCGATTTTTATCTCGGGTTACAGAGTTTCAATGCTGTAAAGTTTGGTAATAAATAATACCGTATAATATCTGTTTTGGGACTGATACAAATTCATATTTTTGCTAATAAAGTTTCAATCATGTAGAGTTTGGTCATAAATACTACTTAATAATATCTGTTTTGATTATACAATAAAACGAATGATAAAATCATGGTATATTTGGTTTCAGTCGGTAGAGCGTTCGGCTAGAAACGACAAGGTTCCTAGTTCGATGCCCGCCTTCGCCAACTCAGCGTATGAGTAGCACAGGGATCTGTGCGGTAGAGTAAGGAGCTGATGGTAGGCGTGGCGCTCCACCTCGAACGCTAAAATAATCTCCTTGGTCTAGCGCAAGTGAAAAGGGGATAGACTCCCTCGCTGCATGGCTGATACCGACATTAGGCCACCCCGACGACTTTACTTTTTTTTATATTTGGTTTAGAAAAAATTACTTTTTAGTAAATAACTTGTTACGAGTGTACTTATAATATAGGTGTAACAGTAGAATAACTTCCATTCAAGTTCATGATTGTATGTTGTGTGGAGGCGCGTGGTGTAATGGTTAGAAACGTGGGAAATGGACTCGTCGACGTGAGTTCAAATCCTGGATGAGATTGCATTTCACATAGCGCTAATACCCTCAGGAAAGGCATGCATCCACTTGGTCTCCCACCAGCTATAGGTAAATAGTAGGGCAGACTGGACTCTTTAACGGTGGCTAGGTAACCATTCTAGGAGAAGGAAACCTCTGAATGCAAACCTGCTAACAACGCTTAAGAAATTGACTTTGTGTCACCAACTGCTCGTGCGGAGGGGTTGGGTAAATATATGTTGCGTCACATTTACAACATTACGATGGAGTAATTTGGATTATTTGAACTATTGTCCTCATCTTTATTGTTATATACACAACGTTTCGGCCGATGTGCCCTCCGGCGTTCTACAGTTGTTTCTCGTCATACTCGGAAACCTTTTTGCTTAACTCGGGAGTCTTCATGTCGTAATCGGGAGCAAGTCACAGAACTTTGAATCGAATCCTTTGTTCAATCCACCCGGGGTAGACTGTTCTCATTCAATTAACCTAAGTGCAATTTGGTCGAAACGTTGTGTATATAACAATAAAGATGAGGACAATAGTCCGAAAAATCCAAATAATACAAATCATCAAGCCTCATCTAAAAAAAATTAGAGACAAATATTTAGATGGAGTTTGTCATCCAACAAAAAAAAAAGTCGCCCAGAAAAAAGATAGTTTTACTTTAAGTGTATCATGCCCTCAAGAGAACTGCCCATTGCATGAATTATTACGGTCAAGTTACGGTGAAAGCACCGGGGCTCGGTAGATTACTAAAGTTAAACAGTGATGAGCCTGTTTAATGCTTAATTGAGTGATCACTTAAGCGATAGCAGGTGGTGTAAGTGAACTGAGTCCTTTGTTTATCAAAAAGACTTGATTCGGCATTAAATGACCCGAAAAGAGTTGATATGCCGTAAATCAAAACAATAAGTTAAACCAATGCTTTGTCATTCTTTATTCAGAATTGTTTTCTTGGGATTTATTTTTCTCAATAGATTCCATTGAAACACAAATGTTGAAGACTGTTCAAGTTCTAGTTACAATATTCTTCGGATTATCATAATGAATTCGACGTGCAGCTTTGTTAATCCACCAAAAGATTGACTGGTTGATTAATTTTAACGGCATCTCAACCTGTCTAACGTTATTTTATGCCTAGATGTTAAGAAATTGCATTCGATGTACATTTAGTTTGTAAAATTTTAATTATTCGGACTATTATCCTCATCTTTCTTGTTAGCTGTACAACATTACAGCCGATGTATCCTCCGACCTTCTTTGGGTATTTCTTGTCGGACTTAGGAACCTTCTCAAACTCGGGAACCTTCTTTTCGAACTTGAGAACCTACTTGTCGTAATCCGGAACTTTGAAACCAACAAGTGTTTCGCTGTTTTAATTACTATTCTATGTTACTGTCGCCCTTGACCAGGATTGAACCTGCAGCCTTGAGATAACTTTCACCTAGAACTGAATTTACCCAATGCCTATATCCATTACGCCATATATCCAATTTGACACATAATGAATAAAGATAAGGAAAATTGTTCGAATAATTCAAATAATACAAATTATCAAGACTCATTTAAAAAAATCAGAGAAATGTACATTTAAGTTTATATTTTTTGTCTAGTAATTTTTTGCACAATTACTTGATATCAAGTATTTCTATCAAATAAAATCAATTTGTACATATTTGTATCGTATCTAATATTTCCATTTAATACTACTTTATACACAATTATATGGTTTCAAGTTATTATTTATATTTAATGGTAATATGCTCACAGTTATATGGTTTAAAAAGTAACTGATAATAATTCTATATATCTATATATAGTTTGTTTTATTTTAATACATATTTAAAATTTACATTTCAAATTGGTTTATTTTTTAATCCTTTAATGAATTTGAGGATTTCACTTACTTAGGGTACAAACTCGCTGACATTGAATTTTTAACTCCCACCCCTCAGGCAATATGTTTCAAAAATCTATTTTGCATCGCCGGGAGGGTGTTTTTGTATTTTGTACTAGTACAGATAATTTGCACACAGTTCTATGGTTTTAACAGTTCCTAAAAACACGAACAATTATATAATTTCAAGTAATTATGTATATCTAATAATAACCATTTGTTTGCACGCAGTTATATAGTTTCATAACTAATCTAAATACTAATAATTTATAGTTGTATAGTATCAAGTATTTTTGTAGAATATGATACGAATAATTTTAAACAGATCCATTTGTCTCATAGATGGGACCTTACCAGTTACTACCCTTACCGGTCAGTCAAATTGGATTGGGGGGGGGGGTAAGGGCAATAAAGAGGTATTTCACATTTCCTAGATTTCCTAAACTGTAACCTCGCTAACAGATACAAATTAGTGTTATACACAAAGCACCTTCTTTTTTTTGGGGGATGGGGTGTCTTACCCCTCTGCTGGGGATACAATCAGCATATTCTAAGCCTCACCAAACCGAGTGATTCACTGATGATGGATTCAGCTCATATTTTGACAAATGAATTTATGAATCAAGAAGAAAAGGTTACATTTTAACCATAAATTGTCCTCCATCTTTTTCTTGTTTTGTCTCTTCTGAGTTGACACTTAATGACAATCGACCATTTTTACTGAAAAGCTAAAAAAAAAAAAAGAAAATAATAAACCTGAGACAGAAATCTGCCAGTAATATCTTAGAGTGAAAAATTAATCTGTTTTTAAATGTGATATTTCCGAAAAATAAGTGCATGCAAATCGAATAAACATTACGCTATCTATATATTAATACTCTTGTTCCTTGATTATCCGACCGTTATCATCTTGCAACACTCCCTGCTTATGAAATGAGACCGACCAAATCGTCCAAGATTAAATCCAAAAATGTAAATCCTAATTATCTGGTGTTGCTTATCCGTCGTATTTTTATTTCTTATGGGGGTCATCACCTCAGCTAAATAATGGACTATCCCTCTTTCGTTATAAAGAGAGAAAGGGAAGAAAAGGGACATGCTACACAGAAAATATATAAGAAAGAAAGAAAGAAAGAAAGAAAGAAAGAAAGAAAGAAAATAGGAGAAAGATAGATAGAGAGGGTGAACGCCCGAAAGCGATAACACTATTGTGTTTCAATCGAATATAATGAAAAGATGAAAAAGAAAAAGAAAAAAAAGAGTGAGATTTAAATCAAGATTATTATACTTTTTATTTATTGAACTATTTAGCAATAGCTCTTAAGGAAACCGTTGTAATAATTAAATCATCATATTGTGATATATCCACAGGTCCTGCTTGTCATTATTATTAATCACTCTCTTTCTAATTCCCCGCATTGTCGTCCAAGATTTGAACTCAGATCGCCAATTCCATTAACTACGACAATAAACGTTACGCTAATTGCGTCTCAAAAAGAATCGACACTGAAGCTTTAAGTTTTTAATTTTAAAATTTAAAATCTAAATGAAGACGTGTATACAGCTAAGTAATCTATATAATAAAGGGATGATGACTATACGTCTAGATTGTTGTGTATACATCTAGACTTCGATTAGATAAGTCAGTGGCAATTCTCAATACTTTTTTTATCAGCATATGTTAGTGAAACGCAGGTTTATAAAAGTGCAGAACACTCTATTCCCATCAAACCTTCAGCTCCCTGCAATTTTTTCTAGTTTCTTAAACTTAAAATTCAATTCAACAGTAAGATTTGGGGCCCACAGACGACATTAAATCAAATACGGCTGTGCAACTTTGCCTTTTATCAAGCGAGCAGTTTCAGTGGTGCTTCGACCAATAAAAATCCTCAGCTACAGAGAGATTAACTCGGGACTAAGTTTATATTTTAGATCTGCTCTAATATTTAGCATTCTCGCAAGATTTCAACAAATTTTATAAAAACAAAATAAAAACATTCCAAAGAGACTACCTCAATTGGCTTCCGTTATATCAAACAGAACCTTTAAAAAATATCCGATTCCTCCAGCGCAAAAGTATAGCATCAAGCACTTTGTATCCTTTTCCGAAAAAGTTTATGATTAGAAATCTATCCCAATGTCATGACAGAAAATTAGTTTTTACGCTTATACTTAAGATTGAACTACAAAAGGTCAGATGGGCATTGAGAATGAAAAATGACCCGAGTCTAACTTGCTAGAGATATCACACGAGACATTTAAGATTAAAATACAATAAACTTCAAGCAGCTTCTTTTTTTTTTAGATATTCTCTCAATATATCAATAAATTTTAGAAGAAAATTAAATAATGCTGCTTAAAGTAACAAAAACGAAATTAATGTTGTAAGTCTAAAATGAATTTAGAAACAATACGTTTTGTCTTATCCTGGCATAAAAAAAATGCTTATTCAAATGGAAAAATACATAGTAAAAAAAGTAAAGTCGTCGGGGTGATCTAAAGTCGGTATCAGCCAATCAGCGAGGGAGTCTATCCCCTTTTCACTAGATCAAGGAGATTGCTTTTGCGTCTGAGGTGGAGCACCACACCTACCATCAGCTCCTTACTTTACCGCCGACCCCTGTGCAACTCAAACGCTGAGTTGGCGAGGGTCGGTATCGAACTAGGAACCTAGTGGTTTTATAGCCGAACACTCTACCGGCTGAGCTAACCCGGCCTTACCTTCAACTAGTTATCTTTGTTGAAAATTATAAGTTCATAAATACAGTGAGGATAGGAAAATATTTCAAACCTTTAAACAGTCTTATCCGAATCCGAAAGATTTCCAAGCAGTCGCGTTACCACCGGTTCTTTTCGGATTATTTGCTAACTCGTCTATGATTGAATATACGCTTGTGTTCGATCAAGAGATAGCCTATCAATTTAACCCTTGGCTGATTTGTAGCCTTGATTAAAGTGAATCTTAATTTGCTTTGTTTTTTAAGTGTCATTTCCGAATATAACATTGGCTCTTCTACATTATTGGTAGATCGAGTGATAGGTCATTGTTTTAATCTTTACTTTTTTAGTTTTCTCCTTATTCATCGGTTTAACCTATTTTTAAACGGAGATGACCACTTTGAATAATAATAATAATAATAATAATAATAATAATAATAATAATAATAATAAATGGACAAAAGAAGAACTCAGACAGATTGACCAAAGAACGAGAAAGTTAATGACCATGCACAAGGCTCTTCACCCTAGAGACGATAGAGATAGATTATATGTGTCAAGAAAGGAAGGGGAAAGAGGTCTTGCCAACATAGAGGACTGCGTAGAAACCACTATCCAACAACTTGAGGATTACACAAGAAAGAGCAAAGACAAATTACTTATGGCGGCCAACAATAGTAGAAGTGATAGATGGACAAACAGAAAAACAACAAAGACTAGAAAACAAAAATGGGAAGAAAAACAATTATATGGACACTTCAAACGACAAATCGAAGAGGTTGCATATGGAAAGACTTGGACATGATTAAGAAAAGGAAACCTCAAAAGAGAAACAGAATCATTAATAATTGCTGCACAAAATAATGACATAAGGACAAACTACATCAAAGCGAAAATTGATAAGACCCAACGAAATAGTAAATGTAGACTTTGTGGTAATAGAGATGAGACTGTAAACCATATACTCTGCGAATGTAGCAAACTAGCACAACGAGAATACAAAACTAGACACGACTGGGTTGGGAAGGTGATCCACTGGGAATTGTGCAAAAAATTAAATTTTGACCACACAACAAAATGGTATATGCATAAACCAGAATCTGTTCTTGAGAACGAAACGCATAAAATTCTCTGGGACTTGTCAACTGGTGGATTTTGCAGTGCCAGCAGATCACAGGGTGAAGCTAAATGAAAATGAAAAAATGGACAAATATCTGGACCTTACGAGAGAACTGAAAAAGTTATGGAACATGAAAGTGAAAGTGATACCAATTGTGGTTGGTGCACTTGGAACAGTCCCAAAAGGATTAGAAAAGGATTTGGAAAGTTTGGATATCAAAGGAAGGATTGAAACCATTCAGAACACTGCACTGCTGCAATCTGCCAGAATACTCAGAAGAGTCATGGAGACCTGAGGAGACTTGCTGTCACTCAGACTCCAGTGAAATACCATCAGCTAACACTGGTGTGAAAACTCAAAAGGAGTGAATAATAATAATAATAATAATAATAATAATAATAATAATAATAATGAAAGAAAACGAAAAGATAGACAAATACCGGGACCTTGCAAGAAAATTGAAAGATCTGAGACATATGAGGGTGAAAGTGTTACCAATTGTAATTGGTGCACTTAGAACGGTCCCCCAAAAACTTAGAAAATAGACTAGAGGAATTGGATATCAGAGGAAAAATTGAGACCATCCTGACAACAGCATTATTGAGATCAGTTATAATACCCAGAAGAATCCTGGAGACCTGAAGAGACTTGCTGTCACTCAAACTCCAGTGAAAGACCATCAACTTACGCTGGTGCAAAAAAAACCACAAGGAGTTAAATAATAATAATAATAATAATAATAATAATAATAATGATAATGTATATATAAATATATAATATATATATATATATATATATATATATATATATATATATATATATATATATATATATATGAGTAGTAAATACACAAGCGATGTGTTTTGATATGGTTTTTTAGCCGACAATTTTTCCTATCTATAGCTCTGTTGATGAGGCCTAATAAGCCGAAATTTACATACAGAGATTGATTTTTCTCGATTTGTTTAGCCTTACATTTAAATAGGTATGCCCGCCTAATTAATTAATTATTAATTAATTAACTTTCAAAATTAGGTACGACTTCAATTAAGCACATATTCTCCCCAAAATATATATATATATATATATATATATATATATATATATATATAATTTGCTATATTTATAAGTAAAGAGTTCTCAATATCATTGATAGGCTAGTGAAGACATGAAGTCAAAGGCGCATGGTAACTGACAGTTTCTTGTCTATGTTATTTTTTCAACCAAGTGAATTATTTGTGCTCCTATTTTTTCTTATATACTGTTCTGTGGTGCATCATGGGAAGGGTCAAACACCTGGATCATAATGGGCGGACTAGTTCAATTAATGGAGCATGAAAGGGCTTGGTTTTCTTTGTGTAGTGCATTATGGGAAGGGTCAAACACCTGGGTCATGATGGGCGGGTTAGTTTAACTTATGGGACACAAAGGGGAGACTAGTTTTCTTTGTGTGGTGCATCATGGGAAGGGTCAAACCAAGCGCCATTATATATATATATATATATATATATATATATATATATGTGTGTGTGTGGTGTGTGTGTGTGTGTGTGTGTGTGTGTAACAATAAAAAATGTCTAAATTTAATCTCAAACATGTTATGTTTTATCGGGATTCTAACAATGACAAGTGTGCGTAACTCTGTTGTAATACGAGGGTCGACTGAAAAGTTCACAGGCTGACAAAGGTACTCTCATGGAATGTACTTAAACTATTTTTTTAACATAATTCACCTTGAGTCACATGCACTTTTTCCATCGGTGTTGCAGTGCTTGGATTTCAATGTCCAAAAATGTGACCAACAGCAAATATGACATCATTATGTAAACCTTTCAGCCTATGAACTTTTCAGTCCAATCTCATAAATAAGTAATCTAACTGCTGTAATAAATAGAATTTTGGAAATATTTAATGAATTAGCAGGGCATGTGGATATACCATAGTATGATTATTTAATTATTACAACGTTTGATATGATTACTTAATAGCTATTGCTAGATAGTTTAATATGTAAAAAGTATTATATTGATTTAACTCTCTCTCTCTCTCTCTCTCTCTCTCTCTCTCTCTCTCTCTCTCTCTCTCTCTCACACACACACACACACACACACACACACATACACACACACACTTTTTTCTTTCTTTCCTTCTTTTCGTCTTTTCATTATGTTCGATTGAAACAGAATAGCGTTATCGCTTCCGCGCGCCCATCCTCTCTCTCTATATATATATATCTTTTCCCAACTCTGTTTCTTTCTTATCATATTTTTTCTGTGTAGCATGTTCTTTTTCTTCCCTTTCTTTCTATATGGTAAAAACGGAATGGTCCATTATTTTGCTGCGGTGAGGAACCTCATAATAAATAAGAATTCGGCGGATAAGCAACACTAGATAATCAGGATTTACCTTTTTGCATTTCATCTTGGATAGTCTGATTTTTAATCAGAGGGTGTTGCAAGATGATAACGGTCGTACTTTTAAGGAACTCGAGTATTGATATATAGATCCTATACTTTAAATATATTGATATTATATTGCATTTTCGTGTATAGAACACTGTAAAATGTAGTGTGTGTGTGTGTGTGTGTGTGTGTGTGTGTGTGTGTGTGTGTGTGTGTGTGTGCAATTAAGGAACACGAGTATTAATGTATAAATTTTGGAAATATTTAATGAATTTTAAAATGAACAGAAATTATGTTTTGCACGAAATGAAAATAAAAAATTCAAATCTTCCAGCGGTAAAATCCTACAATTCTAACCTAGTCGGGTCTCGAAAGTACAGACGAGAGAATGTTGTCACTTGGTCTCCTTGGCAAGATGTAAATGACAAACACGTTGATTACAAAAACACACACACGTTTATTTTTCATGATATATTTCTTTATTTTCTAATACCTAGACGGGTTACCCAGCCAAGATTAAAGAGCCCAGTCTGTCCTATTATTTACCCATAGATGGAGAGAGAGTAGTCGGGTGCACCTCTTTCCCAAGGGTATCATTGCTATTTGAAATGCAAACAACCACGTCTATGATTTGAACTCGGGTCGACAAGTTCTTTTTCTACGACTCTAAACATTACACCACACGCCTCCTTTCTTTCATTTATAAAACAATTACAATATCTCTTACAAGATATAATACAACACCCACCCACCCTCGGTTTCGATACAACCCCAAATTAATGGTCACTCTTTGGTTCCAGAATCCAACTAACTTTTCAAATCTAAGTAAAACTTCTCAATACAATGAGACCACATATAACCAATCAACGATTGCCCATATGATTTCCAACTGTCTCCCATGGTTGTCACAGGTTGATTGAACCTATGACCTGTGTCTGTCAATCACACCTCTGAAAATTACCGACAACATCTGCCAATAAGAACATACTTGTTACTGACACTACAACGCCATTACTGGTGTAGTGAGGTTGCGACTTTGTAAGAATAGTCTGGAGAATAACCAAACCAAACATGAGGAAGACAATGCAAGAATCTCGAGATAACAGTAATTATGAGACGGTGGTAATATCTGCTATCATGGAATTATGAAAAAATATATACAATATCCATAGATCAAAACTTGTAAAACAAGGATAGATTTTATTTTATATTCAGTATTGCACATACATAAGTACCTCCTTTTATTTTTTTTTATACAGCATTCAAATTTTTAACTAAAAATATGAAAATGTAGTGGTCCAAAAATAAATACAACTCTTATTTATACTTGTGCAATTCTATTATTGTTTATAGATATGTTGCAATTTTATTTTTGGTAACAAAGTTCCAATGCTGTAGAGTCTGGTAATAAATAATATATAATAATATCCGTTTTGACTCTAGAATGTTCCACTAAAAATAAAAATAAAAAATTGGTCTCTTTTCCAGAAAATAGCTTTTTATTTTAAAAATTGGTTGATGTGTATGTTGGTTGGTTGGTTGGTTGGTTGGTTGGTTGGTTAGTTGGAGTTACTGCATATCAACCCTTGTTGGGTCATTTCATGTGGAAGACATTTTGTTTTATTCATTCTTGGTAGGAATTTTTTAAATACATTTTTAGACGTCATTTTCTTCAATTTAACCCATAGTTGGGATCCTAACAGGTACTACCACTCTGGGTCAGTGTGGACCTAGGAATAATGGTGATGAAGGTTTACTCCACACTATACAGAGCTTCAGAATTGAAACTTCGCAATCACATTCAGTTTAACATCATACCAAGGACACTAAGACCCTCAGCCACCGCATCTAGCACATATATGATAAACGTATCTAACACATATATGATAAAAAGGGTTGGGGCTTGCCATAAGAGCAATAGGGTTTGGATAATCATATAGGTGTTAGGGTTATGGAGGCGCGTGGTCTAATGGTTAGAGTCGTAGGAAATGGACTCGTCAACGCGAGTTCAATTCCTGGACGAAGCTGTTGGAATTTTACATGGCGCTAATACCCTTGGAAAGGTATGAATCCAATTCTCCCTTCAGCTATGGGTAAATAGCAGGGCAGACTGGACTCTTTAACCATGGCTAGGTAACCAGTCTAGGAGAAGGAAGCATCCTGCTCGTGCAGAGGGGTTGGTAAATATATATAGGTGTTAGGGCTTGACGATTGATTGCAGTGGGCCTCTTTGGTCGCCAGCAACGGCCAACAGGTGGCCCCATTAAGGGTCTTACTCCTCTGCAGAGGTGCAGTCGATGTATTCTACAGCTTGAGCTGACTGGTTGGTTTATTTTTGGTAACAAAGTTCCAATGCTGTAGAGTTTGGTAATAAATATTATCTAATAATATCCATTTTGATTGTAAAATGTTCCACTAGAAATAATAAAAAACACTGGTATCTTTTGGAAAAAATAGCTTTTTATTTTAAGAATTGGTGGGTGTGTACTTGTATATGATTTTTTGTGGTTACTTTGTTTAATGGCATATCAACCTTCATGTGTTATTTAATGCCAAAGCTATCTTTGTAGAACAGTAATGGTAATATTTAACCCATAACTGAAGGAATCTGAGGTTTCATACCTTTCCTAAGGGTATTAGTCCGAGAGTTGAATGTAAGAGGATGACTGAATTTCGAACTCGTTTACTACGATTTGCAGTCCAGCACGTAAGCCATTACTACGGGAACTACCCATTCACTTGTTTATGGTGAATACTATATATATATATATATATATATATATATATATATAGAGAGAGAGAGAGAGAGAGAGAGAGAGAAATTCTCGTTAATTTTATATATATTTAACCATTTACAAATTATTTGTATTAGATAGGAATACATCATATCATGTATCCGTGTGCAAAGAATTAAGAAACTACACAAAAATGTTTAATGCAAACGTACAATGTATACAATTCCCTAACATCCAGGAATAAAATAACCCCAGACATGTTGGCATGCCGTTAAAAATCAACCAGCCAATGGAATAGATGAATCAATATTATTAGGAATTGCTTTTATAATGAGTCGGGTCGTATAGATATTATTATTATCTATATATTAATACTCGTGTTGCAAGATGATAATCGTACAGACCGTTATCATCTTGCAACACCCTCTGATTAAAAATCTGGTTGAAAATGAGACCGTACAAATACTCCAAAATAAATGCAAAATTGTAAATCCTGATTATCTTATGTTGTTTATCCACCAAACTAGTATTTCTTATGAGTACTGTCACCCCAGCTAAATAATGGACCGTTCCGTTTATATTATAAAGAAACGGAAGAGAAAGGACACGGTACACAGAAGAAATATGATAAGAAAGAAAGAAGGGGAAAGAGGGAGAGATGGGTTGAGTGCATGAAAGCGATAACACTAATCCGTTTCAATCAAACATGATGAAAACAAGGAAAGAAAGCAAAACGAGAGTGAGAGTGTTAAATCAAAATTATTATACTTTTTTTATCAAACGTTGTAAGCATTAAATTATCATACTGTGGTATATCCACAGGACCTACTAGTTATTATTATTATTATTATTATTATTATTATTATTATTGAATGAAGAACATAATTGTAGTAGTTGTAGTAGTAGTAGTGATGTTTATAACACAATAATGGCGTAATTGACTTTACAAATTGCAGCAATAATGGAGTAATGGTATTGACGTGGGTCGACACTGAAGCAATAATAGAAATCATTATTAAAAGTTTGGAAGAAAAAGACACGAACACAAAAAAGTGATGGGAATAAAAAATATTCTTTTAAGTTTAACAAAAAAAGGAAGAAATCTACCCAGCTGTCTTTTTTTCAACACACGGGCTGATAAAAAGCCAAAAGAAAAAAAAGGGTGGGAGGTTGGGAACAATAACAGTCATCCAACAAATGGGAAGGGTTTGTGGGGGGGTTGTAAATATACAGTATATATAAGAGCGACAATTTTGTTGAAGTGTCAGTCTAACTCACAAGATAACCACAAGCATCATGTCTCGCGTTGTATTTATCGTTCTTGGTTTGGTCATTCTTCAGACCATTGCTGCACAAAACCTTGGTAAGAATCAAACAAAATACTATTTATCAATTGTCACCAAAAAGAAACGGAAGATTATGAAAAAAAATTACTGCCTTATAAGACTCTATTATTTATAAAGTTTGCAGAGTGGCCTGTTGTCGGTATCGGCCAGACAGCGAGGGAGTCTATCCCCTTTTCGCTAGACTAAGTTTTTTGCTGAGGTCGAACGCCACACATACCGTCAGCTCCCCACTTTACCGCACAGATCAGATTATCCAATCTGTGTCCCTCACGCGCTGAGCTGGCGGGGACCGATATCGAAACAAGAACCTTGCATTTCCTATGCGGGTGTTCTACCGACTGAGCTAAAACAGGCCCTATAGTTTATCATTTGTTTCAACACTACTTTTATCTTTTTATTCATTCTTTTTTTCTTTTTCTTTTTTGAAATACTTTCTCATTGCGCCTATTCTAGCTTTTCTATCATCTGAAATAACCCCCTTTCGGTGAATGTAGGTACTTATAAGCACACCCTCCTTGGCATTTTCGCACTGGAATGTGACACAATGAAGGGGATCCAACAGAAAGCAGACATCCCGGGAGGGAGACTTTAGAAATATAGCTCAGCTCCGTCGGCACCCCTTTTGAGCAATAAAAATAGCTCTTGATCTTTTCGACCGGAAGGGGAAGATGCTGACAAGTGGTAACTCCAACCTCGTAAGCTAAGCTGATTTATTTCCGTACTACCCACCCCACGTGGCGTTACATTATTTTCGTAGGAAACGGAATCGATGACGTGAGTTCAAATCCTGGACGAGGCTGTTTACATTTCACATTTCACATATGTCCTAAATGTACCCCGCTTAAGAATTGTCTTAAAAATATGAAATTTTAGGGAGATATTAAGTGTGATATCTCCTCAGCCTTTCCTAAATGATTAATGACTTTGTAGAATAATCAAACTAAGTTCCAATTACCGTCGAATTGGTAAGACACGGCCATAAGTAGTCGTAACTGAATACAGACTTATTCGACCCTGCAGTAAACACACTGAGGGATCAGTATTCAATGTTTTGATTTTTAATAGACACACGTTTGTGAGTTGATATTTTGTTACGATTCTTCACAACATTTTAGTTCCGCTGTTGTATTGAGCGTAGTTTCAGTGTATATTCCTTGTTATATAAAGTTTCATTCATTTCTTGAAGTAAAAAGATTTGAGTATCAGTTTTCTTGTGGTAATTATGAACTTTAGTTGGCCAAATTCCTAGCATAAAATTGTGCGTGCGCATTATCTCCCTTAACAAATTTGCTTGTATAGTTTTTCTTATGAGATTTTCTTAAACAATTGAATGAATAAAAATACATTTCATTCTTATCAACACATTTTTGTTTGTCTGAAAAATGAATTTTTTTATTTCTCAAACAAACAAAAATGTGTTGATAAGACAGTGCACAACAAAAATATCATAAAATGTGTTCTTAATAACAATTAAGTTCATTTCAGATAATGCGTACGCACAATTTTATGCTAGGAATTTGGCCAACTAAAGTTCATAATTACCTTTCTTGTTGTCTGTTGATTCTTTAGTATTCCTTGAAGATTGTAATATCACACTAATTTATTACTGTATTTTAACCATTACTTTTTTATTTTCATTTTTTCAGTTAAACAAGCCGAAGAACTTCTTACAGAAGATGTTTTCCGTGTAAAACGTGATGAACAAGCAACTGCTGGTTAGTTTTTTGCCTTCCTTTTTTGTTTATATCCATTTCTTTTATTTTGGTGTATATTCATCTCATCTAATATTCTCTATAACATGGAGTCACATAGTGTAATAGGGAAGTTAGAATCGACCCGGGTTCAAATCATGGACAAGGCTGTTTGCATTTTACATAGGGCTAATACCCTTGGGAAAGGTTTGAATCCAACTACTCCCCTCCAGCTAGATAGGACAGACAGAGTGTTTTAACTTTAGCTACGTAACCAGTCTAGGAGAAGGAAAATTTTTATTTCAAACCTGTTAAACTCCGCATGAGAAATTGACCATGTGTCGCATCCTGCTCGTGCTGATGGGTTGATAAATATATAACATACTTTTAAATAGGGATATACATATATTATTGCCGTATAGTATACTTAACTTTTCTATAAAGTATAGATTTGAGTATACCCGTGGTTGTATACTCATCTTGTCTCGTAGCTTATCTTGTACTTCTTCTTAGCTCGTTATAATTGGTTCTGGACTTGTTTCTTTTTCTTAACATTCTTCTTCTTCATTCTGGGTGACTCAAGACTTTCTTTTTGGTGAGCTCGCATTTTATTACAAGTCCCAGAATCAACTGAACCGTGCGTACAATAATTTGGCTAATTGAACGAGAGCCGCCATTTGCAATCTGTATCGTTCAACGGTTTCCCAAAGACTAATTATCTAAAGTTATTTCCCACTGTTCGTACTCACGACCGGAAGCGTAGGCCAATAACAGAGTTAAGGAATGTCCATCATCTCTCTTGTATCTTTTCCATTAACTGTTATTTCAAATTCGAATAAATACACTACACTAACCGTGCATAATTGATAGGATACCCATCAATTATGCAACAATTTTACTCTAGTGAGTTTTAAATTGCGGATTTTCACTTAAGTATGAGTAACACCTTGTCTCTTCGGATCTCCAGGATTCTTCTAATTAACCTAACTGATATTAACAGTGCTGTGGTCAGAATCGTATTAATTCTTTCTTTTATCTCCAGTCCCTTTCAGGCATTTAAAACACATTCCAATTAGTATCACTGTCACCCTTACATTCCACTGCTTCTTTGGCCCTCTGGCAAGATCCCTGTATTTGAAACTCCTTTGACCTTCTTTTATGGTCCGCTAGAATGACAAAATTCATGAAGTCTTTTCTATTTGTTGATTAACTCTGCCTGGTCTTCTGGCCGGGATTTTGTGATCTGTTTATATCTCAAAGCCCACTTTGCATATACTACTCGTTAGTATGGCGAAACTACAGTCTCTTGTACAATTCTTAGTGGATCACCTTTCTCACCCAGTCACGTCTAATGTACCAGTTTTCTACATTCGCTTACTATTATCTTTTTAAACTTCCAACTTCCTTAGTTTTTATACATTAGACTTACCTTTTAGAAAGATGACTCACCTGAGATATTATGCGGATGAAAAGGATTATTATGATCGAAAAGAATTTTGTTATTATTATTCCATTCAGAAGAAAGATACGTGTAGAAAACAAAAATTTTTAAGAGTTGCATCTAACTTCTTTTTGTTTTGTTTTTGTTGTTTCCTTTTTTTTTTTTTCTTTTTCTTTTCTTTTTTTTTTTTTTTTTTTTTTTTGTCTTTGTTCAGTTTTATCCTAGCTAAGATCTGCAGCACTAAATTTTAGTCCATACTTATCCATATCTCTTAGATTGTTTTCATTAAATCGTCAAATATTATTATATACCCCTTTACATGGACATGCAAGTGTGGGGCGCCCAGCAAGGACCTACATTGACCAGCCATGTGAAGATGCTGGCTGCTCCGCAGAGGAACTCCCAGGTGCAATTAATGATAGGGAAGGTTGGCGAAAGATTATCATGGATACCCGTGCTGCAGGCGCGACATGATGATGATGATATACCCCTTTACATTGAGTATATAATTGGCGAGAGAGATGGACTGGATTTTTACTTTTCTGCTTCTTGCTTATTCGGCGGCCATTTTCATTTACGCTGATTTATCCGGGAATATTCTATTTTTTGTTCGAGCCGAGGGTCTGCTTATTTCTTGTTTAATAATTAATAATCAAGACTTTGTTGGGTTGTTTTTAATCTTTATTACAAAGACCCCAGCCCAAAAGAATTCTCGAACCGCGCGGTGAGAGCAACATATTGAGAGCGAGGAAGCCTTGCGTCCGTTCCTATTGGTTTTCTGCCGGCGGCTGCTACTAAACCTAATTTTCTTTCACGCGCTTCTATTGGCGGGTTTTAGAGGGATCAAGTAGAGGTCATCATCTGCCAATCATAACGATAGAGAGTAATTTTCCTTTCACCCCGCCAATTTTGAATTTTCCGAACTTCGATTCAAAATTTTGCCACACTTATATAATTCATATGCTACCCATAAATTATGTAATGGGGTGATAGAATTATTATAACTCATTTATGTAAATATGCTAATTAGAATCATTTCCTTCTTCCTAAATAGAAGTATCAATATGATCATGGACTTCTATTACAACTCGAACCCAATCGGTTCGCAGCTGGTCTAGCAATGATATAAATATTGCTGATACATTTACAAAAGTGGTTGAATGCATGAGTGTAATATCCATTAAAGAAAATTCGCTGAAAAATAATTTTCATTTACTTACTTTTATAATTATTACACTGGTCTACGATGTTTTCAAGGTCGAATAGATAATAACTGATTATAACCGGGGTTTTTTTTACGTTGAATCCAAATATCAGACTCATTTTTTTCTAATCAGATCAATTTTTTAAGATACAAGCTCTTACTTGAAATGTATTGAACAGTATTATAGGCGTGACATGTAGAGTTCACGGGCGTTTGAACAAGTGTTATTATGTTGTGAAGTATTCAAGCACATCTTAAAAACCACACCTGACTAAACACAATGAATGATGTTTCTGAATTCAGCATAAAATGGCGATCAGTTATCATTTGATAAACCTTTGACCTTTGGAAAAAAACTTAACGCAGGCCAGTGTTATCAATATCATTGTTGCCATTAGTTACCAATATTTATTCACAATGGTTCATCAATCTGTATTTTAAACATTCTTTCTTTTCTTTCTTTCTTTTACTCTAGTTCAACAAGCCGAAGTACTTCTGACTTCCGAAAGAGTGGCCCGAAGCACCAGTAAGTTTTAAAGGATATCCTGTTTTCTTATTAATCGTTACTAGCAAACGGAGGCGCCCTCCACCGGGCGCAAGTATTTAAGTTTTAATGTAATAAAATATTATATTGAATTAGAAATACTAACTAAACTAAATAAGAACGAATATTAAAAAATATTAGACTTATTTTTATGTTATTTTAATTAATTTCGATATAAAATTTGAAAAAGGATTGCTTTTAATACGTTTGAGAATAACATGATAGTATTAGAAATCAATAACAGTAAATAATCATTTATTAAACCCGGTTTTGCTAAAATAATTATGCAAATTATTCCCACCATATACTATGTAAATCTTTATTGCCCTTATGGCAAGCCTCCAACCCTTTTCATATATGTGCTAGAAGGCGGTGACTGATGGTATTAATACCCCGTGTATGACGTTATACTCTCTGGTGGTGAGGTTCCAGTTTGTAGAGTACCTCTTGATCCCTATTACTCCCAATTCCACTCTGACCCGGAGTGGTAGTATATGTTAAAGTTCCATCTATGGATTAAATGGAAAAACATGAGTTTTTAAAAAATGTTTTTAAAAAATCGAGTTTCAAAGAATTGAGGACTCATCAAGAATGAATAAAATAAAAACGTCTTCGGCATGAAATGACCCAATAAAGGTTGACATGCCTTAAAACCCAACCAGCCAACAAAGCAAAACAAGAAAAATGGCCGAAGGTAGTGAACCGTCACTACACTTTATTCTCAACTTAAAGGCGGATAAAAGAAAATATCATTATCCGGACAAAGTCAAATATAATTTCTATTATATATTAATACTCTTGTTCTTAATCTTCCAACCGTTATCATCTTGCATCACCCTCTGGTTAAAAACGAGACCGTCCAAATCGTCCAAATGAAATGCAAAAATGTAAATCTTGATTATCTGGTGTTTCTTATCCACCGAATTCTTATAAGCGTCGTCAGCTCAGCTAAATAATGGACCATTCCGTTTTTATTATAAGAAAGAAAGCGAAGAAAATGAATGCTCCATAGAAAAAATAGAATAAGAAAGAAAGAAAGAAAGAAAGAAAGAAATGGGAAGATATAGAGAGGGGTTGAGCGCGTGGAAGCGATACCACTAATCTTTTCAATAAAAGATAATGAAAAGACGAAAAGAAGCAAAAAAGAAAAAAAGTGGGTGAGAGGGAGTTAAATCAAGATTATTATACTTTTTACATATTGAACTATATCGCAATAGCTCTTAAGTAAACATATCAAATGTAATCATTAAATTATCATACTGTGTTATATCAACAAGTCCAACTAGTTTCAAATAATTCCTTCTTTTTAATTACAGGTGGGGGTGGGTTCTATACTACCAGATTCGGCTAGTCCTCTAATTTTTTTTCTTCTTGCAGATTTGGGTACTATCTTACAGAAAAGATACGGTAATAGTTTTTCTTCTTTTTTTAAACTTTATTAACTCTTTAATGTCTAAGGAAAAATTCAGCCTTCAAGTGTCTAAATTTAAGCATTTAATTCTACACTAGAATGTTCGCTAGTGGCCAAAATAAAATGCGGGCTTTTTGGAAATGAAAACAAACATTTATTAATCTGACACAATTAAACAACACTTGATATTATTAACAATGGAAAAGATCTTAAAAGTAACTCCGAGAATCATGCTTGTTTAATATTTGATTGAGAAATAGAAAAATAGGTTATGAATTTTTGACCCTTAGAACCCGAACCCTCTACGGTCGAAAGATTGATGAAAATGTTAAATGTTTTAATCTGTTGTTACACATACTAGCATGAATATACACCCTCCACAGGGCATGAGTATTTAAGTCTTAATGTAATTAAATATATTAAATTAGAAAGAATGATTAAATTAAATAAGAACGCGTATAAAAATACACTTATTCTAATTATATTCTAAATGGTTTCTCTATAAAATCATTTATTTAGTACGTTGGAGAATAAAACAATAATTAGGATCATTAACACCAAGTAGTTATTTACTTAACCAGGTTTTGTTAAACCCAGTATGTAAATTAACCCAACCCTATATTATGTAAACCTTTATTTCTTCGTGATATATAAGACACATAGCAGGATTTTAAAAACACAGATATCATGGAATGTTTTGAAGTAAATTTGACTCAGATTTTCAAAGATACATCGTTAATAAATAAGATATATTCTATGTATTAAGGATTTTGACTATAGATTAAATACTCATATATAAACTTACGCCATTTCTGAGGGTCTCATGACGTAAGCAATGACGTAGCTTCAGTTACATACAGGCAGATCCCGAATCTTCATTATAATAAGATATATATTGGAGGTGTGTGGTGTAATGGATACGACGAAACGAGTTCAAATCATGGACGAGGCTGTTTGCAATTCACATAGCGCTAAAACCAACTATTCTCCTTCCAGTTATGGGTAAATAGTAGGACAGACTGGGATCTTTAACCAAAGTTGATTGCTCTACTATTAATTAAATCGATTATTTAATGTTAATTTTTTGTTTTCCTCAAAAAATAGTAACATAATGAGCATCAGTAAAAAGAGCAAAATAATATTACAGTTGTAATAAATTTTTTACACATTTTAAACATATATTAGCCCAAAATTTGACGAAATCCGAAGTTGTAAGTAAATTTAACAAAACACGTTATTAAAAGTTACAAAAAAGACTGATAACGTTTTCTTCTTAGAAATCTATAACACAAAACATTAAATATACTATGTACAGAAAAAGTATTAGGTTGTTGAGATTTTATTCAAATGAAATCTTGTTTTCCTTTTTTTTCCCCAAACACGCAGAAAAATGCGCTAAAAATCTTGTGTTATTCTGTTTACAAAAATAATCGAGAAATGTTAAAAACTACGATGCTGCAGATTGATAAACAAAAAATTACCAAAAATCAGGGAATTATCTGATTTTAATAAAATGTTTGATTTTTTTTTTTTTTGATGGGGGGGGGATGAATTCTTTCTTTTAAATTTTTGAATCGTTTCAGTTAAACTGATTCAATCGAAATGAATCGAAATTCTATAAAAATGAATATAACCGTTCACTCCATCCATATGAGCCAAAATTTATATACCTAATTAATAGATAAAATTCATTTAAAATATAAATCGCATAATTTTAAGTTTTAAATTTCATATTTTTAGATTCTAAAAACAAATATTTATTCAATAATAAGCTTACTTTAGTATGGTGATGTAATAATTAATTAAAAATTTTCAATTTAAAATTTAGGCCCTCCCCTTTTCAACATAACAAACATCAATGTATATTTTTTCACTGATATTCTAAAAGGTTATATTTTTCATTTTAAAAAACAGAGTAAAAAACTCAAAAACTTTTTAGTTTTTTAATTTTTTTTTACATTTAATTTTCAGATTTTCGGTACTTATTTTCTACCCAAATCGCTTCTTTAAATATTTTTCTATTAACACCTTCGGTCTTTGATCTTTTTATTCATATTGTAATTAGTTTCAATTATATATAACCCCACACAAATATTTTGAGCTCCAAAAATAAGGGGGGGGCAATTTAAGTAACCTGAAAAAAGATCAGAAAGTTTTTTTAACAAAATGACTTATTCAGTATAAAAATTCATTTATTGATAAATCAACACTGAAAATTTCATTAAAATCGAATTATTCCCTGATTTTTGGTATTTTTTATGTTTTTCATCAGAGATGTTGATTTGATTTTGTAAAATACGTCTATGACGTCATAACTGTTGGTCCCTAATGTTGATAACACAACAATCATTTTTTCTTCTTCTTTTTTTTATCTAGAAAGTAAGAGCAAACGTGCTGCCCCACGTAAGTTTTTAGTTTTCTATTTCTTTTCATTTTGTTTTAGTTTTAGGTTTTTTTTGGGGGGGGGGGTGCATTTGTACCTCAAACTTGGTTGGCTGGTTGGATTTTACGGCATATCAACTCTTGTAGGACTATTTTATTATATTTTATTCATTCTTGATAGGTACTCAATTTTTTAAAAACTCAATCTCTTAAACACATTTTAAACTCGCGTTGTTCCATTTAACCCATAAATGGTATCCTAACAGGTACTACCACTCTGGGTCAGAGTGGACCTGGGAGTAATGGTCATTCCTCAGTGCTCAAGAACTGGAACTACACGATGAGTTTAACGTCATACCCAGGACATTAAAATCCTTAGCCACCGGCTTCTCGCACATATATGATAAAAAGTGTTGGAACAATCGTATAGGTGATAGGGCTTGACGTGACCAGTCGATTGATTCTGAAAGTTTGTGTTTCAAAAGAAGATCCTCTTGAAAAGAAAATTGTGGATGTCGCAAAATATTACGACGAACAAAACAGCTTAAATTCTAGTGGCAGTGACTTGAAATAATGTACTAATCATTTCTTAGTTTGACACAGGGACAGCAGTATGGAGCACTCAGTGAGAATAATCGAACTCGTTGAGGCTAGTCTATCTTGCCAACCATTACACAATACGAGGTACATAGAATTATCTATATATAGTTATTAAATAAGCTTTGCTGTGTTCGACACAAGACCAGTAGTATGGAGTGCTCAAAGAGAATAACCGAACTCACTAACAATGGTTCGCAAACCATTACACCATGACTGATGTACAAAAATGATTTAGTCATTTATTACGATTAACACTATTTGGCGCAGGATCTGTAGTATGAGGTACCCAGTGAGAGTCAAACTCATTAACAATGGTCTACTAACCTAGCTCGATAACCATTACATCTTGTAGCCTTTGATTAACTTTGCTTTTCAAACGGGTTTTGATTAACTTTGATAATGATAGTTTAGACAAATAATAAACAGCCTTGATAATGGTTCAGAAAAGAACCAAAAGTACTTGGTTTTATAATAATAACTCTTTCGGATAACGCATTAATGTCTTTCAAGATGATGACATCAAAAAATTGATAAAAAAAACAAACTTGAAAGCAATAAGAATGCTATTTTTTAACCAAGTTTATTTGATATATATATATATATATAAGTAAAGTAAAGTCGTCGGGGCGGCCTAAAGACGGTATCAGCCAGTCAGCGAGGGAGTCTATCCCCTTTTCAATAGCGCTAGACCAACGAGATTGTTTTAGCATCTGAGGTGGAGCGCCACACCTACCATCAGCTCCTTACTTTATCGCACAGATCCCTGTGCTACTCATACGCTGAATTGGTTGGGACCGGTATCGAACTAGGAACCTTGTGGTTTCTAGCCGAACGCTCTACCGAGTGAGCCAACCCGGCCCCTCGTGAAGAAAGGAAGTGAATCCGACGGTATATAGTATATTAGGAAAAATGAAAAAGCACAGGTTTAAATGGGTTAAGTGGTGAGTTTATTGGCCGACGCTGCAGTGTTTCGATCTATTAATTAGATCATCTTCAGGGCATTTGTTGGTATATGGAAGGTGATAAAAAATTATTATTTACGAGTGGTAGTTATTGTTATTCAGTCTGTTTAAAAAATTTGAGGTTTGAAAATGTGTGTGTGTGTGTGTGTGTGTGTGTGTGTGTGTGTGTTAATTTCTAACACTACTTTATGTTTTATGTTTTATCTTTCACTTCTGTTGCAGGACGTGCCATTTACAGTCAACCTGGAGCAGGTAAATACTTTTTTTTCTTTCTTTCTTTCTTTTTTTTCTTTTTCGAATATATTTTAAAGATTTATGACTAATTCCCGGAGGCTCACGTAGCGTAACGGTTATCGTTGTATTAAATTGATTCAGTGACCAAAGTTAAATCCGAGGACCCGACTGATTGATGAATCAATCCTCTCTCTCTCTCTCTCTCTCTCTCTCTCTCTCTCTCTCTCTCTCTCTCTCTCTCTCTCTCTCAAGGAATGTTAGTTTTGCTCAAAAACTTGTTCCCATACTTTGACCGCTTGACGCCGCCCGATCTTTACCTTAATCACGGTTGCCAACCTGAAAAAATAAAAACTAGTCTCATTTCATTCTAAACAGATTTCAGATTGTTCTCTCTCTCTCTCTCTCTCTCTCTCTCTCTCTCTCTCTCTCTCTCTCTCTCTCTCTCTCTTTACGGGCAAATAGTAAAAAAAAGTATTGGCTTTTTAACCTTATAGGAAGGCAAACTGGTCTAGGAGATGGAAAACATTTTGGCGACGAGGATTAGCTAAGATAATGTGTCTGAATAATCAAATAACAACGTTGAAGTCCGGAAGAAAGGTTAACATAGGTTTATCACCTTTGACACAAAAGATTATAAATCAGATAGAGTCCAACGCGCAGCTCTTTAACAAAAGTAATTAAATCTTTGACTAGCTATTATTATTCGTCTAATACTTTCGTGTAGTCTATATTATTTATGTATTTCGTTGGACGAGTCCAACTTCTTGTAGGGGAAAATATCTTCTCTTAAAACACCTATGATGACAGAGCCGAAATATTTCAGGCTATATAAAATGATACACAACTTAAAAATGTTTGAATATGAACACTTTAGATGTTATTTGTCTGTATTTTTTTTTTATTAGACTTGATGTGAATAATTTCGATTTTTTGAACTGTTGTCCTCATCTTTATTGAGGTATATATAAACACAACGTTTCAGTCGCTTTATCCTCCAACCTCCTTCATGTGTTCCCTATGTATCCCAGTATAGTAATAGTTGATTACAGTTGATATAGAGTATAGTTGATCAACTGTCAAACTATTAAAAATGATTTCCCAGGTTGGATCATTAGTATACTCAATATACATACAACAATAAAGATGAGGACAACAGTCCGAAAAATCAGCTTTATATGTGTACTGATGAACAAACGCCTTTCATTTTATATTATTTTATTTCAGAACCCATGCAAATCAAGATTATGTCTCTTAGTAAGTTTATTTTTATGTTATTATTACCGCAAAACAAACACCATTCTTAGCACGAATTACAGTAGCCTACGAAAAGTTTATTTTCTAAAAAGATTTTAAAGATATGTGCAAATAGAATTATCATTACATCAACACCAATTCTTGTTGTGTTACAATAACATACATACAAAAAGTATTTCATTATGATATAGGTTCTTAAAGCATTATAGTATATTTCTATCACTTTCAGAAATGGCTTCTAAATGGTGCTTATTTATTCATAAAAAAAAAGCTTTCAGTTTCTCTTTTGATTTAATGCTATAAATCCAATCAATCATAATTTGTTTAAGTAAATTCGAAGAGATTAGAGCAGAAGTAAAAGGCAGTCAATAATATTACACAATATACAAATTCTATATTTCTGACCCGCTATAGCAATTCAGCCATATTGAAAATGTACCTCTCTCTCTCTCTCTCTAAAAAAAAAAAAAAGAAAAGATTATTATTTCGCCCTTTTCATCTTAAAATAAGTTAGAATTATCCAAAATCTAAACCTATGCCCCCCACCAACTATAATTGGCCATTTCCCGGCGAAACAGTAAAGATTCAGTCAGTCAGCCTGACACCAGTCAAGTTGTACACGAGAAATAAACTACAAAGTTTAATTATCTAATACCAACCCAACATAAATAAACAAGTGTCCTTTTCGTTCGCATAGACACACTGCTTGCTCTTCCTTGACGTTGTTTCAACACAGCAATGGCCTTCTTCATTAAATTTCTCGACAATATTATTAACCGTTTGATGATTAACCTGCAAAAACCTAGGTGTATTTCTGTATTTAACTTGCCACAATCGATACCATCCTATTATTTGCCCTCGTTGAAATTGCTGTAATCAAGGGTGGCTAAAAACTTATCATAGCCCACTGTATAATTATCAACAGACCTTTCGCAAAATGCTGCTAAGGGCAGGGGGGGACAAGTTCTTTGATTTATATAATACATCTACTGTTATTCTACAATTATGGTTTTGGCATTAACTAACCATGAAAGTTGATATGCCATTAAAAACTATGAATTACCTAGATCTCCTCGGTTGTAGTATGTGACACGGGATCTTTTGAATGGAGATTCCATGGGCGTGAAACAGGATTCTTTTTAGGGGCATTACAAATAATTTTTCCAAATATTATCCTTCATCTTCCTAATTCTGCTTTTCATCACAACTAACTCGGATCTTCACATTTCTTTGTTATAATATTATAAATTTTTTTTTCTAAATTAAAATCTCATCTGAAAATGTTTTAAACTTGTCATTTTCTTTTCTTTTTGTAGATTAATTTGGATTTCTTCTGACAACACCAATGTCGTCTAAGCCAAGATTATAAAAGAAATGTCGAAATAAAAGAAATATTAAAAATTATTTGTATCGTTTTTGTCTTTTGTTGAAATACAATTTATAGAAAACTAGAATCGGCTACCCGGCATTGCCTAGGTAGATAGGAGGATAATAAAAAAGTTAGTCTCGCAGATCCATTGATTGTTTTGATCTTACAAAATTGAGTTATGTTTTAATCACGAACACCACCAATGACTTTTCCTTTTCTTACTATTCAAATTCTAATTTTTAAATATATTTCCAGTCATGAATAAAATCTTAATTATTTTTGCACAGAAAGCAAGCTCTGGTGATAGTGAATGTGTATATATATTTCCATTGTTAATTGTTTTATTTTCATAGTTTACTTCGACACACATACACACACACATACATACATACATACAAACAAATACTCTTTTTATATGTATAGATAGATAAATGTTTGGTAATTTGAAAACCTCACCAAGACTCAGACCGGGAGGGGGGTAAGTGTCTTGTACTACCACAGGAATATTCGTAAGGGGAGTCCCCACGGTGTAATGAATAACATGCTGGCTGTGACATCGTAGTCAGCGAGTTCGAATTCTAGTGTACAATTTAAGACTAATACTCTTGGGAAAGGTATGAAATCCTTCATTCCTACATCTATTGAGTTTAATAGTACCACTAATGTTCTATAAAGATGACGTTGGCATTAAAAAAAAAGTCACGACTCCGAGTTTCACTTTGCCGATCCTCAGGTAAGCTAGTATTCAACACGTTCCAAGAGTTAGTACTCAAGATGCGTTGAATCTACCATTGGACAAGAAAAACAGGAATGCTAGTTTTGCTCAAAAACTTGTTCCCATACTTTGACCGCTTGACGCCGCACGATCTTTACCTTAATCACGGTTGCCAACCTGAAAAATAAAAACCAGTCTCATTACATTCTAAACAGATTTCAGATTATTTCTCTCTCTCTCTCTCTCTCTCTCTCTCTCTCTCTCTCTCTCTCTCTCTCTATCCTGAATGAATGAATGAAATATTAGAATTGCTTTTCTTCTTTTCGGTGGGTTCCCTTTTATTAAATGCTGTACTGCAATTAACAAAATAACTCTTTGAATATGGACGTCATGTTGGTAAGTTACGAACTTAATTCCACATAAAATGAGACATACCTTATCTCCAATAAACGCAGGTATTTATTTTCATATCAAAAACATGAGGACGACTTTTTAAGACGTGGGTAGCGTTCATTTTATTAACAGGGGCTAAAAAAAGAAAAGGCTAAGGGCAGATAACCTGATTTCTATACACAAAAATCGGATACAGGGCAAATAATTCTGATCCGTCAATTACCGTATTTGACGGCATATAAGACGCACGGGCATATAAGACGCAACCCCCCTATTTCAGCAGGTCAGATTCAGGAAAAAACAGTTTTTAGTCTATTTAAGCATATATTGTTGAAAACAGTCTAGCTGTACATTAGACAAGCAGAAACATAGCTGTATATAAGCAATTTGGCAGTACAGGCAAGCACTAAGTATACACAAGACATTTCAATAACAGGAAATAATAATAATAATAATAATAATAATAATAATAATAATAATAATAATAATAATACGGAAGGTTTCAAACTTCACCTACGATGTATAAGACGTAGGGTAATTTTTTAGCGAAAATTTTCGAAAAAAAAGTGCGTCCTATATTCCGTCAAATACGGTACTATCTGTGAGTTTTACCAAGTACTGACTAAAGTGACTATCAACATGTCATCCGTCTTTTTATTTTAAATCAATATTATTCCCTTCTCAGAGTGTGATAGATTATCTACCACTAATGACCATAAACTGAGACTGTATTCTTTTCGTTTTTTTTGTTTCTTTTTTGTAATACTTTCTCATTGCGCCTATTCTAGCTTTTCTATCATCTGAAATAACCGCCTTTCGGTGAATGTAGGTACTTATAAGCCCCCCCCCCCCTGCAAGGTGGCACTGGAATGTGACACAACGTAGGGGATCCAACAGAAATCAGACATCCCGGTAGGGACACTTTTAAAAATATAGCTCAGCTCCGTCGGCATCCACAGTATATCCGCAGGACCTGTTAGTTATTATTCACGGGTCGTATAGATATTATTATTATCTGTATATTAATTCTCGTGTTCCTTAATTGTACGACAGTTATCATCTTGCAACACCATCTGGTTGAAAATGAGACCGTACAAATACTCCAAAAAGAAATGCAAAATTGTAAATCCTGATTATCTTATGTTGTTTATCCACCAAACTATTATTTATTATGAGTATCGTAACCCCAACTAAATAATGGACCATTCCGTTTATATTATAAAGAAACGGAAGAGAAAGGACACGCTACAAAGAAGAAATATGATAAGAAAGAAAGAAAGAAAGAATGGGAAAGAGGGAGAGAGGGTTTGAGTGCACGGAAGCGATAACACTAATCTGTTTCAATCAAACATGATGAAAACAAGGAAAGAAAGCAAAACGAGTGTGAGAGTGTTAAATCAAAATCATTATACTTTTTTTTTATCAAACGTTGTAAGAATTGAATTATCATACTGTGGTATATCCACAGGACCTGCTAGTTATTATTATTATTATTATTATTATTATTATTATTATTATTATTCAATGAAGAACATAATTGTAGTAGTTGTAGTAGTAGTGATGGTTATAACACAATAATAGCGCAATTGACTTTACAAATTTTATCACTAATGGAGTAATGGTATTGACGTAGGTCGACGCTGAAGCAATAATAGAAAGCATTATTAAATGGTTGGAAGAAAAAGACAACGAACACAAAAAAGTGATGGGAATAAAAATATTCTTTTAAGTCTAACAAAAAAAAAGAAAGAAATCTACCCAGCTGTCTTGTTTTCAACACACGGACTGATAAAAAGCCAAAGAAAAAAAAAGGGTGGGAGGTTGGGAACAATAACAGTCATCCAAGAAATGGGAAGGGTTTGTGGGGGGGGTTGTAAATATACAGTATATATAAGAGCGACAATTTTGTTGAAGTGTCAGTCTAACTCACAAGATAACCACAAGCATCATGTCTCGCGTTGTATTTCTCGTTCTTGGTTTGGTCATTCTTCAGACCATTGCTGCACAAAACCTTGGTAAGAATCAAACAAAATACTATTTATCACTTGTCGCCAAAAAGAAACGGAACTTTACGAAAAAGATTATTTCTTTATTTACGACTTGATAAGACGTTTCTCTATTATTTATTAAGTTGGCGGTGTGTCCTATTGTCGGTATCAACCAGACAGCGAGGGAGTCTATCCCCTTTTCGCTAGACTAATAAGATTTTTTGCTGAGGTTGAACGCCCACACAGATCAGATTATCCAAACTGTGTCACTCACGCGCTGAGCTGGCGGAGACTGGTATCGAAACACGAACCTTGCATTTCCTAAGCGGGTGCTCAACCGACTGAGCTAAAACGGGACATATGATTTATAATTTGTCTCAACTCTATCTTTTTATTCATTCTTTTTTTTTTTTTTTGTAATACTTTCTCATTGCGCCTATTCTGGCTTTTCTATCATCTGAAATAACCCCCTTTCGGTGAATGTAGGTACTTATAAGCCCACCCTCCTCAGCATTGTGGCGCTGGAATGTGACACAATGTAGGGGATTCAACAGAAAGCAGACATCCCGGGAGTGACACTTGAGAAACATAGCTCAGCTCCGTCGGCATCCCTTTTGAGCAATAAAAATAGCTCTTGATCCTTTCGACCAGAAGGGGAAGATGCTGACAACAGGTAACTCCAACCTCGTAAGTTGAGCTGATTTATTTCCGTACTACCCACCTCACGTGGCGTTAAATTATTTTCGTGGGAAACGGAATCGACGACGTGAGTTCAAATCCTGGACGAGGCTGTTTACATTTCACATATGTCCTAATGCCTTTGGGAGGAGCATGACTCCATCTATTCTTCCTCCCGCTAGCTATGGGTAAATAAATAGAACAGACTGGGTTATTTAGCCATGGCACGTCAACCTGTTTAGGAGAAGGAAAACTTTGAATTCAAACTAAATGTACTCCGCTTAAGAATTGACATTGTTTTTACAACCTGCGTATGGGGGAGTGGTTTGGTTAAATAAATGCCAATGGATGTGTGTTCCAAGTATGAGGAGCAAGAGTAAAAAGATATGAATGTTTAGGGAGATATTAAGTGTGATATTGGTCGAATTGGTAAGACACGGCAACAAGTAGCCGTAACTGAATACAGACTTATTCGACCCTGCAGTAAACACACTGAGTGATCAGTATTCAATGTTTTGATTTTTAATAGACACACGTTTGTGAGTTGATATTTTGTTACGATTATTCTCAACATTTTAGTTCCGCTGTTGTATTGAGTGTAGTTTCAGTGGATATTCCTTGTGGTATAAAGTTTGATTCATTTCTTGAAGTAAAAAGATTTGAGTATCAGTTTTCTTGTTGTCTGTTGATTCTCTAGTATTCCGTGAAGATTGTAGTATCACACTAATTTATTACTGTATTTTAACCATTACTTTTTATTTTCATTTTTTCAGTTAAACAAGCCGAAGAACTTCTTACAGAAGATGTTTTCCGTGTAAAACGTGATGAACAAGCAGCTGCTGGTTAGTTTTTTGCCTTCCTTTTTTGTTTATATCCCTTTCTTTTATTTTGGTGTATATTCATCACATCTAATATTCTCTATAACATGGAGTCACATAGTGTAATAGGGAAGTTAGAATCGTAGGAAATGGACTCATCGACCAGAGTTCAAATCCTGGACAAGGCTGTTTGCATTTTACATAGGGCTAATACCCTTGGGAAAGGTTTGAATCCAACTACTCCCCCTCAGGTATGGATAGATAATAGGACAAACAGAGTGTTTTAACTTTAGATACGTAACCAGTCTAGGAGAAGGAATTTTTTTTATTTCAAACCAGTTAAATTCCGCATGAGAAATTGACCATGTGTCGAATCCTGCTCGTGCTGATGGGTTGATAAATATATAACATACTTTTAAATATGGTTATACATATATTATTGTCGTATAGTATACTTATCTTTTCTGTAAAGTACAGATTTGAGTATACCCGTGGTTGTATACTCATCTTGTCTCGTAGCTTATCTTGTACTTCTTCTTAGCTCGTTATAACTGGTTCTGGACTTCTTAAAATTCTTCTTCTTCATTCTGGGTGACACTGGGACGTCTATTTGTTATTTAGTTTTTGATTATTAACTCAAGACTTTCTTTTTGGTGAGCTCGCATTTTATTACAAGTCCCAGAATCAACTGAACCGCACGTACAATAATTTGGCTAATTGAATGAGAGCCGCCATTATCAACCCGTCTCGTTCAAGAGTTTCGCAAAATCTCGTTATCTAAATTCATTTCCGTCGGTTCGTACTCCCGACCGGAAGTGTAGATCAAAACAGGGTTAAGGAATGTCAATCATCCCTTTTGTATCTTTCCATTAACTGTTATGCTACCCATAAATTATGTAACAGAGTGATAGAATTATCATAACTCATTTATGTAAATATGCTAATTAGAATCATTTCCTTCTTCCTAAATAGAAGTATCAATATCATCATGGACTTCTATTAGAACTCGAACCCAATCGGTTCGAAGCTGGTCTAGTAATGATATAAACATTGGTGATATATTTACAAAAGTGGTTGAATGAATGAGTGTAATATCCATTAAAGAAAATTCTGTCATGAATATGTAGATAAGAGTATATTTACTACTGTTAAATTTTAAAATGAAAGAGAGAAGAACAAAACCAGTTAGGGGGGCAATTAAGAGAAAAGAAATATATTGAATTCCAATTACTACCCCTACTAACTAAGCATCATAACACCACCCCCTAACACCGGTGTCCTAACCAGCCACGAACTCTGGTGACCCGTTTCCCTACCCCGTCACCCGTAGTCAAAATCTTAAGTACACTACGACCCCGAAAGCATAACGGTAGCGTCTCGATAAGAATTTCCCGCCCATTTGTGAAAAATATACTTTTATAGACACAAGCCCCGCAGATTTCAAGACGATCAGACGTCGAAGAAACCTCGCCGCTACTATGAGATTGATGGAAGAAATGCCTCAACTGAAATATGATACAGAGAAAACTCTAAACCTTTAAAATACATATCGAGTGACTTTGAACTTCCCACTATTCATTAAGGAGATATTACAAATTATTTGTGGAAAAGAAAAAAAAGAAAAAACCTAATAACGTGGCATAACGAATTATAAATGAGAGACGGAAAAGGAATATTAAAGAGATCTCTTCTATGAAAGTAAGTCTCACATTGTTCCAGTATTTTGTATTATTATATCTGACCATATATCTTCATGGACATTTTCTGATATGGACTTTTATTCTACTGTTCGGATATTTTGATATCATGATTTAATGAACTCTTCACTCTTTGAACTGTGAAACAATATCTTATTATAATGGAGATTGTGGGTTTGTCTGTCTGTAACCGAAACTATATTATTATACAAGTCATAATTCCCTTTGTTATTTACATCACATTCTCCATGATTTTATTTTTTATTTAAAACCCAATTATTAATAAAATTGTTTTACATCATTAATACTGTTGACCATATCTACATCCTAATAACATGCAATTGTATTTATATATACAACAAAATAGCGTATTACAGTGTGAATGGGAAGTCTAATTTACATATTGATATTAAAAATTTGATTTTAATAAATATATGCTTAGTATTATTGATTTCTAATTGTTTGGTTTTGTCTTAATGAATATGAGCAAAAATCTCAGGAATAAATCTTAAAGGAAATCCCTTAACAAGAAGAAATAACTGTAATATTATTCTTTACTTTCTATCTTAACTAAATAGTTAAATTAGGAAAATTTAACAAAGACAGACGGGAGTAATGAAAATGGTGGAAGAGTTAGTTTCAAAGTTGTTCTATTTTTCAATCATACCCCCTCTGTTCAAAATCTTTTTATCTGCATTCTTATTCAGTTTCATCAGCCTTTCTAATTTAATATATTTTATTATATTAAAACTTAAATACTAGCACCCGGAGGGTGCATATATTTGCTAGTAGATATTAAAAAAAAGGAAATCCTTGGAGGAATATGTATTAAATGTATTAAATGAATGCACGGCTCTAACGTTCAGAATCGTTAGCCGCTACTAGTTACTCAATAATAAAACAGTTTGTTTTTGTTATGATTATATATGATATCACATCTGTTTTTCTTTGGCTTGACCAGTACTTATTTTCTTTCTCGATTTATTCACGGCCTCTCTGGAAGCAGGAAGTAGAGGAATTGATTTTCCCTTTTCTCCCTTCTATGAAATCGTAGCATTTCATACCTGGGACTTTGTCGTATTTATTTTTTTTACTTCTTGTGCGACACTGAGTATGATCATTCCTAATCTGTACAGGCGTTCGTAACAATTCACTGAAAAATAATTTTCATTTACTTACTTTTATAATTATTACACTGGTCTACGATGTTTTCAAGGTCGAATATATAATAGCTGAGTATAGCAGGATTTATCTTTTAAGTTGAATCCAAATATCAGACTCATTTTTTTCTAATCAAATCAAATTTCTAAGATACAAGCTCTTACTTGAAATGTATTAAACAATATTATAGGTGTGACAAGTAGAGTCCACAAGTGTTTGAACAAGTGTTATTATGTTGTGAAGTATTCAAGCACATCTTAAAAACCACACCTGACTAAATACAATGAATGATGTTTCTGAATTCAGCATAAAATGGCGATCAGTTATCATTTGATAAACCTTTGACCTTTGGAGAAAAAAAAATTAATGCAGGCCAGTGCAATATCATTGTTGCCATTAGTTACCAATATTTATTCACAATGTTTCATCAATCTGTATTTTAAACATTTTTTTCTTTTCTTTCTTTCTTTTACTCTAGTTCAACAAGCCGAAGTACTTCTGACTTCCGAAAGAGTGGCCCGAAGCGCCAGTAAGTTTTAAAGGATATCCTGTTTTCTTATTAATCGTTACTAGCAAACGTATGCACTCTCCACCGGGCGCAAGTATTTAAATTTAATGTAAAAGTAAAGTCAACGGGGCGGCCTAAAGTCGGTATCAGCCAGTCAGCGAGGGAGTATATCCCCTTTTCAATAGCGCTAGACCAAGGAGATTGTTTTAGCATCTGAGATGGAGCGCCACACCTACCATCAGCTCCTTACTTTATCGCACAGATCCCTGTGCTACTCATACGCTGAGTTGGCGAGGACCGGTATCGAACTAGGAACCTTGTGGTTTCTAGCCGAACGCTCTACCGACTGAGCTAACCCGGCCCATATCATTGTTGCCATTAGTTACCAATATTTATTCACGATGGTTCATCAATCTGTATTTTAAACATTCTTTCTTTTCTTTCTTTCTTTTACTCCAGTTCAACAAGCCGAAATACTTCTGACTTCCGAAAGAGTGGCCCGAAGCGCCAGTAAGTTTTAAAGGATATCCTGTTTTCTTATTAATCGTTACTAGCAAACGTATGCACTCTCCACCGGGCCCAAGTATTTAAATTTTAATGTAATAAAATATATTGAATTAGAAATACTAACTAAACTAAATAAGAACGAATATAAAAAAAATATTACACTATTTTTTATGTTATTTTAATTAATTTCTATATAAAATTTGATAAAGAATTGCTTTTAATACGTTTGAGAATAACATGATAGTATTAGAAATCAATAACAGTAAATAATTATTTATTAAACCCAGTTTTATTAAAATCATTATGCAAATTATTCCCACCATATACTATGTAAATCTTTATTGCCCTTATGGCAAGCCCCCAACCCTTATCATATATGTGCTAAAAGGCGGTGACTGAGGGTATTAATGCCCTGTGTATGACGTCAAACTCTTTGGTGGTGAGGTTCCAGTTTGTAGAGTACCTCTTGATCCCTATAACTCCCAATTCCACTCTGACCCGGATTGGTAGTATATGTTAGGGTCCCATCTATGGATTAAATGGAAAAACATGAGTTTTTTAAAAATGTTTTTAAAAAATCGAGTTTCAAAGAATTGAGGACTCATCAAGAATAAATAAAACAAAAACGTCTTCGGCATGAAATGACCCAATAAAGGTTGACATGCCTTAAAACCCAACCAGCCGACAAAGCAAAACAAGAAAAATGGCCGAAGGTAGTGAACCGTCACTACACTTTATTCTCAACTTAAAGGCGGATAAAAGAAAATATCATTATCCGGACAAAGTCAAATATAATTTCTATCTATATATCAATACTCTTGTTCTTTAATCTTCCGACCGTTATCATCTTGCATCACCCTCTCGATAAAAATGAGACCGTCCAAATCGTCCAAAATGAAATGCAAAAATGTAAATCTTGACTATCTGGTGTGGCTCATCGACCGAATTCTTATTTCTTATGAGCGTCGACACCTCAGTTAAATAATGGACCATTCCGTTTTTATTATTAAGAAAGAAAGCGAAGAAAATGAATGCTCCAAAGAAAAAATAGAATAAGAAAGAAAGAAAAAAAAAAAGAAAGAAAGAAAGAAAGAAAGGGAAAGATAGAGAGAGGGGTTGAGCGCGCGGAGGTGATAAAACTAACCTGTTTCAATAAAACATAATGAAAAGACGAAAAGAAGGAAAAAGAAAAAGTGGGTGAGAGGGAGTTAAATCAAGATTATTATACTTTTTACATATTGAACTATATCGCTATAGCTCTTAAGTAAACGTATCAAATGTTGTAATCATTAAATCATCATACTGTGTTATATCAATAAGTCCAGCTAGTTAAAAAAAATTCCTTCATTTTAATTACAGGTAGGACCAGACATATTCCCAGAATCGGTTAGTCCTTTTTTCTTCTTCTTGCAGATTTGGGCAGTATCTTACAGAAAAGATACGGTAAGTGGTTTTCTATTTTTTTTTTATTAACTCTTTAATGTCTAAGGAAAAATTCAGCCTTCAAGTGTCTAGATTTAAGCATTTAATTCTACACCAGAATGTTCGCTAGTGGCTAAAATTGAAATGCGGGCTTTTTGGAAATGAAAACAAAAATTTATTAATCTGACACAATTAAACAACACTTGATATTATTAACAATGGAAAAGATCTTAAAAGTAACACCGAGAATCATGTTTTTTTTAATATTTGATTGGAAATAGAAAAATAGGCTATAAATTTTGACCCTTAGAACCCGAGCCCTCTACGGCAGAAATATTAATGAAAATGTTAAATGTTTTAATCTGTTGTTACACATACTAGCATGAATATACACCCTCCACAGGGCATAAGTATTTAAGTCTAATGTAATGAAATATATTAAATTAGAAAGAATGATTAAATTAAATAAGAACGCGTATAAAAAATACACTTATTCTAATTATATTCTAAATGGTTTCTCTATAAAATCATTTATTTAGTACGTTGGAGAATAAAACAATAATTAGAGATCATTAACACCAAGTAGTTATTTACTTAACCAGGTTTTGTTAAACCCAGTATGTAAATTAACCCAACCCTATATTATGTAAACCTTTATTTCTTCGTGATATATAAGACACATAGCAGGATTTTAAAACATAGATATCATGGAATGTTTTGAAGTAAATTTGACTCAGATTTTCAAAGATACATCGTTAATAAATAAGATATATTCTGTGTATTAAGGATTTTGACTATAGATTAAAGACTCATGGATAAACTTACGCCATTTCTGAGGGTATTATGACGTAAGCAATGACGTAGCTTCGGTTACATACAGGCAGATCCCGAATCTTCATTATAATAAGATATATATTGGGAGTGCGTGGTGTAATGGATACTCTTGTAGGATATGGACACGACGAAATCATGGACGAGGCTGTTTGCAATTCACATAGCGCTAAAATCCAACTATTCTCCTTCCAGTTATGGGTAAATAGTAGGACAGACTGGGATCTTTAACCAAAGTTGATTGCTCTACTATTAATTAAATCGATTATTTAAGGTTAATTTTTTGTTTTCCTCAAAAAATAGTAACATAATGAGCATCAGTAAAAAGAGTAAAATAATATTACATTTGTAATAATTTTTTTTAATACATTTTAAACATTAGATTAGCCCAAAATTTGACGAAATCCGACGTTGTAAGTAAATTTAACAAAACACGATATTAAAAATTACAAAAAAGACTGATAAGGTTTTCTTCTTAGAAATCTATAACAACAAACATTAAGATATATATGTACAGAAAAATCATTAGGTTGTTGATATTTTATTCAAATGAAATCTTGTTTTTCTTTTTTTCCCAAACACCCAGAAAAACGCGCTAAAAATTTGTGTTATTCTGTTTACAAAAATAATCGAGAAATGTTAAAAACTACGATGCTAAGATTGATAAACAAAAATTACCAAAATCAGGAATTATCTGATTTTAATAAAATGTTTGATTTTTTTTTTGGGGGGGGGCTCAATGAATTCTTTCTTTTAAATTTCTGAATCGTTTCAGTTAAACTGATTCAATCGAAATGAATCGAAATTCTATAAAATGAATATTACCGTTCGCTTCCATCATATGAGCCACATTTATTACTAATTAATAGATAAAATTCATTTAAATATAAATCGCATAATTTTATTTTGTTTTCTAAATTAAAATCTCATCTGAATGTTTTAAATTGTCATTTTCTTTTCTTTTTGTAGATTTGGATTTCTTCTGACAACACCAATGTCGTCTAAGCCAAGATTTAAAAGAAATGTCGAAATAAAAGAAATATTAAAAATTATTTGTATCGTTTTGTCTTTTGTTGAAATACAATTTATAGAAACTAGAATCGGCTACCCGGCGTTACCTGGGTAGATGGGAGGATATTAAAAAAGTTAGTCTCGCAGATCCATTGATTGTTTTGGTCTTACATAATTGATTTATGTTTTATATCGAATGCCACCAATGACTTTTTCTTTTCTTAGGTCGAGCTGAAGCAATAATAGAAACATTATTAAATGGTTGGAACGAAAAAGACAACGAACACAAAAAAGTGATGGGAATAAAAATATATTTTAAGTCTAAACAAAAAAAAAGAAGAATCTACCCAGCTGTCTTGTTTTCAACACACGGACTGATAGAAAGCCAAAGAAAAAAATGGGTGGGGGTTGGGAACAATAACGTCATCCAAGAATGGGAAGGGTTTGTATGGGGGGTTGTAAATATACAGTATATATGAGGCGACAATTTTGTTGACAGAGATGGAGTCTATCCCTTTTCGCTAGACTAATAAGATTTTTTCTGAGGTCGAGCGCCACACCTACGCAGCCACTCCCCCCCCCCCACACAACACACTTTACGCACAGATCAGATTATCGAATCTGTGTCACTCTTACATGCTGTACTGGAATTAACAAAATAACCCTTTGAATAAGGACGGGAAAACAATTTTTTAGTGTATTTAAGCATATATTGTGGAAAACAGTCTAGCTGTGCATTACACAAGCAGAAACATAGCTGTATAAAAGCAATTTGGCAGTACAGGCAAGCAATAAGCATACACAAGACATCTCAATAGCAGGAAATAATAATAATAATAATAAATTAATACGTGAGGTCTCAAACTTCACCTACGATGTATAAGACGTAGGGTAATTTTTTATCCAAAATTTTGGAGAAAAGTGCGTCCTATATGCCGTCAAATACGGTACTATGTGTGAGTTTTACCAAGTACTGACTAGAGTGACTATCAACATGCCATGCGTTTTTTTTAATCAATATTATTCCCTTCAGAGTGTGATAGATTATCTACCACTAATGACCCTAAACTGAGTCTGTATTCTTTTCTTTTTTTTTTCTTTTTTGTAATACGTTCTCATTTCGCCTATTCTAGATGTTCTATCATCTGAAATAACCCCCTTTACGTAAATGTAGGTACTTATAAGCCCACCCTCCCCTGCAATGTGGCACTGGAATGTGACACAACGTAGGGGATCCAACAGAAAGCAGACATCCCAGAGAGTGACACTTTTAAAAATATAGCTCAGCTCCGTCGGCATCCCTTTTGAGCAATAAAAATAGCTCTTGATCCTTTCGACCAGAAGCGGAAGATGCTGCCAACAGGTAACTCCAACCTCGTAAGCTAAGCTGATTTATTTCCGTACTACCACCCCACGTGGCGTTACATTATTTCCGTGGGAAACGGAATCGACGACGTGAGTTCAAATCTAGACGTGACTGTTTACCATTTCACATATGTCCTAATGCCTTTGGGAGGAGCATGACTCCATCTATTCTTCCCTCCCGCTAGCTATGGGTAAATTAATAGAACAGACTGGGTTATTTAGCCATGGCACGTCAACCTGTTTAGGAGAAGGAAAACTTTGAATTCAAACTAAATGTACTCCGCTTAATAATTGACATTGTTTTTACAACCTGCGTATGGGGGAGTGGTTTGGTTAAATAAATGCCCAATGGATGTGTGTTCCAAGTATGAGGAGCAAGAGTAAAAAGATATGAATTTTTAGGGAGATATTAAGTGTGATATTGGTCGAATTGGTAAGACACGGCAACAAGTAGTCGTAACTGAATACAGACTTATTCGACCCTGCAATAAACACACTGAGTGATCAGTATTCAATGTTTTGATTTTTAATAGACACACGTTTGTGAGTTGATATTTTGTTACGATTCTTCTCAACATTTTAGTTCCGCTGTTGTATTGAACGTAGTTTCAGTGTATATTCCTTGTGGTATAAAGTTTGATTCATTTCTTGAGTTAAAAGATTTGAGTATCAGTTTTCTTGTTGTCTGTTGATTCTGTAGTATTCCGTGAAGATTGTAATATCACGCTAATTTATTACTGTATTTTAACCATTACTTTTTATTTTCATTTTTCAGTTAAACAAGCCGAAGAACTTCTTACAGAAGATGTTTTCCGTGTAAAACGTGATGAACAAGCAGCTGCTGGTTAGTTTTTTGCCTTCTTTTTTTGTTTATATCCATTTCTTTTATTTTGGTGTATATTCATCTCATCTAATATTCTCTATAACATGGAGTCACATAGTGTAATAGGGAAGTTAGAATCGTAGGAAATGGACTCATCGACCAGAGTTCAAATCTTGGACAAGGTGTTTGAATTTTACATAGGGCTAATACCTTGGGAAAGGTTTGAATCCAACTACTCCCCTCAGCTATGGATAGATAATAGGACAGACAGAGTGTTTTAACTTTAGCTACGTAACCAGTCTAGGAGAAGGAATTTTTTTATTTCAAACCTGTTAAACTCCGCATGAGAAATTGACCATTTGTTGCATCCTGCTCGTGCTGATGGTTGATAAATATATAACATACTTTTAAATATGGTTATACATATATTATTGCCGTATAGTATACTTATCTTTTCTGTAAAGTACAGATTTGAGTATACCCGTGGTTGTATACTCATCTTGTCTCGTAGCTTATCTTGTACTTCTTCTTAGCTCGTTATAATGGTTCTGGACTTGTTTCTTCTTCTTAAATTCTTCTTCTTCATTCTGGTGACACTGGGACGTCTATTTGTTATTTTGTTTTTGATTATTAACTCAAGACTTTCTTTTTGTGAGCTCGCATTTTATTACAAGTCCCAGAATCAACTGAACCGCACGTACAATAATTTGGCTAATTGAATGAGAGCCGCCATTATCAACCGTCTCGTTCAAGAGTTTCCCAAAATCTCGTTATCTAAATTCATTTCCCTCGGTTCGTACTCCCGACCGGAAGTGTAGATCAAAACAGGGTTAAGGAATGTCAATCATCCCTTTTGTATCTTTCCATTAACTGTTATGCTACCCATAAATTATGTAACAGGGTGATAGAATTATCATAACTCACTTATGTAAATATGCTAATTAGAATCCTTTCCTTCTTCCTAAATAGAAGTATCAATATCATCATGGACTTCTATTACAACTCGAACCCAATCGGTTCGCAGCTGGTCTAGTAATGATATAAATATTGGTGATATATTTACAAAAGTGGTTGAATGAATGAGTGTAATATCCATTAAAGAAAATTCGCTGAAAAATATTTTCATTTAGTTACTTTTATAATTATTACACTGGTCTACGGTGTTTTCAAGGTCGAATATATATTGATTATAACAGGGTTTTTTTTACGTTGAATCCAAATATCAGACTCATTTTTTCTAATCAGATAAAAATGTTACGATTGAAGATCTTACTTGAAATTATAGGTGTGTGACAAGTAGAATTCACAAGCGTTTGAACAAGTTGTGAAGTATTCAAACACATCTTAAAAACCAGACCTGACTAAACACAATAATGATGTTTCTGAATTCAAACATAAAATGGCGATCAGTTATCATTTGATAAACCTTTGACCTTTGGAAAAAAACTTAACGCAGGCCAGTGTTATCAATATCATTGTTGCCATTAGTTACCAATATTTATTCACGATGGTTCATCAATCTGTATTTTAAACATTCTTTCTTTTCTTTCTTTCTTTTACTCTAGTTCAACAAGCCGAAGTACTTCTGACTTCCGAAAGAGTGGCCCGAAGCGCCAGTAAGTTTTAAAGGATATCCTGTTTTCTTATTAATCGTTACTAGCAAACGTATGCACTCCCCACCGGGCACAAGTATCTAAATTTTAATGTAATAAAATATATTGAATTAGAAAGACTAACTAAACTAAATAAGAACAAATATAAAAAATATTACACTATTTTTATGTTATTTTAATTAATTTCTATATAAAATTTGAAAAAGATTGCTTTTAATACGTTTGAGAATAACATGATAGTATTAGAAATCAATAACAGTAAATAATTATTTATTAAACCCAGTTTTATTAAAATCATTATGCAAATTATTCCCACCATATACTATATAAATCTTTATTGCCCTTATGGCAAGCCTCCAACCCTTATCATATATGTGCTAGAAGGCGGTGACTGAGGGTATTAATGCCCTGTGTATGACGTCAAACTCTCTGGTGGTGAGGTTCCAGTTTGTAGAGTACCTCTTGATCCCTATAACTCCTAAGTCCAGTCTGACCCGGAGTGGTAGTATATGTTAGGGTCCCATCTATGGATTAAATGGAAAAACATGAGTTTTTAAAAAATGTGTTTAAAAATCGAGTTTCAAAGAATTGAGGACTCATCAAGAATGAATAAAACAAAAACGTCTTCGGCATGAAATAACCCAATAAAGGTTGACATGCCTTAAAACCCAACCAGCCAACAAAGCAAAACAACGAAAACGGCCGCAAATATCATTATTCGGACAAAGTCAAATATAATTTCTATCTATATATCAATACTCTTGTTCCTTAATCTTCCGACCGTTATCATCTTGCATCACCCTCTCGTTAAAAATGAGACCGTCCAAATCGTCCAAGATGAAATGCAAAAATGTAAATCTTGACTATCTGGTGTGGCTCATCCACAGAATTCTTATTTCTTATGAGCGTCGTCACCTCAGCTAAATAATGGACCATTCCGTTTTTATTATTAAGAAAGAAAGCGAAGAAAATGAATGCTCCAAAGAAAAAATAGAATAAGAAAGAAAGAAAGAAAGAAGAAAGAAAGAAAGAAAGGGAAAGATAGAGAGAGGTTTGAGTGCGCGGAAGTGATAAAACTAACCTGTTTCAACAAAAACATAATGAAAAGACGAAAAGAAGGAAAGAAAGAAAAAAGTGGGTGAGAGGGAGTTAAATCAAGATTATTATACGTTTTACATATTGAACTATATCGCAATAGCTCTTAAGTAAACATATCAAATGCTGTAATCATTAAATTATCATACTGTGTTATATCAACAAGTCCAGCTAGTTAAAAATAATTCCTTCTTATTTAATTACAGGTAGGCCCAAACATATTCCCAGAATGGGTTAGTCCTTTTTTCTTCTTCTTGCAGATTTGGGCAGTATCTTGCAGAAAAGATACGATAAGTGGTTTTCTATTTTTTTGTTATTAACTCTTTAATGTCTAAGGAAAAATTCAGCCTTCAAGTGTCTAGATTTAAACATTTAATTCTACACAATAATGTTCGCTAGTAGCCAAAATGAAATGCGGGCTTTTTGGAAATGAAAACAAAAATGTATTAATCTGACACAATTAAACAACACTTGATATTATTAACAATGGAAAAGATCTTAAAAGTAACTCCGAGAATCATGCTTGTTTAATATTTGATTGAGAAACAGAAAAATACATTATAAATTTTGACCCTTAGAACCCGAGCCCTCTACGGCTGAAATATTAATGAAAATGTTAAATGTTTTAATCTGTTGTTACACATACTAGCATGAATATACACCCTCCAAGGGCATAAGTATTTAAGTCTAATGTAATGAAATATATTAAATTAGAAAGAATGATTAAATTAAATAAGAACGCATAGAAAAAGATTACACTTATTCTAATTATATTCTAAATGGTTTCTATATAAAATCATTTATTTAGTACGTTGGAGAATAAAACAATAATTAGGGATCATTAACACCAAGTAGTTATTTACTTAAACAGGTTTTGTTAAACCCAGTATGTAAATTAACCCAACCCTATATTATGTAAACCATTATTTCTTAGTGATATATAAGACACATAGCAGGACTTTAAAAACATAGATATCATGGATGTTTTGAAGTAAATTTGACTCAGATTTTCAAAGATACATCGTTAATAAATAAGATATATTCTATGTATTAAGGATTTTGACTATAGATTAAATGGTGTAATGGATACTCTCGTAGGATATGGACACGACGAAACGAGTTCAAATCATGGACGAGGCTGTTTGCAATTCACATAGCGCTAAAATCCAACTATTCTCCTTCCAGTTATGGGTAAATAGTAGGACAGACTGGGATCTTTAACCAAAGTTGATTGCTCTACTATTAATTAAATCGATTATTTAAGGTTAATTTTTTGTTTTCCTCAAAAAATAGTAACATAATGAGCATCAGTAAAAAGAGCAAAATAATATTACATTTGTAATAAATTTTTTATACATTTTAAACATTAGATTAGCCCAAAATTTGACGAAATCCGAAGTTGTAAGTAAATTTAACAAAGCACATTATTAAAAGTTACAAAAAAGACTGATAACGTTTTCTTCTTAGAAATCTATAACCCAAAACATTAAATATACTATGTACAGAAAAATCATTAGGTTGTTGATAGTTTATTCAAATAAAATCTTGTTTTCCTTTTTTTTTCTCAAACACACAGAAAACGCGCTAAAAATCTTGCGTTATTCTGTTTACAAAAATAATCGAGAAATGTTAAAAACTACGATGCTGCAGATTGATAAACAAAAAATTACCAAAAATCAGGGAATTATCTGATTTTAATAAAATGTTTGATTTTTTTTTGGGGGGGGGGAGGGACTCAATGAATTCTTTCTTTTAAATTTCTGAATCGTTTCAGTTAAAATGATTCAATCGAAATGAATCGAAATTCTATAAAAATGAATAATACCGTTCGCTCCATCCATATGAGCTACAATTTATATACGTAATTAATAGATAAAATTCATTTAAAATATAAATCGCATAATTTTAACTTTGTTTTCTAAATTAAAATCTCATCTGAAAATGTTTTAAACTTGTCATTTTCTTTTCTTTTTGTAGATTAATTTGGATTTCTTCTGACAACACCAATGTCGTCTAAGCCAAGATTATAAAAGAAATGTCGAAATAAAAGAAATATTAAAAATTATTTGTATCGATTTTGTCTTTTGTTGAAATACAATTTATAAAAAACTAGAATCGGCTACTCGGCGTTGCCTGGGTAGAGGGGGGTATAATAAAAAAGTTAGTCTCGCAGATCCATTGATTGTTTTGGTCTTACATAATTGATTTGTGTTTTAATCACGAATGCCATCAATGACTTTTCCTTTTCTTACTATTCAAATTCTAATTTTTAAATATATTTCCAGACATGAATAAAATCTTCATTATTTTTTCACAAAAATCAAGCTCTGGTGATAGTGAATGTGTATATATATTTCCATTGTTAATTGTTTTATTTTCATAGTTTGCTTCGGACACACATACACACATACATACATACATACATACAAACAAATAACCTTTTATATGTATAGATAGATAAATGTTTGGGAACTTGAAAGCCTCACCAAGACTCAGATCGGCGGGGGGTGGGGGTCTTGTACTACCACAGGAATATTCGAAAGTCCCCATGGTGTAATAAATAATATACTGGCTGCGACATCGTAGTCAGCGAGTTCGAATTCTAGAGTACAATTTAGGGCTAATACTCTTGGGAAAGGTATGAAATCCTTAATTCTTCCATCTATTGAGTTTAATAGTACCATTAATGTTCTATAAAGGTGACTTTGGCATTTAAAAAACTAGCGACTCCGAATTTCACTTTGCCGATCCTCAGGTAAGCTAGTATTCAACACGTTCCAAGAGTTAGTACTCAAGATGCGTTGAATCTACCATTAGACAAAAAAAAAAAGGAATGTTAGTTTTGCTCAAAAACTTGTTCACATACTTTGACCACTTGACGCTGCACGATCTTTACCTTAATCACGGTTGCCACCCTGAAAAATAAAAACCATTTTACATTCTCATTACATTGTAAACAGATTTCAGATTTTATGAGGATGACTTTGGCATTAAAAACATTTCGAAGCTTGATATGCCATTGGACAAAAAAACAAAAAACAGGAATATTAGTTTGCCTCCAAAACCTGTTCACATACTTTGACCGCTTGACGCTGCACGATCTTTAACTTAATCACGGTTGCCAAACTGAAAAATAAAAACCAGTCTCATTACATTGTAAACAGATTTCAAATTGTGATTTCTATACACAAAAATCGGATACAGGGCAAATAATTCTGTTCCGTCAATTACCGTATTTGACGACATATAAGACGCACACCCCACCCCTATTTCAGCCGGTCAGATTCAGGAAAAAACAGTTTTTAGTGTATTTAAGCATGTATTGTTGAAAACAGTCTAGCTGTGCATTACACAAGCAGAAACATAGTTGTATAAAAGCAATTTGGCAGTACAGGCAAGCAATAAGCATACACAAGACATCTCAATAGCAGGAAATAATAATAATAATAATAATAATAATAATAATAATAATAAAATTAATACGGGAGGTCTCAAACTTCACCTACGGTGTATAAGACGCAGGGCAATTTTTTTATCCAAATTTTTTTAAAAGTGCGTCCTATATTCCGTCAAATACGGTATTATGTGTGAGTTTTACCAAGTACTGACTAAAGTGACTATCAACATATCATGCGTCTTTTTTTTATCAATACTAGCAAATATATACACCCTCCGGGTGCAAGTATTTAAGTTTTAATGTAATAAAATATCATATTAAATTAGAAAGGCTAATGAAACTGAATAAGAATTCAGATAAAAAGATTTTAAACAGAGGAGGGTATAATCGAAACATAGAACAACTGAAACTTACTCTTCCATCACTCTCGTCTTTCATTTTTATTTTTTCTAATTTAAGTATTTAGTTAAAAGAGGAAGTAAAGAATAAAATGACATTTATTTTTTCTGGTTTATGGATTTCATTTAATATTCATGGAAGAGATTTTTACTTATATTCATTAAAATAAAACCAAACAGTTAGAAATCGATAATACTAAGCACATATTTATTAAAATCACATTTTTAATATCAATATGCAAAGTAGCCTTCCCGTTCACACTGTAAACCGCTATTTTGTTGTATATATAAATATAATTGCATGTTGTTAGTATGCAGATATGGTTAACAGTATTAATAATGAAAAATAATTTTAATAATTGCGGTTAAAATAAAAATAAAATCATTGAGAATGTGATATCAATATCTTAAGGGAATTGTGAGTTGACTAGTAATATAGTTTTGGTTACAGACCGAAAAACACACAATCTCCATTATAATAAGATTATTCCCTTCTCAGAGTGTGATAGATTATCTACCACCAATGACCCTAAACTTAAAATGTATTTACTATGACGACATTTCTAAGTTATAACAGAAATAAAGTTAACAAATAGTTATGTTTAAGACTGTTGTATAAAGGAAAGGTACAAGGCAAATATAGTCTGTATATTTGGGTTAACAGTTTATTCTGGGGGTTAGTTATTAATGTGTTAAGAGTTTATACATTTCTTTTGTAAATGTCTTTAAGAGTTGCCAGAGGAACTTCTCCTGGCGGGGTGTATATTTAAAGGTAATACAAGAGATTCAAGTACACTTATCTTAATTATTTTAATCTTGCAATGTCTCTACGTTGTCCGGTAAAGTCGCTGTGTTTCAGTTCTGCTAGTTTCAGCTAGTACTGCCCCTGTTGCCTGTCGGGTCTGTTCTGCTGATTCAGGGTTCTATGCCCTGTCCCCTACTGTCCGGGCTTCCGGTGCGGGCAGACAACCCAATTTCCGATAGTTACGAGTAACTTTTGCTGCACTAGGACGAGGTCTTAAAAGTATTATTTCTAGGTTTATATTTTGGAAGCAAATTTAGAAAACAAAATAGTATTTGTAATAGTCTCCTTTAGATTGGTATATACATTTTGTATATACAATTTGCATCTATCAATTTGGTAGATTCAATGCGTGTTGAATACTAGTTCTTGGAACGTGTTGAATACTAGTGTAATGGTTGAAACAATGGCGTTTGGCTAGTGTTCTAAAAATAGAAAAATGTAGACACACTGGCACCAAGAATTTAAATTCGGGCGGTAAAATAAGGACCGTTTCTTTTAGATGGGAATATGAGAGGTAGCAGTAAGAGGTAGATAATAATAGGAGTAGGAGGTAGATGTAGTAGTAATTGTAAGGGTCACTGAAAGGGACACGTGGGAGAAGTGAGTTGACGACTAGAACCCAGAAGGGACAGACCAGCTTTCCACGACAGTCACCGGTAAACCTCAGCTTAACCTTCAGCTCCTGGATCCACACGACAGTTTAAGAGGTTACAACCAAGCTTAGTACAACTTTATGTAAAAGCAGAATTTTTCTCAAACCAAAATAAAACCTCATTTAAAACAACAGTTTGTATTTTCTGTTAATAATTCCACAAAGAAGAAATACAACACTAGCTTACCTGAGGATCGGCAAAGTGAAACTCGGAGTCGTGAGTTTATTTTTTTATCCTGCTTTATTAATATCTTATCTTATACTTGAAATATATTGAATATTACACTGCAATTTCGAGCGTAGAATACTGTAAAATGTTGTGTGTGTGTGTGTGTGCGTAATCACATATAATTTTATATTTTATCTACTTTCTGTTTTGTGAAATTACTTCATTTTCGTTTTTAGCTGCACCTGATTTGATTAGAGACCGACACAGATTAAAGTACGAGACCTCCAAACAGATAAATCTTGCAAATGTTAATCAGTGCATTTTGAGTGAAAATTGTCACGTTTTATTGAATCTATGGAAAAGATTAGACAAAGAAGATAGTTAATGAGAAAGGAGAAATATAAGTGATCATATTTTTGCCTTAGATTCATTCTAGATCTGTGGATATACCACTGTATGATAATTTAATTATTACAATGTTTAATATGTTTGCTTAGGAGCTATTGCAAAATAGTTCAATAAGTAAAAATTATAATAATTTCTGGCGATATTCTTTCTTTTTTCTTTTTTCGTTTCTTTTTTCTTTCTTTTCCTTTTTGCTTTTTTCTATTTCATTGAAACAGATGATAAGTGTTGTCGCTTCCTATCACCCACCTTTCTTTCTTCTTTCTTTATGTGCTTTCTTTTTCATTCTGACGTCTATCTCGTTCATTTTCTCCCCTTTCGTTCCTCACAATTACAACGATATGATCCATTATTTATCTGAGGTGATGTCGGCATAACATTCGAACACATGCAATCATCTTTTATGAATAAAAACGGAATGGTCCATTATCTATCTGAGGTGATGACAGGTTGTGACACATACACGTTGGTAATAGCGTATTATTATTGAACAATAAATTAAGTGTTAAAAACATACAAATTAATTTTAAGTAATTAATTAATATGTCCTCTGTGTGACACTAAACTGTATCTTATAGGGAGGCTCCAGTTTTAGAGTTCTGGAGATTGTGAAGTAATTACTCCCAGGTCCACTCTGACATGGCGTGGTAGTATCTGTTAGTGTCCCATCTGTAAGTCAAATAGATATCTTTTTCTAAGTCAGTTGGTATTTATTTAAGAAAAACGCCTGTGTTAGTCCCCTGTGGTTTTTTTGGTAACCCACATTTTTAAAATGCTCATAATTACTAGCTGGTAACTTCATTATTTCTCTCCCCCTGATTAAGTGAGGGCATTTAGCACATTGAGTGAGCACATCAAGTGAGCACATACTCCTAGCTTATTATGTACATTATGCACATTGATAATATTATGTTGTCATTACTCCCAGGTCCACTCTGACAGGGAGTAGTAGTATCTGTCAGGATCTCGTCTATAAGTCAGATAGATATGTTTGAGATTATTATGCCCATTAATAATACATTGACTCTTAAAACATCATTATTGCAACTACATGGTGATATTTTTTTTGAAATAGGCAAGGGAGTTACTTTACAATCACACTGTCCATAGAATTTGATATGAAATTTTCACTATTGAAATTAATTGGGTGTGTACCTTTCTTAAATACACGAAATGATCTCCTGGTTTTCGATTATGAAAAAGATCGATACCTTTACAAGTTATTGAAAGAATTAATATTGATTATTTGCCAGACTTTTACATTAAAAAAATAATTAAACGCTATACGTGATAGAAAAGAAAATACAAAAAACAAACAAACGAACAAGTAAAAGCAATTTTAATTTCAACCTATGATTTTCCAATAAAACACTAATAATAGGTCCCTTTATCAATCTGTCTACGTAATTTCAAGTCATAAAATTTAAAGAAAAATTGTTTAAACGTCTGTTTGATTTTATTGAATAACCTTCTGCCCAAATTTCTCATTTTTAGGAAAATAAAACTTGTTTGAAATTATCCAATTCTTTTTTGACAAATTTGTTGTCGACTGATCTTGGTAAAAGAAGGCTGAAGAATACTTTTACACACACACACACACACACACACACACACACATTTGTGAGATTGTATCTTATAACTTAAATGTTAAAAGTATTTACGTATCGAAGGGGCTTTTATTCCCCGTGGTCGTTGGCAAATTGTCGGACAAAGAAGAACAAACACAAAGTTGAATGCAGACACTTGTATTACAACATTTACAAGGATTTTAGACAAAGTGGTTAACAATAAAAAGAGTACAAATATTTACATAAAATTGTAGAACAATAAAAGGAGGTTTGCAAATTAGCTGGAATTTGCGACAAGACTTATCTTATAAGAGTTCTCGTTATCGTGTTGTTAGGTGTTCATTCGTTCTTCACGGGTCGTTTCTTGTTTTAGTTCTCAGTTTGCAATTAAACCGCCGTTGAAGGTTCGTAGAGAGTTTAGGAAACGGTAATACTGCGTTACCCTTAATGCGTGGTTTTTGATAAGTAGGCCCTGATTTTGGGCTAAGTGAGAGAGCGTGGTTTTAGACGCCTCTCTCCAGTAACAGTTCTTGATAAGTAAAGTCTAGAGATCGCTTATTTTTGCGACTTCCCTCGTTGACTGCTCCGTGATAAGTGACGTAGGGTTTTAATTTTGGTGCCAATATGCCATTGGCGATTTGTCCCCCTAGTGGCAGGGGAAGATAATTGACACGGAATTTCCGATAATGTTTAATAAATTATTCATTGGTTTGTTGGTTGGTCTATTTATGGTGAAGTCAGTTCAACAATTATCGTCTCCAATTATGTACGGGCCGGTTTGGCTAAATCGGTACTCAATCCGTCTATAAATCGCAAGGTTCCGAGTTCGATACAGGTCCTCGCCAACTCAGCGCATTAGTAGCACGGCTTGAGTAATCTGATCTGTGCGGTAAGGCATCTGAGAGCTGACGGTAGGTGTAGCGTTCTACCCCAGCAAAACCAATCTCCCTGATCTAGTGCAAGCGAAAAAGAAATAGACTCCCTCACTGTTCGGTTGATACCGACAACTAACTCTAAAGAAAAATGTCGCAAGGTATTAAATCAGGGCTTCTTGCCGGCCAGTCATACGGACCACGTCTACCCATTTATCTCTCAAGAAAACCCTTCAAGAAAAACAATAGCAAAATGGGGAGGAGCACGATCTTGCATAAAAATTAAGTCTTCAATATTCTCCCAATAAAAAATGTGTAGCATAATGGATCCTGGAACACCTATATTTGTGGCCTTGTGCCAGACACGGAGAAACCTTAATAGGATGTAGCATGATTCCCAGACCTTACGAATATGAAATTCTAATTATCACCTTTGAGTCTATTCGGAGCCAGTAAGTCTGGGATTTTGGTATTAAAATTTAGTTTAATCGGTTTGTCAGAAGAAAGGATGGTTGACCCGTTGACCTCTTAAGTGACACGTGTAATTTGGTAAAACAATTAGAATCTTCGAAAGATTCCAGGACATTCTAGAAAGATCGTCAGACATTTCTATATAATGAGGGATTTATTTGTCTTATACCCCACCTGTATGGACTGGGCACAAGGCTCCGTTTTAACGTGGGCCCACCCACAAGCCGAAGCTAATGGGTGGGAGATAACAAAAATTGCGTCGATCCCATCGGCATTCCCCCTCAAGGGGGCGCCTCAGGCGCTGGGCAATAAACCCAGCACTGCCCCCAAAGGGGCAGGTATTGCCTGGAGGGATGGCCCTCTGGGATCGACGCTAGTAATTTAGCGCAACTCACCGGTCCAGTGGCCGAAGCTCACTGGACCCCTGTCCCGAAGGACGGGTTGGTGACGTATTTCTATATAATGAGGGAACCTTAGATTTTGTCAGAAGTTGAGCCCGGGATACCGAGGGAGGAAGACCAGTTGAGTTGGTTTGGGGGCGTGGAGTTGATTAGACGGCCGGGTTACGGATTTTGCGAGAGCCGGGGTTAGCAGTTTGGCCGAGTTAGTAACTGAGGTTGGTGTCGCTGAAGTGTGAAGCCTGATAATTGGAACGAAGTTAAGAGCATCATTAAAAACATATTTAAGGAAGCCGACTCTCTCTCTCTCTCTCTCTCTCTCTCTCTCTCTCTCTCTCTCTCTCTCTCTCTCTCTCTCTCAATAACTTTCATTAAGAAAATAAATTTATGAAAAGCACGAAATACTGCCCACATCTTTATTTACTACGCCAAAGAAATCGTACTGGAAATCATGAGTGAAAGCCATTAAACAAACAAACGTGAACAGACTGATGCTAAGGAGGTATATATTTGTCAACAAGTCAAATTGACCGTGACTAAAGACCCACGGTCGTGAAACGTGATACCTTTTGCTTGACCATAAACGAAAGGGGGAGAAAGGTTTCCTTCTGAGCTTGAAGGCTGACTGCTAGATTTGTGTGCGCTTGTAAACGAACAAGCGTAGTCAACCCCTGATAGAAATTGTATTACGATTTAGTACCGTGCATTACGAGGCACGGTAAAACACCACAACATTACAAATGTAACTACATATTAAAAAATCATAGTTACTTTTCAATCACACTGTAGTTGCAATAACAATGTTTTAAGAGCCAATGTATTATTATATACTATTATAGCAGTATCCCATTAGTTTGGGTGAGCAGTGCTCTCCCAAATAAAGCTGCTCAGGCACAAGAGTCCCAATCGGAGCCAGATTCCGCCATAGGAGGACACAACAACGATGTTAGAATAATACTCCCGCTGATAAAGCACAGATATATAACCGTATGCTTCTAACCGGTCAGGTATGCACACGAAGTCGCACACCCACCGTTTTCAAGGGAAAGGCTGGTAAATGATAAGATCACAAGGAAAAATTTGTATATCTTGGTATTATAGAGGCCAACACTTGTGCAACACGAATGCCACTCTCTAAATGTTCAAGATAATTATCCGGTGATAAACAAGATAACCAGCAATCACCTGCATACATGTTGATTGCGACGACTTGTCAGACAAATGACACTCCTTCATTCAAAGATCGTCCGTGAGCTCGTTGATGGTTTTTCAGTCCTGCCAGCGATTTGCATATCTTAAAGCAGATTTAGCACTTATGATGACTGGCGTTGAGTGGGTCAGCCAGCAAAAACCTATAACGATCACATCTGCACGGATACTGGATGTCTTGCAAAGGACCTTCCAGGAACGATGGCTGATAGGGAAGTGTGGAGAGGGGGAATCATGGATATCTGTGCTGTATGATGATGATGATATTATATATATTTTCTTATATATTCTTCCAATATATATATATATATATATATATATATATTATATATATATATTATATTATTATTATATTTTTGCTTGAAGGCAATTACAATGCGTATATCGTATAAAATTCGATAATTATAGAAAATAACCATGACAAGTGAATTTGGCAAACGATTATGCGATGCTAGAACATCGTACAGTCTGTTTCAACTTTATTAAGTCTCATCAGCGATGTATACTAACGATTTCCCTCCGACAGAAATCGAAACCGGTAATATATAATTTTTTTCAAATTCACATTAAGATACGAAAGTGTCAATCATGAAGTTTATAGAATTCACTAACAAGCAAGTCTTACGCAATAGTTTCCCTCCCCAATAAACTAAGCCTGGTGGTATATCATATACTGCTTGGGGTACCTTGAGTAGTGGTAATGATGCTAAGGCCCGAAACCACATTCGACCCCATGGTCATTATCTGATGAAGGCTCTACTTAAAACACACCTTATACCATACACTCATATTGTCTAAAAAGTTCAGGTGAACACAATTGAAACAAGATAACCCTCCCAATCACTCTGTCACCCCCTTCCCCAAAACCAAATTACATGCTAATACCTAACCCCCCTCTATACCCTACATACAAAAAATATAAAATTCTATTTACCTAAGACTCACTATAATCTAAGAATTATCTAATTTACTTTTATTTAAAATATTAAATCTTATAAAATATTAAATCTTATTAAATTTTATAAATACTTTTTAACACATAAACCACCTTCCAATAAATCTATTTTAGTTCTGCCTTAACCAGCAATATAACAATTACTATATAAATCTCCGAGTTCACATTACAATATAATTTCTAACATGACTGGTAAGTCATTTGTATTTTTTTAAACATTAGTCTAGTTTGAATACATACACTCACATATTTGAGCTTCAAAAAAACAAAAAAGAACAGTATTTCTATTTTTTAAATTTTTATTTGTAATATATATATATATATATATATATATATATATATTTCTGGACACCCTGTATATATATATATATATATATATATTGGTTTGGAGGTTGATTTTGAAGGCTATCACAATGCAGGTGTAAAGAATAAGGTAAAAATGGTGTTGTGTGTTAACCTGTATTTTATTCTTGAAATGCCATAACAAGACGACTTCAGTTCCAGTGATCTTCTGAAAATTTGAAAATTCAAGAATAAAATACAGGTTAACACACAACACCATTGTTACCTTATTCTTTACACCATAACCCTGGATGGGGGGAATTAAAACCTTAAACTTAGTTTTAACTCACTTTATTAAAATTTGAGATCATTTGAGCGAGAATTCACTGTATTATTAGACTAGGTTAATTTTGGACACACACACACACACACACACACACACACACATATATATATATATATATATATATATATATATATATATAATGTATGTGTGTGTGTGCAAAGAGAGGGAGTGAAGGTTGAAATGAGAGACATAGAAAAATAAGTTGGATATTGAGAAAGAATGAAAAAAAAAATCAAAAATGGATGAAAGTTGTAAACATTTTCAAAACATTAAAATTATTTATTGATAGAGCAAAAAAAAAAATATATAAAATGTTTATAAGAAATTTTGCATTTCTTCAGCCATTTTTTTTCCTATCACAAAATTTGTCCATTTTTCATTATTTAAAGATTATAAAATCTCAAAATATAAATTTTATGCCCCCATAAATTCTGCCCTATCATTTTATTACATGCCTCATAAAAATAAAATTTCTGCAATTTTTTTTTTCTAAACAGATGTGGAATTTGTGACTCCAAATCTGACCTATTTATGGATTTAAGTCGACTGCTTAGGTAACAAGCATGAACACACTCCAATTATTTTTCAGATATTGATGGTTTTTCAGGATTTTTAAATTTCCTGTTGTTTCAAATTTTTTTCTGCTGGGGCGTTAGAATGCACCGACTGCACCTCTGCAGAGAGGTAAGACTCCCCCAATGGGGCCACCCATGATGCTTAAGAATAGAACCCAGGTGGATGAGCAGTTCATGACTTGCAATACTCTACTTTGGCCCGTTCTTGGGCTAGACGGGCAGTTGGAGAGGCCCCCTCCGATCAATCGGCTGGTCACGTCAAGCCCTAGCACCTATATGATTTCCCCAACCCTATTGCCCTTATGGCAAGCCTCAACCCCTTTTTATCATATGGGTTCTAGAAGGCGGTGACTGAGGGTCTACATGTCCTGGAATGACGTTACTCTATCTGATAGTGAGGTTCCAGTTTTGGAGATTTGGGAAATGTGGAGCACCCCTTCATCACCATTGCTCCCTGGTCCACTCTGACCCGGAGTGGTAGTACCTGTTAGCGTCCCATCTATGGATTAAATAGAAAAACATGAGTTGATAAACAAAATTGTATTATCCATTAAGAATTGATTTATTTCAAAAGTTTATCGGCATTAAATAACCCACTGAGGTTGATATGCCGTAAAACAAAACAAAACAAACAAACAAATCAAATTTTTTTACTAATCATAGATTGATTGTTTTGTGAGCGGTCGTTTCTCAAAATTCATACTAAAATGCTGTGGCATGACAGTAACAGAATTTGTTTTATTTAATTCAAACAAATAAAAAGACTTCTCAACAGCTATAGTTCTTTTTTTTTTAAATCTTTTATTAGTTTATTAATCTGGAAAGTGTAGAGTATAGTATTTTTCTTGTAGTCACAACCTACAATGACATACACTTTTATGTATAAATTCTGCTCTATAAGTAAAAAGTAAGTAAAGTCGTCTGGGTGGCCCAATGTTGGCATCAGCCAATCAGTGAGGGAGTCTATCCCCTTTTCACTAGTGCTAGACCAAGGAGCCTGTTTTTGCTATGTGAGGTGGAGCGCCACACCTACCATCAGCTCCTTACTTTACTGCACAGATCCCTCTACTCATACACTGATTTGGTGAGGGCCGGTATTGAATTAGGAAACTTGTGGTTTCTAGCCGAATGCTCTACCACTGAACTAACCCAGCTGTACACAAACTGCAATAATACCATGCAGTCTCTTGTTTATTGCTGAGAAAAATACACAACCAACAATCCTATGAAATTAATTTTAGACCAGCTGACATATTTTTGATTGATGTACAGATTGGTCTTTATACAGAAATCTATCATCAATATAAACTAACGCCCAGTGCAGAATCAATGGCAACACTGAGACAGCTCCTTATTTGTCAAGTCTTGGCTCAATAGAAGAGAGTGTCACACTCAATGGTTCTCAAATATCCAAATTGTACCTGTACTTCGTTTTTATCCAACTTATTGTTGAAAAAGTTGACTCACATAGATATGTTGATGGAAATCGGAGAAGCATTTTGAGAGCGACTTCAGTGAGTTAATATTTCTTTTAAATATATTTCAAATTTTTTATAAAATGTATCAAAATGAATTACAAGAATTTATTGATGAATAAGGTATATATTTGCTGCTCATCCCACCTATGAGGGCTTGACACAAGGACATCTTTATGTGGGCCCACCCACAAGCCGAAGCTCATGGGTGGTAGGCACAAAAAATGTGTCGATCCCATCAGCATTCCCCCACAAAGGGGGTGCCTCAGGCGCTGGGCAATAAACCCAGCCCCACCCCCAAGAGGGCAGGTATTGCCTGGGGGAAAAACCCCTGGGATCGACGCTATTAATTTTACTTTACTGGTCCAGCGGTCGACGCTCACTGGACCCCCAGCCGAGGCCGGGTAATGTAAGGTAATTTATTACTAATTTATTATTAATTTTATTGATGAATAAGGTGTCGTCCTATAAAACAAGTTATTAACCAGATGGAATATATTTATTAAGTTTTTTTTTAGTTGTGGCACCCAGTGAGATTCAAACTCACTAATGCAATACAATACATAATACAACACAACCAATGCCATCACTCAACAAATTATCAATAAGAACTTTTTGAACAAGACTTTTTGTAACTGAATAAATGTTCAAACAGGCTTTTATCTCCATTGTCACAAGGTAGGAGACCTTATCAATTAACCCTTGGACATACACTCCTAGTCAAAATCTTAAGACTAGATACAAAAGGGTTTTAAAAAATATAAAATATACTTAACTTTAATCAAAATATATTTGTAAAACATTTACATTTAATTAGAAAATGTAGTTTATCAATAAACAAGTGAAAATTTTAAGCTTTGAATTGATTAATTTAAAAAAACATTGAAAAAGTATTTTTTGGTGTTCGTTATAAAGATAAGACCATGGAAATAAAAATACAGAAAAAATAAGTCACACCAAGAATTTAATTTCAGTATATCCTTCATTTTTGACAATTACTTGGAAAATTCACAAATATATTTGACTAAACTTAATATATATGGATTTGAGGAGACTAAAAGTAGGGGAGCAGGTAAAGAAAACCGAAGAGAGGGAAAAATTAAACAATATAGGAAAGAATTAGAACTTACCTAATCATCTAAGCCTCGTAATCCACACGGAAAAAAGTGTTCCTGGCTACGTATCCCATTTAAATATGGGGTACCTCGCGTCTGATTGGCTGTTACAAACAACCAATCGGATGCGCGGTGCTTTATATTTGAATGGGTTAGTTCTACCGTCCAGAAAATTTCTCATAAGTCAAACGTCTTTTAGCGGTGATTGTTGATTGTTGATTGTTGGTGGTTGTGCCGGAGTTTGATCACCTCTGGTGGGGTCAGCAGGGCGAGGGAAGTCTGATGTTGGAAGACCCGAAACTTCCCAATGAACCCTGCAAATTACATTACTGACGACAACCACCAGTGCCCCAAATGTAGGAGTGTATATTTGAAGTATATATATTTTATATTTTTTAACCCTTTTATACTGGGTCTTAAGATTTTGTCCAGGAATGTATAAGGTTGCTGATTTGTGAATTTGAACCTTTATGTGGGAAAAACCTATTTTTATCTAATGATATCATCCTGCTCTGTTGTATCTGATGTTGTTTCTACAGAAATAAAAGCATTACTTTCAGAATAAAAAAAACTTGAATATTTATCAAGCTTGGTTTAGTTTGGTACTCTGTTACAATAAATAGGCACTTGGTGAGAAACAAACTCAATAGACAATAATAAACAACAACATAATGGTATTAATAATATCATCTTTATTAAAAAATACAATTTAAAATTGGTAAAGATAAAAATATAAGTTGTAAGAAAAATTACACAAGGCAAAAATCAGGTTTGGTTAGAGGTCAGTTTAAAGGTCAATTTGCAAATCAGTAACTGACCATAAAACCATCACTGGACAATCATCTCAAGTTTTTTAAACTTTTTTCTTGTTCTGGAAAGAAAGTTTTATTTCCCAATTGCTTATTCCTAAACTAAATGAGAAAGATCTATCGTTTTCTTCAAAATTTGCTTTTGTGACGTGGCTAATGAAATTTTCAAAATATAATGACAGATTATATTTGGGTCTGATACATGAATGTGATTTACATTATAGTCAGAAATCTCAAAAAAAGAACTACTAAATATCTTTGTTCATTTTTATATAATTTTAGTCTAATATGTGTAAATTTCAATTCATATGTTGTTTTATTCAAACATTATCTGAAAGAAAAATGGTTTGTTTGTATATCAACCCTTTTTGGGTTATTTAATGCAAAAACAAATCATTTTGATAAAAGTTTCAATTTTTCAAGTTCTTAATATCTTCAAATTGGTATAAATAATTTTCATTAACTTCATTTGTTTTGGGTAAAATGAAAATGTGGAAATTTGCCAACTTTTACATTAAAAAATGAGTTAATTTGTAAATTTCATTATCCAAGGCTGAAAATCAAAATTTGAATTCAATAATAACCATTTTCTATACTTTTACAATATAAGCAATTAAGAAATAATACATATCAGCCAAAAAAAAACAAACAATTTTCTTAGTGTAATCAAAATGAGAAAAAAATGATAGACACATCTTTCATATTTTCTACACCTTTTTCACTTTACTTCAATCTCAATTGTTTTTTAAGAAATTACAAGGTTGAGTCAAAAGTTTTGCAATATTTACATACATGTTAATTTCTGGTTCGTTGGTTGGATTTTATGGCATGTCAACCCTTCTTGGGTCATTTATGCCAAAGACATTTTGTTTTAATCATTTTTGTTGGATTTTTTTTTTCTAAATTCATTTTTTAAACACTTTTCAAACTCATTTTTTCTATTTAACCCATAGATGGGACATTAACAAGTACTTCTGTCCAGAGTAGACATGGGACTAATGGTGATGAAGGGGTACTCCACACTCCCCAGAGCTCCAGAACTGGAACTACACCATCACATAGTACTTCTGTCCAGAGTAGACCTGGGACTAATGGTGATGAAGGGGTACTCCACACTCCCCAGAGCTCCAGAACTAGAACTACACCATCACATAGAGTTTAACATCATACTCAGGACATTTAAAACCCTCAGCCACCGCCTTCTAGCATATATATGATTAAAGGGTTACAGCTTGCCATAAGGGCAATAGGGTTGAATGCTTTTGTTTTAACTTTAAGAATACAAGTAAGTTATGAAAATCTTGCAAAACTTTAAACTCTCCCTAGTATCTATTTATAGTCAAAAAAGTTCCAGATTAAAGTAAACCTAGAAAAATCCTGTCTGTAACGACATTTTATCACAGTCAGTAATAAAAAGAAAAGATTGACAAAATTAAGTGATAAGCTGAGTTCTTATCAGAAATTTAGCACAAGTGTTGATTTTTTGACCTCCCAATAAAACTTTTTTCACCCAAGTTTAAAATCAATATAAAATTTCTCATCTAAGGTGCATAATATTAAAAGAACTTTCAAAGATATTTTAAACCAGCAGGACCTGTGGATATACCGCAGGATGATAATTTAATTATTACAACATTTGTGATGTTTACTTAAGAGCTATTACAAAATAGTCCATTATGTAAAAAATATAACAATTTCTAGCAAAATTCTTTCTTTTTTTCTATTTCAATGAAACAGATAATAAGTGCTATCCTTCCTATCTCTTTTTCTAAAGTGTAGCACATTCTTACCTCATAATTATAATGATTGAGTCCATTATTTATCTGAGGTTGTGACAGAGCATGACACACATAGGTAGGTACTAGTGTATTAATATATAGATAATCTGGAAGATAATATCATCAACAATACAATAGAGATATAAAGGCCAGTTGTGTGTATGTATATATGTATGTTCGGAGGAAACTACAAAAATAAAACAATTACCAACAAAGTAAATATGTGTACACATTCATTATCGCCAGATCTTAATTTTGGTGCAAAATTATGAGGAGTTGATTTATATTTGCAAAAAATTAAAACATCCATAGAAATAGCATTGAAATTCTTCTTTGCATTTGTGAATCTCATTGTGAAATGTAAACAAATCAATATGGGAGCACAAAATTATTTATGAAATAATCACGTTAATTCAGTTTTTTTTAATTATTGCGTTTCTTTTTTAAATGTTCAAATATTAAATATAAAATTATTAAATCTTTTAAAAATTATATTGGTGTGTTAATTTTTCGTATTGAAAAATAATGCAAGAAATTAATAACAAATTAAAAGATAATTTTTTTTTTTTTATGTGGGGATTTTTATGGGGCATCCAGCAGGGATCCAGCACATGATTAGTAATAATGGATCTGCGAGACTAACTTTTTAAATTTATCCCCCCCCCTCTCTACTCAGACAACACCGGGTAGCCACTTCTAGTATAATATAAAGAACATAATATATACTTTTGATATAGATGGAAATTTTTGGTCCCCATTGTGAGATGATTGTATTAATTATTCTATGGAAAAATTCATTCCTAAAAATGATTATGGAAATCTTTGGTCCCTATTGAAGAGAGATGATTGCATTAACATTCATCATAGAAAATTCATCCCTATAAATGATTCATATTACAGAACATTGAATACTAACAATCTATAACCATAGACAATTCATGCCTAAAAAATCATCCCCCAACTTTATTTAACAATATTAATAATTGCTACAAATCAAATCTGATAGTGGATATTCAGGTCTGTCTGTAATCAAAACTACATCACTGCTTATGTCACAATACCCTCTGGAATTGCATAAGTTTATCAATGAGCATTTGATTTATAGTCAAAATCATTAATACATAGAAGAAATCTTATTAACAAAGTCTCTATGAAAATCTGATTGGACTCTAAATAGCCATATCATTAGTGCATTTAAAATACACAATGTGTCTTATCTATCACTAACAAATAAAGGTTAACATAATATATGGTATGGTTTATTTGCATACTGGTTTTAACAAAACGGATTTAATAAATATGAAGAAGATAATATACAGTTTTTATTTAGATGGAAATTGTTGGTCCCTATTGAGGAGAGGCTCTTGTATTAATTATTTTATGAATTACAGAACATTATCAACAACAATGCCTAACAATTCATCCCCAATTTAACAATATTAATTCTTGCTATAAATTAAATGTAAGAAAAAATTAATCTAGACGTAAAATTCTTATTCTATTTATTTTTTTACAACTGATGTGTAAAAATAACAATAAATATGGTACAGATGAAATCAGAATTTAGAATATTGTTTATCTTTAAAAGTGTTACTATGTTTCCCCGAAAATAAAACCTACATGCAAATAAGGCCTAGCGTGATTTTTCAGGCTTATTTTAATATAAACCCTCCCCTTAAAATAAGTCCTAGTTGAGAGCAGCAGAATTCTTTGCAATTACATCATGCGATGCAAACACTTGACAAATAAGCTGAAATAAGCCCTAGTGTTGTATTTTGGAGTGAAAATTAATATATATATTTACCAACCTCTCCGCACGAGCAGGATGTGACACAAGGTCAATTTCTTAAGCGGAGTTCAACAGGTTTGAATTCAGAGTTTTCCTTCTCCTAGACCGGTTGCCTAACCAAGGTTAAAGAGCCCAGTCTTCCCTACTATTTATCCATAGCTAGAGGGAGAGTAGGATTCATACCTTTCCCAAGAGTATTAGCGCTAAGTGAAATGCAATTACCATATCCAGGATTTGAACTCGGGGCGACGAGTCCATTTCCCATGACTTTTAACCATTACACCACGTGCTTCCAAAATTAATATAAGACCCGGAAACATAGTACTTGGAGCACTGTATTAACATAGGTTCCTATATATATTTACCAACGTCTCTGCATGAGTAGAATGTAACACAAGGTCAATTTCTTAAGTGGAGTTTAACAGGTTTGAATTCGGAATTTTCCTTCTCTTAGACTGGTTGCCTAGCTACGGTAAAAGAGGCCAGTCTGTCCTACTATTTATCCATAGCTGGAGGGAGAGTAGTTGGATGTATACCTTGTTAAGTATCTGGTCGGCATCCTAGGTTCCAGATGTAATAAGTAAGTAAGCAAGCCAATAAGAATCCGGTGTTAAAGTATTCCTTGTAAGTCCTTCATCCAAGAGAATCCAAATGTCAATGAAATAAGCTCAGAATATTGTCTCTATTAATACAGCAGAAGCAGCAGCAGCAGTGCCAGTGATTGGACAATAGAAATGCCTTCTCAGGTCACGTGTTTATAGGCGAGTCTATATTTAGGAGTAACCATTTGCCCCATGCCTTATATCATCCTACTCCAACATACCTTTCCCAAGGGTATTAGCACTAGCTGAAATGCAAACAGCCTCATCCAGGATTTGAACTCAAGTTGACAAGTCCATTTCCTACAACTCTAACCATTACACCATGCACTTCCATTGTTCTTATAACCAAGTGGTAAAAACAGCTGGTAAAGAAAACAAGACTTTCCTGATCTAAAAGGGGGATGTGAGTCTAAATCTCACTGAGAGATTTGCCTTTTTTGTTGTTTCCAATACACCCTTCTTTTTCGTTGTTGTCCAAGAGAGAACGACCCGAGTGAACTGCTATTTTTAAAACTTAAGAGGAAAAAAAATACTAGTTAAAAATTTGATTTAAAAATTCCAACAAAAAAATAAGATGAATTTCCCAACTCTTGTTGCCATAGAAACACAAGTGATTGATGCCAAGTAACCCAAAAGTGCCGATAAGTGAGGGTGAATGAATCAGTATGTAACAAGCAAGATAAAGAATGAAGGAAGATTAAGTTTCTAAATATTTCTGTGACTCATATTAAAAGAATATTGTTGAATCTTTTCTTTGAAATGATTGGTATTGATTTAGGTGGTCTTTTGACTCTTGAATGTTGCGGCTTTTATTCATCAACCCTTGTCACTTGCATTTCTGTGATCAATGGATTTTCTATTGATTTTAAGTTTAACCGAAATATATTTGTGAATTTTCAAAGTAATTGTCAAAAATGAAGGATATACTGAAATTAAATTCTTGGTGTGACTTATTTGTTCTGTATTTTTATTTCCATGGTCTTATCTTTATAACCAACACCAAAAAATACTTTTTCAATGTTTGTTTAAATTAATCAATTCAAAGCTTAAAATTTTCACTTGTTCATTGATAAACTACATTTTCTAATTAAATGTAAATGTTTTACAAATATATTTTGATTAAACAATTAAAATCATTAGAAAATCCCATGGTGTTGGTTTTGTTGGTTGGATTTTACGGCATGTCAATCCTTATTGGGTTATTTTATGCTGAATACATTTGTTTTATTCATTCTTGATAGGTACTCAATTTTTTATAGACTCAATTCTTTTAACATTTTTTAAACTCACTTTTAACCCATAGATGGGACCCTAACCGGTACCACCACTCCAGGTCAGAGTGGACCTGGGAGTAATGGTGATCAAGGGTACTCTACATTCCCCAGAGATCCAGAATTGGAGCATTTCATGTCATGCCCTGTACACTAATACCCTTAGCCACCTTCTTCTAGCACATATATGATAAAAAGGGTTGGGGCTTACCATAAGGGCAATAGGGGTGGGACAATCATATAGGTGCTAGGGTTTGACATGACCAGCCGAGACATTGGATGGTTGATTTTAATGGCATATCAACTCGTCTGTGGTTATTTTATGTCTAGAGGTAAAGTAATAATATTTGTGGCAGGTCTATATTTACACTTTTGTAGGTAACAGTTTTAACGATATGTTAGCATCACCAGGGAATGTGTTGAGGGATTACTTTTGTAAGGTATTGATCAGGTTTATGTTTATATTTTTGGGTATAATTTTGTTTCTCTCAAAAAGGACAGAATGTCATCTATGTTGACATTTTCAAATAGATATTTCCATGGCAATCTATGGTGTGGGTTGGTTGATTTTAATGGCATATCAACCTGTCTGTAGTTATTTTATGCAAAGAGGATCGGGAATAATATATGTTGCATGTCTATATTTACACTTTTCTCTCAAAAAAGACAGAATGTCATATATATTGACATTTTCAAATAGATTTTTTGATGGCAATGTATTTTGAACGATTGTCAGGTATGAACTGTCTATGGTGATGAACAGGGGTGGGGGTGAAATTAGCTCCCCCCACCCCTATCCTTTTATTCTAAAATCTTATTAAAAATCCCCTCCTACTTCCCCCCCCAACTCCCAGCTAGTCAGCAATTTTGACTTTTAACACAAGAGATGGTTCCGGGTGCATTGTAACCATCATTACCCTTCGATATTTAACATCTGGAAGAGGTAAATATTCAAACTTATCAATTAGCAAAGACAAAACCGTCTTCATTTCCATCATTGCAAATTTGTATCCGATACACATCCGACTTCCGTTAATGAATGGTAAAAAGGAATACGGATAAATGTTATTGGGATCCTCAAATCTTTCCGGACGAAATTCAAGAGGATCTTTCCAATATTTAGGATTCCTATGCAGCGAAATAATGCTAATATTAATTTCAGTTCCTTTCGGAAAATAATATCCCTCAATATGATTATCCTCGGTTGCTTGACGAACGACTAACGGAACGGGTGGAAGTAGTCGTAAAGTCTCTTTGATGACGCAAGTAAGATATGTCATTTTATCCAGGTGCTCTACTGTAAGTGGTTCTCCTGGCGGAGGCAAAACAGAACGAACCTCCTTTCGGACTTTGTCCTGAATTTCAGGATATTTTGATAACTGATGAAGAACCCATGTCATTCCGACACTCGTTGTTTCATGACCTGCCAACATGAATGTCATAACTTCATCTCGTAGCAGCTTGTCGTCATATACACACTGAGAATTTCCAGCCTCCGCCTTCAGGAGATTAGATAAAAGATTCGTTTTATCGATACCCTCGTCTTCAGATTTTTCCATTTCATTCCTTTTATTCTCGATCACTGAATACACCAGCTTGTTAAGTTGTTCCACTTGCTTATCATAACTATCCTTGTATTGTCCTTTGATTCTCCGCAAAACCGGAAAAATAAAACACAAGATTGTCATCCAACCTAGTTGGAATTCTCCAAGGATTTTTTGGAAACTTGCCGTAACCTTGTTGCTACAGTGTTGTATTGCTTTAAACTCATAATCAAAAGCAAATTTTCCGATCACATCGAGCGTTAGATTGGTCATTTCGGAGTTAATAGGAATATTCTTATAGACTTCACCATCATTTTTATCCAGCATTGTGTTGATCTCTTTGAGCCATTCATCGGTCAAGTCTTTTCCGGCTTTTTCAAAAATAGGAACCATCTTTTGTAAAACGTTTGGCCTGAAGGACGTATTACAAATCTTCCGATTCCGACTGTGGATGTCACCTTCACATGTCACCAAACCCTCACCGAGCAAAGTTTTTAACAGCATATACGCTAACTTAGACTTTTGATATATTTTGCTTTTGTTAACCAAAATACCTTTAATTACGTCCGCATCACATATCATCACTCGTTCACCCCCGAATAACCAGAAATAACGAAATACAGATGAATTCAAAGTGTTCCTCCATCGTTCACCAAACTCTCCAGTTTCTGACCGCATAAGTTCTGGTAGAGAACCCACTATTGGCACAAAAGAAACGCTAGGAAGATACTTGAGTGGTGAAAAAAGGATACGCAGGAACTGGGAGTAAATAAAATATGAAACCAGGGCAACAATGGCAACTTGAAGAATTGCAGACCATGTAAGCGTAATTGAAGCAACACGGTAGCAGTTGGAAACATTTGCAAAAAGTTCACCCAACATCTTTTTCACGACGACGACCTGAAAAATATAAAAAGAAAACTTTGTTTTATTTTAAACAATGAAATTGATAAATACAGACTGTCATGTTACACATGATCTGTTATAGTATGTGGCCTACTTTTTTGATAGTATGTGGCCTACCTTTTTGATTCTGTTATAGTATGTGGCCTACCTTTTTGATTCTGTTATAGTATGTGGCCTCCTTTTTGATTCTGTTATAGTATGTGGCCTACCTTTTGATTCTGTTATAGTATGTGGCCTACCTTTTTGATTCTGTTATAGTATGTGGCCTACCTTTTTGATTCTGTTATAGTATGTGGCCTACCTTTTTGATTCTGTTATAGTATGTGGCCTACCCGGTTTGAATGTGTCCTACCACAGTAAGAGTATATCTATAGATATAAGTAGTAGAAAATTTATAGAAACTTATTTTTCACATATATTCAATTTCAAGAAATGTAATTCAGTCATAAGCTGTATATAGTAATTAAGAATAATTAAAAAAGAATTTATCCATAATTTACATGAATCAGAGATCTATTTAATTCTAAAATATTCTAAACTTCTGAAATAGGGTTATGGCTAGGGGTTAGGGGTTAGGGTTAACAGTTATTATTATAACCTTATAATATGCTTTTTATGGTAGGCCAAATACTATGAGAGAGACATGATTTCGTAGGCCGTCATTCAAAAGATAGGCCACAAACTATAATGGTACCTAAGATCCTTTAAGAGTTACCTCCCTTAGCAGCCCCTTTTTTTAACTGTAAGATTATCCCTAATTGTCAATAGTTGGAGAAACTTCCACCTTTCTCATTCCTTTTCATTGTTAAGATAATTATCTTATAATTACTAGCAAATATATGCACCCTCCGGGTGCAAGTATTTAAGTTTTAATGTAATAAAATACCGTATTAAATTAGAAAGGCTAATGAAACTAAATAAGAATACAGATAAAAAGATTTGAAACAGAGGGAGTATAATAAAAATGGAACAACTGAAACTTACTCTTCCATCACTCTCGTCTTTCATTGTTATTTTTTCTAATTTAAGTATTTAGTTATAAGAGGAAGTAAAGAATAAAATGACAGTTATTTTATCTTGTTAATGGATTTCATTTAAGATTCATTGAAGAGATTTTTGCTTATATTCATTAAAATAAAACCAAATAATTAGAAATCAATAATACTAAGCACATATTTATTAAATTCGATTTTTTAATATTAATATGCAAATTAGCCTTCCCGTTCACACTGTAAACCGCTATTTTGTTGTATATATAAATATAATTGCATGTTGTCAGTATGTAGACATAGTTAACAGTATTAATAATGTAAAACAATTTTATTAATAATTGAGGTTGAAATAAAAATAAAATCATGGGAAATGTGATATCAATAACTAAGAGAATTGTGACTTGAGTAGGAATATAGTTTCGGTTACAGACAGAAAAACACACAATCTCCATTATAATAAGATGTAGAAGCTTTATAGAATCAACCCTCTCCGTGTTAGTTTTAATAATAGAATTCAAATTAATAATAAAATTCAAATTCTACATTTCTCTAACACAGTTTTAATCCTCTCCGTGTTAGTTTTAATAATAAAATTCAAAGGTAAAAAGCTTAATTTGAGTTATTTTGAATGAGCTTCACTGCCATTTATTTCATAATTTAAAGTTATTCCTTTCCTTTATAAATCCTTACATAAACACCCTTTTTCTATGTACCATGCGGTGATAATACTCTGTGAAAATTCTGATCCTTTAAATGTAGTATCTGTCTCAAGTCAGTAGTATTTCTCTTTTAATTCCATTCTTGTTATTGTAAACCCATTAATTCAGTAACTTTCTCCATTCCCTTTTTAATTGTCTATGTTAGGGACGTCAAATCCGTATTTTATAAAACAAATTTACCCCCCCCCCCGCCTCGATTAAAAAAAAAATACAAAAAATCAAGGAATTTTCCAATTCTAATGAAATTTTCAGTGTTGATTTTGTTACATAATAATTGGATCCCTAATACATTTTTAAGGTAGTGTAGAAATCATTATGGCGATCAGTATAGCTGATGGCCTTGAGGGTGAGTGACGGTGCTTGACCTCACTCTGACCTTGCTTTCTGGGGATAGACCGTGAGAACTGGAAACCCCATAGAAAGCCCCCTTCCGGTTTAAGGAGTAAGCAACTCAGTTAGAGTTAGAACTTAGAAGACGAGCTAGCAAGATGTAAGGATCCGCGCGCATTGTCTGGTCTGGGGATTTATGAATAAAGTAACATCAACATAAATCGAAGTCTTGTGTTTATTACTAAAAACTAACAATGACACAAGGCTTCTGATAAGGAATGATCCCTAACAGAAACCAGACCCGGAATCCTCAATAGAAGACCAGACGAGACCTTAGAAGATATACCAGACCAGAAGAATAGACGACCAGAGTAAGAAGTAGTAAGAAAGGTATATAACGTTATATGCTGATTTGGCTTAGTGAAAAGACCAGTATATAACATATACCTATTTAGTGCCGGTAAAGAAGGCGCTATGCAACAATTTATCAATGAATGAATTTTATAATGCATCAGTTATTTTATTTCAAAGTTTTCTGATTTTTTTCAGGTCACTTAACTTTGACCCCCACCCCCTTATTTTTGGGGCACAAAATATCGGTGGGGTTATATATTTTTTAAACTAATTACAGTATGAATAAAAAGACAAAAGAGGTGTGAATAGAAAAAAAAAAATTTAAGGGAGCTATTCTGGTAGAAAATAAGTACCAAAAATCAGTAAATTAAATGTAAAAAAAATTTTTTTTAACTGTTGTTTTTATATAAAATTAGCTTCTAGAATATCAATGAAAAAATTATACATCTACATTTGTTCTGTCTACAAGGGTGGGGGCCTAACTTTTCAATTGAGTTTTCTCCAAAGATTATTAGATAACAATACTAAAGTAGATTCTTTATTAAATAAAGATTTGTTTTTAGATATGAAAATAAAAATAGGAAATTTGAAAGTTAAAATTTCATATTCTAAATGAATTTTATCAATTAAATATAAATTGTTTCTGCAACAGGGGGAAGAAATGGTTATATTTATTTTAAAGAATTTCTATTTATATTCATTGAATCAGTTTGATTGAAACATTTCAGTAATTTAAAAATTGAAAATTAAAAAAAAGAATTTGTTGATTAGTAAGTCTACACAGAAAATTTTACTAAAATCAGCTAATTCTCTGATTTTCAGAGTGAACATGAGAGTAATAGCAATGAAGGGGTACTCACCACCAAATTCATTTTAAAGTCATATCCAGGACACCCCTTTTGGGTAAGGGGGGAGGAGATATTATCCCTCTGAAAGGAATACAATCAGCCTATTCTAAGCAGGCCCTTTTTAGAGCTAAAAAAACATCAAAGGTTTATCAAAACTTTTGATGCAATTGCAAAACTTCATTTAAATCTGAAAGTCTATGCAATGCAAATTAAACACTGCTTGGTTGGTTGGTTGGTTGGTTTTTATGGCATGTCAACCCTTATTGGGTTCGTTGAGAATTTTAAGATATAAGGCGTGTGGTAAATGGTCACTTCTACTTATAGACTCGCCGATAAGCACGTGACCAACCTATTGTCCAATCACTGGCAGTGCTCTGCTGCTGATATTATTATTTATACTGGCTGATTCTAATCTTAGCTCATTACTACTTGGATCTTCTTGGACGACAGACCAAAGGATTCTATACCACAGGACTTATTGACTTACCAAAGGATTCTACATCACAGGACTTATTCACTTACCAAAGGAATCTATAACTCGGGACTTACTTACTTATTTACTTTAAGTTCTTTACAACTAGCCAAGGATGGCGGTCAGATACTTATTTTATGCTGAAGACATTTTGTTTGATTCATTCTCCATGGGTACTTTTTAAACACATTTTTTAAAACACATTTTTTTCTATTTAACCAATAGATGGGACCCTAACAGGTACTACCACTCTGGATCAGAGTTGAATTGGGAGTAATGGTGACAAAGGAGTACTTAACATCCCCCAGAGCTCCAGGACTGGAACCTCACCATCAGACAGAGTTTAACATCATAGCCAGGACTCTAAGATCCTCGGTTGGTTGGTTGGGTTTTACGGCATGTCAACCCTTGTTGGGTCATTTCATACTGAAGACATTTTTGTTTTATTCATTCTTGATGGGCACTCAATTTGTTTTAAATACATTTTTTCTATTCAGCTATAGATAGGACCTTAACAAGTACTACCACTATGGGTCAGAATGGACCTGGGAACAATGGTGATGAAGGAATGCTCCACATTCCCCAGACTTCCAGAACTGGAACCTCACCATCAGATAGAGTTTACCCAGGACATTAAGAACCTCAGCTACTACCTTCTAGTACATATATGATAAAATGGGTTGGAGCTTGCCATATGGTATAATAAGTGAACAGAAAATCTTTTCGGGTTGGACAGCCGGATCTCTCCACTGAAAAAGACGTTCTCCCAGCTGCTAAAGTCCCCTGACCAAGTCCTTGCTGCCTGCAACAAACTTGTCTAGCAGTCCTCCGCCAAAGTTCACTCGCCTCCTCTTCCTCGTCATACATCAGCAAGATCAGAATACAACTGTCACTGTGTGGTAAGGCAGGTCTTAGATAATCATTCACTGCCCTGACTAAAATCCCACATCCAGGTCAATCGCACAGTGTAGGAATTTGCATACGCACCAACAAGGTAGTCTGACGTCAATCCACAACTCACAATCAGGAGGATGCGAGTTCAATCTTCCTAATCGCCCACTACACTCCCCCCGATCTCATTTTGCACGCCAGACATGTCCATGCTCACTTTGAGCTACCATGTGCATAATTTCTCTCGACACATACGGGCAATAGGGTTACGACAATCATATAGGTGCTAAGGTTTGGCATGACCAGCTGATTGATTGGAGGGGTCATCTCTGACCACCTGTCTAACCTAAGTAAGGGTTATAGTGGAGTTATGTCATGGACTGCTCAATCACTAGGGTCCCTTCCTTAAGCATCACGGGTCACCCACCCACGGCCAACAGGTACTGCCATTGGGGGGGGGGGATTACCCCTCTGCAAAGGTGCAGTCAGTGTATTTTAAAGCCTCAGCCAACAGGGCTTAATTAAACTCTAAAATGGAAAAAGGCTTGGATGATGATATTTTTCAAATTTTCCAGAATATTCCAAGTTAAGTAGATTCATTACCAAATAGCTAATAAAGATTTTTCTACCCTCATCTAAATATTTTTGTACAATAAAAACACATGTGGGAATTTTTACTCGTATGTTGTTTCATTCAGACGTTACGCAAATGAAAAATGCAAAAATTTGACCTTTTAAATTTTAAAAATCGGTCAATTGTTAAATGTCATTATCCAGGGCATCAAAAGCAAAGTTTAGATAACACATCTTTTCCAGGATCAACATTTGATTTATATTGTGTTATTCAAGTCAGAAAAGAAAATAATGGACATTTTCTAGATTTACTTTCATAACATAAGCAATTAAGAAATAACACATATTATACAGGAACAAAATGTGTGTTATCCAAGGCCCAAAAGCAAAGTTTAAAGAAAATAAATAGATAGTTTCTATACTTACTTTTGCAGTATAAGCAATTAAAAAATAACACATATTATCCAAGAATAAAATTTGAGTTACATAGTGTTTTCCAGGGTAGAAAAGCAAAGTTTGAAGGGAATAATGAACATTTTCTATACTTTAACAACATAAGCAATTAAGAAATAACACATACTATCCCCCATCTATGGGTTAAATAGTACAAATACTGTTCTCTCCAACAAGGATGGCTTTGGTATTAGATAACCCATGAAGATTGATATGCCATTTAACAAAGAAACCAATCCAATTTTTTTGTTGTTGTTTTTAATTTTGTTTGAGATGAGGTATAAATCAATTGTAAATAATAAGAACTTGAGGTCCTTTTTCTGACACACATGCAGTATTTTTAAATAGGATGCCTCAAATGGTGTAATGGTTAGCAAACTGGATTGGCAAACCAATGTTAGTTCAGTTCTCACCGAGTGCCCCATTATTTCAACCTTGTGCCACAACTAAACTAAGCTTAATAAATAACTACACTATTTTCAAGTAAAAGTCGTCTCCCCTATTTTGTTGTCATCGGTGCTTCGTCTGATATCATGATTAACGATCTAGGCTTACAACACAATTACTCATGAGTTCCATTCTCACTGGGTGTCTCATATTTTCGGCCTTACGCTACAACTAACAATGGTGGAAGTTTTCCTTTATATTCAGATGCCTTTCTCATTGAAGCGTAATGACTCGGGGTGTGTGTGGGGGGGGGGGATCCTCAAACTTTCTTACACCTGGCGAAGACCGAAAAATAGCTCGACCGAAAGACTGTGTGAAGAACACACACACACACACACACACACACACTCAAAAACAAAAATAGATAGATAAATAAAAAATAAAATAAAATACCGACATGTTCCAAAAAATCACCAAGCTGAGTTCTCAAATCAGAAGTCAAGTAAGTAATAGAAGTTTTTTCTTGTTTAACTTTAAAAAGCCTTTTTTTTTTAATTAAACAATTTTGTTCGGAAAATTTTTTTTTTTTTTTTTTTTTTTTTTTGGTTTCGGTTTCGTTTTTTTATTTTTATCAATCATTTATTTTTATTTATCTATTTTTTTTTGAGTGTGTGAGTGTGTGTGTGTTCTTCACACAGTCTTTTGGTCGAGCTATTTTTCGGTCTTCGCCAGGTGTAAGAAAGTTTGAGGGTCCTCCCCCCCCCCGAGTCATTCACGCTTCAATGAGAAAGGCATCTGAATATAAAGGAAAACTTCCACCATTTATTTAGTCATTCAGTTTTACACACCAAATACACAAATTAAAAAGGTATTTCATTTGAAGACGAAAACAACCATTTCTTTTTACACTAAGTGACCTTAATTAATTTAGTTATGTCATTCAGTTTTTGATTTCAGTATAACTTTAATAAAACTTAAGTACAAGTTTGTTTGTTTTTAATTAAATATAGATTGAACTTGAATAACAATAAAGTCTTTATTACTGTAATAAAGAGTTTATTGTTAAAGCAGACGGTTTTTGTTTTGTTTGAAATAAAATAAAAGTAAGGGTGAAATCTTCATTAAATTTCACATTAAATGAAAAAATAATAACATAGACAAATAAGTTTAAGTGATCTAAAGTAAATAAAATTAAATTAATTTCTAAGACTTAGAAAAATGGGGACTATTGTTTTATGTCACGGAGGCAGGGATAAGTAAAATTAAAATATTTTAATTTATTTATTAACTTATTATTTTTTATTTATTTATTTTTTGAATTGACAAAAACAAACAATAACATTTTAAAAGTTTTAAACAAACAATATCAAACGAACTTAGAAATAATAAAAAATGAAAAGAAAACGTCTGTCTTGTGAATAGTAAGTTACATTTCATCGGTCCAGGAAGAGGAGAGAAAAATGAACGAAAAAAATAAACAACATTGTTGATTGGCGCAACACAATCTTCCAAAGTTTATTTGGCTTTTGACATATTAAGTAAAAGTTAATACGATAAAAGTAGAATACTAAGTTAAAAAAAACAACAATCAACGGATATGAAGATCATCAAAATTAATAATAAAACTAAATATGAGTTATTTTGAGACTTCGGACAGTTGTCCTCATCTTTATTATGAAATACAGTGTATTTAATACACTAAGTGTATATTTAATACATATATTATACACAGAGATGAGGACAACAATTCGAAATATCAAAATAATACAAATGATCAAACTTCATCTCAAACATGTAGACAAATGATATAAGTTGAAAAATAACTAAAAACTTTTTTTAAATTAAAAACATAACATTCAGGGTTTTTTTTTGGGGGGGGGGCAAGGGCGGAAATTACTAATATAAAACACTAATTTGATTATCAATTAATGATAAAATTGGGAAATAATTCTAAAAAAATTAAAAAAAAAAACAATATTTACCTCCATAATGAGAACTGTGTCGGGTGAGTCAAGTTTATTTTAAATTTGTTTTTGTTGTTGTTTTTCAAAAACAAGAACGACACATTTTTTTTCTGGTAAAATACAGATGGAATTCCTGTCAGTGGTTTTCAGAACTGAAATACATATCGATTATTAAAAAAAACAGACAATAAAAATTCATTCACTTTTTTTTCGTCTACTTCTTTTAAGTCCTTCGAGGTGTTCTATTTCAACGATCTATCAAATATTACATAATAATCACTCAACCAACAAAAACATCTACGAATTTTGTTATTCCGTATTTTCTAACGTTATAATGAAATAGAAAACATCAAGTCCTTTTTAATACGCTTTCTGGTCCGCAGAAATTGTCTTTTCAATTCCAAATAACGTTAGATTCATTCATCTTAAACTGTAGGAAGCCAAACCACAATCTCTTCCTTGGTTTGTTGTTGTTACGTAGTGTTTAGAAATAAATTCTCATATTAGAGTTATCTCCCTTTAACTTTTAACTTTGAGTTGGGAGTATCAGTATTACACACACACACACACACACACACACACACACACACACACACACACACACACACACACACACACACACACACTTGTTATAATTGTTAGGAAGCGCGTGGTGTAATGGTTAAAGTCATGGGAAATGGACTCGTCGCCCCAAGTTCAAATCCTGGACGTGGTAATTGATTTCACTTAGTGCTAATACCCTTGGGAAAGGTATGAATCCTAGTCTCCCTCCAGCTATGGATAAATAGTAGGGCAGACTGGACTCTTTAACCTTGGTTAGGCAACTGGTCTAGGAGAAGGAAAACTCTGAATTCAAACCTGTTGAACTCCGCTTAAGAAATTGATTTTGTGTCACATCCTGCTCGTGCGGAGGGGTTTATATATATATATATATATATATAATTGTTAAAGTAAAAGGCTTAAAATCGGCCATTTTGCGGTTATAGATCTAATTCTACCCACAGGTATCTGCGTATACCTATGAGCTTCATCAAACCAGTAACTTTATTGAAAAATGGTAAACAGAAAATTCATTGGGCTTTATATACAATTTTTCTGGGAATCCTGAAAAGTTTTGGTATTAAATCTTCTCATCGCCTTAGTGGGACGGTGTTTATAACTGGGAATGAATTAACCAGGTGGTGGTGATGGTGTCAATCTGAGTGGTTTTGTCCCCTCAATAAATTCTTAGTTAGAGGGATCAGCCACTTTGTTCCTATGGTTGTTGATTTAAAAAAAAAATTTTTTATCTTTTATTACTTTTTATTTTATTTTTTATTTGGTCATTTTCAGTGAACTGTTTCTTTTTTGCAGATGGTACCCTTCCAAAAACCTCATAAATTTCAATCTTTTTTAACATTTTATTCTCCAAATCCCACACTATTACAATAAAATGGAAGAAATGTTTAAAACAAACTGAGAAAGAATCAAACTACAAATTAATGTAAATGAAGCATTTGGGTGAATGGGTAAAATTTCCTGTCTATAAGTAAATGCATGTATCTATGTATACATACACACGTCCATGTATCTCTGCATATATGTAAGAAACACACAATCATGTGGCTGCTGCCATGACTCAGCATTTTGGGTCTGGTGGGTCAACAGGTTTGTTTTACGCCTTCCCTTCCTATCACGTGAGAACCCAGTGACCTTACCACTGTTTCGGTATTCACAAAAAAAAAGTAGGTCCCTTAGTATTAAAAATTCCCTAAAAGTAGATGCAACTTGAAGATAGGTGAACAAATTGTTACCTTGTTTGGCTATTTGTAGTAGGACATTTGTATTAGACAGTGTAAATACTAAAAGATGTTAGTACTTAAAATGAAAGTTTTTGCAAGGCTCAAATTTGGCTTAGGAATTTGATCTTAGGCAAAGTGCTTAGCAAAGAAGTAAAAGAAATTCTTTTCTAGCAAGATGACCATGGGTGTCCATTGCAGATTTTTCTTATCATCTAGTGAAACAACACTGGATTTAGGGAGTCAATTGTGTCAACATATTCTTAGTAAAGATACTAAAAAATAGTTATTCTGAATCCAACCAATAAAGTGCTAACAAGGTAAACTATTTTTTATTTTTCTAAAAACTGTATTTATTTTTGAGAAGTTTAAACAAATTATTTTCTCGTAAATTATAAATATCGTTGAACTTTAAATTATTTTCTTACCAAGCGTCACACATAGTTTGTGCATTTAAGCAAATAAGTTTAAGTAACCTTAGAAACCCCTTTTAATGTGCGTTCATTACTTTGTAAGTTAAGAATAAGTTTTACATATTAGAATTTTGTTATTATTATGAGGCATAAACCTTTCTTGTAGACTTTATATCACCTATTTTAATTGAAATTTGTTTTGTCTTGTTATATATTGTATTGTTCCTTTAAATGTAAATTTATCATCCCTTTTATCAATTTGTGACTAACACAAATTTTCATTTTTAATTGCAGTTTTTTTACAGCTGCACTGTGTGGAAAATAAAGAATGATTATAAAAACACTATCTGCAGTTTGTTAGTTTCTTTATACACATAAATTGCACAAGCTAATGTTAGCATAAACTCAGGTTGGAATCAATAACCATACACATATACTCCTATATACATATATATATATAATATGAATAACTCATACAAGAGTAACTTTACCAACAGAAGACCCAAAAGACAACAATCTGAGTGAAGGAGTAACCTAATAAGAGAGGAAACAAAATGTATGAGGAAGCTTGTGGGATGATGATGATGATGATGATGATGATGATGATGATATTATGTAACTCATAAATGAAGCCTTAAAAATCTTTTTTTTTTTAATCCTTGCTGGTGGTTTCTAATTACACCATGGAATTCCATTGGTCAAGCCAGAATGAATTGAAGACAAAGAAAATTTTATGTTTTAAATGTTTTTTATTACGTGCCAAATTTTTGGAATTGCCAAGGGAAGTTAATTCCTTGAAGAGTTCTTCTGTAAAAAGAAAAAATATTTTGTTGAAAATTCACAATGAGAACCATTTTTATTTTAAATAGCAAAAAAATGCGCCCTCCGAGAACAAGTTGTTATGTTTTAATACAATTAAATATTATATTGAATTAGAAAGACAAATGAAATTAAATATGAACACAAAAGAGATTACACTTATTTTTACTTTATTCTAATTGATTTCAATATAAAATTATACATAGGATTACTTTTAATACATTTGAGAATAAGAAAATAATATTAGAAATCAATAACAACAAATAATTATTTATTATACATGGTTTTGTTAAAAGCAGTATGCAAATTATTCCCACCATATATTATGTAAATATTTATTTCTTAATGATATATAAAAGACATTGCATGATTTTAAACACATTACTAAAATGGGCTGTTTTGAGGCAAATCTATCCCAGCTAGACCTTAATAGAGACATTGTTAATAAATAAGATGCTAATTAAGATTAAATAATGATTATTTAATAACAATTAAGAATATTACATAAATTTCTAAGGGAATTGTGACGTTGGTAGTGACATAGTTTCGGTTACAAACAGACAGACACCGAATCTCCATTATAATAAGATTTCATCAAAGGTTCATAAAATTTACAGCAAAATTATGAATAACAAGACCCAATATGAACTTAGAACACAGCTATCTGCAATCAATGACAATTTTTGTAAAATAACTGAATTTTATTTGGTTTCATATTGATAATGCATCTTATGTAAAAACTTTTGACAGCAGTTAGAAAGTGCAAGACACAATCACCAGTTTTAATGGTAATTATTCCTTTTATATAAATTCATGCAAAGTCTGTCTGTGTGTCTCTTCACTAACATTCTGCCATTCTTGAATTGATTGTCAACCAAACTTTCAAGAATTCTTAGAATCATATCTGCAAAAAGTTTAAAATTATATTCAATCAATTTATCTTTGTCTACCCAAAATGAAATGACTTCATAAGCCAACATTAAATAATCCCTAGTTAATGCCATGATTTGCAAGGGAGATAACTAAGTAAACATAAAAGTCAAATTTTATTGGCAATTTAATCACAGCATGAAAATCACATCATTAACTCAATGAAATAAAAATGATAATATGTTAAGTAATTTCAAAATCAGGTGGAGGTTGTATTTGTATGGACCTGCATGATCACACATTGATGGAGATCAGATGATATTGATAATATGAAAAGGTTCTAGGAATTTTCTTGAGAAATATGTTTTTATTCAAGTGAGTGTTATATAAGGTATTGATCAAGTAACATGTCAGCTTTTTTTTTATGAATTATGTTTTTGTTTTGTTTAATCTAGTTTTATTTATTCTGCATAGAAATTACCTTCTTTTACTTTTCTTGTTAGATTACTCCTGGTATAAGCTCTACAAACAACCAGCACTATATTTATAGACTATTCCAAGTAGGAGGGTCTGAATTAACCAATGAAAAAACACCAAACATGTATTTAACACCATTGATAAATTGTCCTAAAATTACTTGCCTGAGGACAACCTCACAGAAGGATCAACAGGATCAACAGATTAAAACTGATACTACATCATTCTACTTTAAGAAATAAATCAAACTTTATGCCACAAGTAATATCCACTGTGAGACTGCATTCAATTCATCTGCAGAACTAAAGCACCTAAAATGGCGACTCAAATTGTAACATTTCTTTTGGAAATTTTTCATTTTCAAGAAAAATTACTCTATGCCTACTCTAAACCACTCACAACAGCTCTCCACTACTGTGATCCTGCTGTAAACCACTAGCGGTGGCTCTTGCATGTATCACTTATTTAAACTGAAAAATCACCACCTGAATACCCCTGCCATTTTTTGTTTTGTCTGTGGTGAATAAATAGTAAATTTTGAAATATCCCATCATACAGGTAAGAAAATACAAAAAAAATTGGTATAGCCATGGAGATATTTTGGTTGGCAAAAGAGTTAAGTTAAAAAAAAGTAGAATGATTCTAAACTCAGGGTTCAATTAAAGCACACTTTAACATCATACATACATTATAAATCAAACCCCCACTTTAGAGCCATTCTACTCATTTTGTCTTTAAACCTGATTTTTCTTAAAAATAAAATCAAACATCAGTTAAAATTGAAAAATTCCTTTGTTCTTCCCTGAGATTGGTACACAGCTCATTATATTCCCAATTTGCATATTTTGTTTGTTACAATATAAGAAAACTATAAAGAAAATATGTTTGCTTTCAGTGACACATAAATTACTAATACTCTGACAAAAAATATAGAATTAACATATTTAGAGGAAGTTCATTTAAATTGTTTTTGTTTTTTTTATTTATCAGTTGATAAACTGCTAACAGATAAGACACTTTTGATTTAATAGCTGGATATTCTGGTTTCATAAAATATTCCTTAAACAAACTAGAATAGATTATTTAAATTAATGTTATCTTTTCCCAAGTCATGCAGAGGAAGACATTATAGAATAATCTTGTAATTATTATGTAATTTTAAACAGATTTATTTGACCCTAACAGGAATTACCACTCTGGGTCAAAAGGGGCCCGGGAGTAATGGCAATGAAGGTGCACTCCACACTCTCCAGAAGTGAAGCCTCACCATCGTTTAGTGTCATACCAGGACACACCTTTTTTTTGATGGGGGGAGGTCTTACCTTCTGCAGGAGATACAGTCTATATATCCAAAGGCAACAAGACATAATCATGATTTTGATCCTTACTAGGTGCCCCATGCTGCAGCCTTGTACCAAATATCAACTGATTTTTTTTTTTTTGTTTTTTTTAAAAATGCCTTGTATCTCGTGTGGAATAATGGTTAGGGAGCTAGGATAACAGGTGCTCCATACTGCTGGCCTTGTACCAAACTTGTTGAAGCTTTCTAAATGAGACAGAGGGAATATAAATAAGATAAAAAATGTCCATACTTCCAAGAATTACCAGTTTCTCCTTTTTTTTTCTTTTTTTTTTTTTATTCTACTTACTTTCTGAATGGATCCAAGAATCAATTTCTTCAAAAAATTCTGTAAAACAAATTTTTAAAAAAAGAAAAAAATCACTGAAAATGAATGTTTTTGAATATTCAGAATTCAGTAACAATTGCATTTTTATCATCTTTGTCTAAAAAAAAAAAAAAATTAATAAAATCGTTTGCAGTCAGCGGATTAAATTATTTCTCCTATTTCTTCACTCCCAAAAAGAAAAAAATGTATTTCTTTTGTCCTATAATAGCTGTTATATTTATTGCATGAAACGTAAACAAAAAATGTAACTACAATTATGGGAAAGGGTATCTCCTATTTATTCTGCTTATATGAATATTTCAATAAAAACAATAAACTGAAAGCAAAATTACTAAAAGATTAATAACCATGAGTACATGAGGCCAGAGTGGACCTGGGAGTAATTGCAATGAAAGAGTAACTCCATACTCCCCACAGTTTCAGAGGTAGGAGTCCCCATGGCACAGTGGCTAAGACTTCAACATTGTTGTAAAAGAGTTCAAACTCCACTCTTCGTTATTACATTCATTTTCAGAATTAAACCCTTGGGAAAGGCATGAACCCTTTCATTCCCTCATCTATGGATTAAATAGTACTACTATTGTTCTTCTACAAGGATGGCTTTGGTATTAAATAATACTTAGATGGCTGATACTCCATTAAACAAACCAAGTCAAACCAATGTTTCAGAAGTGGAGCCTCACCACTAGATATAGTTTAGTGTCCTACCCAGGAAACCATCAGTTTTCAGTTGATTAAAATTCTAAAATATAAATTCTAAGCAGATTATTTTGTAATTTAATTCTTAATTTCCATAATCCAAAGTCTGAGTTTCAAACTGTTCATGAAAAGTCAGTCTGACCTTTCTTGACCTGACTCAACAAAGTTTCAATAACCTTGCATTTTTTTTACACATAAAAAAAAAGGTTAACAAAATTGACCCAGACATTAACCCTTGTTTTCCGTCCCAACAAACAAAACTCCAGACTATTTACAAAGAGCTTTAACATTTGTCTTTTTTTTTTGCCAGAGAATAACCAGTGATTATAAAATGAGATTTTAGTCTGTGGGAAAGACAGAAAGGAAATTGTTGAAATAGGAATCCAAAAAAGTTAACAGCCAGACAAAAGATAAATAAACTAACAAGAATATGCAATGTATTGAATTAGAAAAACTAACAAAATTAAATAAGAAGGCATATTAAAAAAATTATATTTATTTTAATTATATTTTAATTGGTCTCTATATTCATTCATTGGATTGATTTTAATATGTTGGAGAATAAAACAATAATATTAGAGACCAAGAAATTATTTATTAAACCAGTTTTGTCAAAACCAGTATGTAAATTAACCACACCATATATTTTGTAAATCTTTATTTCTTTGTAATATATAAGACACATTGGAGGATTTTTTTTTAGGCAAATCTAACTCAGATTTTCATAGACATCATTATTAAATAAGATTTATTTTATCTATTAATGATTTTGACTAAAAAATTAAATACTCATTGATAAACTTACAAAATTCCTGAGGGTATTGTGACGTAATCAGTGACATAGTTTTGGTTACAGACTGATACCAAATCTCCATTATAATAAGATGATTCAGTCTTTTACAAAGAAAATAATACATAAAATTTTCCAAAAAGGAACAACAAGAAAACTGTCTACTTTTTGCTAGGGGAAAGTTTTTTAGAATGTAAGGATATATATTTTAATTATTGTCATTATTTTTTCAGATTTTTCAGCCCAAACGTTGGTATTATACAAAATAACTATATGATTAATTTTTTTTCTGGCCACATGCCTCATCATATTTGGGATGATATAATGAAAAGTAAGTTATATCTATAGTCAAAACAAATATGTTTTATTCTGTTACAGAGAAATATCCACTGGAATGTGGGTTTGTTTATAATTCGTTTCTTTTCATCATCATTATCATATTGTGCTAGTAGCATGGATATCCATGACAATTTCTCACCAACCGTCCCTATCATTCATTGCTTTCTTGTGGAGGTCCTCTCCACAGCATCCAGTATTTGCACAGAGCAATGTAGGTCTTTGCTGGACAACCTACATTTGCATACCCATGTGTTGGTTTCCATTGGAGAACATCACTTAGGAGTTCATCCCTGCTTCTCCACTAGTGTCCAATATGTTTGTTCATCTCACTCAGATGGTCTGTGTGATAGGTGGCAAGTGGCCATACAGCTGCTTTCTTGTAAGGTGTTGTTTCCATGATTTGTATAATATCTTGTGTAGCATTCTTTTGCAACTCCCAATTAGCTTATTCTCTTGGTGCCTTTTTAGGATCCAAGATGTACAGTTGTATAGTGACACTGATACAACTACGGCTTAGAAGAATTGTCACTTTAACTTGTCAGTGAGATCTGATTTCCATATGACTGATAATCTGTCTATGGTAGACCATAATTTTTTGGGTGAATATATCAACTATATACATTCTTATATCTAATCCTACCTATCTCATCCACAGAAAGCGATGTAAATACACGAATAGGAAAAGCATGGTCGGCCACAAACAAATTATCAGTCATATGGAAATCCAATCTCACTGACAAGTTAAAGCAACAATTCTTCCAGGCTGTGGTTATATCAGTACTGCTGTATGGCTGCACCACCTGGACCCTAACGAGGTGCCTTGAGAATATGTTAGATGGGAGCTGCACAAGAATGCTGTGTACAGTCTTGAACAAATCGTGGAAACAGCACCCTACAAGAAAGCAACTGTATGGTCACCTGCCCCCCATCTCACAAACCATTCAAGTGAAATGGACAAGGTATGCTGTACACAGCTGGAGAAGCAAGGATGAACTCATAAGTGATGTTCTCCTGTGGAAGCCAACGCACGGACATGCTAGTGTGGGCCGCCCACCAAGGACCTACATTGACCAACTATGCGATGATGCTGAATGCTGCACAGAGGACCTCCCTGGGACAATGAATGATTGGGAAGGTTGGTGAGAGATTGTCATGGATATCCATGCTTATTGCATGACATGATGATGATGATGATGATGATATCTAATCAGTATGAACCAATAAAAATCTGAACGAATAATAAATTTAGGTTAAATTTAGCTTCTGAAAATTGTCAAATGTCATAGCGTATTATACACAAGAATCTTATTTCCAGAATTTCATTATACGTGAGTGCATGTTATACACGAATAGTTATGGTAGTCATAATTTATTGAGGAGGAATTTTAAAGAGATGTTGAAAAATTGCTATTTTATTTATTCATATATACCAGTCATTTCGAAAGCGGACGGTAGTGCTCCTCAAGTAAGTGTCATTACCCGTCATATGGAAAAGTAGCATAGTAGTGCTGGTGATATATGCACAATGTTTTATTTGTATAGTGATAATCATGTTGGATTAGTAAAAGTTTGTACTTTACTTTGCGGACATTTCTTGTATCTACTTATCTATATATGGAAAAGTAGCATGGTAGTGCTGGTAATGTGTGCTGATTTAAATCACAAATGTGGAGTTAACAAGAGCTAGAATCAGGAAATATATGAACACAACTTGGAATTTCAAATAATACTGAATTATTACATTTATACATACAAGAAAATACACTTGTAATAATTTCTGTTGCAAACGATAGTATTGTCTGTGACAAATATCAATTATATAAATGAATATAAGTCCACTTAACTGAGTCCTTGGCAATATTTATGATTAGTTATCGTACTTACAATGGACCCTTTTCTATCCCTGCTGAATTATTGGGAGCAATGATTTTTACGTCTGACTCCATGAGATGCTGGTTCAAAAGAGAGGTAGATTTCTATCTTCAATTTTGGTGCCGAAAATTGTATGCCAGTGATTGGTTGGCTTGAAAAGGGGTAAGTCAACCAAGGGAGACAACCCACCTACCTTAGATATATTTTTTATAAATGCACAATGTCTTATATGTATAGTAATAAATATGTTGGATAAGTACCTGTTTGTACCTTACTTTTTGGACATCTCTTGTATCTATCTATATTCTTAATCTGTTTGTCTGTTTGTCTCTCTGTATCTATCTATCTATCTATGGAAAAGTAGCATAGTAGTGCTGGTTATATATGTACAATGTTTTATTTGTATAATAATAAAAATGATGGTTAAGTAAATGTTTGTAGCTCTCTTTTTGAATCTCTTTCATATAATGAATTTAAAAAGAGGTATTTTGTTAATAATCATAAAAGAGGATCAAAAAAAGAAACTGACTTTTTAATTATAAAATGAAACAATAATTACTTACTCATCTGTGACATTAATTCATTTGCTCGATCATGCCAAGAATCTAAAAAGAAAAATAATTTATACAATTTTATTAAATGATTTGATAAATATTGAGAGTGTATAACAAATTCTCAAGGGAATCTATATATTAATACTTTGTTCCTTAATTGTACGACCGTTATCATCTTGCAACACCCTCTGATTAAAAATGAGACCGTCCAAGATGAAATGCAAAAATGTAAATCCTGATCGTCTGGTGTTGCTTATCTGCTGAATTCTTATTTTGTATGAGTGTCACCACCTCAGCTAAATAATGGACCATTCCATTTTTATCATAAAGAAAGAAAAAAGACATTCTACACTGACAAACTATAATAAGAAAGAAAGAGAGTAGGAGAAAGATAGAAGAGGGGTGAGGAAGCAGGGGTGAGTGATGACATTAATTTGTTTCAATTGAACATAATGAAAAGATAAAAAGAAGAAAAGAAAGAAAAAAGATTGGGAGAGAGTTAAATCAAGATTACAATACATTTTACATATTGAAATATTTGGTAATAGCTCTTAAGTAAACATATCAAAAGTTTTAATTATTAAATCATCATACTGTGGTATATTAAAAGGTCATGCTAGTTATTATTAAAGCAAAAGAACCTATGAAGTGGGATGAAATAGCATGAGTCAAAATTTAAACTGAGTTTATTGATTGCATTTCTTATGCTGATATCTGTTATATATATATATATATATACCAACCCCTTCACATGAGCAGTATGTGACACAAGGTCAATTTTTTAAGCAGAGTTTAACAGGTTTGAATTTGGAGTTTAGTTGGAGGGAAAATAGTTGGATAGATACTTTTCCGAAAGGTATTAGCATACATATCTTTCCCACTATGTGAAATGCAAACAGCTTCGTCCAGGATTTGAACTCATTTCAACAAGTCCATTTCCTACTACTCTAATGATTACCCCATGCACCTTCCACAGTATATCTGTTATAACTGCTGATATTTATATATATTTAAAAGATATTCTTATACTTACTCTCATCAGGTGGTGGGGTATCGATTTCCTCGAAAAATTCTGAAACAAAGAAATATAAAATGTAAATAATGACAGTGTGAAATTGTTGCATTTCGTACGGGCAGAAGTAGGATTTTCCGTTTAAACCGAAACAAAGAAAAGACGACAAAAATAACAAAGGACTTTATCCGGTTGAACGCGAACAAAGAGAGAGGGTATAACAATGAAATCGGAAATAGATTTTTCCGCTGATAAGTATAACAAAAGAAAATGTGTAGGCGGCTTATATACATAAAAAGAAAGTCAATAGCAGAGGTTAGTCAGACAGGAGACTCGGAACAGAGAACAAGTGGGCTGACAGCCGGTCACGGTCCGGTCACAGCCAAGAGGCTGTGAGACCCACCTAGCCACCCCTTTACCTCACCAACGCTAGTCATCCCAGCAGCAGCTCTTTGTCAACGCTTGCCACCCAGCCACATCCGAGGGAAAAGAAATAAAGTCAAAGCTCTCTACTATACACATGTGTTGTGATTTTCTTAAGGCCGACTACTACATCTAAGCAAAGTAGACAATGTACACCAGCAATATCAATTTGATGCCACTACACAACATATACGATTTAGTGCCGTGAAAAAGTCACTACGTAACAAAATGTTTTTTGTGTGATGTTTTTAATAGTGAAATAAACAATACAATTGTCATTGGGAGGTTTATTTTTGTGCCAAAGAATCACAATCATTGAAATATATAAATGTTCATTTATAGAGAGTTAACACACAAACAAACATACACACATATACAGAGTAGAGTGTCCCATCATGATGTAATGGTTAGCAATCTAGTTTTGCAGATCCATTTCAACTGAATAGCAAGTTTGATTCTTGTTGGACACTCCATACCCGCGAGCTAATCTCACATATCCTGCCCATGGCAAATGGGTTGCATACCCACAAGCTAATCTCACATATCCTGCCCATGGCAAATGGGTTGCATACCCACAAGCTAATCTCACATATCCTGCCCATGGCAAATGGGTTGCATACCCACAAGCTAATCTCACATATCCTGCCCATGGCAAATGGGTTGCATACCACAAGCTAATCTCACATATCCTGCCCATGGCAAATGGGTTGCTACCCACAAGCTAATCTCACATATCCTGCCCATGGCAATGGGTTGCATACCACAAGCTAATCTCACATATCCTGCCATGGCAAATGGGTTGCATACCCACAAGCTAAGCCCATGGCAAATGGGCATGCCCATGGCAAATGGGTTGCATACCCACAAGCTAATCTCACATATCCCATAGGCATACCCATGCCCATGGCAAATGGGTTGCATACGCAATCATATAATCTCACATATCCTGCCCATGGCAAATGGGTTGCATACCCACAAGCTAATCTCACATATCCTGCCCATGGCAAATGGGCATTGCCCATGGCAAATGGGTTGCATACCACATACCTAATCTCACATATCCTGCCCATGGCAAATGGGTTGCATACCCACAAGCTAATCTCACGGCAAATGGGTTGCATACCCACAAGCTAATCTCACATATCCTGCCCATGGCAAATGGGTTGCATAGATACCTACACATATGTTGTATAATCTATGTGGTAGCATAGATTATTGACAATCCCCCTGTATTTCTGCAGGGATGGTCCCTTTCATATCACGGACGGAAAATTACTGACAGTTGAAGTGTCGCACGTCACGTGATTATGAGTTAGTTACTCAGTTCAAGCCGATATCTAGAGCAGGGGAGAGATCCCATTTGCTTCGGCTGACTCAACTCAGCGCTGTGTGTTAGTAAGAAAAGAAGCTTAGTTAAGTAAATAAAAGATTTTTAAAAGAACAGTATGGCGTTGTTGGTTGATGCATGCTTTGGTTAGAAGACTGGCCAAGAAAGAAAATGAATCAAGATGAACAACCAACAAGAACCAACAAGATAGAAGTCAAAGCTAGACGATCGAATGGCCAAACAAGCGAAGAAGAAAGAATGTTATGCATCTCTATCTGTCTACCTCTCTCCTCTCTCTAGTAAGAGAATATTGTGTATATACCCGCAACATGGCCATGTGGGTATGTAACACATATACAGTGTTTTTAAAAAAGTTAAAATTTCTAACATTAGTGCAAGTGATCCTAATGAAAAAATACTCGATATGGAAATTCATTAAATTTGCAAATTTATGGGAGTTAGTCCCCTTACACTTTTCTTTGGTCCCTAGTGATCCCAAATGAATTTAGAGGTAAATATAAATACAACCACTGGATTTTCTCAGCTATTTGGTGCCTGAAGTTCCTCTAACTTTCGGATAGAATTATATATATATTGGTTGAGTTTCAATTCCAGCCTGAAACAACCTCCATGTCTAGTCACACTGATGAGATGTGATATTTTGAAACAGGACATAAATGGGGGAACTTTACAAGTTTGAAGAAACTAAAATACTGCCCTGTCATCTGGGGCAGTAAAATACTGGCTACCCCTCTGCAGAGAGGTACAATCCCCCAAATGAGGTTACCTGTTAGCTATCAGTTGTAACCCATGATGCTTAAGGACAGAATCTTTGTGGCTGAGTAGTTCACAACATGCAACACATTACTACTCTTACTTAGGCAAGATGGATGATCAGAGAGGCCTCTCCAATCAATCAGCTGGTCACACCAAGCCCTACCATCTATATGATTGTCCTAACCCTATTGCCCTAATAGCAAATCCTCAACCCTTTTTATCATATATGTGCTAGAAGGCAGTGGCTGAGAGTTTTCTTATCCTGGGTATGACATTAAACTGCATCTAATGGTAAAGTTCCAATTTGAAGCTCTGGGGAGTATGGAGTACCCCTTCATCACCATTACTCCCAGGTCAACTCTAACCCGGAGTGGTAGTACCTGTCTATGATTTAAATAGATACAAAAAAATGTGTTTGAAGAAAAAAATTGTATACCCAACAAGAATGTATAAAACAAAATATTTTTGGCATAAAATGACCCCAAAGGGTTGACATGTCGTAAAATACAAACAACAAGAACAACAAGAGCATTTATTGATTAAAAGTAAAGGTAAATTTGATTACAGTTATTAGATGGTTCAAGAAACTTTATCAAGTTACAAGAACAGTAACAATCAGGCTAGGTCTGAAGCCTAGCTAGAAGCCATAGAGACAAAGTAGCACTCAGAGAGTATCAGGTGAGCTTGGCATCACACAACCTTGGCAAAAGCAATTGGAGCTGTCAAATTGTATCTCACATTACCAAATATATTGCAAAACTTCTGATTCACAATTAACTCATCTTTATATTAAGACTTGTGTTCCTTAATTGTGTGACCATTATCATCTTCCAACATCCCCTGGTTAAAAATGAGACCGTCCAAATCGTCAAAAATGAAATGCAAAAAAACTTATTATCTGGTGTTGCTTATCCACTGAATTCTTATTTCTTATGAGTGTCATCATCTCAGTTAAATAATGGACCCTTCTCTTTTTATTATAAAAAATAAGGGAAAAAAGGATATGCTATACAGAAAAAATAAGAGAGAGAGGGTGGGGGAGCACATGGAAGCAACAATACTAATCTGTTTCAATCAAACAATGAAAAGAAGGAAAGAAAGAAAAAAAAGAATGAGAGAGAGTTAAATGAAGATTATTATACTTTTTACATATTGAACTATTATGCAATAGATCTTAAATAAACATATCAAACATCGTAATAATTGAATTATCATATTGTGGTATATCCACAGATCCTGCTAGTCAAGATTATTATTCCTTTTACATATTGAAGTATTTCACAATAGCTCTTAGGTCCTACTAGTATAATTAAGAAAATAAAACACAAACTACTGTACCAAGTGTCCAAAATTCGCAACTGACTCTGCAAGAATAGACCAACCTCACCCCCTGGCAAAGTAGATCTGAGTTCACCAAAAAGTTGTTGTTATTAAGAATTAATAATAAATTAGCTTTGATTGTAATCATTTTTTATTTTTTATGCTTTATGTCAAACTTTTTCTATGAATAATCAAAACAAAACTGTACGTACGCATTTGTGTATAAAGATCTTGTGCATAATTTGTCCATGCGTCTTCATCAAATCCAGAATTCAATGTGGCCATGTTACTAAAAGTAGGAAGAAAATAAAACATTTTTTTTGAAAATAACACTCACTAAAATTTTTTGAAGGTTGTGGTGGGGAAGGTCAGTAAATATTTGATGTCTTTAACCCTTGCAATTCTCTTTTAAGAAGAATTTTGAATGAAAAAAAGAATTAATCTACTTATAAATAAAATACCATTTGATTCACACACATACATATATATATATATATATATATATATATATGGTAGATAGATATGTGTGTGTGTGTGTGAAACAATAGTTTCACATTTTGTCAGATTTTTCTGAATATGATACTTCCTTTACACACACACACACATTATATATATATATATATATTAATCAAAGGGTATTTTATATAATAAATTCATATAACTGCAACCGCAAAAAAAAACCAAAAAAAAAGCAGCAGTACCTACAACAAAATCTTCATAAAAGGAAAAAAAAAAAAAAGTAAAGAAAAAAAATAGAAAGAAATTTACCAGTCTAAGGGAGGTAACTCAATCAAATTTTATGAAAAATCAGTTGATGTTTAAACATTAGAACTCGCGTGACCGAAAGAATCTTTCGAAAGGCATATCCCGTTACCCGTATGGGGCGCTACTCATTTAGTCTGGTAAAGTCCATTACTCTCTAGATATGTAACAGAGTTTTCCTTCTCTGAGACTAATTGCTATACCAAGGTTAAGAGCTCAGTCTGCCCTACTATTTACCCATAGCTAAAGGAACACTAGTTGGATTCATACCTCTCCCAAGTGTATTAGCTCTACGTGTAATGCAGTCTCATTCAGGATTTGAACTCTGGTAAGCCGAGCCCATTTCCTAGAATGATAACCATTACACTAGGATATACAATATGTATATCTAGGCACAGACGTCCATGGCGTAAGAAGGTATGTCTGTACCTAGATACATATAACCGGGTTACCTAAATTCTGACTGGTGTATATTACCTATGTCATGAAGCGAATGTTCGATCTATTTTGGCTTATTTTTATCTTTATTTATTTTTTGATTTGCTTTCCTATTGTCAAGTCGGACCATATGACTTTTAGGTACCCCTTTTGCGATCTCGATTCTTGGGGACATTTTTTCCATTTACACCGTCAAAATCCGGTTAATTGTTAACAGACGATTTTTAGAGTTTTTTTTTTTATCATAAAACTAACCCCTAACCCTAACCAACAACCGGATTTTGACGGTGTAAATGAGAAAAGTGTCCTTGTGAGTCGAGATCGCGGAAGGGGTGCCTAAAGGTCATATGACCGTCAGGTCAAACATAGTTGTCTCCCCCCCCCGAACCAGTCACTATAAATGCTAGAAGAATCTCTACATTAACTGGACCACAGTTAAGTTATATTTGAATGAAGCTTAAGTAAAGTAATTGCCTTGTACGTATTTTATTACACCTATAAAATATATATTATCTCATAGAATCTTGGGCCCCCAGAGTCTGTGGGTCCTCCTACCAGGACTTCTGACCGAAAATGTAAAATGTTATCATCTATTATTTAACTGTAAAAATGGGGAACTCACCGGCTGGAATTTTGGTTTATTTGTATAATTGCATATCAACTTCCCATGGGTTATTTAATGCTTAAATTTAATCCCAATAATTTATACACAAATCCATATTCTCAAGTAACTATTCCTATTTAATAATAATCATTTCTTTCCATACAATAATATCGTATCGAGTTCTATCTAATTTGCAGTTATATGGGTTGAAATATTCCAATGAAATAATCAAATCTATTTTAACCACAGATGAAATCCTGACAGCTACTACCATCCAAAGTCAGTGGACCTGGAAGTTATGTCATCGAAGTGGTATTCCAAACTCTCCAGAGTTCGAGAACATGAACCTCACCATCGAGTGCAGTTTAGTTTCTTACGAAATTTAGGCCAATCAGGTATATGTACTTCTAATTAGCGTCATAAATATCCACCGTTCGGTTTCTTAGGGTTAAATATCCAATAAATTATCTCCCTTGGATTTGAGTTACATCCCTTAGATTTAGCGTAATTATTCTTGCAAATTTTTCGGCCTAAAAGTTAGGGTGGCGTATTATACACGAAGACTAGATATGAACCTTTTCCGGTTGTGTGTATCGCCATATTCGGGACGGCATGACGTAAGTAAGTTATTCGTTACTAAGAATATTGTTCTTTACCCCATTGTCTGTATTGGCAAACCCATGTTTAGCCCATTTGTACCAACATTTTATAAAACTAAAACATGCTTCTCAATGCACATCATAGATTCTTTTGTAAATTTCAAATGTTTTGCACTTCTAAGCTACCAAACATTTGACAACAGACCTCTGTTCAAGCCTAGAGCAAACACATTCATGAGTGAGATTGATTTCCATACAATTGGAATAGAACATGCGTCTGGTGTCTTGGAAGGATTCAGAAAAAGCGAATGTCGTTCTTACTGGAAACTCTAAAGCACTTTTTGCAAACCAGAATGTCCTTTTATGACATTTCACAAACGAAAAGACAAGAAAGAAGATTTCGTAATTTTACACTTTCAGAAGAAATAAATGTTTAAAAGTACTAATTAATTAATTTAAAATTAAATGAATTATTCCAAATCATTTAACTGAATTAAAATAGAATTAAAAAAATCGAAATCAAATGGATACAAATGCAGAAAAGCGCGCAAGAGATAATATCATTAGAATCACATTTTACGTATAAATAACATTAGATTACGGAAACTCCCGAAGTAGCCAAACACTGACCCTAACTCTAACAATAAAACTAACACTAACCCTTACTCTAACGTCTCAAAAGTTTCGGGTATTTCTGTATTTATACATAATCTAATGATATATCTTGCGCGTTATGCTGCATTAGTACTAAAAATCAAAATATATGAAATAAAATGGAATAAATAACTTTCCTGTTTCTCCACAAATCTTGACGACTGAATAGGATACAATTGTGATTATCGATTTTTGTAAAATCCTCCCTTCTAATGGTGATCTCCGAGGTTACCTTCCTTCCATATATTCACTTTTTTCCTGGAAGTTAATAAAACTTGAACACTTTATTCAGAAATCTTTGTCTATAAAAGTGATGGAGATAGCGTCAGTTTTTGGAGGCAGCAACAAAACTGCCCTCTCACATTACAAACGGCTCATTAAGCATTTTTGATCAATTTGGATACGGTAAAAAGTGTCCCCTTGAGTCTTCAATATACAAAATATGAACAAGGTATTTGAGGTTGACCTCTGAAAACCGTAAGCCTGGGCAATGTAGCCCCATTACTCTTCCCCTCATATACCTGGTGCTAAATATAAGTGTAAAGTGGACTGGAAAACTTCAAAAAAAATTGAATCAATTATGTATAAAAATGGGTCAAGAAATGTTTCCTGAATATATATATATATATATATATATATATATAAGAAAGTTTTATAGAAAAACAACAAGATGTTAAAAATTTTTGCTGACAGATATCTGTTTCGACATTATGAATATGTCTTTTTCAAAGCAACATTGTAAGCAGAAAAACGAAATGAATATATCAGTAATTACTGTGCCCCGTAATTACTGATATATTCATTTCGTTTTTCCGCTTACAATGTTGCTTTGAAAAAGACATATTCATAATGTCGAAACAGATATCTGTCAGCAAAAATTTTTAACATCTTGTTGTTTTTCTATAAAACTTTCTTACATATTGTCGGATTCAATATCCATTTTTACCTTCATATATATATATATATATATATATATATATATATATATATATATATATATATATATATATATATATATATATATATATATATATAAAGAAATTTGAAAAAACAAGTGTTCCAAAAATAAGATGAATTTATTTATCGACGCTTAAACGTTTCGGTTTCGTTAAACCTTCACCAGGATGTATTATGGGGGTGAAGAAATTGATGGATGTTTTATAGATGATAGGAAATAAAAAAATCTTTATAAGATAAAAATAAAAAATTAAAAAAAATTTTTATAAAGATTTTTTTATCTCCTGACATCTATAAAACATCCATCAATTTCCTCACCCCATAATACATCCTGATGAAAGTTTAAAGAAACCGAAACGTTTAAGCGTCGATAAATAAATTCATCTTATTTTTGGAACACTTGTTTTTTCAAATTTCTTAATATTGTCGGATTTATTTCCATATTTACTCCCCCATATATATATATATATATTATTGAAAGGACAAGGAACAAAATTTGCAGACAAAAATAGCTGCATTGTTCAATAATATATGCCTTAAATAAGAAATGCTGCGCATATATATATATATATATATATATATATATATATATATATATATATATATATATATATTCAACTGCTACTCCCACGTTTTGTAGCATTAGTAGTTGATTCAAAAAGTGCTCAATACATTTCGTAAAATATAGAGCATTAATAGTTGTAGAGAAAAAGTTTTCTTTCTATCACGGTTACAGTGTACAATGTACGAAGAGTGTGTACCTTGTACACAGAAACCGTGGTAGAGAGAGAAAAATTCTACAACTATATAAGTAGACATATCTTATTAAAGGTGACAAACAAGGATTGTAGTTGAGTTTTAACATTGATCATATCGTTTGCTATATTAATAAATATATCAATATCAGTTATATAGCATATATAATCGCATCTCTGAGAAACTACTGCTACCAAGCAGTGTTGATTTTATATCTACATTACTTTAAGTTAAAGTTAATATTAATAAAAAGAATAATTATAGTTAAATTGAAAAGGAAAATAGAAGATTTTAAAAGATAATCGGTTTTTTGTTTGTTTGTTTTTTCACTCAACTAAAATCGTCAAGTCTTTAAATTGTAAATTATTTTTTAATCCATTCATTTCTGCTAATATTTGGCAATAACTTACGATTTGCTAATATTTGAAAACAACTTACGATTTAATTTTGCTTTTTTAAGGGCCTGGCATCAACATTTTCCAATCAATTGTCAATAACTCTTCGATTTTAAACAGCTAAAGTGACAGTTCAAAGTGTTCAACGCTTCTTTTATCACGTTTAAAAAAACGCTAGTCTAAGGGAGACAAGTCAAATAGAATGATTCTTTTCTTGAAGGGTTATTTCCCTTGGTTCATGAAACTTCTTTTTCATTGTCTTTAAAAAAAAAGTGTCTGCGAGACCAGCTTTTGATGACCGTTACACGACGACGGGACTTAAGAAATTAAATAAATAAAAAGCTTCTACCAACAGCGTTTTAATATTTTTGGATTAAATTATTCATTCAGATTCAACAATTTCAACGAAATTTATAATAAATCATAAACAACTTCAGGTAAACTTTAATTGACTGTATTAAAAATCTGTATCATTATTTTACTTGTCTGTTTGTTTACACATTAAAATCATACACATACCCTCCCTTGCATCCATGTGGGATATCAGCCCCCGACCCCATACACACATATTAAGTGAGATATTATTTAACATTGATGTTGCTTCTTCATCTTTCCTTACTAAGTAGTATAGTGTGTGTGTGTGTATATATATATCTATATCTATGTATATATAAAGGGCAGTTGTGTGTATATGTATGTCCGGAGGAAACTTTGAAAATAAAACAATTAACGACAAAGTAAATATATACACACATCACGAATATAAATCACATCTCTATTATTTTTGCTCAAAAACCAAGCCCTGATGATATTTAATGTGTGTATATATTTACTTTGAAAATAAAACAATTAACGACAAAGTTTCCTCTTGTTTTAACTTTCTCTCGCTCATTTTTTCTTTCTTTCCATTATGTTCGATTGAAACAGATTAGCGTTATCTCTTCCATGCGTTCACCCCCTCTATCTTTATCCTACTCAATGTTTATATTTTTCTGTGTAGCATGTCCTTTTTTTTCTTTCTAATAAAAATGGAATGGTCCATTATTTAGCTGAAGTGACAAAGTAAGAATTTGACGGATAAGCAACAGCAGATAATTAGGGTTTACATTTTTTCATTTAGACGGTCTCATTTTTAACCAGAGAGTGTTGTAAGATGATAACGATCGTACAAACACGAGTATTAATATATAGATAGATAGATAGATTTTTATTGTATATTTGTGCATTATATATTACCAAGACAACAATAGGAATTATATGTACCGTATTTGATGGCATATAGGACACTTTTCCAACAAATTTTGGCTCAAAAAAATTGCCCTGCGTCTTATACAATGTAGGTAAAGTTTGAGACCTCTTGTAGGCCTAGGCTAATCTTCTCTATGATTATTTTATTATTTATATTATCAATATTCTTATTTCTTGCCTGTACTGCCAAATTGCTTTTATACAGCTATGTTTCTGCTTGTGTAATGCACAGCTAGACTGTTTTCAACAATATATGTTTAAATACACTAAAAACTTTTTTTTCTCCTGAATCTGACCAGCTGAAATGGGGGGGGGGTCTTATATGCAGTCCAATACGGTATATAAGATTTCTTGCTTACTCCTGATTTTTTTTTTTTTTTTCATTCATGGAATTTCCACATGTTCTACTTGTAAGAATTAATTTAAACTAGTCTTTTTTATCTTACCTTTGTTTTTCATCAAATACAATATTTTTTCAGGTTTTATGATATTGGGTTATTCTATATTTTTCTCTACATGGTGAGGGTAAAAATTTATTCAGTTTTCTATATACATTTAATAGCAAGCATCTGAAATTAGTAAACCAGTTTGTATACCTCTATAGCAGCAACCTTTTTACCCTTATGTAGCCGTTAAAATAAATTACTGCACATAAAACAAAATGATATACCATATCTTTCTCATTTTATTTCCATCATAGTTCACATGGTATATTTTTGAATAACTAGTTTAAGGAAAAATGAATACTTCTTTATCAAATTTTTTGATAATGCTAAATAAAATTCATACTCTTTGTTTATAACATTTCATTGGAGAGTTTTCATTCATAAAAAAAATTCTTTACTCAGACGTAAAAAATAAACATAAGTAACCAATATCATGTACCTATAATATAAATGGGTAATTTATGAGGAAGTGCGTCCTGGTCTCCTGCCTCAAAAATTGCTACCCGGTGACTATCAAAATAACAACCCCAGCTCGTCGTAATTCTTGTTTAGATATGAAGATGGATATATAGTTTGGAATAGACTGAGATAGATAGATAGATAGATAAACGAACAAAATAATATAGATAGATATGAACAAATGGAGATAGATATTTTCGACAAGTAAATGTATTGGGGGGGGGTCGCATCTTTTTTTTTTTGTCGTAATTCTTGTTTATTTAAACTAATAAACAAGACATTAAACAAACATGAATAAAAAAATCTTAGTATTTAAAGTAATATAGATAAATATGAACAAATTGAAATAGATAGATATGAAGATGGATAGTTTTGAATAGACTGAGCTGGGTCGTTATTTTAATAGTCACCGTGTAGCAATTTATGAGGCAGGAGACCGGGACGCACTTCCTCATAAATTGCCTATAAATGTAAAAATGTAAATGAAAACAGATAATTGCTGCATCATGTTTAGTAATACTAGCAAATATATGCACCCTCCGGGTGCAAGTATCTAAGTTTTAATGTAATAAAATATTGTATTAAATTAGAAAGTCTAATAAGAATGCAGATAAAAAGATTTGAAACAGAGTGGGGTTATAATAGAAAAATAGAAATGAAACTTACTCTTCCATTACTACCGTCTTTCATTGCTGAATTTTACTTATTTAACTATTTAGTTAAATTGGGAAATAAAGAATAAAATTACACTTATTTTTTCTTGTTAATGGATTTCATTTAAGATTCATTGGAGAGATTTTTGCTTATATTCATTAAAATAAAACCAAACAGTTAGAAATCAATAATACTAAGCACATATTTAATAAAATCACATTTTTAATATCAATATGCAAATTAGCCTTCCCGTTCACACTGTAAACCGCTATTTTTTGTATATATAAATACAATAGCATGTTATTAGTATGTAGATATGGACAACACTAATAAAAAGGTGATGCAATTTTATTAATAATTGAGGTTTAAATATAAATAAAATCATGAAGAATGTGATGAAAATAACTATGTTAATTGTGACTCGATTAGTAATATAGTTTCAGTTACAGACAGAAAAACACACAATCTCCATTATAATAAGATTATGTCTATGAAATTAAATAAGAAGTCAAAAGTGCAATAGCTTATCTCACTTGTTCTTGCGGAACCCTTAGGGACCTTCGGGTTCTGGGGAACCCTGGTTGAGAAATGCTGCTCTATAGCAATATATAATCTATTGAAAGTGATGTCAATGTATGTATAAGTATATTGACAGGTTATTAGCCAAATGGAAATTTGAACTTTCTGATTAAATAAAACGGAAATTCTTCCAATCTGTAGCTGTGTTAGTACTTCTGTATGGATGCATCACTTGGACATAAAAAACTTGGAGATAAGGCTAGATGGGAACTACATAATGCTGCATGCTGTTTTGAACAAATCCTGGAAGCAGCACCTTATAAAACAGCAGGTGTATGGCCACCTACCTCCCATCTTGCAAACTGTCCAAGTAAGACATGCTGGGCACTGCTGGAGAAGCAGGGATAAACTTATAAACAATATCCCCCTATGGATTCCTACACATGGACACATCAGTGTTGACTGACCAGCAAAAACTTATATTCATCATCTCTGTGTGGCTGATAGGGACGGATGGAGAAAGGGAGTCAAGAGAACTTGTGCTCTCAGTGCACTTTGATGAGGATGATGATGAATCTACTTTGTTTAAAGAATATTTTATGAAGTCAGAATGTTCACTTATTAAAGAAAAAAATGTTTTGCATCATATCTGTTATTAGTTTATTTACTGCTCAAATATGTATTTTTTAATTTATTGTGGTGATTCAGATGTTGAATTATTGTTGTTTCAAGTGTATAGTTAATTTGCAAAGCTTCTAAAACTAAGAAGATTCAAAAACGACATTTTTAGTAAGGAATTTCAGACTAAAAAGTTTTTTTTTTTTTTTTTTACAATAAATGTAAAATAATACAGTTAAGTCTGAAGGATATAAAATAAATAGATCTTATACTTATCTTTATTGAATAATGGTAAAATTATTCCATGTGTAAAAGCAAAAATTTCTTTGAATTTCTTAAGCCGGCTACAAAAACAAACTAACATAATCTCAAACTGAAAGTAAACTATTTCAGCCTGCCATTTTCAACCTGATGAATATGTCATCTACAGGGTGATTGTAAAGTAACTCCCTATTTTAAAAATCTTATAATTTATTTCTGAATCATTTTTTTCAAAAAATTAATATAAGAACACCCAATTTTTACTTAAAATTCTATATGACCATCAGTATTCACTTCTGGCCTCTCAAGCCACTCAGGAATCGCACCAACTGATCTCCCCAGGAATTCTTGTGGAATGGCAGAAATAAATTCTCGTATTAATCCTTCAAGTTCTTCCAAAGTCATTGGTTTTGTAGACTTTCTCCCTCAACCAATTTCAAAGAAAAAAGTCGCAGGGTGTTAAATCAGGGCTTCTGGCTGGCCACTCATGTGGACCACATCTACCCATCCATCTCCAATATCTTTTATTTTGTTAATAATACTTTTATTTTGTTTTATAGAAATATTCCCCCCCCCCTCTCTCTCTACACTTAGCTTGAATCATTTATTGTGGGATCTGTGATTCAATATCTTTTATTTGTTAATACTTTTATTTTGTTTTATAGAAATATTCCCCCCCCCTCTCTTCTACACTTAGCTTGAATCATTTATTGTGGGATCTGTGATTCAATATCTTTTATTTGTTAATAATACTTTTATTTTGTTTTATAGAAATATTCTCCCTACTTACTGTGTTCTTCCTTTATATATATATATATATATATATATATATATATATATATATATTTCTGTCTGTGTATGTGTGTTAAATGTGGAGGATCACCATCTTGTATAAAAATCAAGTCTTCAAAAAAGTGTAACTGCATATAAAAAATATAAATAGTTTAAAATAGAGAGTTTAACTTTTCAATCACCCTGTTTATAGAATACCATTGGTAGAAAGACATTATATATAGGTTGTATATACAGATAAATCGGAATAAATATATAGATATAATATTTTACAGAATGAAAGATTTTTCTTTCACAAATAAATCTGTAGTCTAAGGATGAAAATCATTTCTTCTACACAAGAATTATTCATTTTTTAACACAATTACCTTTTGTCAATGCCCTTAATTCATCTCTGGTGTATAGATACATTATATAAATCACAACTAACAAGTCAACCCCACACAATATATGAATAAATGTGAATTTCTGTGTGTGACTTTGCACCTATATAAACATCAAAACATACAATGAAAATTCAAAGAAGAAAACAAGCAGAAATCTTAAAATACACTTCTACTTGTCATTACACATTACACACCATACCATTTATCTTGGGTCAATTCCGAATATTTTCTGAGATAATATTAAAAGATCATACCTTAAAGAATTGAGAAAAATGTAATTGCATATAAAAAATATCATAGTTTAAAATAAGAAGTTACTTTTCAATCATCCTGCAAATCCCAACAACCAAGTCAACCCCACACAATATATGAATAAATGTGAATTTCTGTGTGTGACTTTGCACAAATGTAAACATCAAAACATACAATCAGAATTCAAAGATGAAAACAAACAGAAATTTTAAAATACACTGCTACCTTGACTTATGAGTTTAATTTGTTCCATTTCCTTGTATATCAAATCAATTTTACCCATTGAAATAAACTGAAATGCCATTAAATCATTGCAGCCAATAAAAAACTTAATTCTTTTTTTTTTTTTTAAATGAGAAAAATAGCTCTGTATTGGGTTATTTCCTATAACTCCAACATAATCAAAGGGGAACCACTCTTGACTGATAAATTATTTATTTATTGATCTACTAGGAAAAAAGAAGGCAGGGTTAGGGTTTAGAGTTAGTTTAATCTATACATATATAAAGGGCAGTTGTGTATATGTGTATGTCCAGAGGAACTTTGAAAATAAAACAATTAATGACAAAGTAAAAATATATATATATATATATATATATATATATATATATATATATATATATATATATACACCACACACACACATATTCACTACACTAGGGCTTGGTTTTTGAGCAAAAATAACAGATTTTATTTATATTTGGGAAAATATTTAAAAATTAAAACTTTTATAGTAATAGAAGGTAATTGAAATATGATGCTGATTGATTGAATTAATCGCTTCATTTATATTGTATTATTTTTTTTTCAATTGTAAATTATTGAATTAAAATTTCTTACTATATTGTTATATATTTACATGGGGATTTTATGGGGCATCTAGTGAGGATATAACTTGTGATAAGTAATAATGGATCTGTGAGACTAACTTTTAAAAATCCCCCCTCTACCCAGGCAACGCCGGGTAGCCACTTCTAGTGGGAAAATAAATAAATAATTTATCAGTCAAGAGTGGTTCCCCTTTGTTTATGTTAGACTTATACGAAATAACCCTGTATTGTATCACATGCAGCCTTGAAAGATCACAGATTTCTTGTGTCCAGAAGTTATTTTCTTGTGTAGCGCCTTCTGTGACTCTAAAGACCAATGTTTGAAAAAAAAAAAACAGTTTCGACCACAGATGTCGCATGTGAAGGCCACTCTTGAAGATATTGATGTTGTGCCAGTGTATTATATAAAGACATAATAAAATAGAATTTAATGAATCATGTGCTATAATATGTTTTGATGTTTATTTTTTATATTTTTCTTTGGCATAATAAATTTGGAAACCTAGATGTTTTTAGTGAACTTATTAAAATAAGCGTATCTGAAGCTCATTCATACCTCAAATTTTAACTCACAACGCAAAGCAAAAAATTGACCGAGTGACAGTTCGTAACTCGGAAAACTCATAAGTCAAGGTACACACTGTAGTTTATAATATAAGTAAAAACAAAAACAAAAATATTTTGTGATTATTGATAGTTTCATAATACTATCTTTTTTTTTTGTTCTTTTATTTGGTTTGAACAACAAAAAAAAAATATGACAATTCAGCAGATTTGTACTAAGAATGTTGTGGTTATTAAAAACTTATTTTGAAACCATCAACAACAAAAAAACAAAAAAATACATACATAGGCTACAGGTGCTTTTTTTTCTTTTCTTTCAATCTGTCAAATTCCTCTGGACATGATTTTTGGATCAGACACAAAATACAAAATGTTTATTCCACAAAATATCAATAACTGAGAATTTTCATTTTTATGGACATCGCAAATACGAAAATCAAATGATGTTTTTTTTTTCAGATTTTCTGGGCAGCAGAGAATTTTTTTTTTTTTAAAATCAAAATAAATGTTTAAAAAAAAAATTAAATTATCAAATTCTTTTTCTTTTGTTTATATCACAGTCTGAAGAAAAAGTAAAGCAATTAACAAAGAAAATTAAAAAAAAAAAAATGCAATCAATATTATTAACCTTGTAAGTGCCCAGTATTCAGTATATATGTGTGTGTGTATATATATATATATTATATATATATATATATACATAAATACATACACACACACATATGTATGCATATATCATATATATTTCCTTCTCTAATACAAGCTTATCAAACAATTCATTTATTTCTTTTTAAATTAGTTTTTAGGAAATTTTCTTGTTTAATTTATTTAAAACTGCCCCTATCCCCAACCCATAAAAACAAAAATATTTTGGTATAAAAGAAATGTTATTTGAAATGTTACACTCAGTATTGAATCTTTTATGGAATAATGTCTTTTTGACACTTATTGACAATTCAATCAAACCAGAGAAGCTAAAAACAAACAAAAAACTATAATACATATACAAGCAAGTAATGAATGACCCTCAACTTTTGCCTATGCTAACCTACAAAGATTTTTCTTCACCATCCAATAACAAAAAGAGAAAAGCATTCAAACACTTATTCATACTTTAAAAACTATTGTAATGCATTTAAAATCAATACCATAAATAAACAATGTAATCTAGACCTTGATGTAGTCTACTGTGTTTACTTGGATATTCTAAACATACTAAAACCCCCACCACAGATATACAAGTTTTGTATGTAATTTCAGGCGATTTTACAATTGAACATCTTTTTCCCAAACATTGTTTCACATCCATGCATATCAGTTTACATCTTACTCTGATGTGAATACTCCTGATTCCCAAAGAGTGTTGGTGTTTTGAGGTGATAAATTGGTCTTTTTTAAAGTCATTCATTACCTGAGTATATAAAAGGTAGAATAATAATAATACTTTGAATTAAAGAGATTACTTGCTATTTTTAAATTAATGATTTTTTTGTGACCTTGTTTTTTGTTTTTCAAGTCTATAACTTTATGGAAGTGAATAATTAAATATCATCTAAATGAATTACTTTTAAGTTCAATCACAAAGGAGAAATCAATACTCATATGTTACTATACAGTGGAAAATATTATTTTATACAGTTTTTTTTTCTTTCTTTTTTCCAGTTTGAGAATATTCAAATGAACTACTAAAATCTAAAATTATCTATAAGAAAAAAAACCCATTGCAGCATTATCCAAAAATGACCAGTCATGCCTTGGTATTAGTCTTGGTTAAAAACACTGTAAAGGTAACCAAAAGACAAACTTTTTAAGACTTTATTTTCCCAATGCAGGTATCATTGGGAATGAGTAAAAAGCCTGGCCTATTTACCAAAACTTTTTATTCCCCAATGATACCTGCATTGGAAAAATAAAGAATTTTAAAAAAGTGTTGGCTTTGGGTTAGTCTTACCATTCTTTTAACCTGGACTATATTCAAATGCAGTCATAAACAAAATAGTTACCACAGTAGACCAGTGATTCTCAAACTTTATTTATAAAACAGCACACAAGGAAATAAATTTAATTTGCATGTCACACTAACTCTTTACTTCATTAAAATATAAATATACATTTGTATATAGTAGGCCATTATGAAATTTTATATTCTATATATAAAACATCATATTTGTAAAGGTTTATGTGACAATCTATTGTGCCATGGCACACAGTTTGAGAACCACTGCAGTAGACCATATAACCACATTAACTTATTTTCTGCTGTTTATCCGAGGGATTTTTTTTCTTTTTTGGTTTATAATACTTTTTCTCATCAGTGTTATTTAATATCTATTTTACACACTTTTTTTAAAAGACAACAGAAATTGGGTCTTTTCACAAGATGGTAATTACTGAGCACTGATTAAAAAAAAAGAAAATTAAAAAATAATAAAATAATAAATCTAAAGAAGTAATTTCAATAAGTTGTGAAACAAAGCTTTCATCAATGGAATTTTATACTTTAATATAGAATGCCATGTTTTCATCTCAAATTCAACATATTTCCTTAAAAGAAACTAAGACAATAGGAAAAGGTGTTGGACTAAACTAAGTTGGTGTCTAGCAAAGGAATAAACAGGTTCAGCAATAATGAAGGGTTTTTTTTTTAATGTCTCAAATTTGGGGTTTATTGTTGAGTTTCACATACAAATTGGTTCCAGAAAAATTGGCTTCTGTCAGTATTTTGACATCAAGAGAGATGATAAAGAAATAAATCATGAATCAGAAATTTAAAAAAAAAAAGAAAAGAAAAAGAAAGTTAATAACATCATCTTGGTTACTGTTGGTCATCCATGTACATGGGTGTATACAAATACATTATATACACTTTATATGATAAACACATTTGAAAAATATTGTATGATAGGATTTAGAAATAGCACTACACACACACACACATACAAACATGAAAAGATTATCTATACATACAGAAAACACACATCAGTAATTAAACTTCATAACAGAGAACTATTTTAATTAATACTACTAAATACATCAGAAAGATTTGGGATTTTTAAATCCGCAGTCCAAAATAATTTATTCTTTATAAACTAACTATTACTACTGTCCCATAAAAGTTTATACATTTGCCTATAAATTTCATACACTACATGTAACTATTATAAGACAGAGGTCATTTCTTTAACCTCTCCACCCACAAGTTATTTTGACTATCATCCCCATCCTGTTTTCAACAATGTTTTCTTTTTTAATTTGGTGTGTTCTCCAACTTTCCTCAATTGTATTTTGATTGATTACCATATTTGCTGGCATACAAGATGCACGGATTTCAGTGGCATTTGGAAGGCTGGTGCCTACTGCAACTTATCTTAGTAAGTTTTATAAAAACTGTACATCTTGAAATTTGGTAGAAGGTAACCTTGCCATAATAGCAACATAGAAGACGAATTGTAAAATATTTGCATCATTTTTACTTTATTTAAATATGTGCCTTGTATGCCATCATATATGGTAGTGTCTTTTTTTTATTTTCATTTATTTAATTTATTTGTTAAATTTTACCACCTCAATTAGAACAATCCACTTGTGAACATTTTGGAGATTTACAGTCACTGTGGATTAATGAGATTGTAAAATTTAGAAAAGATAAAGATGAAAACCAGAGAACATTTCAGCTAATTAATTGTTGAAAACAATGATGAGTGTTACTAGTCCTAGTTACTAGACTACAATGAAGGTTACTAGTCCCTTTAATTCTTATAAAAAAAAAGAAGACAATTTTACATCTCAGAATTTAATTCCTCTCCCACTGTCAATTCCTTCAAAATATTCCAGACAATAAAAAAAAATGAATTCTATAATTTCTTATTTATTCATTTACTAAGCTTAGCTAAGTTGTGGCACAAGGCCAGAAGTATGGGGCACCCAGTGAATGCTAATCGAGCTTGCTACAAATCTTTTTTTTTTTTAAAGCTAGGAGGGGAGAATACTCAGCATAAACTAGAATAATATTTTTTTGAGAAGCAGATTGCTTAATAAATGTCTCATCAGACGGGGCATATTACTAAAAAATTCAAGGTAATTTTACATTAAAGGTACCTTAACCATTTTTTTTTTAACTACAGAAGGCATAGAAAAAAAAGTTGATTTTTTTTTCTCTTTGGTAAAAAGATTTTTCTATAAAAAAATTGAAGTTTTAGATGAGCCATTCAGCAAAACACTGTGGGTTGCAGTTGTGCCCAGGATTGATATAAAATATCCAACCAAAATGTGTTTAAATAACAAAAAAAATATTCAAGGATTATGAAAACTAAAATGTAGACAAAAACATTGGGAGGTGTGGGGGTTACATCTTCAATCAAATAAGTAGAATTCCCAGCAAAAGTGAATGCTGCCACAGACAAATAAGAGACTCAGTGTGGTTCCTTGATTTTTAATATCATTAATCATAATTTGATTCTAAGTGGAATCAAGATTGAAAAATTCTTAGTGGCACCTCACATCAGATTGTAAGAATAGAATTAACTTGAGTAAAATACTAAGTAGGTTGGTTGGTTGGATTTTCGGCATGTCAATCCTTGTTGGGTTATTCTATGCCAAAGACATTTTTGTTTTATACTTTCTTGATGGGTACTCAATTTTTTTAAAAGAGGGAAACATGGGAAGAAAAGAGGGAAAAAAGTTGGAATGAAAGAGAGACTGAAAAAAAAAAAAAAGAAAAGAAAAAAAAGTATGAAGTGACAACAAGAAAAGAAAAGACTGAAATATAAATCTACGGTGAGAGGAAATTAAGAAAGTTAAAGAGCAAAAGTTAGATTAAGTAGTGTAGTCTAACTAGTGATTACCCATGAAAAAATGTTACCATAAGAATAGAATTTCTAATTTAACCATTGAATAAAGCCACATTATATAAGTAGATTTTTTGTCTTTTCCAATTGAAAATTTAGGAATGGATTTAAGTTTGTTTTGTTTTTTAAAAATTTTATCAAGCAGACATTGGAAATGGGAAAACATCAAGGATCTTAAAATTTAAAAATGATCATTAACAATAAAAATCTGTATACATGTTTTTGCAACACTACTTCTTTCTGTCTAACAAGAGACAGAGACTCACAGATTATAATTGTATGCACATATTGGTTGACAATAAAAGCTATTTTTATCTTCTTAAATTTAAGAATTTGATGATGAAATATGTAAAAAACTACAGGATTTTTTGTTCATGATATTATCACAGTTTTCAACATCCCTGATAAATTGTGGATACATTTTATGTATAAAATAATATACAAGTAGATGTACAGAATCATAAATCAACCAATCTATGTTATTGGACAAAAAAAAAAAAAAAACAGACAGTGAAAAAAATTGAACCATTTATTAATATTATTGCCACAATTTTAATGAAACTTCAATGGTTTAAACACACATAGGAAGTGTTTATTTTCCTTGATTATCATTATCAAAGTTCCCCTAGTTGTAGCAAAAAGTCCTAATTTTCTAAAAAAAAAAAAAAAAAAAAAAAAAAAAAAATTTTTTTTTAGAATTTTATTTTCCTGATTTGATATCCTAATTTGTGATTAGTCTGTTGTTAATGACTAATAAAAAATTGTCGGAGTTTGAAAAAGATCAAATTATAGTATATGATAGTAGTGGATTGTTACTTAGTGATATTGTAAATAAATTCAATTGTCATCATTCATCAATTAATGTTTTCCTAAAATAATTATTTTGTCAATCACTAGTTGAAAGTATGATAACTGTCAGCAAGTAATGCTAATAATATAGTCAATTCTCACTCAAATGATCTCAAATTTTAACAAAGTATGTAAAAACTAAGTTTAAGGTTTTCATTTTTTTCCCCTAGAGGTAATGATGACATTCCCTAGCAATAAAAAAAAGATATTTTGTGTGTTAAAATATTCTCAAACACAGTCAAACAAGTGAGTGAGGCTTGAGAAATCAATTATAAATTCTGTTACTCTGAGTTTCTTTAATTTTGCTAAATGAATATCCTATTATTCAACATGAAACCAATTTGCTTAGGATATTCACATTTCAAATAATGTCAATAATTTCTGCAAACCCTGTATATCCTACCAAATATTAATTTGTCATGAACTACATTAATTGTTTTAATAAAATTAATGTATTATATTTATAAATATTTTATGTCAGCTGCCCGATTTTTTGAGTTTTTTTTGTTTTTTTGTCGAATACTGTACATCCAAAGAATTTCTCGCCATATGCACCAACTAGAAATATTAAAATAACTTTAAAATTCAATGACATTACAGACTAAATCTTAATTAGTCAAATGCTGCAGATACTATGAACATATCACATACAAATATACAATGCAATGTTGCTGTACACATATATGCATTTTTGCTTATACTGTGGATATTATAAACATGTAACTTGCACATATATCTACATATATAAACTATAGAAAAAATTCAAAGGTTTTAGGGAGAAAAAATGCCCACGAGATACACAGACTTCTTTAGGGTAAATGGACTTGATGATTTCATTTTTTTTATTTTTTTTTATTTTGCTTTTTTTTATTGTTGAAAATATTATAATTGAAATATATAAGAGTGGCATATTATCACTTTAAATTTGATGTGTGTATATATATATATATATATATATATATGTATATATATATATATATTTAACATAGATTGTTTTTTTGTTTATCTTTAAATACAGTCATAAAAATAATGCATATACTTAATTTATATCTTCATTTTTGTTTTTGTTTTTAAAGAAAAATTACTTATTTACAGTGAGAGAAAATGACAATAGTTCTGGGACAACCAGTAAAATTATAACTTTTTTTTTGTTTTTTTTATTGATTTTTTTTTTTTTTCAAAAAAGATAATTTGAATTTTAGTTCATTTAATGGGAAAGATATCTATGTATCTTAAGAGCAATAGGAAAAGAAAAAAAGAAAAGAAAATAGTCTTGACTTTAAAAAAAAAAAAAAAAAGAAAGAAATTCTAAAAGTTAAAAAAAAAAATGATCTAACACTAAACACACAGTGTATATAGTTGTGCATCATACAACTTTCTGAAACATAAATGGAGACTTTTTGCAGCTGGAAATTGTAGACATACCAGTTGGTCTAGGCCTAGACTTTGCCAACAATTTATACACATAAAGTTTGTCACATGATGTGCAAGTATATACAATAAGTCATTATCTCTCTTTTCAAAAAGAAAAACAAATATGACAGAAGCCAAACATCAGGGACCAAACAAAGTGTTATTTGAATCATAAATTCAGAATGAACCAGAAATGAGACTATGGGGGAGGGGGAGACTGTTGGAAGGGGGGGGGGGTAAGGTGGTTGTCTGAAGAGTAAACTCTATTCTTATCTCAACTGAAACCATCACTGCTAGCTATATACAAGATGCAGGCTAAGAAATAAAAGTGCTTTAAGCTGAGATATTGAATTAATATTTCAGTTTTAGGTCAAATTCACAACATATATACACAGAACCCCTGCTCCCACCAAGCTCTATTCTCACCCCTCACAGTTATTAAAGGGACTCCAAAATAGATATTTGGAGTTGACTAAGTCCATTAATCACAATAGTGTGAATTTTAAACTTTATTAAGATTAAATTTATCACATTTATTTTTTTAATTTATTACTTTACAGACAACCATTGTTTATCAGTTTGTGGCTTTTTTTTCTACCCCCCTCTTAAAATGTAGAAAATCTGAGATTTTTCCCAGTTCAAATCTTAAAGAGAAATGAGGTGATTTAAATGTTATTGATTTTAAATGTTTTGGTAGAATCAACAAAAGGCCAACTGATCTGGTGTCAATGGCCAGAATGGTTGAGAGAAAAAAAAAAAAAAATTTACAGAAATGGTTTTATTTACCTTTTTTTTAAATATCTTTTCTTTTTATAATACAGACTTTTTTTCTTGAAGGTTTTTTCTTTGAACAGCTTCATTTCATTTTTTCTACTTTTGAGAAAAAAAAAATAACCAGTACTTCTGTACAGAGAGAAAAAAAAATGTTTTTCCATAAAATAAAATACATATTAAACAAATTGATGAGATGAATATTTTTCATTTTTTTTCTTCTTCATGAAATTTTTTTTTTTTTAAATTTAATTTAAAAAAGAAAAAACTAAAAAGAGTGAGAAAGTGAGAAATTATGAATCTGGTTAGCAAATAAAGTTTTCAAAAGAAAATACAGAAAAAAAAACATTTTCTTTAAACATTCATATCTTTGTCTCTTTTGTTATTTGGATTAACCCTTTCACTATTTAATCTTTAATCCCAACATTCCAAACAGTCAGCAATTTTAACAGTTCCTATTTTAGATGAATCACAAAATTCTATCCCGGTCTCATAATAGTTGTTACATTTAACACATAAGATATATAAACAAATGTAACAACTATTTTAGTAGACAGAAGTAGTAAAATTATTGGTTTACAATTAGATTTATCCATGTTTTCAAAATTTAAAAAAAAAAAATTCTTTATTAATACTTACATCTAATGAGTTTAATTTCTTCTTTACTGATGTGTCCACATTTCAGTTATTTCTTAAGTTGATTTTTATTAATGAAAAGAGGAGTGACAAGTAAACATTCTTCAAAAACAAAATGGATTATCTCTCTAATGTATATTGAAATTGGGAATACTTTTGATATTTTGGACTGTTGTCCTCATCTTTATTGTGGTGTGTATAAACACAACGTTCAGGCCACTGTAACCTCAGCCCTTGTTTAGGCATTTCTTAATTGCCTTAAAATAAAGTTATCATCAGACAATAACCATGAGTTCAAAAGTGGTTTCAGAGCTAAAAATATCATTACCACTAGTTCAAGGCAATTCTTAATTACCTTAAAATAAAAGTTATCAAGGTTAATATCTGATGATGACTTTAAAAAATAAAAAAAAACACTTATACAAGTCCTGAGGTTACAATAGCCTGAACATTGTGTTTCTACATACCAAAATAAAGATGAGGACAACAGTTCAAAATATCAAAATTATTCAAGCTTCATCTGATAAATACAGACAAATATATTGAAATCATTTTTTTCTTGTTCTACCAAAAGTAAATTAAATGAGAATGCAACTGATTTGGAATGTAGAGATAAAAAATATAATTCAACATGTCAAAATGTTAGTGTGAAAGATGAAATGAAAAGCAATGAGACATCCTTTCAAGCATACACAATGAATTCACAACAAAACGTCTTCACAAGATTTTGAAACAGTAACAAACACTGAATGTCATTTTTCTTTGGAGATTTTGCCATAAAATTTTCATTAAAGCTTTTTTTTTTTTTTTTTGCTCATTTTTCTTTTTTTTGTTTTAACTAAATGTTTCCAAAAACTAATGAGAACAATAACAGCAGCAGATGTGATGAAGCCAACAACACAAAACAAAAGAAAGAAAAAGAAAAAAGAAACTTAAAGATAATTTCTGTGAAGCAGGATTTTTATAAACACAAAGCATTTGAGAAGGCAAAAGACAAGATTAAGCCTAGTTTTCACTAAATCTTTCTACAAGCAAACATTCTGATATAATAAATTATATATGTGTGTGTGTGTGTGTGTGTGTGCGCGTTGATGATAACAAGTGTTTCCTTGATAGGATTCAACCAAAATTGAGAATTCAAACATACATATAAAGATTTGCGTATATATTTTTTTACATATACAGAGTATTATAAATAAATTAATAAATGGTTACTTTGGTACAGATATAAATTCATTTCGGCATTTCTTTGCCTCCTCAGTATGATTTATACTAATTTGAAGACCTCACACAGTCTTATTAGGAAACAGGAAGATCTCACTAATAAGACCGGGTGCAAGAAATTTTTTCTAGAAACAATTATTAAAAAGAAGACAATATTTTCAAAAAATTGATTTTGATTAACTCAAAGGTCGCCTTAGGCACCCATTAAGCTTGGAGTTACATACAATTTATAAAATTTAGATTTTAATTAATTACAAATAAATAAATGGATGTATACTATATTCATCATTTCTCCTTGAGAAATTATGATTTGGTTGAGTGTTAATATATACCCCCACCGTCACTATTATTATTAAGTTGCAAATTGAATTGTAAATTGCTTTCTTCAATAAGAGTATCTTAACATTTATTGTACTAACAAACATAACTACAATGTGTCATTTTTCTGTATTAAGGTAAAAATCAGATCAATATATATATAATCGACTAATATATATATATATATATATATATATAAAACATAACTGAAAAAAAAAATCATTGTATTTATAAGGTTTTAAAAAAGAAATAAAAAAAAGGATAGTTATGTTTTGTAAACCTCTTGAGCTATCAAAACTGATTCATCAAATGATACAATGAGTTTTTGTTTTTTTTTGTCTTAAAAAAAAAAAAAAAAATTTCTGTGTTATTACAAATAAAAAATATTCTATTTATATTGAACTATAAACAGTACAATATACAATGGTTCCATAATAGTTATTGCTATTTATTGTAGGAAATTTATATGAAAAATGTAACAATTATTATGGGACAGATGTAGTCTTAAGTTACAATGTAATTGTAAGATTTTAATTTACTCAGCAAAATAAATATATTTATTTTGTAGTCACATTTTTAAATCCCTTCTTTGAGTTATTTACCATGATTTTGTAAATTCATTTATGATATTCACCTGTTCTCAAGTAAATTGCACAATATTGGCAGTTTTATATCTTATAATTCAACACAAATCAATGAGGGGGTTACATATCACAGGTTGAAATGTGATGACGTTCAGTGCTAGGGTACAAACAATCATTTTACCAAATAAAACATTTTGGTTTTGAATTATAGTAAAATAATGAGAACTTATACAATTGATAGAAATGGCTGTCTGAAAATTAAATTTTACTTTAATAAAAAAAGGCAAAATTTAATCAGATGAATATAATAAATAATTACTTACAGTTATACTGCAGGTTTACAACCTTTTCAACAACTGTACACAATATTTGTCAATAGAAATAATTGTAAATATAAAATATAATTATAACTAAAAGTTTCACATTATTTTAACTAAGCATGAATTTAGTCAGAAATATGTTAGCATTATATATATATATATATATAAGAGTATTCAATATTGGTGATAGAGTATAGATACAGAATCAAGAGCACTTATTGATCCTACAATCATGGTCTGATGCCTTGATCTCATAGGGGAGAAACTGCCAGTCACTAAGTGCTGTTAACTGTACCTATGCTACCCTAACATTATATATATATATATATATATATATATATATATATATGAAGGAAGGGTGGATGGGTTTAAGATCCGACGATATGCTGTAGATAGAAGGAAAGTGGTCAAGAAATGATCAACTCAAAACAAGTCACAGGGTGATACGTTTCGTCTGTATTCACAGACTCAGATGACTGAGGAAGTCTGTGAATACAGACGAAACGTATCACCCTGTGACTTGTTTTGAGTTGATCATTTCTTGACCACTTTCCTTCTATCTACAGCATATATATATATATATATATATATATATATATATATATATATATAAACATCACTAGTATTTTAAATTATTTTCAAAATCTTTTTTTTTTTCTTTTCACAAATTGTTTCTTGGGAAATGTCCATATGACAAAAGATGATAAAACAAAAAGGTAAATGCAATAATCGTTTTCTTTCAAATATATTTAAATTAAGATACTGTCCATAGTGTATTGATCTACACACTACAGAAAGAATTACAATTTTAATTCATGTAAAATAGATGAATAGTGATATTGATAAGCAGTCACTTTTATAATGGACTTTTCATCCTGAACATAAATACTTTAAAATTAATATTGCAGAAAATAAATAAAAGAAAAAAAAAAAAAGCAGCATTAAATTAATGGAAAAATTCAACCCAAAAGATGAATTTCTCCATTTTAGTCTGAAAGGTGATGTTTTTTTTCAAAGGTTCATAACAGTCAGTATTGCTGAAAATGATTTTGGGGCAAAAAGGGGATCACAGGGTAATTGAATTTGAATCGATAAAAATTCACATTTTTTATCCAGTAGGAGGGATCTTCACAGCTAAAAATAAATTCACAGTCATGACAAATGGGGCACTGACTTCATAACAAAAAAAAAGAAAAAGAAATGATCCAAATGCCTATAATTTTTAAAAATTTAATCACCAGTTTTTTTTCTTCTGATTAATAAAATTACGGATAACAAATATATCTGTATTTTTTTTTCTTTTAGCCAATCAGAATAAAGTTAACAAATATTTTTCCCCCATCTTGGATCCTATTTGACCGGGTTTCATTCTGATAAATAGCCAACAATAATTTAAGCAATTATATATATATTTTTTTCCTCTCTGCCCAAAGTGAACGTTTTAAAAATCAGTTACTGAATTTCTCTATTGTTTTTTTTTCTTGAATTAGTATTAAGAAATAAATATCTACTTAAAGTAAATCTTTTTTTCTCAAACCTTCCTCAAGTGATGCCTTCAGTTATTATCTGTTTACACCAAACTTTTATTGGTGTCACATATAAACAAAATCCATTTCAGCAGACTGAAACTGTATTCCTTACACACACACACAACATTGAATGAACTTGTGTTACCATGCAGACTAATATCAACATTATATATATATATATATATATATATATATGAAGTAAAAAGTAAGTAAGTAAAGTCGTCGGGGTGGCCTAAAGTCAGCATCAGCCAATCAGCGAAGGGAATCTATCCCCTTTTCACTAGTGCTCGACCAAGGAGATTGTTTTTGCGTCTGAGGTGGAGCGCCACACCTACCATCAGCTCCTTACTTTACCACACAGATCTCTGTGCTACTCATACACTGAGTTGGTGAGGGCTGGTATCGAACTAGGAATCTTGTGGTCTCTAACCAATCACTCTACCGACCGAGCTACTCCACATTTTAAAATAGGAAATGTAGACTTCCAATATTTCTTGGAATTTGATGATAAATCCCATGATTTATAGGTTTAGTCTGGGTTAAAATTTCAAGGAAATAGAATATTACTTATATATATATATATATATATATATATATATATATATATATATATATATATATTACTGAATGGTGTTGTTCAATTTATGTTCTCAGTATATGTGATGATATTGATAAAGTTTAAGAGTTTTTAAAAGATATTTTTAAATTGAACAATTTTTCAAGTAGACTTGATAATACAAATTCAAAAATGTTCAGTTACAAAAGATCTCTATAAAACACTTTATGTCTCAACACATTCACATAACATCATGCCACATTCACATGTGATAAATAGAACAACTGTATACAGTATATTTTTCATTAGACATATATCAATATTAATATTGATGATATAATGTACTATATCTATGAGTATGTAGTGCTCAATGTTATTGATACACCATGTATATCTAAGAGTAGTTGGTTTGAAAATCACATAGGCGAAAAACTCTCACTAAAAAGTGCCATTGATTCCAGGTCCACAGTACCCTAACTTCATATATATATATATATATATATATATATATATATAGAGAGAGAGAGAGAGAGAGAGAGATAGATACACTTGCTGAATGGCCAATTTTGGTAGCTTTAAAGTTGATGTCAAGTCACATCCTATTCATATCATCTATTATGCATACATTCATAATATATTCATAATATATTCTATTTAACAACAGTAGATGAAATATTCCCTAAGTTGATAAGGAAATAACTAATGTTCTTTATTTTCTTTTTTAAATGATGCTATAAGTTTTGTTATATGAATCTTTAAATTACATTTCTCCATGTAAATTCATCAATAATTATTGGAATGCCAATTGCCTTAACCAAAAGGGAGAGAAAAAAAATCAGCTGTCCATTTTTGAGGGATCTTAAAATCAGTCAATTTGGAAAGTGACCCTACAAACAAATATTACGAATCTCTGTCCCATAATGGTTGTGATATCTAGTTTAGGAAAATAATAAGTAAATGTAACAGTTATTATGGGACAGAGTAGTATGCAAAAAGGCCTGTCGGTATTTGAAATACTTATTTCTCAATAATCTGATCACCAATAAAAAAAAAAATTTTTTTAAAAATAAAATGAAATTAAAAAAGAGAGAATTTTTTGTTTTTTCAATTTGTAAGAATGTAAAGGGTTATACCATGAAGAAATTATAAATCTTCAAAAATACTTGCCTAAGAACTAAAAGCAAAGTCCATTTGTACAGGTTTTAAATTATAACCTGTAACAATTAATATCAACTGTATCTTGATCTATATTCTAAATATAAATATATTCACATTTATATCCTAACCATAAAGATAGACATGAAAACGTAAGATAATAATATGTGCATCTTTTAAACAAACTGCTGCAAAATAAAACTTTCTTTGCCTTTCAGTTATGTTTGTTGAAATTTTGAAAATCTAGCAACTAAAATGCTTCTAGTAAATGTATCTCTAAATATAAAAAATAGCCCTTGTATACTCAACCCACAAAGCAATAAACATCTACTGATTAAATACTATCAAATGTGGGTAATTTTATTGAACAGAAGGTTAAAAGTGCAGTAAGGGTAACCTGAAGCCAAACTTTTTTAGACCTAATTTTTCCGAAACAGGTATCATTGGGAAAATAAGATTAAAAAGTTTCTTTTTGGATTACTCTTACTGCACTTTTAACTAGGACTAAACTAATTAACACAAAATATTAATGAAATTGACATAAGCTAACAAGAAAACAAGATAGTGGAATCATTATTAATTTTTGACTAGTATTTCTTTCATTTTAATTTTATTAATAATAAAATTAATAATGGTTGACAATACTTCATCTAACAATAAATAAAATCAAGTTAGTGGAATGTTTGAATTTAAATAATAATTTTGTCCTTTTTCCTCAATATAAAGACATATCCACAAAAATGTATATCAATATTTAATCATTCATTAACAATAAGTAAGTAAGTAAGTAAAGTCATCGGGGCGGCCTAAAGTCGGTATCAGCCAATCAGCAAGGGAGTCTATCTCCTTTTCACTAGCGCTAGACCAAGAAGATTGTTTTTGCATCTGAGGTGGAGCGCCACACCTACCATCAGCTCCTTACCTTACCGCACAGTTCCCTGTGCTACTCATACGCTGAGTTGGCGAGGACCGGAATCAAACTAGGAACCTTGTGGTTTCTAGCCGAACGCTCTACCGACTGAGCTAACCCGGTCCTAAAATACATAAAACTAACTTCTTGTTTTTTATATAAAAGTAAAATTCTAACAAGTACAAGGAGAATTTGTTAATGAATGTGTTGATTTATTTGAATTAAAAAACAACAAAAAAAAGAATCAGTGTATTCCTTTTTTTCGTTTTTATGTTTCAAAGTCTTGAAATCAGTTTGGATGAAGCCACGCAACTGGTTTGAGTTAACAAAAAACAAAACAGATACTACACTGTGATCCTTCATGAAATTATTATCGCCGATTCTATAGGAAAATAGTTCTCTTGATCTTTATTCTATTTTTGTCTGTTGAATTCTTTTTGATAAATTATTTAACAAATTTTTATCTAAGTCGAAAAATTTTAACATACAGTTAAATACAGTAATCAAACAGTTAAATTATGCCTCTATAATATAAGATTTGTCATTTAACAAAATTAAAAACTATTGATTACAATTGTTGAAACCAGCATTCATAAACAAAGGGCACATGCCCCAAAGGAGGGGGTGGGATTGTAATTTGAATATTTTGGGAAGCAATTTGGAAAGGTGTGATTGATTGAATTTTAAAAATCTTAAAAAGTATTCAAATACTGTTTGCCTAATTCACAATATTCCCTTTTTTTTTTTTTTACAAATATGCACAAATCCTAACCATTTTGTTAGCAGAAAAAAAAGGATAAAAACTCATGACTCAGAGTTTTATGCTGTCAATCCTCAGGTGGGCTCGGATTCAACATGTCTGATTTTGTTAGATTCTAGCATTCACCTGAGGATTGACAACATCAAATTCTCGAGTTGTGAGTCTTTATCCTGTTTTATCTTATACTATAAATATTTTGATAGTGCTCTGCATTTCGGAACATTGAGCACTAAAGATTTTAAGGATTAAAAAGTTTTAATTTGAATCATAATAAGAATTGTATATATATATATATATATATATATATATATATATATATCATATATATATCCATTTTCACAGTATGAGTTGTCCACAGTCTATCATGATTGTCCTCATGAAAAATAACTGACAAACAAAAGATTCATTTGTGTTTCATCCAAAGTCTAAAATACACACAAACTTATTCACCTGATAAGATTATTCTATAACCAGAGTTGAATTAAATCACTACAAGATTTTCTTGTCTTTTGATCTTCAACATAAAAATACTTGTGGAATAAGATTGTAGCAATGGTCATCCACTGCCACTTTTACGAGAGGGTGGAGGGAAGCGAAAGGATATATAATAATGGGTAAGGGTAGGCTTGTTTTTTTAGCTGCTGAGGTTGGACATGGAGTAAAAAAAAAAAATAAAAAATAAAAAAAGATTACGAACCACTGGTTTGAACAACCTTTTGTTCTCACAAGCATTAGCTAATTGTTCATATGTTAGAACTGACAAAAAAGACTCAGGTATATAAAAACATGATTTTAAGCAGAGCTTAAAACATAACATTTATAAATGCATAGAGGTATGTGTGCATATACACAACTAAGGTATCATATTTACGTCCACAATTTTAAAATTACATACATTAAAATAAAATTAAAATAAATACAGTAAGGGTATTCTTATTCAAATAAATAAATAAAATAAAATATTGAACTAATTTAACAGAATAGAATGTGATTAGATAATTTAGCAATTCATCCAATACACACATACTGAGACAAGAGTGCAGTCTATACCTGCATCAAGACAGATAACATAAACAATCCAGAAAGAGATTTATATCACATTAAATTCACCCATTTCTGGCTGAAACAGCTCAAGGGAAATAACTCACGTATTTGTATAGCTTCTAATTGAGACAACAGAAAGATGGAAATTAAGAAAAAGAGGATTAAAAAAAAAACTATCTGCAAAAATAGGTGTTTTTTTAAAACACCTAAACATATAACGGCTTAATGCTTACACAACCTAATATTTTCTACTACTTTATGAAGGAGAAGGGCAGTTAAACAAAAAAATAAATGAGAATAAGGGAAGTTGGAGGGAGAAGGGGGTAGAGTTGGTAAGCAAGCCTCACCCTAAACAATAGCACAGTTCCTGAGTTAAACAAATGACCAGTGATAAGTAAGAAAGAAATAAAAAAAAAAATAAAAAAAAAATGGTAGTAACAAGCTGCGGAATGCAGCATAGAATTCTTGAATATGTCTAAATGCATCGAGAGGAAGATATACATGCATGCACGCACAGAGTCAAAAAAAAAGAAAGGAAAAAGGACTTATGATAAGAAAGAAATGCTGTTGCTGCTGCTGCTGCTGATTACGATGATGATCATGATGATGATAATGGTGAAGATAATGATGATGATAATGATGTTGAGGTGTTTTTCCCCCCTTTTTTTTCTATCCCCCATCCTCTTTTTTTTTTTCAGGATTATTGGACATTGTCCTGTCTTTTTTTCTTTTTTCTATTGTTCCAATCAAAGATGATTAATTATAAGCATCATGAATTCTAGCCGCTTCTTGTACAATCACAGCTTCATTTCCAACTAGTTTCACATATGGCGACACTTCCTTCCATTTGACACTTGCTTCCTGAAAATTAGAAAAAATAATTTTTTTTAAATATATTTTTTGGTAGTTATGCATAATAGTGCATAAGAGAAAATATCATTAGATTACGTATAAAAAGCATTAGATTTCATTACATTTCATGGAAATACCCAAAACCATTTTAGACGTTAGGGTTAGGGTAAGGGTTAGGCTACTTTGGGAGTTTCTGTAATCTAATGCTAAGAGATACTATCATTAGATAACATAAAAAGCATTAAATTGGAAATACCTAAAACCTTTATAATGCTAGGGTTAGAGTAAGGATTAAGGTTAGGCCACTTGGGGAGTTTCCATAATCTAATGCTATTTATATGTAAAATGCAATTCTAATGATATCTTCTCTTGCGTGCTATTATGGATTAGTATTCAAAAGAATAAGAGTTAGTGTTGGGGTTAGTGTTAGGCTACTTTGATGGTTTCTGTAATCTAATGCATTTATCTAATGATATCTTCTCTTGCGTGCTATTATGGTGATGGTTTCTGTAATCTAATGCTATTTATATGTAAATGCAATTCTAATGATATCTTCTCTTGCGTGCTATTATGGATTAGTATTCAAAAGAGTTAGTGTTGGGGTTAGTGTTAGGCTACTTTGATGGTTTCTGTAATCTAATGCTATTATATGTAAATGAAATTCTAATGATATCTTCTCTTGCGTGCTATTATGGATTAGTATTCAAAAGAGTAAGAGTTAGTGTTGGGTTAGTGTTAGGCTACTTTGATGGTTTCTGTAATCTAATGCTATTTATATGTAAATGCTAATATGATGATAATCTAATGCTATTCAATTCTAATGATGCGTGCTATTATGGATTAGTATTCAAAAGAGTAGTGTTAGGCTACTTTGATGGTTTCTGTAATCTAATGCTATTTATATGTAAAATGAAATTCTAATCTTCTCTTGCGTGCTATTATGGATTAGTATTCAAAAGAGTAAGAGTTAGTGTTGGGGTTAGTGTTAGGCTACTTTGATGGTTTCTGTAATCTAATGCTATTTATATGTAAAATGAAATTCTAATGATATCTTCTCTTGCGTGCTATTATGGATTAGTATTCAAAAGAGTAAGAGTTAGTGCAGTGTTAGGCTACTTTGATGGTTTCCGTAATCTAATGCTATTTATATGTAAAATGAATTCTAATGATATCTCTCTTGCGTGCTATTATGGATTAGTATTCAAAAGAGTAAGAGTTAGTGTTGGGGTTAGTGTTAGGCTACTTTGATGGTTTCCGTAATCTAATGCTATTTATATGTAAAATGAAATTCTAATGATATCTCTCTTGCGTGCTATTATGGATTAGTATTCAAAAGAGTAAGAGTTAGTGTTGGGGTTAGTGTTAGGCTACTTTGATGGTTTCTGTAATCTAATGCTATTTATATGTAAAATGAAATTCTAATGATATCTTCTCTTGCGTGCTATTATGGATTAGTATTCAAAGAGTAAGAGTTAGTGTTGGGGTTAGTGTTAGGCTACTTTGATGGTTTCTGTAATCTAATACTGTGAACTAATGAATGCTATCTCTTATTATTAGTATTCCTACTTCTAATGCTATTTATATGTCTAATGATATCTTCTCTTGCGTGCTATTATGGATTAGTATTCAAAAGTAAGAGTTAGTGTTCGGGTCAGTGTTAGGCTACTTTGATGGTTTCCGTAATCTAATGCTATTATATGTAAAAAATTCTAATGATATCTCTCTTGCGTGCTATTATGGATTAGTATTCAAAAGAGTAAGAGTTAGTGTTGGGTTGTGTTAGGCTACTTTGATGGTTTCTGTAATCTAATGCTATTTATATGTAAAATGCAATTCTAATGATATCTTCTCTTGCGTGCTATTATGGATTAGTATTCAAAAGAGTAAGAGTTAGTGTTGGGGTCAGTGTTAGGCTACTTTGATGGTTTCCGTAATCTAATGCTATTTATATGTAAAATGAAATTCTAATGATATCTTCTCTTGCGTGCTATTATGGATTAGTATTCAAAAGAGTAAGAGTTAGTGTTCGGGTCAGTGTTAGGCTACTTTGATGGTTTCCGTAATCTAATGCTATTTATATGTAAAATGCAATTCTAATGATATCTCTCTTGCGTGCTATTATGGATTAGTATTCAAAAGTAAGAGTTAGTGTTGGGGTTAGTGTTAGGCTACTTTGATGGTTTCTGTAATCTAATGCTATTTATATGTAAAATGAATTCTAATGATATCTTCTCTTGCGTGCTATTATGGATTAGTATTCAAAAGAGTAAGAGTTAGTGTTCGGGTCAGTGTTAGGCTACTTTGATGGTTTCCGTAATCTAATGCTATTTATATGTAAAATGAATTCTAATGATATCTTCTCTTGCGTGCTATTATGGATTAGTATTCAAAAGAGTAAGAGTTAGTGTTGGGGTTGTGTTAGGCTACTTTGATGGTTTCCGTAATCTAATGCTATTTATATGTAAAATGAAATTCTAATGATATCTTCTCTTGCGTGCTATTATGGATTAGTATTCAAAAGAGTAAGAGTTAGTGTTGGGTCAGTGTTAGGCTACTTGATGGTTTCGTAATCTAATGCTATTTATATGTAAAATGAATTCTAATGATATCTTCTCTTGCGTGCTATTATGGATTAGTATTCAAAAGAGTAAGAGTTAGTGTTGGGGTTAGGTTACTTTGATGGTTTCTGTAATCTAATGCTATTTATATGTAAAATGCAATTCTAATGATATCTTCTCTTGCGTGCTATTATGGATTAGTATTCAAAAGAGTAAGAGTTAGTGTTGGGGTCAGTGTTAGGCTACTTTGATGGTTTCCGTAATCTAATGCTATTTATATGTAAAATGCAATTCTAATGATATCTTCTCTTGCATGCTATTATGGATTAGTATTCAAAAGAGTAAGAGTTAGTGTTGGGGTCAGTGTTAGGCTACTTTGATGGTTTCTGTAATCTAATGCTATTTATATGTAAAATGCAATTCTAATGATATCTTCTCTTGCATGCTATTATGGATTAGTATTCAAAAGAGTAAGAGTTAGTGTTCGGGTTAGTGTTAGGCTACTTGATGGTTTCTGTAATCTAATGCTATTTATATGTAAAATGCAATTCTAATGATATCTTCTCTTGCATGCTATTATGGATTAGTATTCAAAAGAGTAAGAGTTAGTGTTGGGTTAGTGTTAGGCTACTTTGATGGTTTCTGTAATCTAATGCTATTTATATGTAAAATGCAATTCTAATGATATCTTCTCTTGCATGCTATTATGGATTAGTATTCAAAAGAGTAAGAGTTAGTGTTCGGGTCAGTGTTAGGCTACTTTGATGGTTTCTGTAATCTAATGCTATTTATATGTAAAATGCAATTCTAATGATATCTTCTCTTGCATGCTATTATGGATTAGTATTCAAAAGAGTAAGAGTTAGTGTTAGGCTACTTTGATGGTTTCTGTAATCTAATGCTATTTATATGTAAAATGCAATTCTAATGATATCTTCTCTTGCATGCTATTATGGATTAGTATTCAAAAGAGTAAGAGTTAGTGTTGGGTTAGTGTTAGGCTACTTGATGGTTTCTGTAATCTAATGCTATTTATATGTAAAATGCAATTCTAATGATATCTTCTCTTGCATGCTATTATGGATTAGTATTCAAAAGAGTAAGAGTTAGTGTTGGGTTAGTGTTAGGCTACTTGGATGGTTTCTGTAATCTAATGCTATTTATATGTAAAATGCAATTCTAATGATATCTTCTCTTGCATGCTATTATGGATTAGTATTCAAAAGAGTAAGAGTTAGTGTTGGTTAGTGTTAGGCTACTTTGATGGTTTCTGTAATCTAATGCTATTTATATGTAAAATGCAATTCTAATGATATCTTCTCTTGCATGCTATTATGGATTAGTATTCAAAAGAGTAAGAGTTAGTGTTCGGGTTAGTGTTAGGCTACTTGATGGTTTCTGTAATCTAATGCTATTTATATGTAAAATGCAATTCTAATGATATCTCTCTTGCATGCTATTATGGATTAGTATTCAAAGAGTAAGAGTTAGTGTTGGGTTAATGTTAGGCTACTTTGATGGTTTCTGTAATCTAATGCTATTTATATGTAAAATGCAATTCTAATGATATCTTCTCTTGCGTGCTGTTGTCCATTTGTACCTTTTTTTAATTTCATACAAATCAAACTTATCTAATATTGTTAAAGTTACAAACCTGCACACACAAAAAATGAATTTACTCCAATCAACACTGCTGGAGAAGCAATAAGTGTAGGCTGTCCAGTGATAACCTACATTGATTAACTCTGTTCAGATTCTGGATGCTGTGCAGAGGACCTCCCTAACAGGGATAGTTGGCGAGAGATTGTCATGTACATCCATGCTGCCAGCACAACAATGATGTTCAACCCTTTTGCATCCAGAGTGACATTTTTTTCTTTTAGTTGTATTTATTTACGTATTAGTATTTAGGGCTGGGTTAGCTCAGTCGGTAGAGCGTTCAGCTAGAAACCACAAAGTTACTAGTTCGATACTGGCCCTCGCCAACTCAACGTATGAGTAGCACAGGGATCTGTGTGGTAAAGTAAGGAGCTGGTGGTAGATGTAGCGCTCCACCTCAGATGCAAAAACAATCCCCTTGATCTAGCACTAGTAAAAAGGGGATAGACTCCCTCGCTGATAGGCTGATACCGACTTTAGGCCACTCCGATGACTTTACTTTTACTTTATTTATATTCATTAGTTGTATTTATTTATGTATTTATTAGTTGTATATATATTTACCAACCAACCACTCCAGACAAGCAGGATGTGACAGTCTGCTCTACTATTTACCCATAGCTGGAGGGAGAATAGTTTGAGGCATCTTTATCAAGGGTATTAGTGCTATGTAAAATGCAAAAACTGAATGCTTTATTGTTTTCATACCATTGTTCTATGATTCCCACAATTATTAATCAATTATCAAATTATTATATTTTTTTTTTTTATATAAGAGCCGGATTAGCTCAGTCCGTAGAGCGTTCGGCTAGAAACCACAAGGTTCCTAGTTCGATACCGGCCCTCACCAACTCAGCGTATGGGTAGCACAGGGATCTGTGCGGTAAAGTAAGGAGCTGATGGTGGGTGTGGCACTCCACCTCAGATGCAAAAACAATCTCCTTTGTCTAGCACTGGTGAAAAGAGGATAGACTCCCTTGCTGATTGGCTGATACCGACTTTAGGCCACCCTGACGACTTTACTTTCTTTTTTTTTTTTTATATATATGAGTAATTGACTTGTTTGAACATAATTTCTAATTGAAAATTATTTGCACAGTACCAGAGCTTAAAACATCACAAAATTTATAAATGCATAGAGATATGTATGTATGTATGTTTACAAAACTAATGTATTATATCTATGTCTGCAATTCTAAAATTAACATACATTAAAAGTGGTGAGGTCAGGTTTATTGTCCTGCACCTGAAGCGTCCCCCTGAAGACTATACATTTTTTTGTAATGGCCACAGACATGTTTTGATTTGTTCGTAGCTTCCCTTCAGTAAAATGACTTCATGCTAAACCTGATTTGGTGGGAAATCAGAAAAATACATAAATACATACTCTCTATTTGAAAATATTCTGAAAATAATTTGCTTCCTTAACAAGGATTAAAAAATTATTTGCCGGCAAAAGGGTTAAGAATTATTAATTTGGTACACTGCAGTTCTGTTTGATATGCATTCAAAAAAGTCTTACACAAGGCTAATTTTATAGAGTACCCAGAATTTGCAAAAGTGTTGGCTTTCCACAGCTCTCTATTACTATTAATTATTAAATTTTAAAAAGTACAGAAAGAAACAAAAAGATCTTACCTCCAAAATACGTGTATCAAAAGTGTCTGCAAAATCATAGTGAAAGTTCCAGACTTCTGCTTCAACCCAAGCATTGTCTGTATTTCTGGGGTCATCAACATAACCTTTGTATAATAAACACGCGCTAAATCCTTGATTATCTTGTTCGGTACGAAGACTTGTCCGAGAGCCAGAGAGCATAGGTAGCATTGTTTGACTGGTGGAACGTGAGGGACTGGACAAGGAAGCAGAACTGCGTGGGCAAGGGGCAGATGCAGCAAATTGAGCAAAGAACTGAAAAAAAAGGAAGAAAAAAAAAATAAAAAAGATTTGTATCAAAAGTTAAATAAAGATAAACAAAAACAACACACTACTAAGATTATACAAAAAACATTAACATTAATTTTTGTCTAGTTTATCTTTCATCTTATTTTTGTTGCTGTTATTATTCAGGTGAGTCAAAGATTTTGCAATATTTTGGTATGTGCTAGTTTGCTGCGTGTATCTCACATATCAATTCAAGTTATAAGAGGAACTTTCTGTCGTTAGTAGTATTGTGGTAGTTGGTGTGCTGACACATTGTGCATTGCTTCGTTCTGTGTGTGTGATTGGAAAGCTGTACAGATGAATGTGCAATATAGTCTCATTTGAGAACTTACACTTTACAAGTTCAAATTGGGCCATAATGCCACAAAAGTAACCAAAAATATATGTTCAGTGAAAAATAACAGTGCAGTACATCATAATACAGTAATTAGAAAAGAAATTATAGTTGGGTTGAAAAAAACGTCAGCAATCAGGCAGGGTCAGGTAGGACTAAAACCATGGATTCTGAGGCCATACTCAAAGTCAGAGGCAAATCCAGCTGAGAGTATCAGGCAAGGTCTAGTGTGATTTGTTTGTTTTTTCACAACCTTGGCAAAAGCATCTAGAGTTGCCAAATTGTGCCTCAGGTTTACAAAATATTGTAAAACGTTTTACTCACCAAAGTATATGAAGGTTATTTTATATTCTATGAATATCAAGTAAACAGCATGAATTAAAAAATAAAAACAACCATTAATGAGATTTGAACTCACATCTCATATCATTAGCAGACAAAATTCAAATTTTATAATCTTTGAAAAAAAACAACAAAAAAAACTATAACAATCAGGATGAGCACAAACACTGATTCAATACTTTTAGAAAGTTGCAAATTAAATTGGAAATTTCTTTATTTCTTAATGCTATTGTGCTAACAAATATCTCGCTATAATGTGTCATTTTTGCTGTGTTATATTAACATAAAAATTAGATCATTGTAATAGAGAAAGATTTTTTTTCATCCTTCATCATATTGTGAGGTGTTTTACTTATATATTCTATTTGGTGATTTACAGAAAGTTTTTATTGCTAGTTTAAACCCATTACACCGTAAGATTGTTCATAACTTTTGAACCAGAATTACAAAACTATCTGATATATTATTAAGTTGTAGTAAGGTATATTCTCGCAGGCGAGTGCGTCTAGTAGAAGTAATAATAGGAGTAGCTGTCGTAGTAATAGTGGTAGTCTTTGTAGTAGACGCCTGTACCACTAGTGTTGAGTATTTATGGTGGACACTATCCAATCAGATTACAGTGATGGGGGGGGGGTACCTAGGTATTTGTATATTCCTTACATAACTATCAAACTATAGTTTATACTACTCATCAAAGCTATATTTTCCCCCTAAAAACATGAAAGTGTTGTGTAAAAAAAGAACTGCCTATATGGTGTCGTGAACTGTAAAAAAAAAAAAAAAAAAAAAAAAAAAAAACATCTAAAATTCTTTTAAAAACTTTGTAAGTCTAAATAAAGAAAATCTGCTGAATTAATAATTGTTTAATTGAGAAAGTTCACTGAAAATTACCTGGATCATATCCGTTTGATCAAGCTCAGTTTTGGAATCTACATCTTGTTCATCAAATACAGATTTCATAAATGCTTCACACAGTGTGCTGTATGGTGTGGTTAGTCCATGTAATGCATCCTGAAAATAAAAAGCATGAAAAGAAATTGTTGTAATCAAGAGTAATATAAGTCATTACTAATTTACAGTTCAACTCATGATTCTTATTAGTTTTGTTTAGGCGCTAAGGATGATATTGACCATATCTGAACCTAGAGTGATCATCTCATAAATGCTTTATTGGAGCCACTAACAGCAGTAGTAACTTGAATTTTTTACAGTCGAAAGACTTATGCTAAAAATAGAAAACTGAGATGATTAACTTTTTAATAATTAAGATTTAAGGCATTTTTTTCTCTATTTTTTGTAATGGATGATCATATACAGGATGTTCCAAAAATGGTAAGTGAATAAGTCCTGAGTTATGGAATCCTACGTAGTGTCAAAGGTCCAGTGATATAATCCTATGTTCCGTCGTCCACGAAGGTTCAAAGCATTGTGATTAGCTAAGATCAGAACAGCCGATATAAATAACAATATCAGCAGCAGAACACTGCCAGTGACTGGCCAATAGGTTGGTCACATGGTTCTCGGCGAGTCTGTAAGTAGAAGTGGGCTTTTAACACACGCCTTATATCCCAAAATTCTCAACATTTCTTTTCAGATCAAATTGATCCTAATAATGGCAGAAGTATGACTAAGTTTTCAAGAAAGGAAATTTATAATAAACTGCTGTTGGAAGCATGAAAACACAATGGAAGGGCAAAGACTAATGTGTCACACCATTGCTCACATCTGAAAAGTAGCAGCAGTCTCTAGAGGGCAGGGTTTCTTTCTTCAACCCCCCCCCCTTAACAACCAATTTCATTTTCTTTGCTTCACATCTTAACACTTACCCCTGGCAGACAGAACAAATATTCATCAGCGTTCTCTTTTCGAACAGCAACAAATTCCAGGACTCTTTTGCCATCAACGTATAAATAATTCATAGGTTGAAAATCTCCTGTATATTTTCGTCGCCATCGAGTCACCACTGAACGCATCACGTGATTAGGACCCCATCGCCATAAGGATCCCTTTCCTCGGATACCTGTGCGACCCATTGGGTTTCTGAAAAAGAAAGAAGCAAAAATTTTTGTAAAAACACTAGCCTGCTTTTAAACAGAAAAAGAAAAAGAAAGGATATATATAAAGCACTCACACCATAAGAAATTTATTTTCTGGAAGATTGCTTGGGGAGTGGGGTGGGTGGGCATGTTTTTAGAAAGATATTTTTAGTCTAAATTTTGATCTCACAAATATAATAGTAATTGTTAAAACAAAAAAAGAGAAATTTGTTGAAAAATAAATAGAAATATTGTGTTGGTACAATAGTCGGTAGAGCGTTCGCCTAGAAACCACAAGGTTCCTAGTTCGATACCGGTCCTCGCCAACTCAGCGTATGAGTAGCACAGGGATCTGTGCGGTAAACCTCAGATGCTAATATAATCTCCTTGGTCTAAGTAAAAGGGGATAGACTCCCTCGCTGATTGGCTGATAACTCTTTACTTTTACAATAGCAAATCTTATTCATCTTTTTGGAATCTGAAGAAAAAAAAAAATATTTAGTCGATGGAGTAGCCTATTGTTGGTATCAGCTGGACAGCAGAGAGTCTATCCCCTTTTCGCTAGTGCTAGACCAGGGAGATTATTTTTGCATCTGAGGTGGAGTACTACACCTATCATCAGTTCCCCATTTTACCGTATAGATCCAAGCTTTGCTGCTCATGCAATGAGTTGGCGAGAGATGGTATTGAACCTGGAACCTTGTGGTTCCTATGTGGATGCTCAACCGACTCCCTCACTGTCAGCTGATACCGGCAATAGGCCACTCTTTATAAAGGCTACTCTTCCAGCCAGTAATATTAACCAATTCAAAATCCATAATTACAATTTAAGTTTATAAAAGTCTTAAGTAAATTTAATCATGGGGTTGAGATTTTTTTGTTTAAGTCTTTAACTCTGAATCTAAGCTAATTTAATAATTTTACAATACAGACAAATGAAAACTATGACCAATTAAGAATAAAGAGAGAGAAAAAAGAAAGAGTCCAGGTTTGACCTAAGAAGAAAAGTTCTGTAAGTTTAACATACTGTGGAAGTCCAGTAGGGTCCAATTTATATCTCACTGGTTGAGAATCAATAGTTATCCAAGATCTTCTGTCTACTTCTCTAGTGGTATTTTCTTGTCTGTAAGTTACCACTGCATTCCACATTGGTTTAAAGACAGGAAGTGCAGGCAATTCTAAACGTTCGTCTTCTGTCATCTGGGAACGAAGTTCTTCTTGTGCACGCAACCTGAATTTAAAAAAAAAAAAAAAAAGAAGAAAAACAATTCATAAATATTAAATAACAATTATTATATTTCATTTTCTGAAAATATTTAATAAGGAATTTAGGTTATTTCCTATAACTCCAACCTAAAAAAGGGGAACCACTCTGATTGACTAATGAATTTTATCTGTTAATTAATCCACCCATTATTTTCCCATTAAACTAACCCTAAACTTGTCTTCTTTTTTCCTAGTCAATCTAATCATTTTTTTAGGTTGGAGTAATAGGAAATAATCGGAATTTAATTATTTAAAATCTAAAAAGATAGGTGAAACCGCACTTATATATGTATTTACCAACCCCTCCAAACAAGCAGGATGTGACACAATGTCAATTTCTTAAGCAGAGTTTAACAGGTTTGAATTCAGAGTTTTCCTTCTCCTAGACTGGTTACCTAGCAAAGGTTAAAGAGCCCAGTCTGCCCTACTATTTACCCATAGTTTGAGGAAAATATATGAATTCATACCTTTCCCAACAGTATTAGTGCTATGTGAAATGCAAACAGCCTTGTCCAGGATTTGAATTCGGGTCAACAAGTCCATTTCCTATGACTAACCATTCCACCATGCACTTACAACCACACTTAAAGTGTTTGAAATTTTCAAGTCTTTTCATTCTTAATTCTTATGGAAATCTGATTTCACTGATAAGATAAAATGAACATTTTTCCAAGCTGTAGCCATGTTAGTACTACTCTATGGCTGCACCACTTGGATTCTAACAGAGGACTCAGAGGAAAAGATAGATGGGAGCTACACAAAGATGCTGCCTGCTGTCTTGAACAAATCTTAGAAGCCCCACCTCACAACAAAGCAGCTGTATGGCCACTTACCCCCTATCACACAAACCATCATCTACTATTTTATAGATTTCATTTTCTGTCTAATATTTTTGGTTTCATGCTGTGATTTTATAGAAATTTCCTTTTTTTCTTCATGTTTTCTTTCTCCTTGTAATCTAGTTTTGTTTACTTAGTCAGCATTCTCCCAAGAAATTCTAATTCTACCTCCTCCCGCCCACATTTGATGCCAGATCAGAGGATTATTTAATCTATAATTAATCTTTAACATTTTCCTATCATGCTGAAAACTGAAAACTTATGAAAAAAATGAAAAAAAAAAGTCATGGTAAAGTTCAGATGATTTCATTTTCAACTGCAATTTTAATTTCAAAATTCATTCTTTCAATATTCACTAACAATTTTTGTTGTTATGTTTTAACTCTTTGCCAACCAATTTTCCCCTTTGGCTGTACCAAATTTTCTTGGTATTTTTTTCTTACAAGTATAAAACTGTTTCTATGAATGTTAAGGGTTGCTTCCCTTATATAAATATTGAGGATTATAATAAATTTTAAGTTTTGGTTTCTTTGTTTATCAACGTTCATGGGTTATTTAATGCCTAAGCCATCTTTATAGAAACACAGAAGTGGTACTATTTAACCCATAGTTTGGAGGATATGGGGTTTCATACCTTTCCCAAGGGTATTTATCTGAAAGTGAACTTTTGAGTGTAACTGGAGGTCAAACTCACTACAATGTCGCTTCCACCCATGTTTTATCCATTGCATCATAGGGACTCTCCCTATAAATTCGAAAATACTACCATAATTTTAATAAAATTTCCCAAGATCCAAGATGATATCTTTTTCAAATGAAACTCAACCCTGCTTTTTTATTCTTAAAATGTTCAATTTGTTGAAAATGAAAACTAAAAATTTTCAAAACAAATCTAGAGTAATGGTTATTGCAAAGAAAAGAAAATTAATTTTCAAAAACACTTACTCAAGTATATCCTCGTCGACAAATACAATTTCGTCTTCAAAGAATTGGTCTTTGGGTTTTGTGTATGTTTTTGGATCATAAACATTGTAGTTAGACTGAAAAAGAAAAGGGACACATTTTAAGATGACGAAAATAAAAACTGGAGGAAATTAACAAGTTATTATTCCAACTGTACAACATGGTAAGTGAGTGAAGGAAATAAAAAGAAAACATACCTCCCAAGGCACATATTTATCAAATACTGGGAATCTAGCAATTTTGGTCCCAGGGTAAGGAGACTGGCGTGCTGCAACATGAAGACTCTGACCCTTTGTACTTGACACACCCTGGACATCTGAAATTTTTAAAAAATTCAATTAATTTTGTGTCTTGGAAAAAAAGAAAGAAAAAAAAAAAAAGTGTTTGTTAATCTGTTGATAAATTGACATTGTATCCATAGAAACGATTTGGAGTGTTTAAGTCACACCAGTTGATTAAAGTGAACAAAATTATTTCTCTGAATGTTTGAGATGAGCCATCACGGAACTTTGAACCTAACCCTTTATTCAGTCCATGGGGGTATCCTGTTCTCATTCCGCTAACCATAGCTGGGATAGAGGCGTTAAGCTGTGTTAATTATTATTCTATGCTACTGCTGCCGACAAGAAGGTTCCCCGACAAGAAATACCTGAAGAAGGCTGGAGGGTACATCAGCCGAAACATTGAGCATATAACAATGAAGATGAGGACAATAGTCCGAATAACACAGATAATACTAATGAACAAAATTAGACCAATCAAATTTCAACTGAAAAATATCTGCATCATAACAAGAATGGAATTTGCATATGGACAACTTGATTTTTGAATTATTTAAAAAGAAAAGTGATCATTAAGATGGGATTCTTCATTCAACAGAACAAATCTTAGTTTATAGCAAGACAACTTTACAAAATCTTTATATTTTCAGTTCCATTTAAAGATTTGGTAAATTCTTCTGACTTTTTGAAAAAAATGTTTATAAAAAAATTTCAAGAATTATTTACTTTACTGACTTATATCTACTGGATTATCTTTGAATACCAAATTTACATCCTACAATTTCTTCCAAAGTTCAAGTAATTACTATCATCATAAAACAAGTTTTTACTGTTCTTATATATAATAATAAATGATATAATGAATGTTTCCATAAAAGAAATTACAATGCTGAAAGGAAAAAAATTGTAACTAATAATTGCATACAGTTTCACAATCATCAGGCAATTCTATAGAATTAAAAATATTACAAGAAAGTGGTACATGAAAAGTGTGGAATATAAAATGGAATTAGATTTATATTACAGAAATATGAAAAATGATGGGATAAATAAATTTATAAAGTTTGAAAAAATAAAAACCCAAAAACAATAAAATATGGAAATAGAAACAAAACAAATAATAAAACACAGAAACAAAACAAATAATAAAACAGAAACAAACAAATAACAAAATATGGAACAAAACAAATAATAAATATGGAATAAAACAAATAATAAAATGTTACAATACTTTAAGCCATGATTTTTGTCTCTTCTGAGTTGATTTAGAGCAGTATTTGCCAAAGATTTTCTTGCTGAAGGTACGCTTTAGAAGCAAAAAATATTTTGCTATACTTGAATATAAATTCAATAAATATTGTTTATTCTTAAATAAAACATATTAATAAACTTTAACTTATAAAAATTTAAACTGAAGAACATTAGTTTTTTTTTTTCAATAAGTTAATTGTAGTTATTAATGAAAAATCTCAGGTTTGATATCTTTTTTAGTGACATTTTATTTGAATTTACAAAAGACAAACAGAAATCTTTCTTATTTGTATTTTTTAGATAAGGCTTGATGTGAACAATTTTGATGTTTCAGACGGTTGTCCTCATTTTTATTGTGGTATGTATAAATAGAAAATTTCGGTTGCTGTATCCTCTGGGCTTTCTCAGGTATACCCTGTGTATCCGAGCATAGTGATGACCCAACCTGGAAAATCATTTTTAATAGTTTGACTGTTGATCTTGTGGCACATGTCGGAATGAAAGGCATGCAAAAACAATGACATCATTTTTTTAATAAGATCTTCAAAAGCTCTTCGAAGCCTGTTTGATCAACAGTCAAACATGATATCTCAGGTTGGGTTATTACTATACTCGGATACACAGGGAAAACCTGAGGAAGGCCAGAGGATACAGTGTACCCAAAACATTGTGTTTATATATACCACAATAAAGATGAGGACAACAGGAGTCTTTCTCTCTCACTTTTTAAAAAAATGTTAGTAAAAGAAAATCGAAATTCACATGAAATATGAAGTGGATATGAATTGGATCAAAATAGGTAAAGATGTTTTTATCTACTGAACAATGATGTTCTCTTCGTGCTTTAAGATTTTAGATTCATGATGATGCCATATATAAAAAAGACAATTCTTATTTACATAATTTTAAATGAGGTAATTCCATGTCAAATCATCCAGGCCATGTCACCCACCCTGTTCAATTTTTCTGAAATTTTGTACAGGTGTGGATTATGTTAAAGTTAGACAATCCCCCAAATTTGAGTTATGTCGATATTTAGGGATGCGAAAAATGGCAACTTTTTCTAATCTATTTTTATCTGTAATATTAGTTCTAGAGTGTTCTACTCGTAAAAATTGGTTTATAAAAGCATTTTTGCCCAAGGAATCCAAAAAGGCTATCAAAAAAGTCTGAAAGTTAACCAATTTTAAGTTATTGATGATTTCTGATTTTTTCATAACAAGATCAATATCCTGATGTGGCACTAAATCTATGAAAAAATTTTTTTCTATTATTATTTATATCTATTGAACATTATTTGTACCAAAAAGATAGTTT
>CM042137.1:130206430-130533930 GCA_023376005.1 Doryteuthis pealeii | reverse complement strand
AAATCAAATATAACCATGTTTTTTTTTACAAGTAAATGAAAATTTTATTTTGTCAGCCCTATTTTTTTGAAAATATCAGAAACAGTACTTATTTTTGGAGTTACCATATTTGACGGCTTATAAGAGTCACTTCAATTTGGGCAAGCATTTCATCATCATCAGGTCATGCCAACAGCATGAATCTCCATGAATCTTCCTTGCCACCCATCCCTATTGGCCATTGCTTCTGGAAGGTACACTGCACAACATCCAGTATCTGTACAGAGCTGAACAAGAAGTTTTTTTGCTGGTCGACCCACACTGGTGTAGATATCCACAAGAGAATGTCACTTATGAGTTCATCCTTGCTTTACCAGCAGTGTCCAGCATATCTTGTTCATCTTACCTAGGTGGTTTATGTGATCAGAGGCAAGTGGCTGTACAGCTGCACGTTGCTTCCAAGATTTGTTCAGGACAGCACGCAGCATCCTTGTACAGTTCCTATCTTGCTTATCAGAGAGATAAATAAAATAAACAGGTTTAAACTAAAAAATGGTTTTAACCCGACATTCATAGTCCTCCTCACTATCAGGTCATTCTTAAAGTTTCATATGTATTCAGATCCTTATCAAACACCAAAATTTTGCATTTATAAACCTTAATAGGTTTATTTAGGTACATACATGGTTAAGCATTGTCACTTCATTTTCTTACTGATGGATGTCATTTTATATAAAGTATCAAAATGTACAACTATAGAGTTACCTTAAAAAGAGTTGCCATTGTTGGTGTAGAAGCAATAGTCAGTTTGTTTACATTTGCAAAGATGTTTGTAGTTTAATTGGAGAGCCACTACAGCACTAAAATTCCACTAATCAGTAACCCTAAGTTGACCCTTGACCTTATAAGATACAGGATGATTTTCTTATCAGCTGTTAAATATGGTATATCAGTCAATGATCATTAGCTTGTTTACATTTGCAGTTTAATTTTATGGCCATTGCAGCAGTAGAACACCACTAGCAAGTAACCCAAAGCGGACTCTTTATTTTATATCACCTGTCATATTGTACTTAAATAATGAGAAAGAAATTATGTGTTTTTCCTATAGATAATGTCTAACGAAACCTTGGAAGGGAGAAACAATGAGATCTCCAGGGACATGTTACTTCAACCTAGCAATTGCTAATTACTCTGTTCACCTTTTATCTTTGCTTAGTACACCCACCCCCATCCTTAATACTTGTGTTTCTTATTTTTCTGTAAACTCTGATACTCAAGTTACAAAGACAATGGTGATTTTCTTAATTTTTTTTTTTGCATCTTATAAGCCATGAAATACTGTATATCTGTCAATGATCAAAGATTAATGAAATCTTTGACAATTGTCTTTAAAGAGCTAAATCTTGCAGAAAAAAAAGAACCCACAAATTTTGTAATAAAACTTTTAGCTAGGGGGTTTAGGGTTAGAGTTGGGTTTAGGGTTAGTTTAATGGAAAATAAATAAATAATTTGGGTTCTGTTTTTTCTGGGTCACCCTAACTTTCTGACCGATTTGCAAGTTTAGCCCTTTAAATCAGTTGATACTGTTAATCATTTCACCCCCTTTAAAAAAAAAAATGCATCCATACTGCATGGATTGATAGCATGTTTTTGTTTTTGACTTACCGATGCAGCTTTTTTCCAGCAGTTACAGAAGAATTCACAATTCCTCTTACATTTCTTTACATTTCGGTAGATCAATCTGACTAACATTGCAATGTAACTTATAAAGGTGAGGGTGGTGGAAAGCACAAACGTTCCTCAAAATCAACAACCAGTGCATAACGTTGAAATTTCCAAATGGAAGCTGCCTCACTGTCAACCTTGCTGATTGTTAACCTAAAAGAAAAACAAGATGAAAAAGATACAATATCAAATTAGCCTCAACAAATCGGATACTTATTAAAGCATAATTTTGTATTGTCACAGCAAGAAGAAAACACAAGGTATCCCCCAGAGAAATATTTATTTACAGAATATACATCTGTTGATATCTATCTAAGAGAAGGTTAAAATAGAAATGCAAGGCCCAGTGCTGAAATGCACTGGAAGAGTCGAAAATAAAAGTCCACGTAGGTAAGAGCAGATCTGCACTCGTCCACTCTAAAATAATGTTTTTAATTTTTAAATGCTAGCATTTAGAAATTTTAAATATTAAGATATATTTGCTAATATATCAGTAAATGCAAAATATAAACTGAAAATATATGTTCCTAGTTTATATCAGGGGTCTTAAACATGGCCTGATAACTACTTTTCTATGGCATGTGGGAGATCAAATTTTGAGGCTAATATTTTCCTAAAACTTGGTAATCTGTCCCTTGCCTTTCACTATGTTTCTCTCCAGAAAAGGGGAGAATATATTTTCATATTTCAGCCCAATAAAAAAAAGATGAAAAGTAGAAATAATCCTATTTTATATACCTTTAGAAAAAAAACATTCTTAATAAGAATATTAGTGAAATCTAGATCAGTTTGTTTTAAAAAGATCTATTGTGGTGGAGAGGTGATTGAGATTATAGGAAATTAACTTACATAACAGTACATGAGAATTTTCTATTTTATTACATAACATGAGAAGAGGTAGATTTGATAACTCATTTTATCCAATGAAATACAATAAAATAGAAAAAGAGAATTTATCAAAAGTAAAAACAGAATCACAGAAAATTTTTAACAGAACCCCCCCCCCCATGTTGTACTAATTCAGTCGGTTAACTATATTCCAGATTAGTATTATAACCAGTGAAAATCACGCAATCCCCTATTGTGCCTCTCTCTAAAACATAATGGCACTTTGATTCTTTTGTTTGATTGGTTTGGTTTCTTTGCTTAATGGTGTGGCGTTACTTTCGTATTTGCCTAGAGAGTTGTCTGCCCATTTAGTTTGCTGGTTCCCGCTAGGGGCCTTTGATATTCAAGCGGCTGGTTTGAACGTCTCTTTCTCTTTTTCCTGTTGCTCGACCTACGAGACACCACTATGGGTTAGACTCTGGTCTACCCCCTTCTTGTTGGGGCTTTGGGCCCCCCCCTTACATTACTGTAAGTGATTCATACAGCATGGACTATTCCTAGTCTCATGTCTGTTGCTTTTATGTTTTTCCATTCATGAATGTCTCATTATCTCTACTTTTGTATGTATGTTTATGTACACTTCTATGTATTATGTACACTGTTAATTCTTGTGCTGTATATAAAATGTTTTGTCTATCAACCGTTGTCGGAGTTTTATCTTCAAGTATATATCACTTTGAAAGTTACAATGGCATATCAATCTTAGTGGGCTATTCAATACCAAAGCCATCTTTTTTAGAACAGTAGTGGTACTATTTAACCCATAGCTGAGGGGAGCAAGGACTTCATACCTTTCCCAAAAGTATTACTTCAAGAGTGAATCTAATAACAAAATGTGAGTTTGAACTTGCTAACCCGTCCAGCACATTAGCCACTCATGCCACGGAGACCCTTTCCTTGACACCTATGTGTCAGACTAAGCAAAGCTTAGTAGCTAATAAGTCCAAATCAACAAATGTGGCAGAATACTAAGTAACCAAATAAAGGTCAATATCACTTGACCCATATCTGGCCAAAATTATTTAGAAGTCAAACATTTCAAATATGACCTTTTAGACAATTAGTGGAACAAATATTTATAAATGTTCCAATTTAAAACTTATTGGGAAATGGATAAGCTATTATACAAAAAGCATTATTTTCTTTACTAAGGAATTTGCTATGCTTTGCACTCAACCCTCTAACCCATTATTATTCTTTTAATTTAGACCACTTAGATCTTACATTTTGAATATTACTTTCTGAAAAATGCATATCAGATTCTCATCATATATTATATATATATATATATATATATATATATATATATACACACACACACACACACACACACACCAACCACTCCACACAAGTAGGATGTGACACAAGGTCAATTTCTTAAGTGGAGTTTAACAGGTTTGAATACAGAGTTTTCCTTCTCCTAGACTGATTGCCTAACCAAGATTAAAGAGCCCAGTCTGCTCTACTATTTATCCATAGTTGGATTCATACCTTTTCCAAGGGTATTAGCGCTATGTGAAATGCAAACTGCTTCGTCCAGGATTTGAACTCATCTTACTATGTTCATTTCCTTTGACAGTAACCATTACACAAAGAGTAGGGGGGAGAGAGAGAGTGAGTGCGTGGAAGCAATAATGTAAATCTGTTTCAATTGAAATTAATGAAAAAAAAAGAGAAAAAAAGTGAGAGAGTTAAATCAAATTATTATACTTTTTACATATTGAACTATTTGTAATAGCTATTAAGTAAACATATCAAATGTTGTAATAATCAAATTATCATACTGTGGTATATCCACAGGACCTGCTAGTTCATATAATATGGCATCTGCATAATTTGCATTTCATTTAAGAATAAAATGGACATACTAAAAAATAAGCAAAGTTACAACTCAATAACCATTGTACTTATCCCCCCACCCCCCGATTGAATTTCTGATTATTGCTTTAGAATAAAAAATGATTTGAAGGAAAATCTCTAAAAGAATAAAAGAAAGGTGATTAAATAGGAATATCATTTAGGGATTTTTATAAATGTCTCTTTATCAAGAAGAAAATTTAGAATGACAAAAGTTATACATACGCAAACATGGCAAATAAAATTGTGGTGAGAATTAATTTGCAAATAATTAAATATTGCAATACTACAACATATCCACCCAAGCTAGAATAGGGACATGCAGCAACTGGAGCAATCATAGGATCTGAAATGGAAAGAAAACAAAAAATGGAATTAAACAAAATCCAATTTAATCTTTTTTTTATATTTCAATATTCATACATTCTTATATATAAAAAAAAAAAAAAAAAATGAACCAAGAAATTAAAATGTGTTATTTAGTAAATGTGTGCACGCCTCACTTGTTGAAAATTAAAACTTTAGCCCCCAATATACAAAATCTGATCTCAACATATATCTTATTAATTCACCTATGCTCAAGATCTGCTAAAATGAGAAGTAACCTAACAAAGATAATACAGATAAGTTTACCATACTATTCAAATAACTCAAGTTAAAGAGTAAACTTGGTTCACAAAATTAAAACAAAAAAGAAAAGTTATAAATATAAGCATAGTTTGTCTTTATTACTCAATATATATGGATGAAAATAACTTACCTGGTACAAATGGTGATGAAATAGAATTTTCTGAAATAGTAAGAAATTTTAAAAGATTAGACTTAATTTCTAAAAAATCAAATATTAATATTTTTTTACAAGATTATATATATATATATATATATATATATATATATATATATATATATATATATATTTTTAAATTTATTTTGTTAAACCATTTTAAGAACAATGTTATAATAGGATGTTAAAATGCTTCATCTGTAAATTGTTTTCAAATAAATTTTTTTTAATGTTCTATCTTTGTTAATAATGTTCATCAAAAAAAATAGTGATGTCACTAGTGTTTGGAAAAAAGGATATACATTCAGTGGCGACTCTAGGTTATCAATGTTTGTCAGACTCATTACAATCTTTGCAAATTATACGAGGATTTCTCAACAGGAGCCATGAGATTAATGGGCGGATAAGGCCAAATTTGAAAACTGGTGGCCCACAGGGGTTTACAGAAAATTTAGGACCTACAATATATATATATATATATATATATATATATATATATATAGATAGAGAGAGAGAGAGAGAGAGAGAGAGAGAGAGAGAGAGAGAGAGGGAGGGAGAGAGAGGGAGAGAGAGGAGGGAGAGGGGGAGAGGGGGAGGGAGGGAGAGGGAGGGAGAGAGAGAGGGAAAGAGAGGGAGGGAGAGAGAGAGTGTATTTTGTCATTTATGATCATTATTTAAAATCAGTTAAAATGTTAAATACATCTAAGCCATTTTGTTAACATGAATATTTATTTTTTGTATATCTTAAAATCTGAACCATTCAAAGTAGCCAAAAATGCATATATCTATACATTAATATATTTTTGAAAATGCATTCAATTCAAATTTTGCCTAAGGGAGCAGTATGATATTTAAACATGCACTGCCAGTAATGTGGTAATTTGTCAAATGGTCCGTCATGTTATAAGCGGAGAACGGTTCATATGCAGATTAGCCATTGGCAAACGTGAATTTTTACTTACTTCATTTTTTCTTAATTTGGACAGTTCCACGAATTGATTGCTTTTATCCAATTATCGAATCATATCACTTAATCAGTAAAAATCAATGCCTAAATTTTGTGTTTCTTAATTATAAACAGATTAAGGTGTATGTAAGATTTCAATGCTGAATTATATCTCTTTTTTTAATTATAAGATATGCACATACCATGACATTCCTTTATTTATATATATATATATATATATATATATATATATATATATATATATATGTGGAAGAAATTATTAAAATGAAATCTTTCTTTTGCACATAAAATATGTTTTTCTCTCCCTCCAATCATCAAAGCTCTATTTATCTCCCAATAACATCAAAGCATTGTTAAAATAAACAAAATGGTCTCAATGGTGTCAGACTGTTAATAAGCATATTTCACTGAAAATAAATGGAAAATTATACATAAAAATGTACTTAGATCCTAGTAGTGTCACTATGATGATGAGAGAGTGTAATCTATACTGAATGATACCATCAGAAGGAATGACATTATAATTACATTAAAATTGTTTGTGCAATATTACATTCCAAGATCTGCCCAACTTAAATGACCCAACTTTTTTTTTTGTTTTTCTTCTGTTGATATCATTTTAATACTCACTGACTTTTGTCAAATTTCCTGGTGTTTTATCTACAATATTGTGGTAATCAATTTCGGAAAATGACTATCAAAAACTATTAGATTTGTCTTGTTATTTTCTTATAATTTTTTGACGTTTTTGATAGAGGTTCTCAATGTCATGTGATAGAAGACTTTACTTATCAATCATATTTTATATTATTATTATTTTCTTTCATTTTAATTTCAATTGCTTTTTACTTCAACATCATCATTTGATGATTTTTAGTAATGAGTATGAAAAAAAAAAAAAAAAAAAAAAAAAGTCTCTGATGAGACTTGAGCTTTACACCCATTCACCCCTTGTAAGTCAAATTGGTTGGCAGCCTTCCATCTACAAGACACGATGGAGTAGTGTCAAAGTTTTTTTCCCCTCTTCTCTCTTTGAACTACATAGCCTGGGCAGGTTCATATGGAAGATAAGCCGTTGCCCATGCAGCAAATCCCCCCTTCTAAGTCAAATTAAAATGAAAGAAAATACTCATCAAAAATTTATAATTAACAATATTTCAAAGGAATTTAAAAAGGTGAACATACTTGTTGCACAATATTCAAGCGATATGTTTTTGTAATATGGTGTGCACCATTTATAACCTGTTAAAAAACGAGAGAGAAAATAAATACAAAATGAAAATCTTTTAGAATTTAAAAGAAACAATGAAAAAAGTTAATTAAACATTTTGAAGTTTTTAAAGATCTTTTAACATTTATGTCACAAAATAATTAATTTTTTTTATATTAATTAATGAAAATGATGAAAGTCTCAAATTTATATTTTATCATGATTTAAAGTATTAAATGATTAAGACGTTGATTAATAAATAATAATAATAACAACAAATAAATTAATAATAGTAAATGATAATACCAATAAATAATAACAACAGTAAACAACAACACATCGGAAAGGTTTTCTTTAAAATACCAAGTATTTTTTATAATTCCTTATGAAAAAATTAAATTCAAATTTAAAAAAACAAATCAAACAAGTTTAAATTTAGGAGGAAATAATGACTTTCCAAATTTGAGAGAAGAAAAAATATAAAATATTTAAATGAGTTTAGGATGCCTGCTTAAAATACCCAAATGGTTTTAAAACTGTAATGCCATGTCAATTTTATGACAAAACTTAAAGGAATTTATCTTTTTTAAAAATCTCTTATGAAATAAGAAACTCAAATGAATTTATCTTTCTTTTTTTTATCCTTCTTATAAAATAAGAAACTTAAAATAATCATCAAATGAACTATATTTTAGATTCAAGGATTTAGATATAAGAACAGAGATTTACTAATGAAAACATCAAAACTGAAGTTTATTTTATGATTACTCTGTTCAAATTTTGTCATTGAAAAATGAAAAATGAACATTTGAAACACTCTCATAAAAATATCAAACATGATTCTATATTACTAAGCAATAATGTTTATCAATGTAAAAAAGCACTTGAATTATGCACACATAAAGTAGCGTTTTTTTTTTTTTTTTAAATGTGGTTCTATAAATAGCAGCAGCAGCAGCAAAAGACACTTGAGTACATTAGCACTGGATTCAAAATTAATTTTATTAATATTTGGACTTTTATTTCTAATGCGTAGGGCAGCTTTGAAAATTTGTAATCTGTGTTTGCTATTTTATTACCAATAAGAATTTTTCAAAATTTGGATGTAGAGCAGGAACATCTTAGCCTTAATAAAATTAATTTTTAACCCAGTGCTAATGTACTTAAATCTTGTTAGCCACTACTACAATTTATAGGACCACATTTAAAAAAAAAACAAATTCTACTTGATAACATCAGTCTAAGTAGAACACTTACAAAGTTGTATTGTATATGCAATATACACATCACCTGATGATGACTCATGATTGGACTGAAAGTACTTGGGAACAAATTAATTATGGCAAATTTATTAGCCAATTCAAGGCGGATATTATATCATCTATTTGGTAACTAGAAAGGATCAAAACCAGAATATATAGACAAAATATTTCTATAATATCTAACCAAAATATCAGTGGTTAGGAACTCTGACTGATGATGAATTGGTCAGATTTTGATCCCAGCCAGAGGTAACCTGCTAAGTCTAGCCACACTGATGAGACATAATACATCGAAACACAATATCTGTGGATAATTCTTTTCTTCCTGATTTACAATGCACAACATGCAAATAAAACTTGATCAATTTTAGCTAAAATATTGATGATTATATCATCAAATTAAGGAAATTTTCCCAATTTTATAATCCAATGAATGTCTCACACCTTGAACACCAATGATACTCACCAAAAACTGACTTGTATAAATTCTTTTGTGAATGGAATCAAAATTTATCTTTTTCTATCTTCTATCAACATTTCTGTAACTTAATATTTTGCATAAATTTTCCAGTAGAATATAAGTATTAAATGATTGGTCATTTAGAACTTATTTTATTAATTCACTGTTCACATATTAAATGTACCATATCAATTCTGGCATCTGCTTACTTCCTATATACATTAACTTACATTCAGTAGTAATGGATTTGCTGTAACACTAAATATGTAATCAGTAAAAGGAAGTTGTTTGATAAACTCTATTTGTGATATTATATGTTATATAACAAATTCTATATATGTTGTTTGAAGATGGACAAAATAAATAGCCAAACTTCCTGTTATCAAAAAATCTGCAATAGAGTGAATTCAGTTTATAAAAGCAATAGTCAAAAAAAATGGTACTTACCATCAAGGTCCTGGATTTGGGTGAGAAATAAGGCAAACAGTGGACGTGTTAGTACTTTTTTTAACATTTCAATACCTATTGGGTAATTTGGGTAAAGGACGGCTTGTGTGGTTACACCACCAGCAAACAAAAATATCAGGAACATCCTGATGAAGGCCACAAAATCATGCTTAACCTGAAAATAGATACACACATGTAAGTTTAAATAGGTATTTAAAAAAAAAAAAAGAAACAGTTCAATCAGAAAAAAAAAGGTCTGTAGCTACTCATAATCAGAGACTATATTAAAAAAGTTGAACATTTTAATATATTTGTATAAGAATAACTTAGTTATAGAGGCCGGTTTAGCTCAGTCGGTAGAGTGTTCGGCTAGAAACCACATGGTTCCTAGTTCGATATCGGTCCCGCCAACTCAGCGTATGAGTAGCACAGGGATATGTGCGGTAAAGTAAGGAGCTGATGGTAGGCGTGGCGCTCCACCTCAGATGCTAAAAATAATCTCCTTGATCTAGCGCTAGTGAAAAAGGGGTAGACTCTCTCGCTGTCTGGTTGATACAGACATTAGGCCGCCCTGACAACTTTACTTACTTAACTTAGTTATGGCACAAGGTTATAAATATAGAGCAACCAGGGATGATTAACCACTTTACTCAGCAATAATGATGTGCAAGACCAGCTTGTTAACCATAACACTTTTGATGTACTCTGATTATATGTTAATATATATATATATATATATATATATATATATATATTGCAAATGCTCATTGTGTAATGGTTATTATTGTAGGAAATTGATATGGCAACCCAAGTTTAAATCCTGGGCAAGGCTGTTTGCATTTCACATTGTGTTAATATCCTTAGGAAAAGTAGGTATTCCTCCAACCCATTTACTACCTGTAGAATGTGACACAAGGTCACAAGTATGAGGCATCCAGTGAGGCTTGAACTCACTATTCAGTAGTAATGGATCTGCAAGACTAGGTCACCCACATAAGGTGAAATGGAGTTTGGGGTGTTCTGTGAACCACAATTAAAGATGTGACCTTGTCTGACCAGTCCTCACTTAGATGGGCATGTAGTGAAGTAAATTAAAAAATACTTAAAATGGTTAAGGAAACTGTTGTGTCAAATAAGTGCAATTGACAGGCACTGACCCAGGATCATTTGAAAACTTGGCTGTGATTTGATATCTCAGTCAGGTGACTAAAATTAAAGAAGCTTAAAAGTTATATTGAAACTTTACTTTAGTCAGCAAAGAAACCGCCAAGACCAAGGTTATCTGATTTTTATCTCTGGCTTCCCCTGATTTGCGAATCAAGTACTGGTTAACTGCTGCTTTTAGTTGGAGGTGTTAGATTAAGCATATCTTGTTACACTTAGCCCACCAGATAAGTTGTTGACTTTATCTACAGGTCTTTCTCCCAGCTGTTGCTGCTGGCTTTATTTTTGATAACTTCTTTATTCTCACCGTGGTAGCATTCACTTACAATATTACACTTGGCTCTTTCTCTTTTGCAAGATACAACTTATAAAGACTTCATAACCCTTTCCAATCATCTCTTGTCTTTAATTCTTTTGATTTAAAATATATTTAACATTTATAACAGAAACTTCAGTTCCTGGTTTTTATACTTTGGGATGTAACAGCAATTTTTCTGAAACATCATGAAAATGCAAAGATAACACTTATAATCTACACAGCCATTTTAGAAAAATAAAGAAATTTTTTTTTTTTATATAACAGAGGATTCAATATGAAAAATAATGATGTCTATAAGGCCAGTTATATCTAAAACAAACATGAAACTGCATAGATATGTAGCCCCATCCCTCCTAAACTAAGATACTCTCACCCAAAATATTTTGAAATTCTTGGGAATTTCTTCAGTAATAACCATGTTTTTGCTCATGTCTTATGATGCTGCAGTAATGCAGTTGAAATAAATTATTACAATGAAGCAAATTTAAAGTGTTTTCATTCATTTAATATATATATATATATATATATATATATTTGGAGGATATGTGCTTAATTGAAGTCATACCTAATTTTGAAATTAATTAGTTAATAATTAATGAATTTAGGCAGGCATATATGTTCAAATGTAAGGCTAAACATTTGAACATATAGGCCCGCCTAAATTCATTACTTATTAACTAATTAATTTTCAAAATTAGGTATGACTTCAATTAAGCACATATCCTCCAAAAATTGTCAGCTAAAAAGGCCATATAAAAAATAAACACATTGTTTGTTTACTTACTTTCATATATATATATATATATATATATATATATATATATATATATATATATATATATATATATATATGTATGTATGTGTGTGTGTGTGTGTGTATGTGTGCGTGCGTGCGCTACTTACCATTCTGACTATGCGTACAAGGTTGGGTCCTAACGTTGGACTGATGGGCAAGTAGACTCCAAGCAGGCGATAAAAGAAATAAATCAAGCCAATTGCCATGACAATCTTTGCTGTGATAAAATCAGAGAAATTCACCCAATGGGGAATAATGCGCAGAATCAGGTAAAGAATGAGAAACACTAAAATTAGTGCTATCTCAACACAGTGCCCAAGCAATGAAAGTGCTTTATATTTCTGGGGAAACAAAAAGAAAAAGAAAGATTTAGTAATATTGTTAAAAATGCAAATATTAAATACAAACACTTAAAATGCATATAATAACATATGAAATTCACATTTTCATAAATATAAAAAATAATAATAACAATGAAATTTATTGTTCACCACAACTCATCAAAGTCTCATGTCAAGTACACAAAATAATGTATTAGTGTCAGGAACATGAACAGTTTACAGTAGTAATATGCATGCATGTGTGCGTATGTATGTGGCGAGTGGCATCAGGTATAGTGTCGGTGGACTACAGGAAGCATGGAGGCTTTGAAAGACTCAGTGCTTCAGCAGCCTACAACAGACGCTGGCAGTTTATTCCATGTCTCCGCAACTCTGAGCGTGAAAAAATGTTTCTGAAAGTCACGTGAGCAGTGCTGTTTCCTGACTTTGTAGGCAAATACTAACGACTTTAATTTTTTTTATACCTAACTCATAATAAAACTCTGGCTTGATTTTAGAACATAAGTATTTTATTTTATTTACCTTAATGGAGAAAAAACAAACTTAAGAGAATGTATGACTAAAGAAGAAAAAGTTAATAACAGTAAGAATCTGAAATCATAGATCATCATCATCCACTGGTGTATCCGTGTGTAGGTGTCCACAAGAGAATGTCATTTATTAGTTTGTCTTTGCTACACCAGCCGTGTACATCATATCTTGTTCCTCTTTCTAACCAACCAAACAAGAAAGCTCCGCCACAGTTGCATCGATTCCAAGTTCTTTGGGTCTTTGAGAACACAACTAGCCGGAGATAAATATGTCAGTGACGGAACTAGATTAAATCCCCTCATCAGGTACCATGACTAGCATCGAACCACAAAAGGCCAAAATATAATGCTGGCAAGGAAAATAATTTGATATCAGACCCATATAAAATACACAACTTAAAAATCTTACACACATCCTGAATTTATTCATTAATTTATATTATACAATGTAAATTTTTGTAGTCAATACTTTTGTTCAGCTGTTATTAACTGAGAAATTCTCAATAGAAACTTTAAATTTAGAAATTTTTATTTAGAACTTTGCAGATAAAATGGACTGAAAGAAACAGGCTAAAAGCTGATTTAGTGGTTGATTTTAACGGCATGTCAACCTATCTAGGTTTATTTTATGCCAAGAGGTTAAAGAATCCAATCATTGTATGTTCATATTTACATTTTTTGTGTAGTCGTTTAAAATGTTTATTTTTGTACACAGTTGAATCAAATATGAATAATTTTTAAACAGATCTATTTGACTCATAGATGGGATACTAACAGTTACTACCCCTTGATCAGAGTGGACCTGGGAATAATGGCCATAAAAGGGGTACTTCACATTTCCCAGATCTCTATAGATCTAGAATCTAACCATCAGATGCAGATTAGTTTGCATACCCCTTTTTGGGGGGTGGGGTTCTTACTCCTTTGCAGGGGATACAGCCAGAGTACTTTAAGCTCTAATAACAGAGTGGACTAAAAGCCAAGTTAATGCCAATAAGAGAATTTAGAAAAGGACAAATTATCAGAATAATCACAGTATTAATTAATGGCCAAGAATGCAAGTGGAATCTATTTAACATTTGTTTTTAATGCTGTCAATTAATATAAGTGTGGCTGCCACCAGATAGCCGTTTTCTAGAATCCGCATGTTCATTTTGCCAACCCCACCTGGTGTTAGGGACCACCAGTGACCTGGTCACTCTTAGGGCCACTAGTTAAAATGTCTTAAAGATAGAAGAAAGATAATCTGAGAAAAATACATAAAACATGTTAAAATGCTTTAGTGATAGAAAGGATTAGAAAGTTGGGACCATATGACCTTTAGGCACCCCTTCTGCGATCTCGACTCACAAGGACACTTTTCTCATTTACACCATCAAAATCCAGTTGTTTGTTAGGGGTTAGGGGTTAATTTTATAATTTAAAAAAAAAAAACAACTCAAAATCGTCTGTTAACAATTAACCGGATTTTGACGGTGTAAATGGAAAAAATGCGCCAATAATAGAGATCGCAAAAGGGGTGCCTAAAGGTCATATGGTCTAAAAGTTGGAAAGTTCTCTGATTCCAGTGCCCAGGAATTTTGGCCCCTATGCTAGAGGTTCACAGAGAAATTTCTAAGGGTCCTTTTTAGAAGGAGACTACGAATGGGCAATATTGTATTTCATCAAGTTCAGTATAGTCAACTACTGATGTTATAAATTCAAATTACCTAAACCCAATAGTGCCAATGATATTCATTTCTCTGAAATTTACATTTTGTGCCTTCAAGCACATTTGATAAAAGGGGTTGGGGTTTGCTATAAGGGCAATAGAGTTTTATTTTATGTATAAAAACAAAAGTTAACACTTTAAAAAGAAAAACTTCCTCAGGTTTGAGATTCTACCCAAATCAAAGATACATGTTGACAATGAAGAGAGGAAATTTATTTTTAAGAAAAAAAAATTTAAAAATGATAATCATAGCAAAAATACAATCTAAGATTGACTAGCTCTTTTTCATGAAAACTTTTCTTTTTTTTTTTTAAAGTTAGATCTAATAGCTTTGACTATATCTTACCTGGTGTTTGATGTAAGTCCGACGAGCAATTTCTGTGACTATAACCAGTGTCCATAGCCATACGATAAGATCCAGGAAAATGTTGCCACAGGTGGGCCATAACACAGCCAGGCTAAAGATACCCAGATAAATGAAATAGAACACCTACAGGTGAAAACAAACAAAAGAAAAGTTAATAATATATTCAAATATTCAAATTTACAACTATAAAATAAAACTTATATCAGGGTTTTTCAAAATAGTCCATATAGACCCCTGGAGGTGAATAAAATTTTGGCAGGGTGAATAAAAGCATAGGATTTTATAGCATGTCAATCCTTGTTGGGTTATTTTATGCTGAAGATGTTTTTTTTTTTTTTCATTCTTGATCAGTATTCAATTTTTTTTTATTTAAACTCATTTTTTTCTATTTAACCTATAGATGGGACCCTAACAGGTACTACTACTCTGGGAATTGGAATTTTACCATCAGATAAAGTTTAATGTCATACTCAGTACATTAAGACCCTCAGCCACTGCCTTCTCACATATATGATAAAAACCATTGGGGCTTACCATAAGGGCAATAGGTTTGGGACAATAATATAGGTGCTAGGGCTTGATGTGACCATACTGATAGATTGGAAGGGGCTTCTCCGACCACCTGTCTAGACTAAGTAAGGGTCAAAGTGGAGTGTTGCATGTCATGAACTGTTCAGCCACCAGGGTTCCATGCATCATGGTTCGCCACCCACAGCCAACAGGTGGCTCCATTGGTGGGGGAGGGGGGTCTCAGAGGTGCGGTCAGTGTACTTTAAAGCCCCAGTTGACAGGGCTTATTTATGATCTACCAAACCCCTTTGCCACAAGCAGGATGGAACACTTGGTCAATTTTTAAGCAAAGTACAGCTGGTTTGGATTTAGAGGTTTCTTCTCCTTACAAACCCAACCTACTCTACTATTTATCCTTAGCTAGGCGGAGAAGAGAAGGATTCTTGCCTTTTCCAAAGGTGGCAGTAGTACAAAGTGAAACACAATCAGCCATGTCCAGAATTTGAAGTTAGGTCATCAATTCAAATTCCTATGACAATAACCATTATGCTAAGTATGCCTCCTAATTAACCTTTTTTCTTCATTTAATTAAGTTACATTTAATTCTCTTATGAAATTATCAATACAAAGAGTAAATAATTAAAAATATGATTAAAAGAAAAAAAATGATTGTATTTTGAAATTCTAACCTGGGTCATCCAAAATTTGGTGATCGGTGAACTCCACAGCAAGTAAATTTGTTTCCAAAATGGTAGTTTTAATTTACGTTTGCGTCTCAGGGCAGTTCGTAATCTTGCTCCAACAGACTTTTTTCCATTCTGAAAAAAAAAAAAAAAAAAAATTTAATTGTCTTAATTTTATAATTGCTTAAATCTTTTCTTAATGATCAAAACTAATTGTTGTGCAAATAAGTAAAAACATTCTGTTTTTATGATAAGATATGAATGAAATCAATTTAGACTAATTATCCTAATTTCTTTATTAGTTACAAAACAAATTGTTTTACCAAATGACTACAAAGATATTCATCTTAATTAAAAGTTCAGGGAATTTCAGATTTTACTCATCATACTACAACAAGATAATACAGGACTAAGATTATCAATAAAAAAATATTGGAGACTTCAATTTTATCATAAAAGATACAGTCTAAATACAAAGGCGAGTCAAAAAGTTTTGCAATATTTTGTACATGCTAGTTTGTGGCATGTATAAGTAAGTCAAGTCGTCGGGGCGGCCTAAAGTCGGCATCAGCCAGTCAGCGAGGGAGTCTATCTCCTTTTCAATAGCGCTAGACCAAGGAGATTGTTTTTAGTGTCTGAGGTGGAGCGCCACACCTACCATCAGCTCCTTACTTTACCGCACAGATCCCTGTGCTACTCATACGCTGAGTTGGCGAGGACCGGTATCGAACTAGGAACCTTGTGATTTCTAGCCGAACGCTCTACCGACTGAGCTAACCCAGCCCCTTTATGGGATTAATAAAGCAGTTCAAGTTGTGGGAGGTATCTACTGTGCTTGGTAGTATTGAAGTAGTTGGTGCACTGATGCATTATGCATTGCTTCACTGTGTGTGTAATTTCAAAGCCACACAAATGTGCAACAGTCTAATTTGAGAACTTATGCTTTACAAGTTTGAACTAGGTCATAATGCTGCGGAAGCAACCAAAAACACATGTTGTATGAAAGGTGAAGGCACAGTTGATCACAGTACGTTAAGCAGAAGGTTCAAGAAATTTCTTTTGAGTTGCAAGAGACCTTGACAAACAAACAAGGCCTAGAACCATGGAATATTGTGGTAGTTGGTGCAGAGATGGGTAGTACATTGTTTCACTCCATGTGGGATTTAAAGGCCACACAGATAAATGTGCAACATAGTCTAATTTAGGGATCTTATGCTTTATAAGTTTAAACTGGGCCATAACACTATGGAAACAACCAAAAACATTTGTAACACTGTCATTGGTAGTATTGTGGTAGTGGTGCTTCCCTCTGTGTGCGATTTGAAAGCTGTGCAAATGAATGAACAACATAGTTTAGGAACTTAAGCTTTTGAATTTGAACTGGGTCCATGATACTGTGGAACCAACCAAAAACATCTGTTGTGCAAAACATGAAAATGCAGTTGATCACTGTAACAAAATGGTTCAAGAAATTTCTCTTGGGCTGCAAGAACCTTGACGATCAGGCAAAGTCAGATAGGCCTAAAACCATAGATTCATTACCAAAATATTGCACATTTGACTCACCCTAATATATTTCTATTTTTTTCTTTTTCACAAAAGCAGTTTTTTTGTTTTTCAAATAACCTTATAAGTAGAAGTACATTATAGTTTGCAACAGTTGTAAAAATGAAACGTGTACTGGAAGACAATAAATAATTATGTCCCTTAAAGGTGCATGTCTGTTGAGTGCTTCATGGGGTATCCCACAAAACCTATTTTCTGCATCTTTTCCCTCTGCTCTATAAACAGGAACATATGTCTTGGATCCTGCCAGGGAACAGTAAAACTAGATGTGGATATTTCACTTTCCCTCATCAAGTAAGCTTTTTCCACTTTTTGTACCCCTTCTACATACTACTTGTTCATACACGTACAGAAACATGTAATATGTACATAATATACATACCAGACATATAAAAAGAAAGAATACACAAACATGTCCAAACAACTAAAACTTTGCACATATTATTCCATGAACAAGCAGTATGTGGAAGGGGTACAAAATAGAAAAAGATTTATTTGATGAGTGTAGATAATATAGCCATGTAGCTTTACCATTCCCTGGCAGAATCAGAGACAACATCTCTACTGTTCCGAGCCAAAAAGAAATCAAGAAGGGGTTTCTGGGACTGTCATGTGACACCCTAACAGACATGTAATTATCTAAAGAAGATAATTATTTATTGTATTTCGACAGTATTTTTTCTAAGAAAAATCATTAACATTCCAATTTTTTTCTTCAGACAACTGAATATCTTTATCTTTGATATTGACAATACAATGTTTCAACAATTCAATTTTAATAGCCTTTATCAGTTGTACTGAAAGTGTTACCTTTTGTTTTTCTAGCAATGTATATATTTACCCAATTTCTCAGCCATGAGCAGAATGTCACACAAGGTCAATTTTTAAGTGAAGTACAGTTGGTTTTCAATTCAGAATTTATCTGTTCCTAGACTGGTTGCTTTGCCAAGGCTAACGAATCCAATCTGCCCTACTATTTTACCCATAGCTGGGTTTGAGGAGAACAGATGGATTTATGCCTTTCCCAAGGGCATTAGTGTAAAGTGAAATAAAAACTGCTTGAGGATTTAAACTTGGCTTGCCAATTCCATTTCCAATGATGAAAACCATTGTGTTATGAGCACCTTTGTATCTGGTAAACTTCAAAAAGTATCCTTTATTTTAATCAATAAATTGCTCTAATTTAAATCATTGCAGTGCCAAATTTACTGCGTTATATGCACATGCATTAATGCACAATTAAATAAGAATAAGCAAAAGCAGAGTGCAACAAAAATATTTGAGACATTTACTAATTCCACTTTATAGCAAATACCAGGATTATTTTATAAACTATTTATTAATAAAAATTGTCTGTATTATGATTATGTTATCAAATAGCAACCACATCTGTTGAAAACAAGAAATAAGACTGTAGTTGTTTACTAAGCTTTGTATAGTTGTGGCACAAGGCAGGATATATGGGGCATGTAGTGAGACTTGAACTCACAAGTGGTGGTTTGCATGTCTAGTATGCTAACCATTACACCACAAACAAACAAAAAAGACTGTACCAATTATAATAAATAGTTAAGATTAAGTCACTGTATAATTATAAGTTTATAATTTTACTTGGTTCATACCAAATATATATTTTTTTATCCAACTTGTATTTTTTTTTAAAATCCTGATAACCAAATTTTTTTTAAATTTTGAAAGCAAATATTAAAATTTACATTTTTTTATAATAATTGAAAAAAAATTGTTTTTAGCAAAATGTTTCAATTAAGCAAATTCTGAATACAACACACACTCATTATAACAACATTTGTTTGAATGGCACAATAGTGTTTTAAATTTTTGAAAGATTATTGTCAGAGATTAATTGGCAGCAATAGTAAAAGAAATTTCCAATACATTAAATTTACAATAATTCCTTGATTATGAAAAAGATATTTTAATCTCTATCATAATCAAGGCAGAATTGTAAACACAAAAAGTCATTTTTATTGACCTTTTAAGTTTCCCCTTAATAACACATCATAAAATCCACCAATTCTAATGTCATATTAATCATAACACCCTCAAATAATTGTGGTGTAATAACAAGAGTGTACTGTAGTCGGATTTTAAAGATATTAGTAACAAAGTAAATGCAACATTTTTAAGCACAAATAATCTTTGCAAAAAAACAATTTGAACGTTACAAAAATAAAGATAAATTTCTTGACTTTCAGTTTATAAATTCTTTTTTTTTTTCAGGTTAGCAAGACAAAACTTTAGGAAAAAAAGTTATCAGTGAAGTATAAAATGTCAGTTTTTTTTAGCATTTATTGCATGGATTGAATTATTAAAATATTTGACATGTTAATATGAAATGATTTTTAACAACTAATAAAAAGCAAGCAAGCAGTAAAAAAAATTCTTTGTCTTTAAAATGTGTTTAATAGCAAAGAATAATCTTATCTTCAAATTTTCAAATAAACCCCAAAAATAATAAATTGATAAAACAGGAAAATAATATCTATTTTTAAAAAATTATAACCATCTGCACTAAAACATTTCTAATCAAAACAACTCTATAATAAAAAAAAAAATAGGGTTTTTCTTTTAAAAAAAAAAAAAAGAAAAAAAAGATGCTCACATTACTATGTATACACATATTAAAAAAAATAAAGCAGGGTATTAATTCACAACTCTGAGCTTTATGTCTCTGATCATCAGGTGCCTGATTACTGACCCACCAGACGATCAGAAGTGTGAAATATATTGCTTTATTTTCTTAATTTATATATTGTTATATTGCCCTGCAATCTTGTATTGAGCACTGAATAGATTGTGCAGCCTGAAGGAACTTGTGGCATTACATTTTAACCATTATATATAAGTGATGACCCAAGGTCATCAATGTTATTTGGGCTCATATTTTTAACAATTTACGATATGTATAATTTAGAATATAAGAAAAAATTTAGCATCCAACTACATTTTTTCTCTCAATACAATTGATCAATTCTGTGTTCGTTCACGTTTACACAGTTGATACTTGACAACTGACAATTTAACAAAAACTAAAATGATATTTTCTCTTTATATTTTGTATTCTTAAAAGCAAATGTCTTTGACCAAGGTTAAGCACCTGTTTCAGTTGCCAATAGAATCTTCATGCCTTTTGAAAGGGCATTAGCACAAAGTGAAATGAAAACAGCCTCATCCAGGATTAGAACTGGTCACAATTTCTACAATGATAACCAATACTCAAAGTGCAATTCCCTAATGGATCTAAACTAGTTGGTTATGTAACATGGTTTTGTTTTCTTAAGTCTTAACATCCTGTTGAGAATTTTCTAATTCAACAGTCATGAAAGCATGGAACAGAAATTCCCTAAAAACGGATTTGTTTATTCAAATGTTTATAGTTTCTCTACTTGTGGACATATTGCTGTGTATCATTATTGTAATATAATAGGTGGAAAAAAAAACAAAATCAAAGAAATTATGTGTAGATAATGGTGGAAATATTTTGATGACGAAGCACAAGGCTATCTTTTGATTTCTTATTGGTTGACAGATGCCAAGTAAAGAAGTGTGGAAGAGAGGTAGTGAGATGGAGAGAATGAGAATCTGAACTAAGCTGTTGAAAGGAATAGAAGCAAGATAGCATTTTGCCTTGGGGATAAAATAAATCAGCTCATGAGAAAAAAACGAGAACAACTTGTGCTGTTATTTAAAAACTATGAACAGCACAAGACAAGATATCCTCAAGCAAATCCCAAGTTGTTCCAGACTCAAACAGTGAGAATGCCATCCAGCCCAACAACTGATTCAAAAACTGATCAGGACATGCCAGTAGCTCTGATCCAACATCAAGAAGTAGAACAAGAGATTAGAAGAAGATAAGTATATTAATATTACGATTATTATATTATGACTCCTTTCAAATCAACCGCTACATTATCACAAGAAAGATGTTTTTTTATAAGATGTAGTCATTAGTGTTAAGATGATAATACATATGTGAGATTAAACAAAAATTAGGTGAACACAAAAAAGATGAAAAAAGATGTTAGTAATGAATTAAACGTAATTAGTAACAAACATTCTGAAAGGATAAAAATCAGGATATTGTGAAACATTATGTAATTTATTTTCTTGAAGTCTCTCAAGAAATATTTCTAATTTAGAGGGTAAACTTAATTTCATTCATTTTTTTAAGTACAAATTCCAAACCCTCATTCTATTCTATAATAGTTTCAGTTGTATTAATAGGTTGTCACTTGATCCCATACAGAATTTTTAAAAACCATCAATCATCATTATATATTTGGATAAACATGTTTTATGTTTTAGATTCGCATGTTTATAACAGTGCCGATTAAAAACAGCTGGCCTCTTTGTAGGTAACTCTTCAACTATCATTTTAGAAGAAAGAAAAATCCATTAACAAAGTCATTTCACAGTAGCCCTGGGGGAGAGGTGTAAATGTTAAGCCTAATTTAGGCAAATGTTTTGTTTTAGGGATATTTTCTTGATTAGTCTCTCAAGAAATTTTTGTCATTTAGAGGACAAAGAAATTCTTTTACAAAAAAAAAAGCAGAAATAAAGAAAATGCCTAACTGTACCTTGCAATGATGGGTTTTGGTTCAAATAAAAAGACTACAGTCTACGGAGAAGATAGAGATTAAAAGTTTACAGACCATAGTTACCTTACGGAACTCTTTTTCTAACATCGATTTGGACTGTGGTAGTCTGTTGTCTTCACTGGAATCACTGCAACTCTCATCATCTATTTCATCCTCTGAAAATAAATAAATTAAATAAATAGAAAAATTTTGAGGGAAAGAATAAAAAATTTAAAAAAATAAAACAGAAATCCACAAAAGCTCTCCCATGTTAATTCTTTAGAATTTGAAAAAAAAAAAAAAAAAAAAAAAAAAAAAAAAAAAAAAAAGGTGGGAACATTAATGGTGTAAAAAAACTAAAGCATATAAACAAGTTGTTCAAGTCTTTGAAAAAAAAAAAAAAAAATGAAAAAATAAATGGAGAAAAAAAAAAAAAAAAAAAACAACAAAGAACAAAATAAAAACTTGATATCCAATTAGATGTTACTGTATGTGTTAAGGGTAAAAAAAAATGAAAAAAAGTTTACCAAAGTAAAGCGTTTTGGGTCTGTAGCAGTACCTATGTCAAATATGAATTTATTTAGCAACATATACAAAAGGTCTCACTACTTTAAGTTAGACTAAAGAAAAGTGAGGGTTAAGTATATTGCTCATTTGTAGTGAAGTTGTCAATTTAGAGTGTCATGCTGGGTAAATTCGTGCAACGAGTTACTTGCATTGTTTTTATATGTCTTCTTTCCATTAGTAGCATGTTGTATTCAGTGTTGATTGCTGATAAAATGAAAAAACATTGGAGTATACAAATTGTAGACTACAACATTCAAGATACAAAGTTATCAAGTATAAAACAATTAGAAATTATATAGAATAGTGAGTAATATTCATAATAACAAGGGATTGAAATTAGTCTTCATTGACAAAATCTTTTAAAGAATGTTTATCACAAATTCTTTTTTTCTCATTGTTATAATGAATAATATTTAACATTTAGTAAAAATGTACAAGAGTCAAACAAGTATTAAAGTATCAGCTTTTGAAATATTCATAACATTAAGACAAATGCAAAGTCTGTTTAGAAAGTAACGAGACTGATCATATAAAAAAATATCATCATCAATTTAATTACAAATCAACTTTATCTCTTTCAAAGTAGTTCACTTGGGAAGTTACACATCAATGAAGATGTTGTCCCCTATTCCTGAAAGTCTTCAACTAACACTGCCTTCAATTGGTTCTCAGTTCTCAAATGGATTTTGATTTTGGGCTAAAGAAAATGGGTAAATAGTAGGGCAGATTAGGTTCTTTAGCCTTGGTATAGCAACCAGTTCAGAAGGAAAACTTTGAATTTAAACCAGCTGTCAATATTGGCAGAGTGGCCTATTGTCGGTATCAGCTATACAGCAAGAGGGTCTATTCCCCTTTTCACCAGCACTAAACCAGGATAATTGTCTTTTGCATCTGACAGAGCACCTCACCTACCGTCAGCTCCCCCTTACCACACAGATCCAACTAATTTGATAGTATCGAACCCAGAACCTTGTGGTTCATAGGTGGATGCTCTACCAATTGAGTAAAACCAGACCCTAAAGTCAGCGGAGTGGCCTATTGTCAGTATCAGTCAAAAAACAAGGGAGTCTATTTTTTTGCTAGCGCTGAACAGGGAAAATTTTTGCTGAGGTGGGTCACCACACCTACCCTCAGCTCCCAGATTTTTTACCACACAGATCAGATTACTCAAATTGTGCTACTCTGAGTTGCTCGGGACTGGTATCAAACTTGTAACCTTGCAATTCCTACTCCACTTAAAAATTGACTTTGGGTAAATACATACAGGAAATAGCCACAAAGATTCTGATCAGAAAAGTAAAGGGGTGGGGGTCATTGTATCACAGGAATATTCTTTTGGGCTAAAAACTTATCCATCTGCTCCTGACTGATATTTTTTTAAACAAATTTTGTGAAGATTTTCTACATACCACCTGGTCCTTTAGGGTCAAATGTCACAAACAGTCTGGTAATTCAAATTTAATTCATCACCATTGATTCTCATTGTTAAATGTCAAGCAGATACAAAGAACCCCTAATTTTCTCCCATTTTCCTCAATTTGTGAAGGGATTAGTCAAACAGAATGGAGTTTGTTTTCCCACACTCCCTCAATCATCTAAAAATGCTCAGTGTCACTATGATTGAACTTTATCGCCATAAGACAGCTTTAATTTTTTAAGGGTTTTTGCTGAATTCTCCTGAAGTTTGATGAAGAATTTGCAAGATATTCTTGGGTTCCATTTTCCTGACACGCTTATCCAAACACAACTTGGAATAACCAAAAATTGCTAAGCTGAACATGAATTCTGTGAACTGAATATTTTCACACATGTTCAAGGTCAACATTGATCAGCTGATTTCAAATCAGGGTGGCCAACCTGAAAAAGTTTTAAAAATCAGTTTCATTACTTTCTAGACAGACTTTCTATTAAGAGCTTTGCTGTATGTTTCTTGGCAAAAGAAAATATTGATTTACCTATTTGTATATACTTATATAGATTTGATAGACTCTAGAAAGAGATTCAAAAATGGATCTTCAGTGGTACAGTTTGATTGAATTGAAAAAAATATTTTATTATTTTGGTGCCAAATTTTGCTTGCTGCTTAAAAATCTTTTTTTTCAAGATCACGACTAAACCCATGCAATCTTTAATCAGGCTAACTCGACAAACATTGCTTGGAAGTTTCTTTGGTTGGTTGTTATGTGAGGAAGTGGAGGAGCTCTTAAAATAGTTTGACTAACAAGTTGGTTAGACTTCAAAGATTTCCTTGTCCTAGACTGGTTGCCATACCAAGATTAAAGAGCCCAGTCTACCCTACTATTTACCCATACCTGGAGGAGAATAATTGGATGTATGTGAAATGCAAACAGCCTCGTTCAAGATTTGAACATGAATGCTGAGTCCATTCCTAAGATGATAACCATTATAGCACAAGCACCTCCATAAATCATAGTTATGATAATGAGGTTCTTGGATTTTTCAAGCATTAAGAAACTAAATTTTGTAATTTTATTTATGGAAAACAATAACGTACTCTAAAATCATTCATGGGCAAAATGTGGCTGTCTGAATGGTATGCCTCATTTTACAAGGAAAATAACATCTATTAAACAAGAAACTTTCAGTTTTTTTTCTCTGGGAAAAGATTTTTTTTTCCTTTAAAAATTTTTTCCATATAGTCAAATGAATACATTAGAAACCAATCTTACTTCTTTTATGTACATTTGATGTATTTTTGTATTTATGTTACCTTTCATTTTAAAAGTGACCAATTAAATTATCTGTTAGTTTGTTCACAGATTATGAAAATATTCAATTTTTCTATAATACATGTTTAGTATTCATACTGAATACATTGATTTTTTTATGTATTCATGTTTTTTTTTAAATTATTCCATAATATATCACAGTAGCTGTGTGTGTTAATCCTATTGGTATCAGTGATAATATAACACAAGGCTTGAATGTTTTATAAAAAATATCTTTTTCCCTGTTCCTAAGGCAGATGCTTACATGTATGTTCTTCTGTAATAAAAACGGTTATGGTATCTTCAACATAAAATTACCTTGAATTTTTTTTAGTAGCACGGCCAGCCTGATGATGATCCATGTCTCATGCGGCCCACTTCTCAAAAAAGGTTCCTCCCCACTTGCTCTAAGTACTATGTTTGTAATAAAGAGTTACCAAAAAGGTTAATTAAAACAACCCCCCCCTTCAGTATGTCACTCTAGAGTTTATATTCATCTGTACAGATTTCATTACTTATAAATATCTATAAAAATCATCTCCACAGTTTTAAGGAATTCTAGCGAGCAATATGTTTATGATTCAACACTATTAGTAATGCTTTGGTTAGAGGAAAATAAGAACCAAAGTTTAAAATTTAGAAATAAATTTGATTCAATTAGTATACAAAGTAATCAATAAAAAGGCTTGTAAGTAAAAGCCAAAAATAAGTGGAAATTTTTAGTACAACTTTTTATACTTTCTATCTTCACATGGATTAATATATATTGTCATCTTGAATGGACTGAAAGAAAACACCATTAACCTGACAGGGAGAGAGATAAGTTAGCAAAAAGTAAACCCTTTTCAAATTAGACAAAAAATCCCATTGAAAAGATGACTTACCTTTCAGATCCATATCTACTCTTCTTTTGCTATGACTTGATGCACTTGGTACAAAAACAATCCATATGTACATGGGGAATACAAGAAAAACACTAGCCAATATCTAGAGGGAAAGAAAAGAGAGAAAAAAAAAAAAACAATGGAAAATTCATAAGATGAAATGGAGTCATTTTTATTTTTCAATTTAAAAATGTTGTCTCTAAATCAAAAAGGGTGAATCAAAAGTTTGGCATTATTTTGGTATGTACTAATTTGTGGTGCATATATCACATGACCAAAGCAGTTTTAAAAAAATCTTTGGTTGGTAGTATCATTCTTACAATTCTTTAGTTCTTCTGTTGATAAATCAAAGTCAGTATTGAGTTTGGGTTTAGTTGGTTAATCCTTGTACAGTTCCTTGAAATCCTTGACAGAAAAGAGTGTGGATACTCCTTGTAGCAGAAAGCTTCCAGTATTCTTGTAATCCTTGGTAGAAAAGAGTGTAGTTTCAGTAGATACTCCTTGTAGCAGAAAGTCTGTAGTATTCCTTGAAATCCTCCTCTGTAGGTCTTTATCGTAGAAAGTTCAATTTTGCGATTGATTTCAGGATGATTACCAATGGCAATAAATGCATTCTATGTAGTTTATCATTGGCCAGTTTTTACCAGAAATGGCTGCTGCTGATGTTGGGAAAGTTCATAAATATGAGTGGGAATTTGGTGTAAATCTTATATCCTTAGAAAATCCAACAATCATGGTAGTTGGTGTGCTAACATGTTGCGCATTGCTTCACTACATATGCAAATGGAAAGCCACATAGGGAAATATGCAATGTAATCTAATTCATAAACTTATGCTTTATGAGTTCAAACTGGGTTGTAATATGGCAAAAAGAACCAAAATCATTTGCTGTGAGAAAGATAAAGGCACAATTGATTGCAGTACAGTAAACAGATGGTTTGGGAAATTTTGCTCAAGTTGCAAGAACCTTCATCATCAGCTATGGTCAGGTAGGCCTAAAACATGGATTCTGAGGCTGTGCTTCAAGCTATAGGTACAAATCCAGTAAGTAGCACTCTCAGAATTTCAGGTGAGCTTGGCTTCTCATAGTTCAGTGAGGTTCATCACCTTCATGACCTCAGCAAAACATCCAAAGCTGCTGAATTATGCCTCAGGTTACCAAAATATTGCAAAACATTTGACTCAACCTGGTATTTATTTGTCCAATCATTTTTATTTTAATTTTTAAACTCTAACAAGAAAAAAGCCCAGATTAAAACAAGACCCCCACAATAAGCAAAAAGAAGAAAATTTGGTTAATCTGAATTAGAAAATGTTACACCAAGAATTTGAACAGAATGTACAAACAAAATATAATATGGATTTTGAAGTCCAACATATCAGAGAAGAATCTTAGTAAAATTGTTGGAATTGATGTACACAAGGAGAATATTTCAAAGGAGACTGTCAGTATTTTTTTTTTTTTTCATGATAAAATTCCCTAAATTTAATTGGTAATTTTATGCTAAATTCAAACTTTTTTTTTTTTTAAATTTGTAAAATTTAAAAATATGGTTAAATATGGGTGTAAATATAGATAGAAATATAGAATATAAAATAGATAGTTTGACACTTGGTTGTAATGTTTTATGAATTTAATATATTAATCAAGTTCATAATTATCTAAAATAGTATAAATAGAGTTCAAGATATTTCATCAAGAATTTTTTTTAAATTATGCATAAATAGTTATAAGTATAATACATATTAACAGAAATGTATCTTTGATGTTTGGTTGTTTGGTTTTCTGGCATGTCAACCTTTGTTGGGTTATTCAATGTCAAAGTCAATCTTGCTTTTTTGCAAGTAATTATATGGTTTAAAGTAATTAATGATTATTATCATTTGCAAACAATTGTAGCTTTAAAAAACTATTCTTAATGCAAATAATTTGTGTACAATAGGGTACATTAGTTTTCAAGAAAAATGACCCTACACTATACTTTGAAAACTAAAGTGCAATTTCCTTTTAATCAGATAGACATTGCAAGAAGATTTGGTTGGTTAATTTTACAACATTTTAACTCTTGTTGGGCTACTGAATGTTAAAATCAATGTTTTTTCCAAATAATTATATAATTTCAAGCAACTAATGATAATAATCCTTTATAAACAATTGCAGTTTTAAGTAATTATTCTTAATGCAATAATTTCTACACAGTTATATAGTTTCAAGTATTCTTATTGAATACTGATAATTTATACACAACTGTATGGTTTTATGTATTTTTCAATTTGGGAATAGTACATGATATATCTACTGAAATTGTATCATAATTTTATTGTAGGTATTTACTCAATATGATATGAGGGTCATTTGATAAATAAGGGGAACTTATTTGAAAAATAAAATAATTCCAGAATTTTTTTTCCATAAATGTAAACTTTTTGGCAATTGATTTATAGCAAAAATTATTTAAATCTCACAAAAATATTTGTTTTGAGGCTATTCAAACTAGCCTCAAACCAAAGAGTCCTCCATGCTTTAACAGAGGTCTGTCATCAAATGCAAACCATGTGAAATTTACAGAAGAATATGTGGTGTATGGAGAAGCATGTTTTTGTAAAAAAAAAAATGTTTACAAATGGACTAAACATGGGTAACACACTAACTCTCCAGCAAAAAAAAGTTCTGGGCACAGTGGCCAGTAAAGAAGGTTATGCTGGGGTATGAAAGGACCATCACTATTGATTTTCTTGAAAAAGGTGCAACTGTAAACATTGCTTCCTATTGCCAACTTCTTAGGCAAAATTCCCCTTATTTTTGAATGAACCCAGATATTTTTTGATGGTAATGTTTAGAGTTTTGTTAATGCATTAATAATACATACCTTAAACCAATAGGGTAAACGAAAAACACCCCAATCAAGTTCTTTCACTTGAATAGATCCAAATAATTTCTTTGTTAACCATTTCTGGCAACAAGGATGGGCAATAAAATGAAGATAGCCAGAATCATGGGCAATCTCTATAGCAGTTTTGTTGTTAAAATCAGGAAGTGGCCGACTCAACATACTGTATGCCTGAGCACTGGAATCACGGAAGCTGATATCTAATGTGCCAAGAGCCATTTTGCCAAATTCACTGGAAAAAAAGAAACCAAAACATTATTTTTCTGTATTTTTGAGATGAGGTTTGATGTGAATAATTTTCATATTTCAGACTGTTTTCCTCATCTTTATTGTGTCTATTTGAAGAGAGCACATTCGTGCACTCACACCAAACAAACTTTTTATTTATTCGGAAGTGACGTACAGCGCATGTGCCCACGACTCGGCATGTAGCCGGAACTTTCCTCATCTTTATTGTGGTATATGTACATTTGACCTCAAGGTTATTGTCTGATGATTACTTTATTTTAAGATAATAAGAAACACCTAAAAAAGTTCTAAGGTTACAGCAGCCTGAACGTTTTGTTTATACATACGACAATAAAGATGAGGACAATAGTCTGAAATATCAAAATTAAAGCCAAAACTTTTAAAATAAATCTATTATAATTTGGTAATTTCAGTATTCCCCCTCTTTAGAGATTGGTTTAAATTAACTGAAGCTCTTGTGAAATTATTTTACAAACATTGCTTAAGGAAATATTTACTTTATTTCTAACCATATAACAGGAACCTATAATTTGCTAAGGAGGATTCAGAAAAAAAAAAAGTAAAAACCCTGTAAATTCCATGAACTTGATAGGTTTCCTCTTATTAGCGTTTTGTTTGTTTATTCAGTAGAATCTTCTATATATTCTCCTACTGACCTACTTTAACAAATACAACTGACACTACATAAATATCAATGTATCTGTACTCCTAGCTGATCTATTTTGGTTTAATCAGGGTTTATTGGATAGCCAACAAACTATCAAAGTGATACAGGCCTGTGCAACTCTCATAACCCAATTAGAGTTTATACAAATACTTGTATTAACCAGGTTCAAATCCTGAATGAGACTGTAATTCACTTCACAGTAATATCCTTGGCTAAGGTGTGAATTGATTATTTCTCCAACTTCTCCTCCTTTCTCTCAACTATGGGTAAATAGTAAATTAGACAAGTATCTTTACTCTTGATATGGCAACTGAAGGTAAAGTCTGAATTCAAAACAGCTGTACTCTGCTTTAAAATTGACCTTGTGTCACATCCTGTCTGTAGCAAAGGGGTCGGATAAATACATACACATGCATTTTTATTTATATGTATTTATTACACTTGGATTCATTGGGGCACAAATTTAAATTGAGGTGAATAGAAAATATGAAGATTATGTAATGCCAATATTTTGTTCTTCCCTGTTAGTATCGTCTGACTGTCTGACTTGATGGATAGCTGTATAATATAACAAGCCAGTATGGATGATTCTGCTCAGCAAGGAATTTACACACACACTTATTCATTTGGTTAAACAGTATAGATATCTTCTGTCGTCTGTGTGTGTGTGTGTGTGTGTGTGTATAATTGTGCAGCATTGCAGCATTTGTTCATTAAGACATATTTGGTTAAATAGTATAGGCATCTTTTGCCTACCTAGTCACCGAAAGGAAGATACAATATCCAGCTGGAATTGGCTAATCAATCTGCCATAACCAATTTGTTCTAAAGTACTTTCAGACCCAGCTTCCTTCTAAAACCAACAGAGGCAAAATATTAATTGAATGTAATTGTTTGTGTTTTGTTATTCACTTTTTCCTTTACTTTTCCACACACACACACACACACGATATGTAATTATTTGCATTATACATTTTGCCAAGAATGGAAATGTCTATGTGGCCCATAGTGCTGCTAGTGATGACCAGAGATTGTCAGAATATTTTTCAAACATTTTATACAAAGCCACATCCATGCTCTGGTTCTTTACAGACTGACCTTTTGTCACATCCTGCCAATAGTGGAGGGGTTGGGTAAATGTATGCTTATATTACCCAGTATATTGTTTGTTTTATTTTTTTTTAATGTTAAGATCCATAAGCTTTGGCAGTTTAAAAGTGAGCAGTGCACCATAGGCTACAATAGGTCTATGTATATTGGTAGCAAAAATACAAACACTGAAATAAATAAATACAAGATCTACTTTAGTAATCATTCCAATAAATTATCAGCAGGTAAAGATTCTTCCCCAACGTATCATACTTCATTCCAACTGAAATAAACTTCATTCCAAATAAATGCTGACTTAGAGCCAAAAGGAAATAACCTGACTTTGCTAACTGTTAATATTATCTTCCTCAAAACCTAACGAGCAATACAGATGGTTTGGGATATTTGTTTAATGGCATATCAACTCCATAGGGATTATTTAATACAGAAATCATACCACCTGATTATTTAAGAAACACCTGTTGTAAAAGGAAACATGTACAGAAGGTGGGGGACTGCTAGGTCACTAAAGTACTACTTGGCCCTCCCCAACTCATAATGAAATACTTTTAAGCTTAGTAAATAGCTTCTTGTGTGTATGTTACTTATTAAGAAAGAATTTCAAAAAGGAAAAATAAATCTGCAAATAATAATGACAAAAACTGAGCAATGTTAATAGAGTTGGGAAGAGTCCAGGTCAAAAAGTACAGTACAGGTAACCAGAAGCCAAACCTGATTAATATTTCTAGTCGGCCATATTCATTTCCCAAATAAAATAAAAATAAAAAACTCTACATTTTATCAAATATTGTGACTCAGAAAATTTAACAGATTAAACAAAGATTTTACAAAATATCCAGCATACCTACTAAGTTTTTTTTTCTTTTTTTTTACTTTTTTTGTAGCAAATTATATGTATTTACCACCACCTTCCACATGAGCAAGATGTGATACAAGATCAATTTTGAAGCAGAGTTTAACAGGTTTAAATTCAAAGTTTTCATTCTCCTAGAACTGTTGCCATGTCAAGATTAAAGAGCCCAGTTTGCCCTACTATTTACTCATAGCTGGGGGAAGAATAATTGGTATTAGCACTATGTGAAATGTAAACAGCCTCATCAAGGAGTTTGCGTGTCCATTTTCTACAATGATAACGATTACACAACTAGCGCCTCCTAAAGCAAATTGTATTCATAGGAAATGCATCTAAATATTTGATATGAAAATACTTCTGATAGAAAGAATTTAAGAAAATATCATCAAGGAAATTATGATATAGTTTCTTTGAGGAAACATGGAATTGGAGATTTTGTTTAAAAAATTCTTCACACAATGTAAATATAGTATCAGAGTGTTTATCCATGTAAAATACATTAATTCAAAAAATACAATTATTATTGAATTTATAGGGATGGGCCCCTATATTTTTATGGCATGTGGAATTGACTGAATTAAAATAATTAAGTTATCTTAAACAACTAGTTTTACAATTGTATGTCATGAGTTTAGAATTAGGTAAACAAAAGAGAATCGAATGAAAATTAGTTTGGAAATATTTTAGGACCAATAGAAACAATGGTTTAAATTCCATTGAAAATATGTACTCCATCGGAATATTGCAAAATCATCCGATATTTACGTTATTAGAAAACAGCTGATATTTGAAAATTCCAATATTAAATTTAACTTAATAATCACGTAGACAATGACAAAAGAAAATTATAAAAAGGTCCATAGAGCTGAAAAACTACAGTGGGGAGCTTATGCTCTTCCCAACTTGATAGAGTTGGAGCTGATGCTTCTAACTCGACAGTGGGAACAGACGCTCTTCCCAACTCAACACAATAGGGAGAAGACGCTGTCCGAAAACATAAAGTACAACTCAACAGGTCCGTCAATTTTTCCGTTTCATATTTTCTATCTCTTCTACTCAATATGACACAAGTTTCAATCACAGACATTGTTTTATCAAAACTGCTACAATTTGACATATCCAATCACACAAATATAAACAATACATGAGCACTTTACAAACACAACTACGTACAGACACATACAGTCTGCAACAGCGCTGAAAGAACAATTGAATATACCAATTGTAAATTAATGTATATAAAGTTAGTTTCTTTTATCAATTTTATCTTCTTTTGTTTTCTATAGAAACTACATTTCCGTAGTCATATACATTTAAATTGTGGGGATCAAAACTCGGATCTTCTTCAACCCATCACACACCAAGCAACAACGGTCCCTACAAATTTTAATTTGACTAAGCCAAGGTAAACTATGTTCTTTAACATCAAGAGACATTCTTATTGTCTGTTTTCTTAGAAGATCCTTGTTAAAGATCTTGTTAAACTAGTTGATATTACACATTTTTCTTATACATCTATTATAATTAAAATGCACAATTTATTCCCAAAATGGAAAGCCAATTCCTCAGAAAATATTCCACCTCTTTTGAAGCAGTTATTACAATTTACTATCAATAAAGTGTCATTATTAACATGATAGTAATTTAGTTACCTGGCATTTTGCTCCATTTCACAACGTTGATATAGTTCCATCGAGAAGTTGGCCATTTGCTTATAGATATCACTACAAATCAATGCAATGGGAATTGGATCATCAGATCTTCCCCAAAGCAATTTTGCAAGCTTGTAACGATTCATGAGCACAGCCCAAACAATTAAACAGTTGATAGCCTGAAATAAGAAAAAGAAAAAGAAATGAAAATAAAAAGACAGAAAACAAAAAAATCCCAATCTGTAAATCATACAAATGAACATACATATACAAAATTACATGCAAGAGAATTCAATATGCATGGTTTCAGAAATAATTTTAAAAGCTGGCAAAGAAATGCACAAAAGACGAACCACCAAAGACTTGATATGTTTTAGATGAACTGCAGTATAAGAACTAAATGTCTAGTGATTAGCCCAAAATCAATAAACAAAAAAATATAAAAAAAACAGTCTCATATCAAGTGCCTTTGTTATTGAATTAGAAAAAGCCATTAGGCTGCTTAATCTCAGCAGTTCAAAGAAAAACATAAGTATATAAAAAAAACAATGCATAGAATAGTAGATATTTAAGAACGTAAGCTTAGACATGTACAGGATAATGATGATGATGATGATGATGACAACCAGTAAAATCACCAACTGAAAGAACAGAAAAAGGAAAGAAAAAAAATAAAAGTAAAAAAACATTTATTTCAAAAACTAAATAACTTATAATGATTAATATAAAAATTATGAGATACCCTACCAGAGATAGAAGTATATGAGCAACTAAGCTGTCTCAACTACTTGAGTTTTCACATACAATTAGATTGGTTGGTTGGTTTATTAATTTTAACGGCATATCAACCCGTCCAGGGTTATATCATGCCTAGCAGTTGGGGTGTTATACATATTGTGTATTCATATATATACTTTTAGTAATTGGTTTTAACAATGTGTTAGCATTATTGGGAATCATATTGTATGGCATTGATTTGTTTCATGTCTATATTCTATGGTATAATTTTATTTCCCTCAAAAAGGAGAAAATATCCTCTATGTTAACATTTTCAAATAGATCCTTCATATTGTTTGCTTTAAAATAATGTTTTCTGATGTGAGCAAAAAATCTGCATTCCATCAATAAGTGTTTGACTTGTCAGGGGTGGCAAAAAAGAAAGATTTTAGTGACTTTGATAAAATTCAAAATGTTCTGACTCCAAAACCTGTAAACAGCTTGTTATGTGCTCATGTTCAGTTGTAGAAGGTACTTATTAATAGTGGTCCATGTTGAGAAAAAATCACCATCAACAAGTCATTGGGCAGCCAAGACTTATCAATGCAATAAGGGAATAAAGGACTACAATGTCAAAAAGAAGGTGCTCGTGGTGGAGCAGTTATAATCATAGAAAATGGAATCGGCTATCCAAGTTCAAATCCTGAATAAGGCTGTTTGTCTTTCATTTTTGTGCTAATACCCCTGGGAGAAGCATGAATCTATCTTTTCTTTCCTCACTTATGAGTAAATATTAGGGCAGATTGGTCACTTTAGCTTTGGTTAGGCAACTAGTCTAGGAGAAAGAAAACTTTGAATTAAAACAAACTGTACTTTGTTTAAAAAATTGACCTTGTGTTACATCCTGCCCATGGCGGAGGGGTTGGTTTTTCTACAATTTACCCATAGCTGAGGGGAGAAGAGATGGATTCATGCCTTTTCCCTGGGCATTAGCAAGAAAGTGAAACCTAAATGGCTTTGTCTATGTTATATTGAACAAAGGTAACAATTAATTAATTTCAGTTTATCTTTCATCCTAGTTTGTAAAAAAATAAAAAATAAAACAATAATGAAAAGAACAATAAATTACCCTGTAATTAATAATAATGAAAATGCTTCATCTTAGAAATACAGGCAACAAAAATGCTAAATCTGCCATTTTTGAATATCTTTAATTTTTTCCCAATTGATTATCCTTCTGCAAATCAAAACAGGTTTTCAATGATCACAATTTGAGCAAAAATGATATTTGTGGAAATACTAGGGTGAGTCAAAAGTTTTGCAATATTTTAGTAACTCATTTGCTTCATTCTTCAACTTAAAACAAAAGCAGCCTAGCATTCAAAGTAGGGCCATCATGTTGCACCATCTGAAACCATCTTCCTGACAGTTCTTTGATCTTATGCTGATCAACCGTTCTTGTCCTTCAATGTGTAGAACTCCTGCACTGAAGCTCCCACCTTCTTTTGATTGTTGAAGCATCACAAGTGCAGCAGGAAGTGAGCCATGGATCAGAACAAGTAATAATCCAAGGGAGCTAGGTCCATGCTGTACTCCATCCTGGGTATGGTATAAGTTTGATTCCTTCAACTTCCAGGAGTTTTTTTTATTTATTCTGGCTTGTTTCAGTAGTGCATTGTCTTGTTGCAGAAGAGCTTGTTTTCTGTTAATTAATGATGGTGGTTTTCTACACAATGGCATACATTCATGCCAGTTGATTGGAGTATAGGTTCAACTGTCTGGACTGAACTCGTAGTGAATAACTCCCTCATCATTCTAGAGCATCACCTTGTTTGAAGTCCAAGTAAGTAATTTGACGGGGCGGCCTAAAGTCGGTATTAGCCAGTCAGCGAGGGAGTCTATCCCCTTTTCAATAGCGCTAGACCAAGGAGATTGTTTTAGCATCTGAGGTGGAGCACCACACCTACCATCAGCTCCTTACTTTACCGCACAGATCCCTGTGCTACTCATACGCTGAGTTGGCGGGGACTGGTAGCGAACTAGGAACCTTGTGGTTTCTAGCTGAACGCTCTACCAACTGAGCTAACCCAGTCCAAGTACAATATGTTATTTTGAAATTAAAAAGAATAAAGAAAATAAAGAAAAAAAATCATCATGTTGAACTGATATTTAAAACAATGCCAGTCCCATCTATGGGTTAAATAGAAAAACATGAGTTGATAAACAAAATTGTATTATGCATTAAGAATGAATTTATTTCACAACTTTGTCGGCATTAAATGACCCACCGATGTTGATATGCTGTAAAACAAAACAAACAACCAAAACAATGCAATAATAAGTAATTTGTTTTATAAATGTTTGTACTTACTTTCCTCTCGGCTACCGAAGGATCTAGCACATATAATCCAAGTGAGTTCATTGATAGTTCACATGGCTGTACAAAATCTTTGATGCCACACAACTTGTAGATAAGACGATTTAGTTCTGTATCCAGAAAGTTTGGAGCCAGAGGTTGGTCAAGGGTCTGATAGAGAAAAAATTTTTTCTTTATTATTATATTGAATGAGAGTCTTCAAAATTTAATGGATTGAAATCAACTTGTAAAACAATCAAAAATACATTGAAATAATAAGAAATAAGATTTTATTCATTCATTTTCTGAACCAAATATCAAAATTTCTAGCTCAATTATTAGCCTTCTAATTTCATGAATAAAGAAAAAAGGTAATTATGGATTACTAGCAGAGCTACCCAGCATTTCCTGGGATATAAAAAGTTAAAAAATCTCTAATCTATATTTATATATAGATTAATCAAAAATATTTTTCTATATATTGGTTTTATCATATTTTGTTCTTTATATATTCTTGTTTTTAAGTTGTTTATTTCTATCATTCTTTCATTTGCATTTTTTTCTTCTTTTATTTGGAACGATTCATTTTAAAATGGGTGAAATGAAAATTCGGCAAATAAATCAGGATTTACACTTTTGCATTTCATCTTAGATGATTTGGATTTCTTATTTTTAAATCAGAGGGTGCTGCAAGATGATAACAGTCATACAAATAAGGAATATAAGTATTAATATATAGATTAATATATAGTACCAATAGTATTCAAATGAGCTTATAAACCAGATGAAATATTGCATTTCTATATCTCTTTACCTTTTAAACAAGTCAATTCAAAGAAATCTTAACCCTTTGAAATCCGATACATGCTGTTAAATATTATAAAAAATATAATCTAATATACAACACTTATATACAACCTACCTGTAATTATTACATCTTTCATAAGTACAGGATAGTTAAAAAAGAAATTGATATTTAAGATGCACAGAGGTTCCAGAAAAATTGATATCAATTTGTAATCTAATAACTTGACCAATTCTCATTCAAATGATCTCAAATTTTAACAGCATGTGTAGAAACAACTAAAATTCTATGTTTGATGTTTAAATGTATTTTCTTTTTCAGTGAATGGAATTTCAATGTGAAGAGAAAAAAAAGAAAACATTAAATATAAAATGTTGAGTTGTTTCTACACATGTTGTTAAAATTATAAATTATTTGAAAGAGAATTGTCAAGTTATCAGATTATGAAATGATATCAATTTTTATGAAACACTCTGTAAATAGCAAAACCAAGATGGTCATTTTTTTCCCTATTTTTAGTGTCATGCAAATAGTAATGATCAGAAAAATGATGTCATAAATATAAATTGAAAAGTAAAAAATACTTCTTTTTTTTTTTTAAACTTACGTAATTTTTACTGAGTGCACCTTCAAGACAGGTACTAAGGAAGAATTCTCGATCTTCTGCTTTTTCAAAAAGGAGCTTCAACTTTTTATGGTTTAAAAATTTATGAACTTGGAAGTTTTGATCAAGGAAGAGTTCTACAAACTCTTCTCGATCTTTCTTAAGTAGAGATTGATCAAAAAGATTTTTATCAATCTGAAATTTTAAAAAGAGAAAAAGAAAAGAAAAATCAAAGATTTTCAACAAAAACAACAAAAACATAAACTAATCAGTCAGATTTGTAATTATAAACTAACTTGATCATTGAGATAATATTAATAAATACTAATCTATTTGTATTTTTTAAGATTTTTTGGACTGTTGTCCTCATCTTTATTGTTATATACACAACATTTCAGATAATGTGCCACCTGCCTTCTTCAGGTGTTTGTTGTTGAGCTCTGGAGCTTTCATGGAACTTGGAACCAAACCTTTTATTTAATTCATAGAAGTAGAGTTTGAGTTTTGTTTAATGGCATTTCAGGAGGGGGAATATTTGGATGCACATCTTCCCCAGGGTATTAGTGCTATGTGAAATGCAAATAGCCTCATCCAGGACTTGAACTTGAGCCATCGTGTCCATTTCCTATGACAATAACCACTGCACCTCTAGCATGACTTGACCATTAGTCAAAAAGAGTTATAATAAAGATAGGTTAAGTAGATGTCTGTTAAGTAAGTTCTTAAATTTACACTTCAACTGGGACAATGGTTAAAAGTAGTCAAATATGGTAGTAACATCTGTTAATCATGTAAGAATTTAGATCTAAGTACAGACTTGGGTGAAAGGTTGTATAGAAGAGTGGCAGTTGCCTACGCAGCAAATCTCCCGTTTTAATATGATGATGTCATCCAAAAGAAGAGCAAGGGCCAATATAATTCTGTTCACCAATTTCACTTTCTGTAAATAACCATTATGCCATTGACAAATTCAGAATGTATTTACCCATGAGCAGAATACAACACAAAGTCAATTTTAAGCAGAGTTTGACAGATTTTAATTCAAAGTTTTCCTTCTCAAGACTGGTTACCATACCAAGAGCCCAGTCTGCCCTACTATTTACCCATAGCTGGAGGTAGAATAATTCCATACCTTTCCCCAAGAGTATTAGTACCATGTGAAATGTAAAACAGCCACATCCAGAATTTGAACTCAGACTGTTGTGTCCATTTCCTACAGCAACAATTATCCCACAAGCATTTCATAATCAAATATAAGTTATAACTTAAGATAGAGAGAGAGAGCCATGAAAAAAGTCTAGATACACTGATTGCTAAACAGTGTAAGAGAAATCAAAACAATATTCAAATTGTTATATATTAGGTTAGTAGAAAGATACAGAGGGATGATGGACATCCCTAACTCTGTTTTGACCTACACTTCCATTTGCAAGAGTGAACATGGGAAGTTAGCTAAGAGAAAAATCAGACTTTGGGAAACCATTGAACAAGACGGACATAATGATAATCGCTTGTTCAATTGGCCAAGTTCTTACATATGTGATTGGGATCTGGATCTTAAATAAAATATATGTGAGCTCAAAAACAAACTAATGTCTTGTATTGTTACTAAGAACAAACAAACAAACACAGGACATTTGAGACAGATCCTGAATAATAGAAGATCCAGCTAAAGCCATCAGCTAAGATACCAACCCAGAGATAGAAGAAATATAAGCTAAAGGTCAAGCTAAGTTAAAAGAAATACAAGATAAGTATCTAAGTAAAGAAGACAAGCATGCCTATGTGCAATGATGAGTATACAGTATATGCTACACATTGAGAGTGAGTATACAACAAAATTAGTGATGTACAAAAAGATTAAATATTTTTCAAAATTTATTGGCTATGCAACCTGTCTTACCTTTAACTTTCCAAAATCATCTCTCTGAAATATTTCAGAGAAAGCAAGGTCTGGTCGGTTCCAGTCCAGTGTAAGTTGTAAATCTTTATGCAACTGTTCTCTCCACTGGGTTCCTGAAAGTTTCTCAGCTGGAAAATAAAAATCAAAAAATCAAAGCATGAAAAATTAAATAACAAAAACAGAAAAAATAAACAAAAACTTGCACTCAGTTGAACGCATAATCAATTTACCAGATTAAAGTCAAGTTTTCATTGCAAAGCTCAAAATTTTTTTACTAAGATAATTTACAAATCAATAGAAATACTTTTTCATTATTAAACAAAAATAAAAAAAAGTAACTTATAAAAAAAATACTTTAGCTTTTTTTATTTTATTATAAAGCACATGAAGATATCTCAGTTATTCACTACCTTGTGCTTCAGCTATCTAACACTTTCTAAAGACCATTGTTTTTTGGGTTGGTTGGATTTTATGGCATGTCAACCCTTGTTGAGTCATTTTATGCCAAAGATGTTTTGTTTTTTTATTCATTCTTGATGGGTATTCAAAAATTTTTTAAATTCAATTTTTTTTTAAACACATTTTTTTCAAACTCATGTTTTTTTTCTATTGAACCCATAGATGGGGCCATAACAGGTACTACCATTCCGTGTCAGAGTGGACCTGAGAGTAATGACAATGAAGAGGTACACCACATTCCTCAGAGCTCCAAAATTGGAACTTCACTATTAAATGCAGTTTAATGTCATACCTAGGACACCAAGGCCCTTAGTCACTGCCTTCTAGCACATGTATGATAAAAAGGTTTGGGGGTTTGCCATCAATGCAAAGGTTTTTCATTTTTGGGTTTTTTTTGGGGGGGGTGCACAGTGATACAACCAGACACAAAATGGCTTAAATCCTATTGAAAAATCTATTACAATCACCTTCAGAGAATTGTTCTGTTTGTTTTGAGTCAAACTGGTATTGCACCAATGAATAATTACATTTTTAAGGTTTTATATCAGTTTTTAATTGAAAGAAATTTGTTGGTTGTAAAGTTTAGATTTCTGAGGAGAGAACTGTCAATTAAATCTTAATCCTTTTAATACAATTATTCATTAACTTACTGTAGATCTAATATCACTGAGAAATACAAACTTTTCTTTCCTAAGACAAATCAATTTGCATGGTATAATTAATGACTAGACTTCTCAAAATGATGATAGTATTTTATTAATTGAAGATACACAGGCATTAAAGTTTGAGCTTTTGTAAGTCCCCAACACGGCATCCACTCTCTGAATAGGACTGATGAATGTAAATTTTCCCTAGTTGTTCAACATTGGTGTGTCCATGTGTAGGAGTCCATAGGAGAATGTGATTTATGAGTTTGTCCTTACTTATTCAGCAGTGCTCAGCAGGTCTTGCTTGGATGTTTTAAGAGATGGAAGTAAGTGGCTGTACAACTGCTGTGTAGTAGGGTGTTGCTCCGAGAATTTGTTCAAAACAGCATCCTTGTGTAGTATATATAAGATTACTCGATATAGAGCATATGTGAATTTAAGTTTGAATAGTGTAGATAGAATCAACAATACTTGGTGCCTGCCATTTTCTCATCTATATGATTACATAGATGTGAAAGTGGTAGTCACCAACCATCAAGTACTGCTGACTATATGTACACTATTCAAACATATATATATATATATATATATATATATATATATATATATATACATACATACACACACACGTTTTAAAAGCGAATGGTATAAAATATTCCGACTGCAGTTTCTCGCCATAACAAATCTTCAGGGAATTTTATTGCTTTGTTCAACCATCGACCTATATTTATATCCAGGTTGTATATTTTTTGTGAATAGTCGATGGCTAGTTCTTCCATTCTCTTCGATTTTTAAAACGTATATTTAGCTTTTTTTATTGAGCACTTTTTAAATCGATTTTAATTAATCCAGAAGTAAATATATTTGTTTGCTTCATGGATTGGCAAAGATTTGGTATTTCTAATCAGCAACAATAGACTTAATTCCAAGCTTTTTAGTTTTTTGTTTGCAATAGAGAGGTACAGAACCAGATATAAGTGTATAAAAAAAGAACCATTTTGAGTAAACACCACTTATTCCTATAATATTCATATTTTATTATAATCAGTTAATTATTAAAAACTGGCTGGGACTGATTCAAAAATCTATGAAAGAAGAGAAATTCTTGCAAGATGTGAGTTTCGCTTAAAGTGAAACCAGATCAGCAATAATTGACCAGAATTGGACACAGGCTGAAGAAGAGGAGAGGGTGGAGGAGAAGAAAATGGAGAAATGAAGAGAGGGAGGTGGAAACGAGGGGGAGGTGGAGTGGAGAAGGGGAAGGGTGAGTGAGGGAGAGAAGGAGAGTGAAGAAGGGGAGGGATTGAAGAAGTTAAGGAGGTGGAAAAGAGAAGGTGGTGGAGGAGAGAAACAAAATTAACAACTCCATGCACAAAGTAAATTGAGAATTAACCTTGAAATATATTTTTTAAAAGTAAAAAATTAAGAAAACAGATTAAGAAATAAGTAAAAAGTAAAATGAGCAATTTCAAGGAGGAAGCACACCAAATTTAGTAAAACAAAAAATGCCTTAAAAACAAAAAGGTTCTCAATTTTCAAATCTGGTGTTGATTTCTTGATTTTTTTAATTTTTTTTATTTTCTAAATTCATTCTTACCTAAAATTTAGTTTTATCAGGAAATAACCTTTTCAAAATCCTTTAATAATTTTATTGAAAAAAAAAAAAAAAAAAAAAAAAAAAAAATTATCTAGGAAGAGAAAAATTATTATTTTAAATATATTTGATTAACAAAAAAAAAAAAAAAAAAAAAAAAAAAAAAAAAGAGGAATTCATTTTTTTTTTCTTCATTAGAAAAGAAAAAACACAAAAAAAAAAAAAAAAACCCTGTAAAACAGACAAAGCTCAGTCAAAAGATTGAGGAGAAAAACAATTTTATCAAATATAACAGATCTCATTTTTCTACGTCATTACATTAAATAAATTTAAAAAAATAAATAACATACCTTTTTCATCTATCAATTCCTTTTTTTTTTTTCACACTTATGTACATACAGGGTGTAGCAGAAATACCACCCACATTTTAGATGTCACCTATGTGATGCAAGTTAACATAGGCAAGTGGTAATAGTAGCTCCATCTAGCTAGTGTCTTACTGTTTTCTATTTTAGATACAATCAGTTATGATAATGCCTTGGACCAGTGCACCCCAGTTTTTTGTTAGAACATTCTTTTTTAAAGACTGATGAATCTGTAATTGTTACACAGCTTTTCTTGTTCATTTCATATTTGAATGATGCTCTTCTGGAGAGAATTTTCAATCCATAGCAACATCAATTTTCAATCTGGAAAAGCATGATTTCCACATAACATGAAATAAGCATAAAAGATTTCTATGTAGCAATTACAAATTAACTAGTCGTAAAAAATAATTCCAACAGCAAATGCACAGTATTCACCAGTCCAAGATTGTAATTGATTGTATCTGAAAAGAAAATGCTAGATGGAGCTACTATTTCCACTTGCCTAATTTCCATTGCACCACACAGGAATGTTTAAAATGTGGGAGGTATTCCTGACACACCCTGTATAAAAATTTAATGTTACAAAAATAAAGACATTTTTTGCTTTAAAATTTAGTTTGAAATATGACCTACAAAAATGATTTTACTTAAAAAAAAAAATAACAATGATTATCCTTGATAGATATTCTAATAGAGATATCACCAAATAAGTTTTTAGGTCTTTCTATTTGTTCTGTGTACACATACTTAAAGGCTACCTTTAGTGGTCATTATGCTAAATGTCAAGTCATATCCTTTTTAAAGAATTTATACTATAATTGAAAATAAATAAATCTGTTAATAAGAAGTACTCTATAATTAGCATGTAACAGTTATCTCCCTTGAGAAATAATGACTGAAGTGAGCGCGTACAAAAACACCACACTATTATAAAGTTGCAAATTGGATTGAGACTTGCTTTATTGTCTAACAATATTTTAATGTTATTGCTCTAACAAAATTATGTTATAATAGGCCATACCACTTGGTGTTTGCACCAGGTTGGCAAAAATTAATTATATAATTAATTAAGTTTGGTTCTAAGGAGCCTTCCCACCAGGCAGCATCTTCCCAGTGGTGTGGCTATGGGGAAGGGAGCAATACTTTTACTGTAGGCTACAAGCCTGTATATATATTTTTGTGGAGGTCTGGGGGGAGAGGCAAACTAAAGAGTTGCCCCAAACAGTACATTCTAGCTATACTACTGTACCTGCCCCCTTTTCTAAAAGAGGTAAGGACTGGGTTTATTGCCCAGAACCTGAAGAAGAATGCCAATGGAACCTAAGTTATTTTTAAAACCATTGCACAGGAAGTTCATTTCCTGCATGGCACCCCACATTAAAACTCTTTTGTGTAATACCCATATTGCTTGATATTATTTGGATTTTTGGACTGTTGTCCTCATCTTTATTGTTATATACACAATGTTTCAACTAATGTGCCCTCCGCCCTTCTTCGGGTGTTTTTTGTTGAACTCGGAAAACCTTCTCAAACTTGAGAGCCTTTATGTAATAATCAGGTGCCTTCACAGAACTTTGACCAAACCATTTATTCAATCTATTGGCATAGATTGTCCTCATTCTATTATCCATGACTGGGTACAAGTGTTGAACTATGTTAAGTATTCTGTTATTATCGCCCTTGGGCAGGATTGAACCTGCAACCTACAGATGATTGTCACTTAGAACAAACAGTACCGACATTGCTATTAAACATTTTCTCCATAACAATGATCCTTATCCCAACGCCCTTTACCAACAGAAAAATTCATCATTTTGAGGACCAAATTTAGTAAAAGAGAAAAATCAAGATGCAGTCAAATTTACAAGCAAATATTTTACATAAAAAAAATCTAGAGAGTAAAAGTAGAAAAAAAAAAGGTAGGAAAAAAAAAAAAAGTTTTTTTCCCTTGAACTTTGCCAATTCTAATGAGACTTGTAGGAAAAATTATCTCATTGGTGAAAAAAGATCAGTAGCAAATAAATAAATAAACAAATTTTTAAAAAGAAAAGAAAAAAAAAGAATGTAAGGCAATGACAAATAAAAGTGTTAGGCTATTTAGACATTTAACTTAATACAAGACACTTTTTTTGTTTTTGTTTTAACAGCTTTCCTGAACAATGTAGCAGGAGCAGCAATGAAAAAAGTTCAAGAGTTTCTCTCAACAAAATGGCTCATCTTTCCAAAATAGAACTATTAGCTTTCACTTAACAAGATAAAAACAAAACTGGATAAAATTACAATAAATCCTGTTTAGAAATGTTAAAAGTAAAGAAAAAAAAAAAATATTTACCTTAATGGATCCTGTATTTACCAATACAAGACTGAATCATAAAGAGCATATGTCATTCTATTTCAATGATTAGTTTTTAATTGAATGTTTATGTAAACCATCATATTACTGGTAGGATTCATTAAAACAAATATATCCAATTTATTTTCTATGATGATTATACACAAAGCAACAGAAAATCCTGAAAATAATAAGATCTGTATTTTATCGCCAAGTGCATTACAATAAAAAAATTCCAGTTGCTAAAATCCAACTGAACTTTATAGGTTTTTTTTTCTTTTCCCCATTATCAACTGACTACTCTACTGTTTAACTTTAGCCATTTTCTGTTGAAAAAAAAAAATAATGCTTGGTAATAGTGGAAAAATTTGATTATTAAATAGAACTTTAACATTAAAAGAAAGAAAAAATATATAGATAGATATAAACAGACTAAAATGGATACATAAAATAACCATTACAATACATCTAAGATACATAAGAACACACTAAGATAGATAGAAACAGACTAAGATAGATAAAAGTTTGGAATGAAATCAGACAATGAGAACGAAAAAGAATTTATAAAATTATATTGATATGTTAGAGTTCTAATACCATCAGAATGCAAATAATTTCTTTACCCAAATGAAATCCATATAAAAGGAAAAAGAATGCTAATATATTATGTTAAGTCCATAAACACTTTATTTTTTACTTTAACTCTCAACAAATTTAATTTACATTTGTTGTTTATAACTTAGTATTGCAATTGATGTATAAGCATACCAATTTTATAGACTTCATAGGAATCAGGCCCAATCAAACCATGATATCCAAAGACTAAATACTTTCAATATATTGCTAACATATCTATATAAAAACCGAGTACCAATATAACAAAATTAAAAAAACTGAACTGACAAATTTATATATGAAGAAACAAATAACATTTACCTTTCCTAGATATTTTATTAATTTAAAATAATATTAAAATATAGATAGAGGAAATTATATATATAGCAACCAGAAAATCCGGCAAACACTGCATGCAACATATGAAAACACTGGACATTAGGTCTCATTAGCAGTGTATACTGTGATCTCTCCCACTGGAAATCGAACCAGCGACCACAGAATACAGAATCAAAACTCCACCACTGAGGATTAAATTAAAAATGACAACACAAACACTGAACATATGACCATGAAAACATCCAGAAATTTAAAAAAAATAACAGATGAACATTGAAGAGACCTGAAAATAAATAACATGCTTAATGCTATAGAAAAATCACCATAATATTTGTGACCACAACTTCAAGGTAAAATATACCAAAGAAAAAAACAAACATAATTTATCACAACAATGATGTATCAAAAGAACTTTGAAGCATGATTCCTCCATAGTCAATTTACATTTTTTTTACAATATATCTCCACTAGATTAGTACTCATGGAATATAGCATACTTCAAGACAAAACATACACACATGTACACACACAAAAAAATAAAAATCAACCAATACAGTTAAGTTTTAAGATTTAGAATTCAAATGCTTTAGATAAATTATTACAATTTACCATTTATAAATTTGTTTTTAATAAAATCATTTTGAATTCTGATGATGCTAAACCATCAGTTAAACATGTCCATTTGATTTTCCTGTCTTTCCTTATTTCATATATATATATATATATATATATATATAATATAGGAAATAAGGAAAAAACAGGACTTGCAAATGATATAAATATGGTTAAATGTGTGCGTTTTGTTAACTGTATTCACATGTTACCAAATAGTAGCAAAATTGTTCCAATGATAATAAAAATAAGGTAAACCTTTTATTTATTCATTTATTTATCAATTAATGCTCTATCACAGATATTGAGCACGCTTCTATAACACTGTACATTTGGATTACTACTGCTTCTTCAAGTATAATAGTGCCAACCAGACACATTGATTATATATATATATATATATATATATATATATATATATTAGATAAACATGCTGCTGAATAAACTATTCTTTTTAAAACAGCTGTTCAGTCAACAAAGCCTTTATCAGATGTTAACTCTGGAGTCAGGCATGTCCCCAGGGACATTGCATCATTGCTACTAACCAAAAGTGTGCCAGGCGTATTTTACAATACCATCAGACTTTATTGATTTTCTGTTACATCATGAGAATGATCAAGATCAAAGATGCAGCCTCTTCTTCATATAATCCTCCTTTGTTGTAGTCAGAACTTCACAGCAATGAACCATTCATTTAATGACGTAATATTTGAATTCATTGACATGATGACACATCAACAGATTGATGAACAAGAAGTTGGTTGGTTGGATTTTATGGCATGTCAACCCTTGCTGGGTTATTTTATGCCAAAGACGTTTTAGTTTATTTATTCTTGCTAGGTACTCTTTTTTTTTTTTTAAACAATATTTTTCAAACTTTTTTTTCCCTATTTAACCCATAGATGGAACTCTAACAGGTACTACTATGTTAAGAAGCTTCATCTAGAAAGTTATTTTCAAATGAAAAATGAAACAAAAAAATGAAAAATTTCTTAGTATTCTATTATAATTAATAGTGTTTCATTTTAAAATGTGTTGATGTCATAAAAGTATTTTTTTTTAAATTTTAAAAGGATAGTGTTCATTACTAATGATTCTTTAAAATCTATTAAAACTTTTAAAGAATTAAGAAATTCTAAAAATTTCTCCAAAATAAATGATAAATATGTAGTTTAGAAAACCTTTTTTTTTAAATTACCAATTTTTAAAGTTTACATTATTTGTTATTATATTTGTTTATTTCTAAAATAAAATAACGGTTTTTTTTGTGATTTGTAATCAAAATCAAGTTTAGGAAATGTGTTTAATTGGAATTTTTTTTTTTTTTAATTTCAAATACTTTTAGGATATCACTACATTTCAAGATAACATTCTATTATTGTTAATAGCATTCTAAGAATTTTTTCATAATTTTTCATTCATTTGAAAATAACTTTGAGGACAAAGCTTCATAAAATTGCCCTAAAGATGATTTAACGTTAAAAAAAAAATGTAAAAAATACTTGAACATTGGCATAACTATTCATTTATAAATAAATATATCCTCTGAATATTTGTTTTTTCATATTTCTATACTTATAAAAATAATGAGCCTACATCAAAGAAGTGTATTATTACATCTTGATGGGCAACAGGATTTGCATGTCTAAGTTCAGACAAAAATACCTTAAGAAAAACTAACTTGCAAAATATCCACCATTAATTTCATTTAGAGATTATTTTTATAACTAACAAAACAATTATCTTAAAAAAAGAAATGAGATGAAATTTTAGTGACTTTTTTCAGTGTCCCACTAACAGAAACCAAAAGTAAAACAAAAGTGACTGCCAACTAGAAAAAAAGTCAGTGAAGCAGACATTCAGACATTAATTATAGACCCCCAATATATTCACCCTCACTAAACCCTAATACTTTCAGATGGATATAGTAGTTAATATCACCAGCCTATTGTTAAGAATGAAATTAATAGAAATGTATATTATTAAAGAAAGTGCCATTACGCAAATTAATCATTAACATACAAAAACAAAGTTTGGCACATAAATATACAGGATATGTAAGATTTGAAAAAGTTTCTTGAACAATGAAAAATAAGAAACAAAATGTCTTCATTAAATAATTCTGACATAATATATATTACAGCAAAAGTAAAGTCCTTTTATATTAACCTTGCCAGTTTCACTCAGGACCGCTTTCGGTGGCTGCAGGATTTCCGTAGTGGGCTATTTATATCTGAAGTCACCCTAACGCAACACCATGAAGCAAAGAGGTCCAAGAAAAAGCAACAGTAACAGCAACAGAGAACTGGCATACCAGCAACATCTGTGGTGGAAACCGTTTTTCAAACATTGGCCCTCACAGTCACAGAAGGCACTGCACTAGAACATAACCTCAAGGCAGGAGAAATCTATGGTCTTCTGAGACAGTGATGCCAATGATAATTATATATTAGCAAGATTCTGAATGGATACAGAAATATGGAGATGATATAAATATGCAAGAAAAAGAATTTTAAACAAAAGAAAGATGGATTGGTTTCCAAGGAATTCTTTGTAAACTTTTTCTTGTTCTTCCAATTTTTTCAAATGTCTAGTTCTTTTTCACAACTTATTTGTGAATAGCCAACATATAGCTGTCCATGTGAAAAACATGGATCTGAACTTCATTTGTCCAACCATTTATCACATAGATAGCATTTTTTTTTTTACTTTATATCAAAATAGCATACTTTGCCATTAGCATAGGGCATTTTATTACGGTGTAGTAGTTAGCAAGCTAGTCCCACAGATCCATTAATAATGAAGACCAAGTTAGATTCTCACTATGTGGCATTAATTGTTAGGGGATATAGATATATCAGAAGAACAGTATATTTAATTTTTGTCACATGTCATTTTTTAACAGTTTTTGTAAGGTGATGGGTATTTATACATCTCTGAATGATGGGAGGGGGATTCTGATAAAAAGGTTGAGTTTATGCTTATTATTGAGGAAATCCAGATGGAATTGGACATACTAAATTCAACCTTGTGTCAGAATCCCCTCCTCACGCAGAGATATATAAATACCCATCACTTTACAAAAACTATTAAAAAATGACATGTGACAAAGCTTGAATATACTGTTCCTGATATATCTATATCCCCAAACAGTACCACATAATAGAATAGTGGTTAGCAAGCTAATTACAACTGTAGCTCCCTCCAGCTATGGGTAAATATTAGGGCAAACTGAGTTCTTTAACCTTTGTATGTCAACTGGTCGAGATGGAAAACTGAATTTAAACCTGTTAAAATTCACTTAAAAATTGACAATGTATCACATCCTGCTCGTGAAGAGGGATGGATAAATAGATACTATAGTAAGTTCATTTCTCACTGGATGTTCCATTTTTGTGGCCTTGTGTAATACTAAGCTTAGAAAACACCTAGACATGCAGGTACCTTCTCATGAGTTAATAGTTTAGATAATGCCTAGCTAATCAATATCACTGTGAAGTGAATTCAATCCTTACTCTGTTCCTTAAACTGGCAGAAGTTCATAGATTTAAGCTAAGCTTAATAAATACTAAGAAGTATGTATCATCCTGTCAGCAGGACTTAGAATACACTGATGAGGTGTAAGGGGTGTTCTGGGTATGGCACTAAACTGCATCTAATAGTGAGACTCCAGTCCTCTTCATTGCCATTACTCCCAGGTCTACTCTAACACAGAGTAGTAGTACTTATTAGAGTTCTGTCTGTGGGTCAAATAGATCTGTTTCAAAGTTATTTGTATATGATAGGACAGTTATTCACAACAAAAAACTCTTAAGAAACAACTCCCCCCAAAATGTAAATATGAATGTGATTCCCTAACCTATAGACATAAAATAACCCTGACTGTTTGACATGCCATTAAAATCAATCATTAAAAAGCTCTTAACAAACTTAAGGGAGCAACTATCCTTAAAAAGTGAGAGGAAATGCTTATATCAGTGTCTTCAGAAATATAAACACAACTATCCTACAAGCTTATTCAACACAAGTAATTGCAAATGAGATTTTAAAAGTGTAACCATATTAGAGTGTGTTATTATATCTTTTATTAAAAAGAAACCATGCACCCTAGAATGCTGAAAAAATATAGCACTAAAAAAAGTAACCAATCTTAAAGCTTTTATCTTAAAAAATTTTTTTTTTAGATTATTCAAGCACATAATGCAATACTCTATAAAAACCAATATCCTTATATTTTTTTAAACTACTCACCACTACATTTCACTATCAACAATTATCATGTAAAAAGTCTCAGCATGCATTTGAAATATATTTTATCAAGAACAAAAAAAAAAGGGAATATCAGGCAAAAGAAATAGGCAATGGTGATGCTTTTTGTCCAAAAGAAAATAAAGAAAAAAAAAAAAAGAAGAAACACATGTCATAATGGCACCTCATGCAACATATGCCTAATCCGAAACAATGGAAATGGCAATATCTTGGGTCAGATTAATCAGCTTTGAGTCTGCATAGATAAGAGAGTTATTTGATGCATGCAATGGTCACAGCCTTGAATCGTACCTGCCAGGGAACTTGGTCTGCAGATGGGTATCTACCACCCCTGGCAATGATAATAACAATGATAAGGGGGACACTGATATCAATTAAGGATATGGTGAGCTATTGAAAGCTGCTAATAATAACTAAAAGCTAAGTTCATTAAATCATTGCTTTCCATCAAGGGAGTTTGTTTTTTTGTTTTTACATATACAGCTATGATTTCCTGATAAGTCAAGAATCATCAAGTCATTAAGGAGCAAGAAGATATAATCTTTTTTTTTAAGATTAAAATAGATAAAACATAAGTGTTATTTTTTTTATTGTTTCTTAGAAGTCAGCAAACAAGAGAGAAATGAATATGTTGCAAATTTCTAATATTGGTGATCAAAGATACATGTCCTCCTGATGATTCATCTCAAAACATTGAAATGTGTAAAAGAAGAAGAGATCATACAAATAAAACCTTTTTTAAAAAAAGCATCTAAGTTCAATGAGATTAGACGGCCTTTAAATACAATAAACTTTGAAATGTATCTTCTATTATGAAAAGGAATTCCAGGTATATCTTAAATCAATTAAAAAAGACAAGTCTATCCTCTCTCTCTCTCTTTTTTTAAAATTTCTTTAAAAAAAATTAAAAATAATATATATATATACATACAATCCTATCTCCAGATAACAACCTTAACAAGAAATCATGCAACATCTTAATACCCAGAACATTGTTTACTGCTTTATAGACAATACTTTACCCTTGAGAAAGGCATCAATCCATCTGTTCCTCCTAGCTATGAGTAAATAATCAAAATGAGTGGGCTCTTTAGCCTTGATAAAGCAAGCTGTCTAGAAGGAAAACTCTGAATTCAAACCAGCTGTACTCCTTGTGTCCTATCCTGCTTGTGGTAAAGAAGTTAGGTAAATATATACTTTACCCTTGCACTGAAGTGTAGGACTGAAGTGAACATTGCCAAATATTGCAGACGAGTGGATCATGACTCTGGATGTAATCAAACAGAACAAAAGTCTTATGTTAATTAATAAGCCAAATACTAGTGTACAAATACGGTAAGACTTGTTTTTTTGTATCCTCTGACAAAAATAAATGAAACTAGTGTTCCTTCTTCACAATGTTCATTTCATTATTCTCTCTCTCTCTCGCAGACACACAAAAAAAAAAAAAAAAAAAAAAAAAAAAAAAGTCCATTCCATGTGCTCCAACGAAATGTCACTCTTATTCTAGGTTTGCTTCTGACATGTCTTGCCTCAAGATTGCCGTCGGTCGGTTATGTATACACTAACTTATATATATGCATAAGCGATGGGCATGTTACAAAATCAAATGTGTGCATGTGCAAACATCATATTGCAAATGGCTGCTTACACAACTATCATGTGAAGCAGTATGACTTTTCTGTATCAGGTGTATATTTACCAAACCCTCCACAGGATGTGACACACGGTCAGTTTTTCAAGCAGAGTTTACTAGGTTTAAATTCAGAGTTTTCCTCTAACTATACTGGTTGCCTAACCAATGTTAAAGAGCCTAGTCTGTCCAACTATTTAATGATAGCTGGAGGGAGAATAGTTGGATACATACCTTTCCTAACGGTATTAGCACTATGTGAAATGCAAACAGCCTTGTCCAGGTAAAGGCATGTTTTATGTCTTCAGCAATAGCTGAATGTACTTGTCAATTTTTGGATGACCCACAACAAAATGTGACCTTGAATCAATGGCCATAATAATTGGGTATCCACCCAACTAAAATAAAAACAAAAAGACATGTCACATTGTGTTATTATAGTGTTGAATACTCTAAGCATCAGTATGGACTCAAATTAAAATCAACTTTGCCTACATACATACATATGTATATATGCATAACTGTATCATCTAAGTGAAATCATTTGCCAAGGATATAGTTCATGCAATGGTGCAAACTCAATTGATTCATACAAAAAATTGTTTGTGTTGGGTTTTTTTTATCATAAGAAAAACAAAAGGCATGACTGCTTTACTTCTAAGTATTAAGAATGATTTATAATTAGTTTTTTAATACTGCAGGATAGATCTAAAAAATTATGTAAATGATATTCCTACAAAAATACACAATTAAAAATAACATCTAAAATTTGCATCATAAAATATTTATAAGTTTGCTTTCTCTAAAAGAAATTTTCTGAATTTAATAAAATTATTTTTCTCCAAGTCTTGTAATTTCAGAATCTAGTAAACAATTTTTTGTCAATTTTTAAAACCCTTTTTCACTTAGTGATATAAACAACTTATCAGCCATCTTTAAAACACACAGCTATTCTTGTGTTGACAAATATCTTAACAAGACATGAGTTAGAGTTTGCATACTTCAGCTATTAATGACATTGTTTCCTATATAACTGTTTAACGTTTTAATCAACTTAGATAGTTGGAACATTTATTCAATTGAATTTAACTTAAATTCTGCTTTTCCTGAAACCATTTTTCTTTAAAAAAAAAAATAATAAAAAATCAAAATTTTAACATCAAGATTTTAGAGCAACATTAGACTTATCCCCAAAAATCCTTTACATTTAAATAATCTTGGATTTACATGGGAATGAAATGATGGAGACTAGAGAAGCCAATTTTTTTTTTACATACCAATAAAGAAAAAAAAAGAAAAATGCTGTGGAGAGTTTTTTTTTAAATCCTATCGCAAAATACCATTATTTAGAAGTGATATGAAAAAGATTCCTCATGGCAGAAGAAAATTCTTTAATGACAATAATGAAACAAAATATACTTACACCGGAACAAAGCTCTTAGGATATATTTGTCAAGGTCTTTTAAATTTGAATCCCATCCTTTTGTGTTGACAAAGGTCAAAAAGGTTTGGTCACCCTTGAAAAAAAACAAAAACAAAGATAAATAAATAAAATAAAAAAATAAAGAATTAAAAAAAAATTCATAATCTACCTCAATAATTATATTACATTTGTTGATATTAAATATTATCCTAACAAATAAATATAGACTTAATATTTGTATGCATGTATGTATGTAAAGAAAGGAAAGTCAAGCTATGATTTTTTTAGAAGTAAAAAGTCCTTTGATTAAAGTTCAATGATTAATTGATTTTTGGTAGATTTTGTTTTAAATTCATGGAGAATTACATATAGAAACTTTTCTATGCAGTTTACAGTGTAAATAATTTTTAAAAGAATATTTCTAATTCTTTGTTTCCTTAAAGAACAACTTTATATCAGAATTTTATCTTCTTATCTATGGGACAAAAGATTTGTTGATAAAATTAAAATTCATGCCAACAGAGAACTTTGCTAAAAATACTGTGATATTTCCAATTTTTATGCTACACAAAGTCATAGCTCCTTTTAAAAAGAACATACATTACAGATCAAAAAAGTCCTCTTAAAAATGAAGAACTTTTTGACATCATCTGAATTTCTAGGATTTATTATTTAGTAATCCAAAGAAATTTCTTGGAAAAAAAAAATAGTAACAAAAGAATTAGAGGAAGTAGATTTTATTCCCAAACTCCCCTGAACATTTAAAACAAAATATCCCAGAATTATATTGTCTCCTTGAAATGTTTTGCAATATATAAAACCAGGAAATTCTTTGAGGACATGGAATGACCACTTTATAAAGACAGTCTTCAAAGTAAATATCTTCATCCCAATAATTACAACAATAGGCCCTGTCATTTAACATTTATTATCCGCAAATACACAAACAGAACTTTCAGTTATTTATCAAGATACAAATCTTGAGAGATTCTTAAAATCTAAGAATACCTAATAAAATGTTCAAAATCCACATTAACAGTAACTTTATCAGGTTGACTGGTATGGCAGCAAAAGTTTCCTGAGCCAGGCACATATTCCTTGTGTATTTGTACTCGTCTAGCTCAAAAACAACTAGAGTACGCTTAACTTACCAACCTCTTGAGAACATTTCACACACTCCAGTATCTTATCTCGGAATGCATTTCTAGCGATATCATTGTCTTTAAAATCGTCAGGGAATGTTTTCGTGATTCGTTTTATCAATTCAGGCTTCAAAGCATTCTCTTCAAAATCTTGATCACTCCTAAAGAAAGAGAAAAAAGAATTAGTCGAAATAAATATTTAAATTAGAATAATTTCACCCAGAGCCTAACAAATTCCTGCCTATTCCCAAATACTATTTAAGGATTATTATTATTATATATATATATTATATAAAACTAACTAATTCCAGGAAATCGATATATTTCTTTTTACTAAAATTTAAAGATTCATTAAAAAAAAAAAGACAACTTTATATTAAAGAAAAAAAAAAAAACATAAATCAGGATTTAAATGGGGGGGGGGCAGAATAATGATTATCAATACATAAATTGGAATTGGCAAGCCTCATTCAAATTCCAACTGAGGCTGTTTGTAGCCATTTCATACTAATTCCCTTGGGAAAAGCATAAATTCATTTTTTCTCCCCCACAGATGTAGGCAAAATAGTAGTGCAGTGGGGTAACCAGTCTAGGAGAAAGACAATTCTGAATTCAAACTCCCTGCCAACACATTCTGGCCCAGCAAAGAAGGGTAAGGTTCATTACTCCCAATATTTTGTAGACATTGAAGAAGATCAGAGTTCTGCAGTGAATTGAGAAATATCTATATATATATATATATATATATATGAGTTAAGGTAGCATGGACATGGAGTCAACAGCACTTGGTCACTGACAGTTTCTCGCATATGTGATCTTCAGTATAAATACCTAGCATTGCTTGGGGTAAAAAAATAATATCCAAAAGCATATTTTGCTAAATAAAAATTTATTCTATAATAACTTTAGAAGATTTTCTTCCCAAACATGCAGGATTTTTTTATTTTTATCTATATTGATCTAATACTTTGGAATTGTAACTCTAAAGGAAAATTAACTAAAATTATAAATACAGGGTGTGACAGAAATACCTCGTATATTTTAAACTGTCATCTGTGTGGTGCAAGTGAACTTAGGCAAGTAGCAATAGTAGCTCCATTGTGCTAATGTCTTACCATTTGCTTTTGGGGGGGGGGTGATCATGGCTTAGACTGGTGCACATGATGCATTTGCTGTTGAAATATTTATTTTTTAGACTGGTGAAACAGCATCATTATGACATTGATGTTTTGGATAAAATTTTCAACCATAGCAGTATCAATTTTCTATCCAGGACAGCATCATTCTGATGTAACATGAAATGAGCACAAAAAAGCTCTGTGTAGCAATTACTGCTGCAATGCTACTGCAGATGACAATTTTACTACGTTTCTGGCACCAACATTTGCCTATTAGTCTGTAGGTAGAATAATACTCTTATGATTAATTTTTCACCCAAAAGTTCCAGTATCCCACCCCCATGAGAATGGGCACACCATTCCTGACCAATTTTAAGATGTTCAGGGCTTACCTACCCAACACTTCCTTCCATGCCGATTGTCCCAGAAAATGACTTTAAAACACTTAAGATCAAGGAAGTTTAAGCAAAAACATTGCCGGCACTTCCAGGAATGGAGAGGGGGCAACAAATATTATTAAAACACTCCTTGAGGTTAAAAGAGTTCACATGTCAAGTTTCAGCAGAAATGGCACATAAACTTACAAATATTCACATTTTTTTAAAAACGTATTTATAATTTTTATTTTTATTGCAGTGAACTTCAACAGGTTATTGAAAATTAAAGAATGGCAAATAAGTTGAATTAATTGTTATAAAGTACAAACTGAAGAAAAGTTGGTTTTTTTTTGTTGTTTTTTTTTTTGGGGGGGGGTCAATTTACAACGTGGCTGATGGTTAGTAACAAAATCCAACAATATTAACTCATTAAAACAATTACATTTTTTTAATATTCTTATGTAATTTGTTTTCTTAACTCTTAACCCTTTGAACCTAAGTGGTTGATATTTTTGCTGCTAACTAGAACTACATAAACCAGGGAGGCTGGAATTTCAACCATGGACTTCCTACTTCTATATTGCTATTGCCAATAAATGTTACTATTTTATATATTTTCTAATATATTTTAAATATCTCTGGTATGCTTAAGCACTGTGTGTTTGGCATAGACTATTTGGCATTGCTATTTTGGCGGGGGGACCTGTTTTGGCACTCAATTGTTTTGGCACCTTTGGAATATCTTGAATAGATTGATAAGATTATAAAGAATTGCCAAATATTGATAATTAAAAAAGAAGTGGATGTATTTCTTACAATAATAGTAAAATCAAATAAGTAAAAAGAATATTAAAGATTTAATTAATGTATCTCATAGTTGTAGGCCAAACCACACAAATATTCCAATAAAGCATTTGACCTAAACTGTTTTACAATATTCAAAATGTGCTCATTGGTCTTAATGTATTTCAAATGTTTTTTTGATTTGGAGTATTCCTAGCAAAACCGTAATCCTGGAACAATCTAAAGTATGTTACGCAACCGTTACTGTTGTTCGTTTCCTGTTATTTGGTCCATTGCACTATTCATCAGTTGTTGTTGATCATTTCTGGTTTTAACACAGAAATATTTATGGACATTCTGAATTAGCGGCAAAATGGTGATGCCAAAATTTTGGGTCCAAATAGTGCCATTCCAACTTTAAATTGTTTATAGAATGTTTTAACCTGTTATTTAACAGCCTGTAAAGTGGTTAAATAACTGATTCCAACATTTAACATTTTTCAATCCAAGAATGCAGGGTTAATAGTATACAAGCAAAAACAGTAAGAAACTACAAATCTTCTTGATATCATTTTTTTTTTTAAATCAGAATATTATCATAAAAATAACATTATGAGCCTGCTCTTTATTTCATTATATCAAAAATAATTTATTTTCCTAATATACAAGTTATTATGCAAATTAGTAAACAACATTGGAAAACAAAGATTTTACTACAAGAGAAAATCACACTGAAAATTATATGAGTATGCAGATTCAGAATCTGTGCTCAGAATTATCTAAGCATATCAGCATTTTATACAACATATATCATTGTTAAAGCCCACCCCTCACAAAAAAGTAATTTTTTCTATCCCATTACATCAACCTTGGACTCATGTAAAACTTTATAAAAAGCAGTGTCACTATTTGGATTTCACTACCTAAAAGTACAATTTAGTCAAGAGAAAAATGACACAAAAAATGAAAGCATCGACCCAAAATCAGAGAAATAATATCTCAAATAATTTCTAAGATAAACTGAATCCACTTGAGCTGACAGAATATGAATGATTGATTATTTTATGCCTAAAAGTTAGTTAAATTACATAAATATTTACATTTTTCATGTAGTTGTTTTTTGCACACAGTTCTATAATATCAAGTATTTCTGTCTAATACAAATAATTTGCAAACAGATCTCTTTGACCCAGAGATGGGACCCTGACAAGTACTACCACTCCAGGTCTGAGTGAACATGAGAGTAATGGCAATGAAGGGGTACTCCACACTCCCTAGAGCTCCATAACTGGAGCCTCACCACTAGATGCAGTTTAGTGACTTACCCAGGACACCCCTTTTTGGGAGGCGTCTTAGCCCTTTATAGGGGATACAGTCAGCATATTTTAAGCCCCACCAATAGGGTGAAGCTGACAGCATAGGATTCATTCTTGTCAATTATACAGAACTTTCTCAGGTCTCAGAGCTGATTTTATTTATATGCAAACAGTCTATCAGAAAATTCTGGGTGTCCTATAATTTCCTTCTTGATTCTCATTTACATTTTTGTTCTAGTGGATCTAGATATGATGAGTATAGTGAGAAGACATATCAAAGATGGAAGTGAGATATGAAATGCCAGTTCAACCAAACATGATGGGTGACTACTGCTGGTTCCTAGAACAGGAGATCAGCTCAATAAACATGGACAAGAGCAAGCATCTCAAATATTCTTCGACGTATACTACCCAAAGAGGTGGGCACAAAATAAATGAAGTTACTAAAGAGTCACTTCAAAAAGGAAGGCTAAAAAAATATATATATAAGTCTTAAAATATCAGAGAATCAATAGAAAAAAAAAATTCATCTCACCTTTCCTGAATTTCTTCATAGCAATAAGCAACAAGTTCAGCAGCTCCGCCTAAGCCTTTTAATACTAGAACAGGCATTCTGTTTTTAAGGAAAAACAAAATATGGTCTATACTCTTTGGTCCGCCTTGTACTAGCAAGCCAACAACAGGAACAGCGGCTGGAGATGTTTCTGCTCTCATTTCATTCTCAAATGATTCTGAAATAAACATTAGAAATAAATTCAATCATAAAGCAGGAACATAAATTTGGTCTTATATATTAGGAAGAGGAGGAGGAGGAGGAGAAAATGGAATAGTCTGAATTCCTAAGATGAATCATTCATTTTGTTTTTTCTTACTAGTTATTTTCTCATCTTAATGCTACTATACAATATATGACCATTAAGTGAGTTTATTTGGTTGTTGGGTGCACCACTGCAACCAACCACCTCATAAAATTTGCTACAGGCAACAAAAAAATTTAGCTTTTTATTTCATTTTAGGGGAGGGGCAGTGGGGAGCAGAAAGAAAGTCCTTACTGTATTATATACACACACACACATTATAAAAAAGGTTTGCAAAAAGGATTATGTTTTGTTTTTTGTTTTTTTGTTTTTTTTTAATTAACTTACATATGCATGCGACACGTGTTTCTGATCTGTTGTCTTCTTCAGGCATTGAATTATTATTTTGGCAGAATATGTCCGATATTTGATAGGTTGTGTGTGTTTTTGTAACTTACTTTTTGATTATAATATATATATGTGTGTGTGTGTGTGTGTGTGTGTGTGTGTGTGTCCAGTAAGTGAGCAAAGAATCTAGTTTTTGGTATAATTGTTAGTGAGCTAGTCCCACAGATCAGTTAATATTTAATAGTAAGTTTGATCCTCACAAGATGCACTGTCTTGATCCAAATCCAAGCTATGTTTAGTTTAACAAACTAGGCAAGCAGACCATTGTTAATGAATTTGAATCACACTGAGTGCCTCATAATTTTAGTGTTGTACCAAACTAAGCTTAGTAAATGACTACAACCATTAAACGGTCAGTAGAGATTGTTAATATTTTACAAAGTTGCTTTTAAGTTTTGAACTAATGTCCTATTTTCTAGGAAGTCTAATATGGATAGCATCTTCATCAATTTGTCCACAAAGACTAAACAGTTAAGTTAAATCTAATCTTAACTTCTTTTTTTCTAATCCAATTTTTCCATTTGATATCATCATCATGTTGTAGTATTAGTAGTAGTAATGTTGTTTGAATTTCTTATATAAATAATTTTCATTTCTCTGAATGTTTGAGATGAGGCTTGAAGATTAGTATTATCTGCGTTATTCGGACTATTGTCCCCATCTTCATTGTTATTTGTACAACGATTCAGCCGATATACCCTCCGGCCTTCTTCAGGTATTTCTTGTCGGACTCGGGAACCTTCTTTTTGAACTCGGGAACTTACTTATCGTATTTGGGAGCCAAAAGTTCTGTGATGTCGTATTCGGGGTTCAAAGTTCCGTGATGGCTCCCGAATACGACAAGTAAGTTCCCGAGTTCGAAAAGAAGGTTCCCGAGTCCGAGAAGAAATACCTGAAGAAGGCCGGAGGGTATATCGTCCGAAACGTTGTACAAATAACAATGAAGATGGGGACAATAGTCCGAATAACGCGGATAATAATAATTTTCATTATTTAATTTTGACTACTTTAGCTTTCACCTTAATTTTGTTGATATTTTATCACAATGTTCAGATGGTTTCATATTCTATAACCAGTAAGATCTGAGTTTTTTAAGAAAAGATTGGAATATAAAAGTTCACTTATGTTGCAAAGATTTTTAAATACTAAAATTACCCATTAAGAAAATAAGCAAAGTATAAATATACTTTGATCTTTGAAAGATTTTAAGAGACATTTATATATATATATTAGATATAAACAATATTTTAAATTCTATTAATCCTTAGAACCCTACCCCCCCCAATTTATGTGCCCCCAATTCTGTAAGAAAATCTGACAAAATGCAACAAATATAAAAGAAAGGTGAATAACCAACACAAACAATCAATTCAGTTAATATTTCATCTATTGTTTAGAAACTTCTTCAAAGTGAATAGACAAAATGTTAATTAAATTGATTGTTTGTGTTGGTTATTTGCCTTTCCTTTATATTTGTTTATATATATATATATATATATATATATATATATATAATGAAAAGATGAAAAGAAAAGAAAGAAAATAGAGAGAGAGAAAGTTAAATCAAGATGTTTATACTTTTTATATATTGAACTATTTTGCATTAGCTCTTAATTAAACATATCAAATGTAATAATTAAATTATCATCCTGTGAGATATACATATAACTATTCACTACTTTGAAAGAGTTTGCATAAAACTTATTTTAGGAAATTAGTCATTTCAAACAAATAAGAGTTTTCAGAGTAAAAAGTTCAAAATTTAAACTTAATATTACATTGTAAATGTTATTTCTTTTGTTAGCTCACCTAAAATCATCAAAAAGATGACATCTATTGTTATGAAAATTTCAATAATAATAAAAAGAAATCTTCAAAAAGTTGCCAAGTAAGTGTAAATGACTTACCATTGCTGAAAAACCTTTTAAATCGATGTGGCCTCCCCAATTCTGATCCAAGTCTTTGTTCAAGTAAACACCGGAAATTACTGAAAATGTACTGTTCCCCTGGTTCATCCTCCACAAGAACAAAATGAGTGTGGTCAGCATTTAGGTCATAAGAATCAGAATTGGGTTTGTGTCCTTCATTTTTTATTATTATTGGCCCATCATACTAAAAAGAAATCACAGGAAATATTAGCAAATTCTTATCTAGAGCAGATAAATGAATAAAAAGTTTTTCTTTGATTTTCTTTTCATTCAACAGCTTTCAGATAGTTCACTTTTCCAACATTCATTGAATAATTAGGTGTACAAGTGACAAAGTTGACTGAACTGAATTCACCAGGCAACTGTTAAGCCCTCAGTTAGAAGTAGGCATTTACCCAATCTGTTTGTCACAAGTAGGATGTGACACAAGCTAGCAAGTATGTGTTATATAATTATTAGATTCCTAATATTTGTGTACAATAGTGTAGAAACCAAAATGGCTGTTATAAGTTGCAGCCGGTGGCCTTGAAGGATGAGTGACAAGGATTGACCTCATCCTAATCCTTCTAGTGGATACCGTGAGAATCGGTGAAGACCCTCTTTGAGTTTAGATTAGAAAGAGATTTGTTTAGTTAGTTCGGCCAAAAACCACGACGGTGGTAAGTCGTGTTATGCATGCTCCGACTCAATCTGTGCAGGTAGTCTGGTGGGGATTTCAGAATAAAATATGATCTAAGAAATCGAAGTCTTGTGTTATTATCTAAAAACTACCAATGACACAGGGCTTCTGATAAAGAGAAATCCCTAATGGAAGACCAGACATGAAGTCCCCAAGACGAAGTCCAGACGCTAGAAGAGAAGAAGATGACAAGAATAATAGAAGTAACAAAGTAAGGAAAGAGGTATGCAACAGTATGGAGCATCCAGCAAGGATCAAACTTGCTTTTCAGTAGTAGTTATTTACCCAACCCCTTCAACACGGGTAGGATGTAATACAAGGTTACAAGTATGGGGCATTCAGTGAGGATCAAACTGTCTTTTCAGTTGTAATCCCCAGTTAGAAGTACCAAGGTGTTTTTATTAGCTCTATAGGCTTAACCAATTCCAATCAGTAGGTGTGATAGGCAAATACACACAACAAGGAAAGCATTGGTATTAATTGTTTGGGGGTTGTAGGTACTGCACCAAGTGACACTAACCTTAATGATGCCACTGGTTATTACATATACAAACATACCTACATTGAATTATTTAAGCTTTTAATAAGCCATACAATTTTACCCATAGCTAGGGGGAGAATAATTGGATGTATACCTTTCCAAGGTTATTAGCACTATGTGAAATGCAAACAGCCTTATCAAAAGTTTAAACTTGGGTTATTGGGTCCATTTCCTGTGACAACCATTACATCATACACCTCCTTACATATATAAAAAATATGTACACCAAAAAATGATAATTAGCATACCAAACACTGAATTACCTCCCTTAATTCAAAAACAAAGTCCATGGAGAAAATTTTTTTTTTAAAAACACAAAATAAATTAAATGAAAATTATAGACATGAAAATTTGTTTAAAAAAAATCACAAGAAAAATATTTGAGATCAAGAAATGAGATGAGATTTTATTTTCCTGCAAGTTTTATGAACTGGAATTTTACAGCTGATATTTCAGTGAAATTAGTTTATAGAAGGATAATTTTTTTTTTTGTAAAAGGTTTGGAAAGATTTTCCTATTTTATTGACTTTTTATTTGTGGTCAATTCAAGAATTAAAATCAACAAAGTTCATATTTCTTGGAAAAATGTTAGAATTTTGTTTTCATTCACCAAGTATTTTTTTTTTGTTTGGTTTGTTTTACAGCATATCAACCTCAGTGGGTCATTTAATGCCGATAAAGTTTTGAAATAAATCGATTCTTAATGGATAATACAATTTTTTTATAATACATTTTTTCTATTTAACCCATAGATTGGACCCTAACAGGTACTACCACTCCGGGTCAGAGTGGACCAGGGAGCAATGGTGATGAAGGGGTGCTCCACATTCCCCAAACCTCCAAAACTGGAACCTCACCATCGAAGAGTTTAATGTCATTTCCAGGACATCTCCAAGTAGTGGATAACAGTTTTATTCATTGGGGCATAGTGGATAACATGCTGGACTGTGACATTGTTGTAAGCTTGAACTCCAGTTGTGCTATTAAAATCACTCTCAGATTAATACTCTTAGGAAAAGTATGAACCCTCTCATCCCCCAACTATGGGTTAAATAGCACCACTACTTCCACAAGGATGGCTTTGGCATTAAATAATCCATGAAGATTGATATGCAAAGAAATCAAACCAAAGAAGTAGGATTTCTTTATGTGTCATTTAGGTTTCTTCTATGTTGATGTTTTTTGAGTGAAGGGAGATAACTCCATGTTTGGTATGTATTTAGCCAACCTCTCCACCATAGACAGGAAGTGACATGAAGTCAATCAAGATGGATTCATGCCTTTCATTGCAGCATCAACATGAAGTGAAATGTAAACAATTTTATCCAGAATTTTAACTTGGCTTCAGGTTCATTTCACACATGCCTTTAGTGTTTGGTATGCTAGGAATGTTTCCAACTAAATTCTTAATGATTACTAGAATTACAAAGAGACCCAACTTAATTAAAAAGAGGTTAAGGGATATATTCTGAAGTTGGCATTTGGTATATTATCGCAGTAGTAATTGGTACGTCAAATAGCAATACGTCTGCCGAACAGTCGTGGTGCCGTCTAGCGAGTAAGTTTAGCTTGTAGGCATTAGGTCTAGGACCAACACAGTGTCGACTATTTATACATGAAACTGTCCAATCAGATTATAGTGAGGGGGGGAACCAAGGTATTTACATATTCATTATATCAAGAGGAAAACATGTTTGATAAGAAGAAAGTATGAAAAAATTGAAAAATTCATAAAAAAAAAAAAGGATTGTTGTTATTCTTACCAGGCCATCGAAGGAACTTTCATATGTAATACAGTTTTTGGGCATGATACCAATGCAGGTGAGTTTAGGAAGTTTTAGAGTTAAATCTGATCGTATTGATGAGTATGCCTGATGAACACGGTTGCTAATCCTGTGAATTCTCTCTTCATGGATGGCATCGCCGATAGTCTTTGCAATGCCGCCATCAACACCATTTGTGATTATCCATAGTTCAGTAGTGTTGGCAGCCTAAAAGGACAAAAATACAAACAGAATACAAATACTTAATCCACATTAAAAGCACAGTAAGGATAACCCAAAGCCAAACTTGTTTAGATCTTATTTTTGTGATGCTGGTATCATTGGGGAATGAGAAAAGTTTAAGTAAACAGGCAAGTCTTTGACCCATTTACCAAAACTTTATTATAATAAATATTACTAGCAGGACCCGTGGAATTTCCATGAAATGAAACAAAAATCAAGAGGAGCTATTTAAGCCAGAAACAATGATTTTAAATTTCATTACATATAAATCCTACCAAAATTACCAGAATATCTTTCACAATGCACCATTTTGATATTACAAATAAAGCAAACATAACTTTATTTCTAAATCATTTTAATTTTACATTGGGCATTTAAACAACACAAGACCATTTGGAATGTTTCATTTTTAAAATTGGGTGAAATAAAAATGGGACAAATAAGTAATTTGCAATTAAGCGACACCAGATAATCTGTATTCACGTTTTTGCTTTGCATCTTGGACAATTTGGATGGTGTCATTTTTAACCAGAGGGTGTTGCAGGATGATAACAGATGGAAGATTAAGGAATACCAGTTTTAATATATAGATTATATATAATTATCCAATATGCAATATTAGATATAAGTGTTGAGATTGTAAAAATTAATCTCCCAATTTTTGGACATTATTTTTAAACTGGATCTCAAAGCTTTGAAATCCAGTTGAAAAATTGGCAGACTAATTTTAACAATCAAACCATAATCTAAACAGTTGATTAATTTACAAATACTCCAAAAGAAATTAAATGTTAGAAATGTCAATAGAATTTTGAAAATTAAAGAACTAAAGTTTCATATTTTTCAGTATAATATACACAAAAAATTACTTCAGTCTACACCAGATGACTATCTATTCTATACACTTATAAAGGGCAGTTGGTGTATATGTATGTATGTATGTGTGTGTGTGCATGTATGTCTGGAGGAAATTATGAAAATAAAACAATTAACAACATATATACACAATCACTATCACCAGATCTTGCTTTATGAGCTAAAATATTGAAGATTTGTTTGATATTTGTTGTTACATAATTATTAGATTACTAATATTTATGTACAGTAGTGTAGAAACCAAAATGGCTGTTATAAGTTCAGCCAGCGGCCTTGAAGGATTGAATTTCAAGGCTTGACCTCAGTCTTGATCCTTCCGGTGGATACCGTGAGAATCGGTGGAGAAGACCCTCTTCCAGTTTAGATAGAAAGAGATGTTTTAGTCAGATTAGTAAAAGCCACGACGGTGGTAAGTCGTGTTATGCATGGTGCTGACACAATCTGCGCAGGTAGTCTGGTGGGGATTTCAGAATAAAATATGATCGAAGTTAAATCAAAGTCTTGTGTTATCTAAAAACTACCAATGACACAGGGCTTCTGATAAAGAGAAATCCCCAATGGAAGACCAGATATGAAGTCCCTAAGACAAAGTCCAGACACTAGAAGAGACGCTAGAAGAATAGAAGTAAGAAAGTAAAGAAAGAGAATATGCAACATTGTGAAGATAAAAAATAAAAATTAAATAGTAACAACTTGGATTTTTTTTTTTTTTTTGCATTTTAAAAAGTAAACATTAATTTTTCTTTTCTGAATGTTTGTGCCCTTTTTTCCTGATTTTCCACCAGGCAGAATCAACGCAAAATTCTTTTTTGAAATAGGAATTTTAAAAAGGGGCATCCTGCGAGGATCCGACCCATGATCAAGTAATAATGGATCTGTGACCCCTTCTACCCAGGTGACGCTGGGTAGCAGCATCCAGTCTTTTATATAACTCAAATGAATATCTATTTTTATTATTTATAATTAGGATATTTTTGCACAACTCATTTAGTTATTTATAAACATCGAGACATCTAATTCCATCTTATGAATAATATCATTTATATCCAATTTTGTATCTAATGATGAAACTATTGATGATAAAGGAATATTTAGACAAATCCATCAGAAAATGGTAATTATCAATTATGCCTACTGGCTGCATTCATTAAAAGAATCTTTGAAAACATTCTCTACAAATAATCAATTCTGTTAATGGTAGAACACAGCTAAAAATCTCTTATGGCTTCTTTACACAAATTTTTATGGACTTTGGTTTTTTTGTTGTTTTTTTTTTTTACTTTGCATTATAGCAAAGATCTCTAGCTAATTTGCTGTTTAAAAAAACGAGACAGTATTTATAACCTTGTGAAAAAAGAGTGGCACTGATGAAAAAGGAAAGAAAATAATAATGAAAATAATAATAATAATAATAATAATAATAATAATAATAATCAAAAGTACTGGAGAAAACAGTAGTAAATATGTTTGGCTAGTTGGTTGGTTTTACCCTTGTTGGGTTATTTAATACCAAAGTCAGTTTTTTTCCAAATATAACATGAATCAAATAGATTGTCACCATAAAAATAATTAATACTCGTGTTCCTTAAAAGTATGTCAATTATCAACTTGCAACACCCTCAGGTTAAAAATGAGACCATCCAAATCATCCAAGATGAAAAGCAAAAATGTAAATCCTGATTATCTGGTGTTGGTTATCTGCCAAATTATTTCTTATGAGTATCATCACCTCAACTAAATAATGGACCATTCCATTTTTTTAGAAAGAAAAAAAAGGGAAGAAAAAGCACATGCTACAGAGAAAAAATATAAGAAAGAAAGAGAGTAGGGGAAAGATAGAAAGAGGGGCTGAGCTCATGGAAGCAATAACTGTTTCAATCAACATAAGGAAAGAAAGAAAGAAAAAAGAGAGAGAGAGAGAGAGAGAGAGAAAGAGAGAGAGAGAGAGAGTTAAATCAAGATTTTTTTAAATTTTTACATACTAAACTATTTTGCATTAGCTATTAATTAAACATATCAAATGTAATAATTAAATTATCATACTGTGGTATATACACAGGTCCTGCTAGTAAAAATAACTGTTAAAAAAAACTCAAAATGATTCAATCAAAAAAAAAAAAAAAAAAAAAAAGAACCTAAGTCATATCAGCCTATGTTAAGTTTTATCTTAGCATATATCACTAAGTATTTTAAAAAAATGTAATTCCCTAAGTGAAGAAATAAATACAAAAGCTTAAATTTATAAGTAGGCATAACAAAATGCTTTTTAAACAATCTACTTTCATAGTCTACAAAATTAAGCAGAAAGTTAATAATTAACATACAGACAAAATCTTTCAAAAACAAATGCAATACACACACACACACACACACACACACACAGAGTGATTGACACTTTTTGTCCACTAAATGTACCCATGGGAGTGCATATGACTCATCAAGCCAAGTTCATCCTTTCAAGCCATGTCACATATATGACAAACAAGATAACTGTCTTTGTAGAGTTGACATTTACCCCCTTGCACTCTCACATGGCTTCTCAAACCAGCTGTAGACCCAGACACTTTGATGTAGAAAAAGCACATGTTGCTGTAGAAGAACCTGTATAAAAAGAGCCAACAATTGTTTGCTGTCATGAAATCTCATATGACTAGAAACTCTGGCTGTGGACAAACAGACACTATTACTGCAGATGTTACAAAGATGTTCAGTTTGAAAAGATGGTCAGGAGCAAGGTCAAATGCTGGTTTCCAAAGTGCTTGTTTCAAGATGGAAAGTTTCATTATTTTTGCTTTATATGCTTTACAGCTATTGTAGATCCCTTTTTTCCATGTTGATTGATTTACCATCATCTTATCCCAGTGTCTAAGACCTACACTAAGCCCCCTGAGGTTGTTTTGGAGAATATCCTTAAAACATTCCTTACGCTATATATATATATATATATATATATATATATATATATATATATATATATATATATATATAGCGAAAGAGAGGGGCAGGCAAAAATTGGCTTGGTAAGCCCCTTAAGATTGAAAAAAAATTTTTTATAATGAACAAGCTTTAAAATCAAATATTTTTATTGACAAATTACATTGAAAACGTTGAGTTGTTCTGTGAACTCTGTGCTATGAACAAAGTTGAGCGTGTCTTGCCGCTACAATTGTGAGGCAGTTCTCTCGCTGTTTATCGACAACTGAGCAAGGAGCAGAAGGCAGACTCAGAAGAAATCAAATGAGCCCTAATGATCGCATACACAACAGATGCATTTGACCAATTTGTGGCATGATGACTTCAGCGGAATGAAACCGTGGATGAGTTTTTTGGCCGAGTTACATCGCCTGGTTAGGCTGGTTGGGGATTCACTGCCCGAACGTTGACTGGCATGTGCCTTCGTAGCCAACTACCACAGCATATCAGACAGCTTCTTCAGGCCACATCCAGGATGGATACCATGACCTTGGACAGCTGTTGGCACGAGCACGGGTGATCCTGAAAGACGATTTGATGAAGGAGGGCTTGGCAATTGCTGCTATACAAACATCATGGGATGAGACGAAGAAGCTTCCTATCAAGACTTCACACAATGCCATAACATGCTATCATTGCAACAGGCCCAATCATTTTGCTAAGGACTGCAAAGAACCAGACACTGTAGGGCAACCACACTGGATATGGAGTTACAAGTGCAATGCAGAGGGCCATGTATCCTGTAACTGTCCGGGGAAACGAGCCAGAGGAATGGGCTTTAGTGCCAGTCTGCTCCCCGAGCCCTGTATGAATGCGGCACTACCTGCAATCATCATACGTATCAATGGAATGAAGAGTTTAGTATTAGTGGACACAGGCTGTTCATGGTTGCTCGTATGTAGACAGCTTTGTCATTCCTGGAAGAGGAAAAAAGTAGACGTTCTCAGTGTTGGCGAAATGACCCCTAGGTGCTCTGGAGTTGGACTTATTCAGCTTGATGTGAACAACAGATGTCCTATCAATGCTGAGGTTCTGATTGCGGATGAGAAGTTGCTGGGGTTTGACCTATTGCTCGGATTTGACATCAAGAAGTTGGGAGGAGTATGTGTGACTAGTGATGGGACTGTGACTTTCTTCAACTTGACCAACCCTCATGCGTAGCCATCATCATTAACGAGCCAGACTTCCATGTGGAATATGACCAGAGCAAGAAGATCTGGGTTGCGTCTTGGAAGTGGTCCAATGATCAGACACCACCTACACTGAAGAACAGGGCAGTTGGATTTGATCTTCCTAACAAATCAGACATGTGTTGGACAAGAAATGAGTGAACTTTGGTGGATTGATCAAATATTGTTGCAGGCAGAAAGACTTTGTCAGTGGAATTTTGCAGTTGGAAAGTAATTACCATGGTTACTTTCAGTTGTCACTTCACACAAACAATTTCAAAGACTTTTTCTTTCATATCCCATTCTACATGAATCAAAACAATTGTCCTTTTGTAACCTCTTAAATAAAATAATAATAACAATAATAACAGAGTATTACTTACTTTTATTATGCCTTTCTGAAACTGCTCTTTAAGTTTTGGATTTTTCCAGCCTTTGAAATGTTTGATTCCAGAAACAACAGATAAAACAATTTTGGGACTCCGCATTCTCCAATAGAGACCCATGAAATCTGCCAGATCTTCAACGGATGTATCCGGAGGAACACAAACATAATGCTTTTTTGACTGAAAATAAATAACAAACAAAAAGTGAATAATTATCAACGTAAAATTAATGTATAAAATACATTAATTACTTTTCCAAAAATAATCAGCAGCTTAGTTCATAATTTGCACTTATACATCCAGTTTATCCCTAAATAAATCAATGATAGCTGTAATTTGATGAATTTATAAACATTTTCCACTCGTATTCCGACAGGTATATTGTTTAAAGCAATTCAAATACAAAAATCTATTTATTGTTGTTCAATTGACTTGTATTATCAAACTCAATTGCATCCTCTCTTAGCTCTACATGCTTTGTCCAACGTCACTTTCTCACAATCTGTTATGCTCACTCAAGATTGCCTTAACAAAAAACTCCCTTTTGCAAGATATTCGACTTTATATTCACCTTCCCCAGTCCCACAATGCCTCTTATTTCTGGTCTACAGTTTTATAAAAAGAAGAGTCACTTTCGGGCACCACTGGTCACAAGGTAAGTGAAGTCCATTTTTTTTATTTAAACTACAATACAGAAAGTCAGAGTGCCCATACTTTTTCAACTTGCAAGCTACTTTTAAAATAGACAAATGATATATCTGAAGAATAATCAAACTAAGTTCCAATTACTGTCGAATTGGTAAGACACGGCAACAAGCAGTTGTAACTTAATACAAACCCGTCCTGTTACAATTCTACTGCAGAATGACAGGGTATTTATAAAACTCCACAATATCATTGAAACCAAGCAGCCAATCAGAACTCAAGGAATGGAATCATCGAAATGCATGAATGGATCATTCTTGATTTCTATAAATACCAACTGTCTTGGACACTGCTTCAGTGGTGCTTAGCTAGTTGTTGTTATTCAAACCAACAGTAGACTAACTGACTTCAATAATATCCATATTAAAAATTGCTAAATGCATTCATTAATATATGTACTGAGTATACTTTAAACATACAAAAACATGTTTGCATAACTTGCATCAATACATGAACCCTTACAGCACAATAGAATTGTATATATTTATGGTCACTAGCTTACTCTGAATCTGATAGCTTGCACTAAATAGAGTAACCCAAGGTTGCAAAGTCTGGACATTAACTGCTCATAGCCAACCTTAAGCAGTTTTCCAAATGATTAGGAGTCATGGTATGGTACTTGAACTTAATATGGAAAAAGGCTGACTCACATTTAAATAAGTAGAGACAAATAATGTAGTCAAAGAGGTAGTACATTTCCTCTTTTTTGTTTTCTTTTCTTTTTTGAATGGTGTGTGATTTACTCATACTACCTTTGTGATCTACAAGTTGATCTTGATCAATGTATTAGGCATCCCAGCAGTTTGTTCTAAGTCACAACTGAGTAGGTATTTACCCATCCCATTCACCCTGGGTAGAATGTAATAAAGTAAGTAAAGTAAAGTCGTCGGGGCGGCCTAATGTCGGTATCAGCCAATCAGCGAGGGAGTCTATCCCCTTTTCACTAGCGCTAGACCAAGGAGATTGTTTTGGCATCTGAGGTGGAGCGCCACACCTACCATCAGCTCCTTACTTTACCGCACAGATCCCTGGCGAGGACCGGTATTGAATTAGGAACCTTGTGATTTCTAGCCGAACGCTCTACCGACTGAGCTAAACGGCATCTAGTGAGGATTGAACTCACTATTCAGTACTAATAAATCTGCAAGACTAGCTTGCTAACCATTACAACACAATAGGACAACTAAAGGTCTCACAACAGAGTAATGAGAAATTCTATCATTGTAACAAAGTACTTTAAAAATTCAAATATAATCATGATTTTTTTCACAAGTAATAACTAAGTGAACTAGCTGAGACTAAATGAAGCTTGATAATTTGGATTTGGATTTTTTTTATTATTGTCTTCATCTTTATTGGGATATACAAAACGTTTCGGCCAATGTGTCCTCTGGCTTTCTTCAGGCGTTCCTTGTTGAACTTGTGAAACTTCTTGTAGAACTCGGGAATTTTCACAGAACTTTGAACGGAACCCTTTATTCAATCAACGTACTCATTCCATTAGCCAAGACCAGGTACAAGTGTTAAGCTATTTTAAGTATTCTATGTTATTATTGCACTTGGCCAGGATTGAACTTGCAACCTACAGATAATTGTCACTTAGAACTGTATTAATAATACAAATAACTGATGTTATTTATTTTGAACCTATAGATATACAAAAGTGCCTAATTATCCCACATTTATGACAGGAACAATGGTAATTATTAATATCAATGAATCATCATACAAAATATTTGAACAAAACACTGATCTTCGTGATATAACTAAGTAGACAAACAAACCAAAAGATAATTATCCTAATATCTATTAGTGAAGAGGATTTTTAAGTAATTGCTTTTCAGCAATATTACCAAACATAGAGATCCTTTTTATTTTAGGTTAATGATTAATCACTTGCATTAACCAAGAGTAATTAGCAATATATGTTGTCTCCAAAATAATATCAAAACTTAATCAAATATAAAAGCTATAAATATTAGAAATGTAAATTGTGTAAACATATTACTAAATCCATAGCATAAATGATGGGAAAAAAATAATTAGAAAATATGTATTTACACAATGACCATGTTCAAGGACAAAAGGCATAGGAGAAAGAACCACATCACAATGCCATCAAACCCTGAAGAGACCTTCAGCTGCAGCCACTGCGACTGTGCCTGCCTGTCCCACGTTGGCCTTATCTGCCACAAACATTCCTGCAATCAACATGGACCACCTCCTTAATCTTCATTCACAAAGCTAAGCCATGATGATTTATTTTTCAACATAATCTCCTTCCTTATCAATGCACTTTATCTAACATTTCTCAATTAATCATATGCATCAAATATTATAGAATGAAAACTTTTAATCAAAATTAATTTAATATCAGTGATAGGCTACAGACTAATTGATTCACTATTGTATATAAAAGTTTTGTCCCATGGCTGCAAATTAATGTATGAATTTGTCAAACTGAGGACATAGGGAAAACTGTATATATATATATATATATATATATATATATATATATATATATGAGAAGTAAATACACACACGGTGTGTTTATGATATGGCTTTTTTTAGCTGACAATTTTTGGGAGAATATGTACTTAATTGAAGTCGTACCTAATTTTGAAAGTTAATTAATTAATAATTAATTAATTAGGCGGGCATACCTATTTAAATGTAAGGCTAAACAAATCAAGAAAAATCAATCTCTGTATGTACATTTCGGCCTATTAGGCCTCATCAGCAGAGCTATAGATAGAAAGACCGCCTTGTGCGTGATTCGAAACCCGACTGTCAAGCTGACAGGCGAATATCATAACCTCTGCACTAACCAAACTTTCTTAGATTTTTTCGTTTTGTTTAGAAGTAGGTTCCTATAAACATACACACACGAAGTATTATACAAAATACAAGGTCTTTTTGGAATATATCCAACCATTTTGAATATCTTGAGAACTAGTTACACAGCCTTGGATTGGGCACATCACATGGTGTAATGATTACCAAGCTATATTAGCAGACTATTGTTAGTGAGTTTGATTCTTACTGGGTGCCCCTTACTTCTGGTTTTGATCTACAATTAAGCTAAGCTTAGTAAATGACTATACAGCCTTAATGTAGCAGCAACCAATCAGAGGGGACAATACTGCACATGCATGAACAGACACTCCAAAGAAGTGGCGGCTATATTCAGGTGGCAATAAGACATTATTAAGTGATCCTGTGTATTGTGTGACTATTGCAATTATCATGCAGCAATATTTGAAAAAAATTACATTACTCACATGTGTCAATTATTCTACAGTTCAAATTCAATTTATGAAATTTCTGTCTATAAACATAAGCCAAAAAAATTTTTTTTTTCTTTTTTTTTTTTTAAATCACCATTCTCAGTGATAAAAACTGTTTATTTTGTTGGATTTTACACATCATGTCAACCCTTGCTGGGTTATTTTTATGCCAAAGACATTTTGTTTTATTCATTCTTGATGGATACTCAATTTTTTTAACTCTTTTTTTTTCTATTTAAACCATAGATGGGACCCCAACAGATACTACTCCGGGTCAGGGTGGACCCGTGAGTAATGATGATGAAGAAGTACTCCACTCTCCTCAGAGCTCCAAAGTATAAATATAAATACACGACATATTACTTCCTAACTGTTGGGCATGACATAACCCAAGACAGGTTGATATGCCGTTAAACATCATCTTGTGGTGAAGTTCTGGAGCTCTGAGGATGGTTTGGTTGGTTTATTGATAACCAACCAAACCATCCTCAGAGCTCCAGAACTTCACCACTAGATGATGTTTAACATTATACCCAAGGACCTTCTGCCAATGCCTTCTAGCACATATATGATAAAAAGGGTTGGTGGTTGCCATAAAGGCAATAGGGTTAGGATAATTATATAAGTGCTAGGGCTTGGCCAGTCGACTGATTGGAGGGGGCCTCCCTGACCACTTGTCTAGCCTAAATAAGAACCAAAGTGGAGCGTTGCATGTCATGGACTGCTCAGCCACCAGGATTCCCTCCATAAGCATCACGAGTGCCACCCATGGCCAACAGCCCCATTGAGTGGGGGAGATTTTTTTTTACCCTTCTGCAAAGGTACAGCCAGTGTATTCTACAGCCCCAGCCGATGGGGCGGTGAGGGGTTAGGTAAATCAATAGATGAAATTAGAAAGTGCTCTTACAGTAGAATAGATAATACATTGTTTTGTAAAATAAAATCAATTTCTCAACCTTGGACACTTCAACACCCCCCCACCCCAATCCACATAAAAGTAATTTGTTTTTAAAACCTGGTCAAATATTGAAATTTCATTATCTTTCGCAGCAAGCATTTCTCCAGAGTTATTACTTCCTACAGGAGTGAATAATACAATTGGTAAGTTGCCAGAGATAATTTCAGTCTCAACAAATTTCTGCTAAATATTGTTGGGGGGTGGGGGAAGGTGGCAGATGATGAGTAGACAGATTTATTAGTCTTATGTCCATCTCTTTCTCTTAAAGTGAAATATAAATTAGCAAACCATGCACTGCAGCTAGTAAAGTTTCTGGAGTGATTCCAAGATTCATCATCTGTCTCATAACCCCAGGTAGGGGTGGTTGTAGAGGCACCACTGATGACAGACAATCTATCATGGTCAGGAGCTGGACTCTTCAAAAGACAGACCTGTCCATTCATGGATATTATCTCCCTACTTCTTCTGTTTGCCACTTTGTCTTCCTCCTAGCCCTACCTTGCAAGATTTTTTTTTGCCAGGCCTGATGACTGTTTGCTTTCTTTGTTTAATGGCATATCAATCCCTTGCAGGTTATTTAATGCCAAAGCCATCATTGTAAAAGAACAGTAGTAGTACTATCTAACCCATAGCTGGGGGGGGGGAGGTTCATACCTTTCCCAAGGGTATTAGTCCAAAAGTGAATGTAATAGCACAACTCAAGCTTGAACTCGCTTACTATGATGTTGCAATCCAGCACATTAAACACTATGCACAGGATTCTCCACCCTGCCGACCTGATGATCTGGCCACATTTCCATACCATATCATTTTTAATTTTCTTCACAATGTTAAGCAGGCTTGTCATGTAACCCAAAGGTTGAGGTTATTCTTTTTCTGACCTCTTCATTTATGATGAAGTCTCTGTATGAAATGTTCAAGATCTCTGCTCAAAAGTGACAATGGGTCACTGGGGGTTAGCAGTGAGAGTGTAGGATTCACAAGATTAATCAAATGAAAATGTCTTGACGAGTTACCTGTCTTAGTTCAATATATATACAGTAATTAAAGTAGATGGACTGGCCTATTGTTGGTATCAGCCAGACAGCGATGGAATCTACCTCCGTTTCACTAGAGCTGGACCGAGAAGATTCTTTTTGCATCTGAGATGGAGCGCCACACCTACCATCAGTTCTCTTTACCACACCGATCCAAAATATGTTACTCATATGCTGAGTTGGTGAGGGCCAACATTGAACCTGGAACCTTGTGGTTCTAAGCCAGATGTTCTACCAACTGAGCTAAACTGACTCCTCTTGAATAGAAGTCAGTGAAATTAAACATTAAAATATTAACAGCAAAGAGAATGGAATCTGTAAAACCAGGTTCAAACTCTCACTAACAGTTTGCATTCACTTCACACTAATGATCTTAAAAAGGCATGAACCAATTTCTTCCCTGAGCCATGGGTAAATAGCAAAGTATGTTACTTGAAAAGGAGATGGGTATCATTAATTAACTCCTTTGCTTTCACAAATGTCGTGAAGGGAAATTGGAGACGCTTGTTGTATAATGGTTATTGACGTAAGAAATAGACACGGTGAACAGAGTTCAAATTCTGGACAAAGCTGTTTGCTTTTCACATAGTAATAATGTCCTTGGGAAAGGTATGTATCCAACTAGGGCAGACTGGATTCTTTAACCTTGGTATGGCAACCAGTCTAGAAGAAAAACTGAATTTAAACCAGTTAAACTCAGCTTAAAATATTGAACTTGTGTCACATCCTATTTGTGTGGAGGGGTTGGGTAAATGCATACTAAACATATATAGGTTATAGAAAACATTGATCCATAAAAAAATAAATCAACACCTCTACATAAAATAAAAATTACATTCAATGGCATAGCTCAAAGTATGTGTAGAGGGTAAGGGGTCAGGGAGAGCTTGTTTAATGGCCGATAAATTTATTTTAAACACATTTAAAAATATTCCTGAATGTCTGGAATTATCTAAGTTAATTCCCTTGACTTAACAGTCAAACCTGCAACCTCCAGATGATTGTGACAATCATCTAGCATAATGGATATATCATGGCATAACAGATATCAATGTTGAGTTAATTCAGTTCTAAGTGACAATCATCTGGAGGTTATGTATATAACAATAAAAATGAGGACAACAGTCCAAAAATCTAAATAATATACATTTTGTTTTTGTCAAATACTATTAGAATACACAGCCATTGAAATCAAAATTTCAAACTGAAAAATCTATACCTGTAATTATCTGATATTCAAACATACAAAGATTAGATCATTATCGGGATGAGTGCAAATCTAGACCCTTTAACTGCTATTAAATTGCAAATTGTACGGGAAATTACTTTATTCTCTAAGAGCATTTTAATAGGCTTGTCTTAAAAATATAACGATCATGTACCACTTTTGCATCATTAGGCAATATACAAATATATGTGTAGTGAGAACCAACCAATCAGAAATGAGCCATGGCAATAAAAACACAGTGTCGCCTGAGACAGTGATTGCAGTCTGACTTCAAAGCAAGACTGTGACAAGTGACAAGTGTGTAAATAATATCAAGGGAAGAAATTGTGTTGACCCCGAAAACAATAATATGCTCATTATAATATAAATTTATGTTCCTATTTTAATCATTAATTTTAAAAATCTTTAATTCGATTTAAGGAAATGTATTTTTTAATTTACATATTTAATCTCAGATTTTTTTATAATACATTTGTAATACTCAATTTTTCAATAGATTTTTCAAATTAAAAATTCTTTTCTTTAAGCTCAGTTTTATCTATTCATTTTTTGGTTTAATCCTGATTTTAAGTCTTAAGTTTTTAAAACCCCAATATTTTAAATCATATCTAAAATTGCATTTAAACACATAATACTACTACTACTACCATAACCACCACAGCACCTAACATTTTGAAAGTTTATTTATTTGTAAACTTTAACATTTTCTTAATTCATGAAAATAAAAATAAGGGAGGTGGAATCAGACAATACAGCCAATAATTTTCAATGTTTATTTTTTGCTATATTTTTTTTCAAATAAATTTCTAAATAAATTAAATATTTTTAAAGTAAATAAGTAAACAAAACATTTAATACACATTTTTAAGTAAATTTTCAAATTAAAAATATTGTAAGACTTTCTTAAATAAATTTCATGTAACAAAACAAAACAGAATTTTACCAAGCAACATACATGTTTTTAAAACCTTACTTTTCTGTACAGCTACCATTTTTTTAATACTATAAGGAGTTAAAAGTTTTCCAATATTTTGGTATCTACTGGTTTGCAATGCATATATCATATGACTAAAACAATTGAAGCTATGGTAGATACCCACTGTAGTTTGTAGTATCATGGTAGTTGGTGTGCTGACATGTTGTGCATTGCTTCACTCTATGTGGGATTTGAAAGCCGCACAGATAAACATACAATGTAGTCTAATTCAAGAACTTGGGCTTTACAAGTTCAAACTGGGCTATAAATGGTGCGGAAGAAACCAAAAACATTTGCTGTGTGAAAGGTGAAGATACAGTTGATCGCAGTACAGTAACCATATGGTTTATGAAATTTTGCTTGGGTTGCAAGAACGACAACAATCAGGCATGGTCAAGTAAGCCTAAAAGCATGTGTTCCAAGGCTGTGCTTCAAGCCATAGAGACAAATCTGGTGAGTAGCACTTGGAGAGTATCAGGTGAGCTTGGCATCTCACAGTCTAGAGTGATTTGTCACATTCATGACCTCAACAAGAGCATCTGGAGCTGCCAAATTGTGCCTCGCATTACCAAAATATTACAAAACCTTTGACTGATGCTAATATAAAATTATTTATACCAATTTGAAGATATCAAGAACTTGAAACAGAAACTTTTAATAAAATGACGTATTTTGGCATTAAATAACCCGAACAGGGTTCATATGCCATAAAACAAACTAGTATAAAATTAACCCTTTCCAGAAATTTAAAAGAAGAAAAAAATTATTTACTAACCTGGAATTCTGCTTGCTCCATAGATTCTGACCAAAACTGAATATTTCCACATGGCAATGGGGCATCTTTAAACAATCCACTGTCCTGTGTGTCCACTGACACAGCACCTGCTGAGTCAACCGTTCGTTGCACAGGTTCCACCTGGTAGTACGCTTCATGATCATCATTCATTTCTCCACATTCAAGAAGTTCCATGGGATCCTCCGCCATGTGAACATTTGATGTACAGAAGCTTTCACGGCTGACACCTCGTAATGAGGAGACCATAGACTGGCTAACACTGTCACCCTCATGAAGAAACTGGTTTCTATCTGAAGTCACACTTTCTTCATATTCAGTGTAACTGCGGTTATCGTTGTACATATCGATAGGCCGATATTGGTCATTACGATTCTGCAAAAATAGAAAAGGAAAAATTACATTAAAAAAATTTAGAAAAAGTGATTACTGACAACAAAGTATTGAAAGTTAAAAAAAAAAAAAGAAGAAAATTATCAAATTGTCAGTTCAAGAAAGAAAAAAAAAAAATCACTTCTCTGCAAAGTATTTTTTGTCAATTCCATTTTTCCTTTGTCTGAATTTTTGATAGGAGGCTTGATAATTTGTATTATTTAGATTTTTGGGACTGTTGTCCTCATCAGTTGGACACACAGATATGAGGGTTGAGTTAATACACTTCCAAGTGACAATCGTTTGGAGGTTACATGTTCAATCCTGACTATGGGCGAAAATAACATAGAATACTTAACACAGCTTAACACTTGTACTCGGTCATCGTTAATGAAATGAGAACAATCTATCCCATGGATTAAATAAAGAGTTTGGTTTGAAGTTCCGTAAAGGCTCCAATGTTCGACAAGAAACACCTGAAGAAGACTGGAGAGCCCGTTGAAATGTATATAGAATAATAAAGATGAGGAAAACAGTCTAAAAAATCTAAATATCATTTTTCTTTATTCTTTGAGTTGATAAGCTTCACTGCAAATGCTTTAGCTAATCAAATTTGCTTAAATGCTTCCAAAAGCAGCCATTAAGTGCAATTTCAAATCAGGGCTGTTTTAGCTCATTTGGTAGAGCATTTGCCTAGGAATCACAAGGTTCCAGGTTCTTTACTGGTCCCTGCCAACTTAGCGTGGAAGTAATACAGCTTGGGTAATCTAATCTGTAAGGTAAAACTTCTGGGAGCTGATGGTTAAGTGTGGCACTCCACCTCAGTAAAACAATATCCCTGGTCTAGTGCTAGCAAAAAGGTGATACTTCTTCGCTGTTTGGTCGATACTGACAATACGTTACTCCACTAATTTTACTTTTACTATGCTAAATTTAAATCATTAAACTATAAATTATATTTTTAATTTGTCTGAATTCCTTAGACGAGGCATGATAATTTGTATCATTTAGATTTTACAGACTGTTGTCTTCATCTTTATTGTTATATATACACAATGTTTCAGCCAATTACAACATGAAGCCTCCCAAGTTCAACAAGAAGGCTCTTGAGTTCGTCAAGAAATACCATTGGCCAAAACACTGTGTATATAACAATAAAGATGAGGACAACAATCTGAATAATCTAAATAATTTTTTTTTTCCTTGAGAGAAATAACACAGAACTTATTTTGGCACACTTATTTCAACTTATTTTGTTACTCGTATGCACACATTACTATTTTGTTACTTGTTAGCAATTGGCTAAAAACTTGTGACAATTTAGAGATTTGTCAAATACTTTTCAGCAGTTTATATAAGTATGTTTGTTTTTTAAAAGTAACATTATTCAAAATATATGGGTATAAAAAATAAAGACAAAGACACAGAGAGAGAGAGAGAGAGAGAGACTAATCCATCTACTTAATGTTGATAAAAGGTTCAAAAGTATCTTCCATATAAAGAATGACAAGTTGATCTTTTTTGGATGTTCATATTTCACAATTGAATTGAATTTTATACTTAAAAAAAAAAAAAAAATAGTGCATTTGTGCAAGTCTCATTTTTATTGAGATACAGTTGGTGTTATGTAATTCTAAGAGGAAAGAAAATATGGAATAAGAATCAGTCCTCAAAAGAAAATTTATTTTTACAGATCAATCTCTACTGGAAAAGAACTTTTTTTTTCTTTTTTTGCTGGTGTTAAGTTTTTTTGGCATGGAGACAATAAAAGTAAAAAAAACAAAAAAACAACAACACTGAAAAAAAAACTTAATTGCAAGGCCAATTCTTTTTCTTTCTTTTTTTTCTGCCACATAACTGTTTTTTTTTGTTTTTTTGTCATAATGATCTCTTGTAATATTGTTAAATTTCCATTCTCATGGAAAAACAACATTGAAATTAGTCTGACTAATGATAAATTGGCTCGATAATACCAAAACTGCAATGTTTATCGAGTTTGAGAAAGTTCAAGAACCGAATAGCCAAAAAAATACTTTGACCTTTTAACTAGAGAACAAATAATAAAACAACCTCCACTTCATTCTCATCTTAAACCATTTTAGATAAAGATATTAAGATGGAAAAAAAACCTGAGAACCAATCTGATAGAGTTAGATTCCTTTAAGCCTTTACTTTCTTTTTAGCATTTTTTTTTTTTTTTTTAAATTTTTAAAAGGTGAGGAGTCAGACCAATTTGAAAATCTTTATAATATTCTATACAACTATGCATAATTTTACCATTTAACATTAAAACAACAATCTATATTAAAGTAGAAACTCAAAAATGAGAAAAACTTTTTTTTTTTAATATTTTTAATTCTACTTCATTGTTATGGAAAAACTACACTTTGATCTTTAATTTGTATCATTTAAATTCTTTGAACAGTTGTCCTCATCTTTATTGTTATATATACAACATTTTGGCTGATTTGCCCTCTGGCCTTCTTCATGCGTTTCTTGATGAACTTAAGAACATTCTCAAATTTGGGAGCTTTCATGAAACTTTGAACCAAACTCTTTATTTAATCCATTGGGGTAGATTGTTCTCATTCCATTAACCATGACGGGTACAAGTGTTAAGCTATGTTAAATAGTCTATGTTATTTTTGCCCATAGTCAAGATTAAACATGTAACCTCCAAATGACTGTCACTTAGAAGAGGATTAACTCAACCCTTATATTCATTGCACCATGTATCCAACTGGACTGCAGGCGAAAATAACATAGAATACTTAACACTTGTACCTGATCATGGTTAATGGAATGAAGATAATCTACCCCAATGGATTAAATAAAGGGATCAATTCAAAGTTCTGAGAAAGACCCCAATTACAACATGAAACACCTGAAGAAGGCAGGAGGGTACATCAGCCGAAACATTGTGTATATAACAATATAGATGAGGACAACAGTTCAAAAAATCTAAATACAAATTATCAAGCCTCATCTAAAAAATTCAGACAAATAATTGATTTTTAATGTTTCTAAGAAAAGATTGAGAGAATACGATACACTAATGTATTATTATTGTAAATAACTGATTGAAGTTGACAGATTCTCTGTTAAATAAGATAGATATATTGAAATATAAATCTGGAATTTTGTACATCTATTCTAATTTTTATTTTATCAATCATTATATAATTACTGGAATTGGTAATTTATAAGTAGTAAATGTGATTCAGATATCAATCATTATGTATTTGCTCAAATTGGTAATTTCAAATTGTAAAGATATTTTGATGTGGCTTAAGGTAACTTCATCTTTATATAGCATTTTATAAATTTTAATGTGTCCCCCCTTTTGAAAAAAAAGAGGAAAAAAAAAAGAGAAAAAAAAGAAAAATGCTATTTCTAATTAAACTTTTTGGTTGAGAGAAATAATTTTTTTTTTTTTTTTTTTTTTTTTTTAAATCTTTCCCTCCCCATTAATCATTCAATATTGATTTTATTTCAGGATAAAATAATTAGGAACACAAAAAAAAAAAAAAAAAGTCTGCCTTCTATCCAAATCCGCAGAAAAATATCAAAAACTAATGAGAAGCTTTTATGGCAAGACTTGCTAGTTAAATTAAGTAGAAAGATTTTTTATCAAGTTCAAATGTTCTAGCATAAGTCAGTAGTAATGAAATCAGTAGCAGCACATTTTTCATAAAAGACACAAGACATGTACAATTAAAACAAGGATCCAAGGGTTAAAGTAGGCATCATATTAATTATATAACAATCCAACAGAACTAAGGGTGGGGGGAGTCCCCATGGCGTAGTGGCTAACATGGTGGACTGCAACATCATAATAAGTGAGTTTGAACTTCAGTTGCTGTTACATTCACTTTTAGACTAATACTCTTGGGTAAAGTATTAAACCCCTTATCCCCCAGCTATGAGTTAAATAATACCACTATGGTTCTTCTAAAAGGATAGTTTTGGAATTAAATGACTAACAGAAGATAACAAAGAAACCAAACCAAACAGAACAGACATTTTGGAATAACTAGGAGATATTTCACTAATATTACAACTGTGACAACTACTTATACTGTATCATACGTAGGCATGCTTAGGATAATAGAAAATCGAATCAGCGGCCTGAATTTAGATCCTGGACAAGACTAATGCCCTTGTGAAAGTCATAAATCCATCTGTTTTCCTCTACACTACAGGTAAATAGTAGGGCAGACAGTTCTTTAGTCTTTGTTAAGCGACCAGTCTAGAAGAAAGGCTCTAAATTCAACCCAGCTTTACTCTGCTTAAAAATTGACCTTGTGCCACATCCTGCCAGGGGTTGGGTTAATACATACCTTGCTCATTTTTTTTTTGCTTTTTCTTTTTTTCTCTCTTTATCTTCTTCCACTTTTTCTTTTTTTCTTTCCTTCTTTTTTCTTTCCTCAATTGCTGTAACTATTTATACTATATTGAAAATAGTAGAATTTAATTTTACAGCTTTGATAAAAAAGAAAAAGACTAATTCACATATATGTGGGAATATTTATGCCTACAACTAGAAAATGTGATTTAGACAGCACCTAGTAAAAAATATCCTGATATTAAAAGAAAAAATGGTGACACCTATAAAGAAAGACTGGGTATAGAGAAAATTACTTTGAATATCCCAAGAACCAGTTGTAGAGCCTTGACGTAATTTGGCAAACAACCTTACTGTACATACATAAACAGTTTCTTCTGGGATTACTCAGTCAACAGTGAAGCACCATTAAAAGAGCAGGTGTATTGTGTGGCCATTGCATTCAAAATAACCAAACAAATATAGTTTTCACATCTTGTATAGAGATTTTTGAACAAATATCACATGAACTATCAGTATCTCCAATCCCCATTGTCCAGATTTGGTACCCTATAGCTTCTGTCTTTTTTCTAAAACATAATCATTGAAACATCCTACCAATAGTAGAGCAGTTCGGTGGGTTTGTGTGTGTGTGTGTATATATATATATATATATATATATATATATTGGAGAAAGGAAAATAAAGTGCTTGATTACAATACAATTAAAAGGCATTTGGTACTATTGGTCTCAAAACAGCATTTCAGCTGCTTATCTTCAAGACAAAGCACTCTGGAACAGAAGACTTCTATTCCAGGGCACTTTATCTTGAGGATAAGTAGCTAATATGCTGCTTTGAAACCAATGGTAACAAATGCCTTTTAATTGTATAGTCAACTATTATATATATATATAATATATATATGATGCTTCAAAAAAATAAAAAAATAAAAAATAACAGCTGTACAACCAACAAAGCCGTCATCTGATGATGAGTGGTGTCAGGCATGGTTTCATAGTTAGGCATGATTTACATGCCGGCCCTGGGGGTCAGGTGTGTGTAGGCTTACAAAGCTAATAAAAGCTGTATTAATCTTATGGAAGGATTTTTCAATCTTAATAGAAAAGGAAATACCGCATATATTTCAGGATTTATAACAAAATTTATATTTTTCTCTATCTTTTAATGGTAAAAGTTGACTTTATGCAGTGGCAGCAGCTAAAAATAAATATTGTTTGTAGAGTCAGTGAAGAACATTTGTATAGGATCAGATTTCTGAATAAGCAGTCAGACCAAAGAAAAATCAATGAGCTACTTTTCCAATAGGTGGATGATTACATTGCCTTTTAGAGAGAAGAAGAAAAAGTAACATCTTTTTATGGAAAAGGTTTTCATACAAGTTTATGAATGAAGAGTTAAACATTATTCCAGCATGTTATATTACTCTAACATCAACTCTTTATTGGATGGAGAGTTCATTTTGCAAACTGTATCTTATAGGTGCTCACATTCTTCATGATTCAAGTGATGCCAATAAACTATGTCTATAAGAGGATATAAAAAAAAACACTAGGCACATGGTCAAACAGAGTTCAATTCCTCGATGAGGATGTTTGCATTTTACATAGCGCTAATACCTTTGGAAAGGTATGCATTCAACTACTATTCCTCCAGCTATGGATATATAGTAGGGCAGACTGGGGTCTTTAACACTAAGTAACCAGTCTAGGAGATGGAAAACTGAATTCAAACCTGTTAAACTCCACTTAAGAAATTGACCTTGTAAAGAGGGGTTGGTAAATATCTATAAGAAAATGCTAGTATATCTCAACCACTGATCAGAACAAAATGGTCAAACTTAAATGTCAAGCTGTTGAATTGAATTTATCAATGCAAGAGGAAAATCAGGAGATTAAAAAAAGTAATTCTATGTTCAGATAAGTATTAAAAATTCTGAAGTCCAAGAAGGGTGAGAATTGTCACAAGTGTCTTCATGAATTACTGAGCTGAACTAAAAAAAAAAAAAGAAGAATTCATTAATTAAGACTATTCTCAATAAATCAGTCTGGGATTTATAAATATTTCATCATAAATGATGGGATCATTTATGTATCACTTAAATCTTCTTTTTATTTTTCCTCTCTCACTATAACTTTCTATACTACAGTTGTCCTGCCCACTCAGCAGGGTTTAGAACAGGCATGTCAAACATCCAACCCATGGGCTGTATGTGGCTCTCAGCAAGCAGAGGTGCAGTCTACATGCAGATTGTGCTCTCCTATGTCACTTTTAAAGTATCCCAGTTTTCTTTTTAAAATGTCAAAGGAAAATTTAGTTCATTTTTCAACATGCAAAGAGATGAAAAACATTACCAATACTGAGTTTGCTGTTAGCTTTGACAAATATGAAAGTTATCTGGAATTGTTGGTAAAGGAATTTCAGAAAAGATTTTGTTAATTTCTCATCTTTTGAATATCAGTTTGCATTATTCTTAGGACTGTTCACCTTTGATGTCACCAACACAGAAGAAAACCTGCAGATAGAACTTAAGTTGGATTCTGCACTCAAAGCAAAATATCTTCAAGTGCGGATAGCTGATTTCTTTTCATACCTTCTGAAAAAGTGTCTTGAGGGTAATGGCAATGTTTGGTTCTACCTGTGTATGTGTGTGTGTGTGAACAGTCATTTACTAAAACTTCTTACAGAACAAAGCTGACAGATCAGCACTTGTTGTCTCTGATCAACGTAGGAACTGCACAGACATTAAAACCAGATATCCCCAAAATTGTTAAGTAAAAGGTGTGTCAAGCTTCAGGACAACAAAATAGAAATGATTCAATAGGTGCTAATAAATTCGACTTTTAAACCTTTCATGATTTTTGTACATAATGTATTTGTTGGGATTGCAAACTGTAAGTATACATATATGTTGCTTACAATTTCATTATTTGTCATATTACTTTATTAACTTACATACATGAATGCTTGTAAAACATTCGTTTGCACTTTTTGTGCAATAAATTTTATTAAAATACTTCTTTGTGTTGTATTTCGTCATGTGCAGCCCTCATGACATACATGTGTAATACATGTGGCCCTCATGATATGCTCATAAAAATGAAACAACACAAAATTTAAATATCTATTTACATTGCAAATCAATTAAGGTCTATAACTAAATATTCACATTGAAGATAAAGTGAATTCTAAGCAGAACAAAGAACTAATCAGAAGACTTTTAAAAACAAATTCATAGCATTGATAAGAATTTTGTTTTAAAATTGCTGGACCATTCAGTTTTGAAGTTCAATACTCAATTTAAAACTAAAAAGTAAAATTGGTGGAATGGCCTATTGTCAGTATCAGCCAAACAGCAAGGGAGTTATACCCTTTTTGCTAGTGCTAGACCAGGGAGATTGTTTTTTCAACTCCCTACTTTACTGCACAGATCAGATTACCCAATCATGCGCTCAGTTAGCAAGGGCCAGCAACGAAAACAGATCTTTGCGATTCCTAGGAAGGTGCTCTACTAACTGAGCTAAACCAGCCCCTTTAAAACTAATGTTCAGTAATCAAAGATCAAGTTTGTTTTTGTTTTTTTATAAAAAACAAAAGGGATGTAAAATTGATCACCAACTGAACAAAGTCTTGCAAAGGCCTGTCTTTTCAAAATCAAGGTTACCTTTTAATGAAGTGTACTAAGTTCAACTGTAGCCAACCACCAAGGAAGATAAACAAGAGATGCCATGCTTTGCAGCTAACTACAAATTGACAGAATAAAAGCTTTGAATAACCAACCAGTACTTAACAACATTTACTTGTCACTGATTAGCATTACAAGACATTTTTCAAACTGTGCCAAGACTAAGAATCGGATACATTATTGTAATATTACTTTCCATTAATAACAATAGTATACCATCACCAAAATGTCTTAATACATCATTACATGATAATTATTTGGAGAGGAAGAAATAGTCATTCATACATTGCATTATGTCATTAAATGGTGCCAAAAGCCTTGATTTAAGCAAGTAAAAATGAGAACAAACACTGTAAAACTAGCATAAATAACTTGTAAAAGAATATAACTATCACTAAACATTAAAAAAACAAAAACATTTTAATCATATTTTTTTAAGAATAATAAACAGAATTAATAAAGATGGAGGAACTACATAAAGGTGAACATTTGTTTACAATTTTTTTTTTGTAAATATTTTATTGTACAGTATATATATATATATATATATAATGAGTTTTTATTGTATTTTAAATTCTTTTTTAGTTTCTTTTATTTCTAATTTTTATGTATTTTACATATGTCTTGAGTAAAATTTATTTCACATCCTTTTACTATGACGCAGGTAATGTTGCAGAATGATGTAATGTTGGATATAATAACATTCAGTGAACTGAAATTTAGTCTAGAGTAGTGGGTAGCATAAAGATAAATTTGACATAAGCCAAAATGAAGTAAGACAGGTATTACTGTATATTATTTAAAATCTTCCTAACTTGATTATTTTAAGTTGCTTTATATTGTAGATATAGTGTTAGGTAAAACTGAAAGTCTCACTCAACTGTTGAGTACACAAACTCACTAAAATAAGAGGGGTTCCATTGTAACCTTCCATGTAATCATATTTGATCAAATAACAGCTGATACTATTTATAATAAAGAAATACAAACTCAAATGACTTGGTTTAATTTACATATTTTACAACTGTGTGTTTAAATTTTTTACACTGTCTTTTCAGGATTACATGATATAAGATGGTACCTATTTTATTTAACTTTGCAAAACAACCCTGAAAATCTAAGGAAGGATTTGCCTCTAGGTATTACAGTGAATATGAATAAATATTTCCATTTAAATATGGAACAGGTGACATTTTAAGATTACATATCTATATATTGATAATCGTGCTCCTTAATTGTATGACCGTTGTCATATTGCAAGACCCTCTGGTTAAAAATGAGACAGTGCAAATCATCAAAGTTGAAATGCAAAAATGTAAATCTTCATTATCTTGTGCTGCTTATCCGCCAAATTCTTATTTATTATGAGTGTCAACACCTCAGCTAAATAATGGACCATTCCGTTTTTATTATAAAGAAAGGGAAGAAAAAGGACATGCTACACATAAAAATATAATATGAAATGAAGAGTAGGGGAAAGGGAAAGGAGTGAGTGTGCGGAAGCAATAAAGCTAATCTGTTTCAATCAAACATAATGAAAAGATGGGGAGAGAGAGAGAGAAAGATTATTATATTTTTTACATATTGAACTAAATTGCAATAGCTCTGTGACAATTGAAAAATTGTTATTCTTGTTTTTTGTTCTTTTTTTAACAAACACAAGATGCACTCCATGTTTTAGGCAATACATTTTTAAGTACCATTAAATTATAAGTAAAATATATTGGTATTATTATAGAGAAAAGTTTGTTTTGTTTTGTTAATATTCAAATGGTATAAAATGCAAATACAAATGGTCAAATATGACAAAAAAAAAAAAAAAGAAGAAAATTCTAGAAATTTTGCTTTGTTAGGCAAATAAATTGGCCAAGTTGTATTTATTTGCCTCTGGCAAAAGTCAAATATGATGCAAGGTCAGTTTGATATGGGCAAAAGAGAAAAAATATCCCTTTGGCAAGTGCCACAAAAGGACAAGCCACTACCTTACCCTTTAAATAAAATAGGGAGATACTGTCCTGGGTTGGGGTGGGGATGGGATGGAATCCCTAAGGCTAGACTTGCTTCATTTATGACACATGTGTCTCACATGTAGAAGAAGATCTTAGTTAAAAGGTTGAAAAGCAATAATCATCCACAGCTGTTAATATAATTCATTAGTACAGTTGCACTGAAATAAGAAAGAACTCTATTCATGTCTCATTCACTTTTTTTTTTTTATCTTTTCTTTTTCTTCTTTATTAGTTCTTTCTCTTTAACTATGTATTTCTTCACTCCTCAACTTTTCCATTTCATTCTTTTATTTTCTTTCTTCCTTTTAAGAAGGAAAAACATTTTTAAATAGAATCTAACACCAGAAAATGTTATTAAAGTAAAATGAATGAAATGTGAAGTATTTATGTAAATTAACATTTCATTGTATTTCACAGTTTCTGTTGATGGCAATTGTCTAATGATTTAAGCTTATTAACCATAGTAACTTTTCTGGCAAGATGTCTGCATATACAAAATTAAAATCTTTCATTTATAATAGTAAGTAAAGTTGTAAATTTGTCAGAGTGGTCTATTGTAGGTATTACTGGCTTGCAAAAAAAAAAAAAAAAAAAAAAAAAAAAAAAAAGAATTATTGTTTGCCATTAAATGGCATTGTCTTAACTTCAAACTGATTGATTTTATTGTATTGCAACAGCTATCATATATATATATATATATATATATATATATATATATATATAAGAAGCTTATTACCGGGTTTTCCTGAAAAGGATCTTCAAACAGTTTCATAGAAAACCCTTTTTGATGAAACCTGACTAGTAAGCTTGTTACTTATTCAGTTCTATAACTGGCTCTACATATGCATTGAGCACTTTTTCAATATTGTATTGCAACTAAGCCAGTATTGTGATTCATTTTTTTTTTTTTTTTTCTTGAGTCATATTTTTTTCCATATATATATATATATATATATATATATATATATATATATAAATAAATGTCAAAATTTGGTATGTATTGATTGTTTATTGATTCTAACATTGAAGACAGGAGAAACTAAACATTTTTAGCATTTTATGCTTTTTTAAAATCTTAAAAGTAAAAATGCAACTGAAATGCAAAAAAAAAATGCAGTTTATGTAGAAGTTGCTATGAATGATTGATTTTGTCAGAAAGTAGAAATCTTTTACTAGAAAAATTCTTGTTGGTCAGAAATCAATTGTAGACATTAGCTGAGAATAATAAATATCATAAAATTCTGGAGATAATTAACATTGTCAAAATATCCAAATGAAGCAGTGAAATAATGTGGTAAAGAAAAAAATGAGATCGTATTTAAATATTCCATAATTTTAAAACAAATTGTAGTTATTTACTTAGCTTTGCTTAGTAGTGGCACAAGGCCACATGTATAGGGCACCTAATGAAACTAACTCACTATTAATGATGTGCTAGTCTAGTTTGCTAACAATTATCCCATGAGTGTGAGGGGATACTGTATTAGAAAGCATAATAAAACAGACTATCAAAATCTGACCTTTATCCATATGATACAATTTGAATGAGTTCTAAATATACTGCATTGTATAATATTTTTGGTATGGAAGGCTGCAAGCATTTTAAATACACCATTTCATTCAACAGCTGTTATTCACCCAAAGAAGAAGAAAAAATGAAGCATGTCTGATAGAATTGCCTGCTTTTTACTATTTTTTTCTGTAGAAATCCCATAATGCTTTGCTGTTGTTGTCTCTTTCTGATTTTTAATTGAACTTATTACTCTTTGTTTTTTGTCATTGTTATATATTTTATTCAGATCAAAATTTTAATGCAAATTAACAATGCTTTACTGTAATTTTTTAGTCTGCTTTTGATCTCCATACTTTTAGAAATGAAGGGTGAGTAGAGTCACCCATCAAATATGGCATTGCTGAGGAAAGTAAACAAAGAAAATGACTTCAAAAACGGACAATTTTACATTATAATTAGGAATTTTTTTTTTTTTTTTTTTGTTATTATTTCTAGAAAAATTGGAAGACATTTTTACATTTTCAATTAATGTTTTAAATAGGCCACTGAAAGTAACATCAAAGGTGCAAATGCATCATTTTTGAGCATATCTATTATTTAATCCACCAATAAAAAATAATTAACAAGATTAATAATATATCTTTACTGTTAAATCATCTAAGCTTCCAATTAGAAGTTGATTTATATTTATTTTGAATTAAAAATAAGTCATGCAGACTTGTTTTTGTTGATGTTTTTTTTTTGTTTCTTTTTTAACTATTGTACAGTCAGTTTCTTTTTTTTAAAACCTAATATATAAAACAACACGGATTGTAAAATTGACACACATTATAATTCAATTCATCCCCAGTTTAAGTTAATATTTTTCTTCTGTTCAGAGAATGAATTTACCCAACACCTTCACCACAGGTAGGATAGGGCACAAGGTCAATTTTTAAGCTGGTTTGAATTTAGAGTATTCTAAGCCTGGTTGCCTAATTAAGACTTAAGAACCCAGTCTGCTCTACTGTTTACTCATAGGTAAAGAACAGATAGATTCATGCCTTTCCCAAGGGTATTATCATGAACTGAAATCCAAGCTGCCTCATCCAGGACTTGAACTCAGGCAGCTGATATAAATCATCTTCATAATGATAATTGTAAAAATTACCTTTTGATTAGGTCTACTCTTTATTAAAAAAAAATCTTTTAAAAGTTTTGTCACTTTTGAGTCAGTAATCAGGCTCATTCAAGAAAAAATATCAGAAATTTGGGTATTTTTAGAGAAATTCTTTAAAAAAAAAAAAAAAAAAAAAAAAAAAAAAAAGCTTAGCTAATATTTAGGAAGTAAGTTTGTTTTTCTGGTTTTTAAAACATACAAAAAGTTTTGCACCTCAAATACACAATTTTTTTTTTTTTTAAATCGATAAAACAGGAAAAAAAAAAAAAATCAACATTTCATAAATCTGGATTTTACTTAACATTAAAATGTTCAGATTCACTATCTAAAAATAAAATATGATTGGTAAACAAAATGCCAAAATAATATGAAAAATACCAAATTGAACACTACTTTTATTTTATTTTATCTTTACTTTGAATTTAACTTTAAAGCTACCAGATCCGCCCCCCCCTTCTATTTATTGATCCTTTCAAAACTTTTCAGAATAAAAAGATTTCAAGTTATTCTCTAAGAAAAGATTTCTTTTAGACCTGCCAACCAAAAAGTCTCCCCTAAGACGGGCTGTTTTGTTTTTTTTTGTTTCTTTTTTTATTTATTTTTGTTTATTTTTTTTTTTTTAGGAGAGGGGGTCCAGGAAATATTTTGAAAGAATGAAAGATTCACAATCTTCAAGCAAATATGCTTCTATGTTCTTCCTGCTTTTATGTAAATATTTTTCTTTTAATGTGTAACTCTACATAAAGTATGAATGCTTTATCTTCTTGAAAAATTGAATTTATAAGAATCTTACCACACTAACCATAACTTGTCGCTCATGGCATAATCACTGGAAATGGACGTGGCAACCTGGGTTCAAATCCTGGATGAGACTGTTTGCATTACACATAGCACAAAAACTCTCAGGAAAGATATGAATCCAATGATTCTTCTCATAACTATGTGCAAATAGTAAAGTAGATGGGGCGTGTTACCTTTGATATGGCAACTGGCCTAGGAGAAAGAAAATTTTGAATTTAAGCCAGTTGTACTCTGCTTAAAAATATTTTGTGTCACATCCTATTTGTGGCAGAGGGGTTGGGTAAATACAACCTTAACTTGAAATTGGCATTTCTAGTTAAAATACATGCACAAACACAAGGAATGATGATTTACAATATTAAATAAGTATTTAAAAACTATGTTTTAATACACTTTATAAATTTCTATTTTGTTCAAAAAAGCTGAAACATAAATAACTTTTGTATTTGAAGTCTTGGGGGTGGGGTGCAAAAAAAAGAAAATCCAATAGTGAAAGAGATTTTGCCAAAAAAAATCAGTTGAAAAGGAAGTACAATTTTTCTGGCCAGTGATTATTTGCTTTTCAACAAGCCAATGGATTTTCTCTTAAGTGTTTAATTTCCTGATAACTGATCATTACAGCGGAACAAAAAAACATTGTATAAATCTACTTCAGATTATTTAAATAGAATTGCCAAAATTAATTGCTCTTTCATTTTTTTCTTCTCATTCTTTTATATTATTCTCAATCAGAAATTTTTTAGTTTTTTCTTTTTTTTTTTTTTCTTTTCTTTTTTCCACTTTAACAGAAAATAGCCATGGGGGTGGTTAGAATACATCAGCTGCCTCCCCTGCAGAGGTATAAGACTCCCTCCTTTCCTAAAAGGGGTGTCCTGGGTATGACAGTTCTGGAGATCTGAGTAGTTGCTGCCATAAAAAAAAAAAAAGATTGACAACAGCATTAAATAACCCAACAATGGTTGAAATGCCCTAAAACCAACCCGCCTTTTACATTTCAGTCATTTGTGATTTCTTTTTTGTTTGCTGATACTTTGTTAGCATGCTTACAATTAGATGAAATCATTGTTGCACATGTAAATATATAAGTAGCAGTTATTACTACAGGATATAGCATCATTCAAATTCTATTATTGTTTTAATAGTAAACTAAAGTAAATGACAATTGTGACAGCAGGTTTGGTTTGGTGGATTTTATGGCATATCAACCCTTGTTGGGTTATTTTATGCTGGAGATGTTTTGTTCTATTCATGCTTGATGGGTATTCAAATCTTTTCTTTTTTAAACACATTTTAAAACTAATTTCTTCTTCTATCTAATCCATAGATGGGACCTAGCAGGTTCTACCACTCTGGGGCAGAGTGGACCTGGTAGTAATGGGGATGAAGGGTACTCCACACTCACCAGAGTTACAAAATTGGAACTTCACCATCAGAGAGAGTTTAATGTCATATACAGGGCATTAGAGCCCTCAGCCACTGCCTTCTAGCAAATATATGATTTGGGGTTTGCCATGAGGGCAATACGGTTGGGACAATCATATAGGTGCTAAGGCTTGACATGACCAACCGATTGATTGGTGGGGGCTTCTCTGACTACCCATCTAGCCTAAGCAAGGACCAAAGTGGTGTGTTGCATGTCATGGACTGCTCAGCCACTAGGGTTCAATCCTTAAGCATCATGAGTCGCCACCAACAGCCAATAGGTGATCCCATTTGGGGTGGGGTATTACCCCTCTGCAGAGATGCAGTCGGTGTATTCTAAAGCCCCAGCTGACAAGCTCAATGCTGCATATATATACATATGAATACATTTGTTGGCTTGATAGAATTGTCTGATGAATCATTTACAATTGGTGGAAACAGAAATGAAACATTCTAAAATTTACAATTAAAATTATTCATTTTTATTTATTAATAATTCAAAGAATCTATCACATAATGTATGGGTAGCCTATTTATTATGCAGAGAAGTGTAGCATAGATTTTAAAATAACAGTTATTGGACAAACACAGGAAGACACTTTTTAACCCTGTGTTGACCTATGCTTCCAGTTTGCCATTGTGAACTGCTGTAAGAGAGTTTAGAAAATCAGTCTTTCAAACAATAATGGCCATGGTCCATTCAATTAGCCAAATTCTCACACGTGTGTTTGTGATCTGGGATCTTAAATAAAATGAGATTAAAACAAAAGAATGTCTCAGGTCGTTCATTAAGAACAAAAATACATCCCAGAGATAGACAGATCTAGAATAACAGAAGATCCAGCTAAATCCACCAGCCAGACAGCAAAGGATTGACCAATAGACAGATCCAGCCCAAGCTAAGATGGAAGAGAGCTTCCGGTTTTTTTTTCTATCTTGCTAAGTGAATAAGAAAGAATGAAATAAAAGAAACAATATTTTTATGAAAAGTTCTTATGTTGCTGGTATAATGATAAAAGTAAGTCATACAGCAAATCATTAAGTGCCTCAGGCTGCCCATGTCAGTCTTAACAACTGATAAAAGTCTTCTTTTTTTATACCCAAGGGAGAACAAAATAATTTCTATAAAAATAACTCAGAAGACGTAGCACTTAATAGGAAATCACAAAGTATTCAATTCCCTCAATAGCATTTAATCAGTACACTGGACCCAGCAATAACCAATATTGAACAAAATGATTTTTTTTTTTTATCATCATGAAAGTGCAATCTAAAAATATTCTTATATTCTTAAGACTTTTAAAAGATTAATGTTCTTGTAATCTGAAGAATATAGAAGGACAATAATCCATCAAATTAACCTCTTCATTCAAATCAAATCTTATTGTTTATGTCTTTTTCTTTTTTTTTTTAAATATCTAAAAAAAATTTCAGGAATTTTATAATAAAACGATGAGTCAAAAGTTTTGCAATAAAGCTAACATTGGACATATATGTTGAAGTAAAGTCAGTATCAGCCAGACAGTGAAGGGGTCTATCTCATTTTCACTAGCACTAGACTAGGGAAATTGTTTTCATGTCTGAAATAGAGTGCCACATCTACCATCAGCTCCCCACTTTACCACAGATCCAAACTGTGCTACCCATGGGCTGAGCTGGTTGAAACTAATTTATAATAAGATATTGCTAAAGTTATAACATCTTAATCTACTCCAAACCCTGTAACCAGTTCATTAGTATGTATTTACTTGAGCAGGATGCAACTAAAAGGTCATTTTTTTTTTAGTGGAGTATTGCTGGTTTCAGGTGCCAGTTTAGCTCAGTTGGCAGAGTACTCAGCTTGGAAATTGCAAGAATCCAGATTTGATACCGGTCCCCACCAATTCAGCACAATTTGGGTAATCTGATCTATGCTGTAAAGTGAGGAGCTGACAGTAGGTGTGTGACTCACTCATTCACTGTCTGCCTGATATCGACAAAAGGCCTCTTCAGCAACTTTACTTTTACAGCTGGTTTTAAATTCAGAATCTTCCTTCTCCTAGACTGGTTTCTTTACAAAGACTGAAAACCCACCCTACGCTATGATTTACTCATAGTCAAAAGGAGAAGTGATATATTCATGCCTTTCCCAAGGGAATTAGCATGAAATGCAAACAGCTTCATTCACAATTTGAGCTCAAGTCACCGATTCCTTTTTCTACAACAACCATTATGCTAAGCCAGACTCCAGTTCATCTGAATGAATACAATAATTAAATTGAATGTTAAACCATAAAACCCTAAATGGCCAGTATTTATGCCACTACCTAGAAATATATATACCCAGGCAGCCTCGATACTAGCTAAAGGGTCCCCATTTCTACATCACTAGTGCCTAGCAACAATATAACCAAGCAGTCTGTTAAATAACAAATTACAACATTTTCATTGATTTTTCAGCCACAAGCTCTGAGCAACACAGGCATGGACAGGTTAGGGTTCTAAGGGTTAGAAAATATATTCTATTCACCAATTTCTGAACTACTCCAAAGTTTACCTGGTAATATGTAAACAAAAACAAACCAGTTAGAATTTTTTTTTTAATTTCTTATATTTTCTCTCTTCAATATTCTCACAATGTTACTTAATTTGATAGAAAAAAGTTTCCTACAGAAAAGGTTTTCATTACAATATGTTTGTTTGATAAACCGGTTGTCTAAAATGTCAAATCAAATTTAACTTCATTGACTGATCACATAATGGAACACAATATTGATTGAAAAGTTTTAAAATCCTGAAGCTATGGGGAAACGTGCAATTATACTGTACTAGCAGGACCCATGAAACTTCCATGAAACAAAATAAAAATCAATAAAAAAATATCTTCCGTAATTCACAATTTCATTATTACAAATAAAACAAACATGTATCTTTTTTTTCTTTTTTTTTTTTTTCAATTCATTTTAATTTTACGTTGGACATTTAAGCGATGCAAGACCATTTGGAAGGTTTCAATTTTAAAATTGGGTGAAATAAAATGGGGCAAATAAGAAATCTGCGATTAATCAATACCAGATAATCTAGATAAACATTTTTGCATGGCTTTTTGATGATTTGGACAGTCTCATTTTTAACCAGAGGGTGTTGCAGGATGATAACGGATGGAAGATTTAGGAACAAGCGTATTTATATATAGATAGGAAATTTTAATCAAGCAGTCAGAAAGATGGAAAAGTATGTATATCATCATGTTGCACTAGCAGCACAGGTATCAATGACAATCTCTCGCCAACCATCTCTATCATTCATTGACCTCAGAAGGTCCTCTGCACAGCATCCAGCATCCACACAGAGCATGAACATACAGCTGCTTTTTTGTGGGGTGTTGTTTCCATGATTTGTTTAAGATCACACACAGCATTGGCTGCCCCACTTAGATCCTAACAAAGTGCCTAGAGAATATATATATATATATATATATATATATGGATAAAGGTGGATATTCTTACAGGGAAAAACTTCATAACTGACATGAGCAATAACATTTATCATCCAAGAACACAAACAATCTTATTTTATCTTATAAAAAAAAATGTCTATTTCACCTAGAAAGACTATAATATTTTGACTTTCATGGTGGTCATAATAAATAACTAACAATATAAAAACGGTCAAAATTTGTTCGTTTGGTTTTTTTTTTTTTGTGGGGGGAGGTCTATTAGGCACCCGACATCTTTAATTTTTACTTCAGTTAAAGTTTTTTTTTTTTTTTTTATTAAATTTGTTTGCATTTATTACTCAAGATACACAAATAGATCTTTGTATTTGTTCATTCCATATTTTTGTCCTTTTATAGAAGCACCAAATGTGTTGTATTTATTCATACTAGCAAGAATATGCACCCTCCTGGTGTAAGAATTTAAGTTTTAATGTAATGAAACATATCAAATTAGAAAGACTAATGAAATTAAATAAGAATGCATATAAAAAGATTACTTATTTTAATTATATTTTAATTGGTTTCTATATAAATCATTCATAAGATTAATTTTAATACGTTTGAAGATAAAACAATAACATTAGAAATCAATAACATGCAGTAATTATTTATTAAACCCAGTTTTGTTAAAACTAGTATACAAATTAACCACACCCTATTTTGAGGCAAACTCAGATTTTCATAGAGACATCGTTAATAAATAAGATTTATTCTATTCTATGTATTAATGATTTTGACTATAAAGTAATACTCATTGATAAACTTACACACTTCCTGAGGGTGTTGTGACATAAGCAGTGACCTAGTTTCAATTAGAGACAGATGCCGAATCTCCATTATAAGATTATGTCGATCACATTTAAATGATGTTCTTCTGCAATTCAAATTATTAACACAGAATAGCAACCCATCAGTCTAGACCTGTCAATAAATACTCTAACCATAGCAAATAGAAATCAACATGAAAGAATCAATAAAGATTGATGTAACACAATATTCAAAATTTATAATGTATAAGAGGATCTACATAATTCAAAGTGAAGCTTTAATTGTCTATTAAAATATGGGGATGGGGAGGCGCTGAAAAGTTCATCTGTAGTTAATGAGCTTTTTAAACAATGGGATCCAAGAACTGCAACACCAAGGGAAGAAGTCTGTGGACCACGAAGGGACTATGTTGAAAAATAAACCTTTGGGTTAAGTGATAAGATTAGAAGTGTTGATATGTGTTAGTGGAAATTTAATAGTTAGGAGAGAGAGAAAGAGAGAGAGGAGAGTAGAGAGAGAGAAAGAGAGAGGAGAGAGAGAGAGAGAGAGAGAGAGAGAGAGAGAGAGAGAGAGAGAGAGAGAGAGAGAGAGAGAGAGAGAGAGAGAGAGAGTGCTATATTTCTAAGTAAACTGCTCAATATTATTGATAGACATTTATATCTAAGTAAAGAAAGTGTGGACATGGAGTCAACAGTGCATGGTTACTATATATTTACCAACCCCTCCACATGAATAGGATGTGACACAAGGTCAATTTCTTAATTGGAATTTAACAAGTTTGAATTTTTCCTTCTCCTAGACTGGTTACCTAACAAAGGTTAAACAGCCCAGTCTGCCCTACTAATTACTCATAGCTGGAGAGAGAATAGTTGAATGCATGCCTTTCTCAAGGGCATTAGCACTATGTGAAATGTAAACAGCCTCATCCAAGATTTGAACTTGGGTAACCGAGTCCATTTCCTACAATGATAACCATTACACCACATTCCTCCATCAATTTACACTTCATGAATCAGAATAAACAAGAGAGTTCAACAGTAATAGTTTTTTGTTATGAATATGTATAAAAACTAAAAAGGATATGAAGGTGCTGAAAAGTTCTCAGCTCAACCAAGAAGGAAATGTTTAAAATAAAATCTTTTGAAAGAAAAAGAAACTTGAAAAGTGATGAACCAAGTGTGATGAACTGGAATGAATATGTAAAACAGAATATATGTTGCAAGGTTCTAGGTCATTCTATTCTTAGTTGGGTCAAGAACTTTTCAGAATGCCTTTCTATAATATTTTCTTGAACTGAATTATAAAAATCATGAAAAATATTTTGTAGTATATATCAACTAACACCTACTGCAATTACCAAATGTCAAAGACCCCCCCCCTCTACACACACACACACAGAATAAGGGGTGTGAATGGTGCATGTATTTACCCAACCCATCCACCATAGCAGCATGCAACATAAATTAGATTTTTAAGCAGAGTACACCTGGTTTGAATTTAGAGTTATACTTCTACTAGATGTATAAGTAGAGTGATCTCCCCTTGTGTTTAGGCTGAACAGGGTGATCTGTCCTTGATCAAATAGACTATAAATAGAGCCATGTTGATAGTTATTTGCAATTGTAATCTTGACGTCTGAACAATACAAACCACATCTTTCATACTTGATAGACTAGTTGCCTTACCAAGGCTAAAGAAACTAATTTATCCTAGTATTTATCCGTAGTTGGAGGGAGAAGAGATGGATTCATACCTTACCTAAGGGTATTAGTGCAAAGTGAAACACAAACTGCTTTGTCCAGGATTTGAACCCAGGTCGCAGATTCCATTTCCTATGACAATAACCTTCACATTAAGTGTGTGTGTGTGTGTGGTAACAATTATCAGCACTAAGTATTCTAATACACTTGGGAGTATCAACCTACTTCACCCTATGCTTGTTATCTCACCAAAAATATCTATCACTGGCATGCCACAATGTTTGAACCAAACACTTAAGCAAACCACTCTCCCAAAACTAACAAGCTACCCTACCCAGGTAGCAGTAGCAACAAAAATCTTTTATCCCCTCATTATCAATCTTGACAGGGTTGATTCATACCTTGAACTTTAAGATAGGAATAAAAATCTCGTTTATCATGAAATGAATCCTACTTATTACAGGAAGTACATTATTTACAAGGTAAAACAGGGAAGTAAGTCATGAAAAATAAAAGAAGATGTATAAATATATTTTCTGGTAAATAAAATATATGTTGCATAATGTCAAGCATCATTTCATTGAACAAACAAGATGAATTGTCATCTGTCTTAAATTTACACACAAAACAGATGCATTCTACCAATCTTTTGTGATAAGCAAATAAGTCAAGTATTTTATTGTATATTTACCAACAATTATAAAAGCAATTAGTAAAGATCTGAATAATTGCAAAGTAAAGGTCAGCAAATCTATCATGTTGCATCTAATTCCTTTTATTATTATTATTATTATTATTATTATTATTATTATTATTATTCACACAAAAATCCACAATACCAAACATTTTTTCTTTTATAACAAATTGGGGACAATATTTATTCAGCAATAGTAACAACAGTACTAAATTCATTAAATAACAGGGCAATCTTCATACAATGACTGCTATTTACACAGTAGCATTGCAACCAACAAAGCCTTCATCAGATGATGACTCTGGGTTCAGGCATGGTTTCAGGGCCGAAGCATCATTACCACTAACCCAGAGCGCCCCAGCAGTATCTCATGATACCACCAGACTTTGTCGGTTTAATGTCACAATATAGGACTGCCATATCCACACTGATGCGATTAGAGCTTTCTCCTGGATCTTTTTTAAGTATTTCCTCTTGTCTGGTGGAGAAAGTCCAAGTTTAGACAAAAATGCTGAGGTTGAGTTGTATATGTACAAGCTTTAAATATATGAATACATTTCAGCTCAGTCAGCAGGGTTTATAATAGGTTTGGTTTGTTTTGGTTTCTTTGTTTAATGGCATATCAACCTTTGTGGGTTATTTAATGCCAAAGCCATCCTTATAGAAGAACAGTAGTGGTACTATTTAACCTATTGTTAGGGGGCTTAGAATAAGTCAACTGCATCCACTGAAGAAGGCTAATACACCCCTCCATAGAGGTATCCTGGATATGGTGGTGAGGCTCAAGCTCTAGGGAGTGTAAGGTACCCTCTCATTGCTGTTACTCCTAGTTCACTGACCTGAAATAGTAGTACCTATTAGGGTCTCATCTATGGATAAAATCAAACTTTTTGGAAATAATTAGTATTATATCAGAATACTCAAAGCCATCTAACTGTGTGTGCAAATAGGTAGGAATGTTTGAAACTAAAATTGTGTGCAAACAAATCATTAAATAGAAATAATCACTTGAAACCATATAACTGTTTGAATTATTAGTATTAGATAGGAATATTTTGAAACATAACTGTGGGGAAAAATGATTAGATGCAAATAAAGAAAAAAGTGAAATTTAAAAATAAAAATAAAAATAAGACACAATGGAATATTTGAAAATGTATTATCATTCCCCCCCACCACATGTAGCACTGGGTTACTGGTGTAGAGATCATGCTAAAATGGCAGAGGGTCAATTTTGGCTCAAAAGCTTAGGTCTTAAAGAGTTAAGCATATTGGTAGTTTAGATTATGACTATTTCTACTAAATGCCTTCCAACCTATTGTAGTAAATATTTGTAATTCCTTTTCAAGATATTTCCATAATTGTATTATCTCTTCTAAGTAGTTGTATAATTGTATTGTATACATTGTGCAAATCAAATAAACCAAATGAATTTACACTGTCCATAGTTAAACCAAGTTATTCAATAAAAAGCTTTTCTTATGTTGGCGTCAAATATTTTTTTTATATCAGTAACATCTGGCAATATATAAACTTTTAGAAATGAAACTAACTGCAAGTTTATATGAGAAAATTAAAATTATTGATTCACTAAGAGAATTTCTATTTACCAAGTATTAACTAGTAACACACACACACACACACACACACAAAATGATATTTATAAAATATAGATTAATATATTTTGAGCTTTTAAATAATCAAAATCCATCCATAACTTTTTTGAACTGTAAGAACTTAAATTTAGAAAAACTGAACAAAAAAGGTCCCTATTTTTCTGAATATCTTTGGATAACATTGTGTTTTCATTAACAAATCCCATTTACAGCAAAAACTATTCAAGATAAAGCAATGAAATTTGGCATGTAATATCAAAGATTTATTTAGTTATTCCCTTAAAATTATAAAAAGCAATATTTTTATCACAAAGTAAAAAGATTCAACCATATATTTTTATAAGTCAGAAATATCACCCTTCATTCCAATGAAAGCAAATAGTGGCTTAAAAGAATCTCAGATAAGCTAATTTTTTTAAGATAAATCTGTGAAAGTTTTTAATGGCAATTCAAAACCAACTATTGGATATAAATTTTATTTTAAAAATACATAAAAATTAATAAAAAATTTTTAATAAAAGTCTTTTTCACTGATTGGTGAATGAGACGAAATATTTACAACAAAAAAGTTACTATGGCACAAAATCTGAAATTTGAAAATGGTTTATGACAAAAGTAAATGACTAATCTAATAAACTACCAATTGACTATGTTAAATGGCATTCTTTATTCTATTTTTCTGCCAAATTTGACCAGATTCACATTGCTGTCAGTTTTTTGTAAATAAGCGAAATATACAAACACCCTTTCATGCAAGTGAATTACACACGAAAATACAGGTGTAAATAAATAAATTTAGTATGTTTTTCTCCAATCTCATTGTTAAAAAGTTATAAAAACGAGATATACATATAAATGACCTTGATAAACAGATAAATCAGTTTCCCTTTGTTTGGTGTATGGATTTAAGCAAGGACGAACTCATAAGTGACATTCTCTTGTGGACACCTACAGAAATACACCAGTGTAGGCCGACCAGCAAAAATCTACATCAATCAGCTCTGAGCAGATCCTGGATACTGCATGGAGGACCTCCCAGGGGCAATGACCAATAGAGACAGTTGTAGAGAGAGTCCTGGGTAGCTGTACTGCCAGTCCAATCTAATAAGAGCAATTTTAGAAGCATTTATTTTTTTTTTTTTTTGCTGGAACCCACAAAAATCTAAATGTCTATATTTTAAGGTTCATATCTTAATATGCTTGTTCCTTAATCTTCCAACCATTATCATCCAGCAACACCCTCTGGCTAAAAATGAGACCATCCAAATCTTCCAAGATGAAATGCAAAAATGTAAATATTGATTATATAGTATTGTTGGTTATACGCTAAATTCTTATGAGTGTTGTCACCTCAGCTAAATAATGGACCATTCCGTTTTTATTAATTAAAAAAAAAAAAGCGAAGGAAAAGACATGCTACATAGAAAAAAAGAGAGAAAAAAGAGAGAGAAGTGGAAAGATAAAGAGAGGGATTGATAATGCTAATCTGTTTTAATCAAACATAATGAAAAGAAAAGAGTAAGAGAGAGTTGAATCAAGATTATTGTACTTTTTACATATTAAACTATTTAGGAATAGTAAATAAGTAAACTTATCGAATGTAATAATTAAATTATCATACTGTGTTATATCCACAGGTCCTGCTAGTATTTACTAATCAGTCAAATGGCTGTTGTTTAAGTAACCAAATAAAAAAGATATATTTTTAACTGATAAAACTGAATTCCAACCATTTTTAAATTCTAAAGTGGACTGTTCAAAAGTTATTATGGGAAAGAAATTGAAATTTTTAAATCTATTTTGAACTATTTTGGTTATTAAATAATTAAATAACAGCTTTCACCATGTAGATTAAAAGAGTTAAAAGTTGATAAAAAAAACCCTGCTCATTTCATCTGATCTTGCATTGTTATCAAGTTATTTTTGTATTCATAACAATATGAAGTTAAGAAATAAAAAAAAATAAAAAACACTACAGATTACAAAATATAAAGAGGAATGAATATCAAAGAATTTATTTTCATATAACTTGTAAGAACAATGGAAATTTTGTTGTAATATTCTAGCAGTGGAAAAAAAAATTGAATAATATATTTTAACACAGAAAAAAATGTTAGTTTTAAATAGAAGTTGATAAAGTTACAAATTTAAATTTTCATAAAAAACATACCACTATCCTTTATTTCCAACCAATTTATTAAAGACAACATTGAAAAAATTTTTTTTTTCTTCATGTCCACTCTTTCAGACTTATTTTAGTCTTTTGCTTTAGGAAAGTCAATATAAAATTGTCTGTGGTCAAATATTGATTGAACAAGTACATTCAAGTCTCATCAAGAGTTCTGCATTGTCCTTTATTCATACTGTAAGTCAAAAATCACATTCACTTTTTTTTTTAAATAAATTAAAACATTTACATAATCAATTTTTGACAAATCTTTCAGCTTATTTCTGTTCCTTTATTTTCAGTTATTTTAGTGCTATAGACATAACCTATATGATTAGCAAGTTATTTAACCAAACCATAAGTAATGTATTAAATTCAATTCCCAACAGTGTCCTAGGTATGCCATTAAACTGCTTTGATTCTAAAGCTCAATGGAGTGTGTAGTCACCTCTTCATTGCCATTACTCCCAAGTCCACTCTAACCTGGAGTACCTGTTGTTAGGGTTCCATCTAAGGTTCAAATAGATCTGTTTGAAAATCTGAGTATTGGATGGGAATATGTGAAACCACATTACTGTGTGTAAACAAATTATTATTAATAAGAATAGTTACTTGAACCAATATAATTGTGTATGAATTATTTGTATTAAGAATAATTACCTAAAGCTATAATTGTTTACAAATTATTATTACAAGTTACTTGGACCCATATAATTGTTTGAAATACTTAAAATTATACAATTATGTGTAAATTATTAGCATTAGATAGTTATATGGTTACAAGTATTCCTGTCTACAAATGATTTTAATTAAATAGGAATAGTTACATGAAACTATAAAATTGTAATAATTGAATTATTAGTGATAACAATAGTTACTTGAGGCTATAATTTCTTACAAATTATCATTAGTGCTTGAAAAAAAAAAAAAAAAAAAAAAAATAAGACTGACTTCAGCATTAAATAACCCAACAAGAGTTGACATGTCATAAAACCAACCAACCAACCAATTCCTCAGTATGTTAGCCCAATGTGAAACTAAACTTAGTAACAAGCTAGTTTTACAAATCATTCCTAGCATATTGAAGTTGATCCTTATTGGATGATTGTGCCAGTCTAAATTAAGGTTTATAAATATCAACTTCAATGCCACAAAACTGTTATTGTTTGTTTTGTTTTTTTTAATAAAACTGCCTTCTGAAGTATATTAAAAAAGAAAAAAAGTATCTTGCATCTCTAAAAGTTGGAGAAAAATATAGATTTATTGATTTGGAAAATAAAACCTCTGTTATAATTTTACAAAAATTACATAAATTAGTCTGCTAGGAAAGTTACTAAGTCACACACAACAATGAAAATGAGTAGGAACTACAGCAGCAGTCATAGTAATTAGGCAGGATTTTTTTTTATACGCGTAACCTAATCGACATCACAAAAGGTATTTCTCCTAAATCTGAAATTAGTTTTTATTTGTTCGTTCGTGCTAGCAAATTTAATTAACCTGGCCATTGGCAGCTTTCTGTAAACTACTTTTTTAAAAATGCAATTACATTTTTCTGTGGAAAATCTATCCATTATGAACACAATATAAACACAGACACACACATTATATATATATATATAAGAATGAAAGAGTTTGTGTGTTAAATCTAACAGTTTATAAAAAAATAAAAAATATTCATATGATGTATTCTATTCAACATTTTGGTCTATGAAACCATTATCAGGACAGCACATTTTTTATTATTTCACCTAAAAATTATTTTTGAATGAAAAATAAAAATGAAAAAAGTTATTGCACTTTTTAACATTATTGCATTTCTATTTTCTTCTTAACTGACATCACTTTTTTGTGTTAAAAAATATAAAAAATAACATCTTTAATCATTGATTATTCTATATATATATATATATATATATATATATATATATATATATATATATATATATATATATATATATATATATATTATAGTGTGTGTTTTCTGAATTGGCAAACTATTTTCCAATGATGAAATAGAAATTTATGTTAGGGCTCTAAAATCATTCTTTATGAACATAGAATATTTTGGTGACTTACTCAAAATAAAATTTGTCTTATCATTTTTAGCTTGTAGATAAATAGATTTATGGAGAAGTCAGTACTTGAAAAATTTAATATTTTGACAGCATGGATAAATTTTTATTTAATAAAAACAAAATATCATCTCTGAAAATAGTAATAATCTATGAATATTTTTCTACTGTTAAAAGAAAAAAATAAAGGGGAAAAAAAAGAGAGACTCAGCTTCAATTCCATTCATTCTAAATGTGCTGAGTTAATTTAGATGAATGAATGGGACAAACAGACAGATGGGTCAATGACATTATACAAGTTAATAACCAATAAATATGCAACAATATTTTTCTGATCAAACTAGTGCCAAGGAGTATCACTAACACAACATTAGAAACTTAGACTCTACAAGTTAACTGTATGTAAAATCACAATAGTTATTAATATAGTTTTATGTGAATATTTAACAAATAACAAGCAGTTCTCATTTTTACTCTAAGGTATCTGTTTTTTACCAGACTACCTGCACAAGTCTATTGGCACAGTCAACTGACTACTTTATAACAATGTTACTAAGTACATAAAATCAATGAATTGCCATGCAGTTTGAGCCACAGGCACCAGCATAGATTATTGCATTATATATATATATATATATATATAATTTTTTTCAACCTTATTTAAGTGTGTGCATATATATATATATATATGCATATATATATATATACATACACACTGTAATTTTTTTTCAACCCTGATTTTATTTATATATATATATATATATATATATATATATATATATATGTATATGTATATGTATATATATGTGTGTGTGTGTGTGTGTGTGTGTGTGTGTGTGTGTGTGTGTGTACAGTAAAATATTTTTTACCTTGATTATATACACAGTTAAATTTAAACCAAATTCAAGGTCTTAAATTTGTTTTTAAAAATAATATCAAAGCAATAAACTTCAGTAAGTGTCATTGCATTAGTAAATAAGACCAAGCCACTAAATTAGACTTCAATTGGGAAGGTGAAGAGAAAAATAAGATAAAAGAAGGAATTGGGACCAGAAAAGAAAAGAAAAAAGAAATCCGCCCAAATAACACCATCAAAACCCATTTAATTAGTCTAGCAATATTTAGTAAATATTGCTTACACTTTTTTCAGGAGTCCATAGAAATGTTGTGTATATTAATGATTTTTGAAACTCCACTTAATTTTATACATACACAAATAAAACATTACTTAATTTAGTTTTAGCAAAAGATGAATTTATATCAAGTCTATTCCAATGAAGTAACTATGAATTTCATTGAGTTCTAATATGGTTAGACCAATAGGTGTTTTATGATAGTTTTAATATTGAGCATTAAAGTAACACTGAAGCAGTCTCCTGTCATTCACATTTAAAATCTTATTTTTCTTTTAAAAAATTGAAAATAAAGATAAATTGAATGTAAAATGAACACATCTGTTTTCAGAAATTCTGAATTTTGTAATTGGTAGTTGTTCAGTTAAATAATGTAAAATGTCAGCACCAAAGTTAAATTAAAAGAGAATGTAGGTTTTAATCAAATTCATTTTAGATGATTTAAGAAATTTAAAAACCTAAATGCAGGTTTTAACTTGTTATAGATTCCTAAGCAATTGACAAATTCACATGTCTAGTTCAATTTAATGCCTCATCAAATATAATACAAAAGTTTGTTGTTTTTTAGATTTATACACACAATAACATTATTATCAGGATTCATACACTGTTTATTTTCCTAACATTTCTACATTATTCTATGTACAATACATGTACTTTTGATGAGTTGTATTGCACCTGAGTATTGTACACAATTTCATTATTTTTTTATTAAAATGGATTCAAGTGAATATCTTTTAATTTTCTTAAGATTATGAAGAGACACATTCACAATAAATTTGTTTTTTGGGGTTTTTTTTTTCATCATTTAACTTTAAGCAATTTTTAAAATAATTTTCAATTTGTTCAAGATTGCTATTTAGTTAGCAAGAATAGTCCAATTGACTATCATCAGCATACATAGAATATCTATGCCTCCTCATTGGATCTCCAAAGTCAAAAAGCAACATGGTAAAAAGTAATGATTCCCAAAACTGACCTCAGCAGCAGCACACTAATAATAGCATTCCCAGCAGTTTAGCTGAAATCGGTGGACATTTACAAATTTGCACCTTAATGGGTTCAACTCGCAAATTCTCAAGTATTTCTGGTCCAATTTTTTAAATATTTACATGGTTGGAAAGAAAATAAAACAATCTTTCTAAATAGGTAATTTGTATAGGTTTTTATCAATTGAATTCATTTTTACAGCAAATTAAAATGGTATTTTGCTTCAAACAGCCAAAAACACAAAATAAGTTGTTTTTTGCGGGGGAGGTCCAAGACCAAATTTTACACATTACTTTGTTTTGCCAAATCAAAGGGGCTAGTATCAATGTTCATGAAATTGTACACTTAATTAAAAGACACTTTAAACTACAATAACCTCAAATAAATAACAAAAATCAACTGGGAATGCTACCAATAAGCATTTCACTCTAAGACTCACCCCCATTTGTAGTAACCTTTTTGTGTTGACCATCAAGGTAAGAGAAAATCCATACAAGCGAATCATCGTGAAAACTAACAGCCTTAAATTTTGCAAGTATCATTGTATGGTTGACATGATCAAATGATTTAGAATAAGCAGTCAAAACAAGAAAAACAAGTTCTGTATTATGTATGCATTCATATATGTCATCAATACTATTTTATAAAACTGTAATTGTTCTAGATGAGGGTTTATAGGCAGACTTGTAAATTATCAAAATAATTAGTTTCTTTCAAATAATCAATCATTTGATTGGCTATTAACTTTTTAATTATTTTTTGAAAATGCTGAAAAAAAAAAAAAAAGGGGGGGGGTCTGTAATCAAAAGTACGAGTTATTTTTAGAAAGAGGCATAACCCATGTATTTTTCTTTCTAGTTGGGAAGGTCTTAGATAAAATAAAAGTAAGAAATGGACCCTCTGACCTAAGTTCAAATCCTGGACAAGGCGGTTTGCAATTTTAAATAGCCCTAATACCTATTGGAAAGGTATGCATATAATTATTCTCCCCCTCCCCCCAGCTATGACTAAATTGTAGGGAGAACTGGGCTCTTTAACCTTGGTTAGACAAGGAGAAGGAAATCTCTGAATTCAAACCTGTTAAACTCCACTTAAGAAATTAACCATGTCTCACATCCTCTTCCTGTGGAAGAGTTGGTATATATATATATATATATATATATATATATATGTGTGTGTGTGTGTGTGTGTGTGAGACGGATGTTGGGAAACTTGTTGGGTTGTATTAGAAGCATGGAAAAAGCATCAGATTAAGAATAATAACCAAAACTCAACATTATGAATATTGTTTTATTTTAATCTTATTCATTAATTCTGATATTTCAGGTAGACCTACCTTTTTTCAAAGAGTTTTGTGGAATAACATTTTTCTTTTCTTTCTTTATATATATATATATATATATATATATATATTTTTCAATCGGTAAAGCGTTCGGCTAGAAACCTCGAGGTTCCTAGTTCAATACAGTACTCGCCAACTCAGCGTATGAGTAGCACAGTGATCTGTGTGGTAAAGTAAGGAGGTGATAGTAGGTGTGGCGCTCCACCTCAGATGCAAAAACAATCTCCTTGATCTAGCGCTAGTGAAAAGGGGATAGATTCCCTCGCTGATTGGTTGATACCAACTTTAGGCCACCCCGAAGACTTTACCTTTACTTTGTGTGTGTGTGTGTGTGTGTGCGTATATATATATATATATATATAAAAAATAAAAGTGTTTGCAATATTTGTAAAGACATTGTGTTCCCTCACTAATTCCAAGGGGTAAAAAAAGCACTAATGCCATCAATAGCACCAGAATTAATCTTTATTAAATGAACTACCACAAATGATAGTCACTAACCTAAGCAAATGAAAGACTTTAAAGATTTTTTAAAATTTCATTAATCTCATCAGTAACAAGATCCTCATTTATCTGAGTATTATTGGAATTTCTCACGAAATCACAATATAGTAAATTTCAATCAATATAATGGTGATCTTCATTATAACAGCTGGATTCAGCAACACTATTGTTTTTAGGTTTTTTAAGCCCTCATGAAATTATTCAAATTTTATTAAATTTTGCATTAATTTTTTCATTGAAATATTCTAATTTTAGTCTTACTAATTGCATGAAATAAAGCTAGACATTTTTTTTTTCAGAATTGCCCAGATACTGGCTTTTTATCTACATTAAATGTACTAGCAAAAAATGTAATTAAGTTTTAATACAATCAAATATTATATTGAATTAGAAAGACTAATGAAATTAAATACAAACACAATAAAGATTACCCTTATTTTTACTTTATTCTAATTGATTTTTATAAGATTATACATAGGATTGCTTTTAATACATTTGAAAATAAAACAATGATATTAGAAATCAATAACACCAAGTAATTATTTATCAAACACAGTTTTTGTTAAAACCAGTATGCAAATTATTCACATCATATAAACAAACATTCATTCCTTAATGATATATAACAAACATCGCATGATTTGAAATACATTAATAATATGGGCAGTTTTGAGGCAAATCTAACTCAGCTAGACTTTAATAGAGACATTGTTAATAAGATGCTAATTAAGAGTAAATAATGATTATTTAATAACCATTTAGAATATAATGTAAATAACTAAGAGAATTGTGAAGTTGGTGGTGACAGTTTCAGTTACAGACAGACAAAATCTCCATTACAATAAGATTTTTATATCTTTATCCTTATCATTGATTTGCTTTTTAATATCTTCATTAAGATAAAGAGAAGTCAAACATTGATAATTTCCATAAGAACATTCTCAAAAAATTACATTGTTATCAATATCCTCTTCATCAATTAGCAGAATGCTGTCCCCCCCCCCCCAAGATACCTTTTCCATATCCTACACTAAAAGATTTTCATCAAAGTCCCTAAAAGCACTCATTACAATTCTTGGATTAAACTTAAATTCTTTGAGAGAATAAGACATAAAAATTACACAATGATCTGAAAATCAAGTAGTGTTACATAATTGATAGGTAGCCTATTAATTATGTACAGTAAGTGCAGCATAGATTTTTAAATAATCATTAGTGGAAAAATACAGGGAGTGTGAGTGACAGAATGTAACCTTGTTTTGACCTAGTCTTCCGGTTTGCCAGCACGAGCTGAGTTTAGAAAATCAGTCTTTGGCTGGCCACTGAAATGAACAGACTGTAATGGCTGGTTCCGTTCAATTAGCCACATTCTTGCACACGTGTTATTGATCAGGGATCTCAAAAAATAAAAAATGAAATAAAATGAGCTTTAAACAAAAAGAAAATCTTGTGTTATTCATTAAGAACAAAAGTAACAACACAGGACATCCCAGAGATAGATCCAGAATGACAGAAGACCCAGCTAAAGTCAGCAACCCAGACTATTCAGAAATATACAGATCCAGCCTAGGCTAAGATGGAAGATAGCAACATAGAAGAAACAGAAGCTAAGTATCCAAGCAAAGAAGATAAGTATACCTGTAGACAACTACAGGTATACTATACACGATGAGATAACAACCATAACAGAGCTACCCAGAACTATCAAAGAAATACAAGTACACATTAATTTCAAAGATGGTATACAACAATAGTATCAGCAATATCAAGAACCATTACATTTTCAAAATTACTTATAAGTTATTAAGGTGCTGCTCAATTTTAAGTCTATCTACAATTAGTACAAAAGCAAACAATGCAGTGACATAAGAATTAAAGAACTTAAAGTACAGTGAATCAATTTTTTGATTATCAATATCACCAAGTATAATACAATGTTTATACTTTGATTGGTTGGTTGGATTTTATGGCATGTCAACCCTTGTTGGATTATTTTAAGCTGAAGACATTGAATACTCACCAAGAATGAATAAAACAAATTCTATTTTTGTAAAACTCTTCTTTTTTTTTTTTACACACATCTTTTTAAATTCATTTTTTTCTATCTAACCCATATTTGGGACCCTAACAGGTACTACCACTCCGGATCAAAGTGGACCAGTGATTAATGTGATGAAGGGGTACTCCACACTCCCAAGAGCTCCAAAATTGGAACTTAACCATTAGATGCAGTTTAACGTCATACCCTGGACAGTTTATACTTTGAAGTGAGAAATGGTAAATTTTCATGACTAGCAGCAAAGAGTAGGGATGAAAAGGTAGGTATATTTGATTTCTTTGTTTAATGGTATATCAACCTCTGTAGGTTATTTAATACCAAAGCTATCTTTGTAAAAGAACCATAATAGTACTATTTAACCCATAGCTGGGAGATGAGGGGTTCATACCTTTCCCAAAAGTGAACATGATAGTTTGAACTCATTGACTACAAGGTTACAGTTCAGCACATTAGCCACTACTACCATAGGGCAGCATGGACATGAAGTCAACAGCATTTGGTTACTGACAGTTTCTCGCCTATGTGATTCTGAAACCAAGTGTATTGGTTTGAATAATCCCATAGGTGAGAAACTGTCAGTAACCAAAGACCACTGACTTCATGTCCATGCCAACCTAACTTAGATATTCATGCTCTATCCCATGATATTGAGCACTAGCACTTAGATATATGCGGTAAAGTGAGGAACTGATGGTAGGAGAGGCACTCCGCCTCAGAGGCCCAAACCATCTCCTTGGTCTAGCGCTAGTGAAAAGGGGATAGACTTCCTCGCTGTCTGGCTGATACCGATGACTTAATATATATTACTAGCAATGCTAGACTTAATTCCCTTTTAAGCTAGTCTTTAAACTTAACCTTTTTTTTTCTGTCTTGTACATATCTAATGTAACAGTGGTTTTTGGTTGTTGTTATTATTGTACATATATACATACACTCTCACACAACAATTTTAGTGACATACAGATTTGTGCTATATTATATAAAGAGCACTTCAAAAAGTTAACATAAGATACTTGATTACTTTTTAACATTTTAATATTGCAGAGTGAAACAGAAAACATGATTCCTAATGTACATACAGTTAATATTTTTCCTTTAACTTATTCAGGTAAGTTGGGTGTTTATTGAGTGTATCTGCTAAATGGAAAGTTAACATTTTTTTATGGAATTTGGCCAATATTTTGGGACAGTTTTCAATATTTGTAACTGGCAACAAAGAATGCTACTTCTTATGGCAATAACAGCAGAATTTCTAAGAAATAAACTGTTTTGTCTTTTTTGGTAGATGTTTTGGCAACTTGATTGGCTCAGGTTCAAACCTAGGAGCAGTTGCTTAAAAGACAACTTAGTCAATTATACAAACTGCACTGAACTGACCTAGATTTTTTATAGAATTTTCATATAATAATTTACTTACCTCTAAAGAGTCTAATGGAAAATAATGTAAATGATTATTTTAATAGATAAGTTGATTTAAAATGTCATGAGGAATAATGAAACATCCACTTTATAAGAGGATCAATAATGGTTACTAAACATAGAAATAGTATTATTTTCATTCAGTATAACATAGTAAATCATCTTACAAGTCTATCATAATGGTACAATTTAATACTTTAATTAATCATGTATGTATTTATCAACCCCTCCGCAGGAGCAGGATGTGACACAAGGTCAATTTTTGATAAGTTGTGTATAACACATTCACTCTAACATTATTAGAAAAAACATTTTGTTCACTTAAATGTTAAAGATTACTCTTAAAAAAATAAATAAATTAAAAAAATAAAAAAAACTTTTAAACTATCAACATCAATTTCTCTAAAAGCCTGGATGTTAATTAAAGATCCAAAGATCCAAAATTTAATGGAGTTATGGTTCAAAATCACTCAAGTTTCATCCCACCCATCAATTATGAGAGATTAATCATCATGAGAAAAAAAAATACTAAAGAGATAGAAGAAACCAGATTCCAAACAAAGAAAAATTCTCTACTAAAACTTACAAAGTCAAATTACACTCACAGATTATAGATATTTAAAGTTCTATCTACTATATTAATTCTACAATGTTCTTGCATGCACCCACCCACCCACCCACTTACTTACTTACTTACTTTAATATATTTTTCTCATCCTGCAATAACTCCCCAGATTGTAGTCCCTTTGATCATTATGTGTGGGGGTGCGGTTAAGTTTAGAGACCACCAAAACTCTTTGTGACGCCAAAAGATGAACTGAAGGCAAGGATAATGGCAGTATTTACCAATCTAAACAAGACCATCAGAAAGTTTTGCAGGAGATTCAGAAACCGTCTGGAGACAGTGGTTGAAGCCAATGGCAATTTCTTTGAATAAATTTAATCTATAGTATTTCAAGAGATTTTCATGTAATTTTGGTAAATATATCTGATAAAGTGAGATGTCAGTATTATTTTAATTTTTGCATAATTTGGATGAAACTTTACCCATCGCACCATGTAGTTATGAAGTTGAATTTCCAGGTCATGTAATTTACTGTCTAATGCATATAGTTTACCAAATATTGAAGGAACAAATTTATGGAGAGATTACAACTGCAACCCCCAAAAGTAGATTGTTAGATGTAAATCAACAATAATTTGCATACCAAGTTCTGTTTCAAAGTGAGGGATAGGCTGTATTTTTCTTTTCTAATTTAATGTTAAACTCTTAACAAAAAAAATTCCATTCAAACATCGTACTAGAAACAACATTCACTTGATAAAGACTGACAAACTGATCAGTAGAATGAGTTAAGAAAGAAAAAAAAATGTTGAACTAATCCAAATAAAAAATTCAGAGTACATCAAAGTTTTATACAACTGATATCTGAATATTCAAAATTTTATCTTAAATAAAAAGGTGTGATAAAAAAAGTATTGAAACTAAAGCTTTTAATTATTTTAATTTTTCTTTTATAAATCTATATAAAGATTTGTTTGTAGCTGAACAACTTGTATAATAAAGTGACATTTATATTGTTGTTGTAAAGATGACAAAATGAATTAGTGCTTATTTGGAAAAAAAATGAGACCAGTCTCTATACCTTTTGATAGGAGATAGTATTATAGAAATACAGAATTGTCCATACTTACCACACATTTACTCCGTGCAGATTTTTTTTGTTTCTTAACATTTGAAGACATTAAAAGAAATATAACAGTGCTGTTTCACACCATATCAAAAGAACAGTTTGAGAGATGCTTCAACCAATGGAAAACTTGCTGGAATAAGTGTGTTGATTACCAAGGGAAATATTTTGAAGAAAATTAATGTTCCGTTCATTATTCAGTTTTGTCTTGGTAAGTATAGCTTCAATTTTGGTACTTTTTGAATACACCTCATTAGAACTTTCATCGTATTTTTAGATCAGTGGTTTGTCGTTGTCTCTTCAAGTTGGACATGATTTTTTTTCCTCCTTACTCTCAATTAGTGAATATATCTATATGGATAGAAATTTAGGGTGCACATATTTCTAATTGAAAATCAGTCTAATCTGTAATATTACCATGAATCCATTCACCATAGCAATAATACTTATCATAATAAGACAAGAAAGGCTACACTGATTTCCCTTAATACTACTAAGAATAGTTATAGCCATAATGCTTGCAATAAATAACAAAGGCACTAGCTAGTAAATAATCCCTCCAGCTTATCAATTTACATAATCCTATCAAATCCTTGAATCAGTTAACAACTGTTATTAATATCTTTATTCTTTAAGAATAAAGGCTTTAAAATCCTTTTTTTGTGGTTAACAATACAACACAACTTAATAGTCAATGGGTTATTTAAACTAATAGGTCAAAATTAAATAGAAAAAAAAATTGATAAGATTAAAATGGATTACACTGGGGGTAAATCTTAATATTTTTCTTAACAGATTCTATAATAGACATACACATAAATAGTAACAGAAAAACATACAACCATGGGCAATGGCTGATGAAATTTAAGTGATACCATACTTGTGTATTATGCAACTTTGAGACCTAAATTTTAGCCTAATATTAGGGAGGTGCACTGTGCATGAGATAGAAAATTTGTGTGCAAATAGTGGGCTATCAGTAATTTACTTTTTTGCCAATAGATGTCTCACATACCAGTATTTTTATTAAAATCACCCCACCCCCAAAAAAAACCCACAAAGAAGCTGAAAAGAAAACTTATTTCCACAAACATTAACCTCAGCTACCAAAAATGAAACTTGCAGGGTACACTGGGTATATAATAAATCATCTTTTTTGGGATCAAATTTGAGGGTTTGCTCAATACACAAGATCAGATGACACTCAAGTATATTATCTTCGGAATTAACTTTTTAACATGCAGTAACAAGAAATAATTTTTTTTTTGTCTGATTTTTTTTTGGGGGGGGGATGTGAGTTAGTATATGAGGAATCATCATTATTATACATTGATTTATTTTAACTATTATTCTCTTCTTGGTTTTTATGTATAGACAATGTTTCAGTCATATACTCTCCATCCATCTTCAGGTATCAATTTGGGCTGATAGCGGATAGTGTGTATTAATTAATTTTTGTGTCATTCCATATCTGCTTAATCAAAGTCTATAGATTTTCACTGCCTGGTCCTGGGATTGTACAGACAATAAACGAAATGAGGACAATTGTTCAAATAAATCAATTTATAGTAAATGACCCATTTATTGTTAATGTTCATTCAGCATTGAGAGCAAGAGAGAAAGAGAGAGAGAAAGAGAAAGAGAAAGAGAGAGAGAGAATCTTAATATGATTTCTTAAATGTAAACAATCAACTGTATCATAATACATTATTTATAAATATATTAGCAAGAACATTTCAGGATTTTCTTACACTAAATCTGTTGCAGATCTAGAGGAATAATTTTTCAAGTTAAGTTATCTTTCTAGAATTAAAAATGAAAAAATAGATAAAATTTTTGCTTCAGATCTTAAAATTTAGCAAAAAAAAAAAAAAAAAAAAAAAAAAAAAAAAAAAATCAAATCTAAAAAAGTATTATTATTACTATAATACTAATAACAATTTTATATATATATATATATATATATATATATATATATATATATATATATATATATATATATATATAATTAAAAAGTTATGGATTTATATAAAATAATTTATTTGCTGATACAAATTTAAAAACATAAATGTTGGTGAATGTCACCGTTCCAGTGACACTCACCAAAATATTATCTTGAATTGTTATTTTCAGTAAATAGCTGAAATATAAAAGAAGCAAACACGAGATTCGGCTTTATTTCTGTATCAGTCTTGTATTTATCGTAGAGTAGTATCGTTAGAGTAGAGAAAATGCCAGCACAGTGCAATGACAGTATCTGAGTTAAGAAGTGATGGAAGCCACAAGTATGCTGCTTATCCCAATTTGAGTTGATTTCATCCATTTCTCTCCACAACAGCTGCATATTACCTGACATTTACACAAAACAAGTACTTACTCATGCAGAAAACGATATAATCAAGTGACCAAATTTCTTGAAATGAATGGTTAGTTCACAATAGAATAGCTTAGAGAATTATCTGTGATATCTAAGAGATTTCCCAGTAGATATCGCAGAGAGAAAAGAGCAGTTTTCTGCCCAACTTATTGATTCATTAAAAATGAATTAAAAGAAAAGGCAGCATGACACTAACATGAAATAATCTAGTTACTAGCTGAAGTATAAGACTTAGATCACAGCTGATTATAATGACAGTGAATAGATTTCTTAGTACTGATGGTGGATTGGAAAATTTTGCTTCCAACAGAGACAAAATATTTGGATAGGCTGGATATGAATAGTCCTGAAAATTTCAAGAATTTTTGTAAAAGAAAAGAAAAAAAAAAAAAGGAAATGATTTTTTTTCTTTTTCTTTTTTTAAAAATCATGTTTTGCAGTTGCTATTGTTCTATGAAAAGTTTTTGGGACTTTTGTCCAGAAGTATTGTCAACTGGGGCTTTAGAATACACAGACTGCACTTTTGCAGAGGGGTAAGACCCCCCACCCCACCCCACCCCAATAAGGCCACTTGTTGGCCATGGGTGGTGACCCATGATGCTCAAGGATAGAACCCTAATGGCTGAGCTGTCCATGACATGCATCACTCAACTTTGGTCAATACTTAGGTTAGACAGGCAATTGGAGAGGCCCTCTCCAAACAATCAGCTGGTCACATCAAGCCCTAGTACCTATATAATTGTCCCAACCCTATTGCCCTTATGGCAAGCCCCAAAATCTTTTATCATATATGTGATAGAAGGCAGTGGCCAAGAGTCCTTGTGTATGACATTAAACTATCTAATGGTGAAGTCCCAATTCTAGAGCTCTGGAGAATGTGGAGTACCCCTTCATCACCATTACTCCCAGGTAACCCGGAATGGTAGTACCTGTTAGGGTCCAATCTATGGGCTAAATAGAAAAAAATGTGTTTAAAAAATTAAGTTAAAAAAAAATTGAGCACCTATCAAGAATGAATAAAATAAAACGTAAAATGCCATAATATTCCAACAAACCAAACCAAAAGTATTCTTTTTTTTTAACTTAAGTGACACTAAAGAGATTTATCTATTTAAACATTTTTGTTTTTATGCCTAGATTGTTAGTGTCTTAACACATAATGGTATGTACTTATATCTTAATAATTAAACAATAAGTGGATAGATGTTGATTTTTGGAAGAACTATTAAAAAAGCAAATATTCTTGCAAAAGACATTAATAAGACAACAATTGAAATTAACAATTCAAAGTGGAAACAAAGGCACTTGTGGCGTAATGGTTATTATCGTGGTAAATGGATTCGGCTATCTGAGATCAAATGCTAAACAAAACTGTTTACATTTCCCAAAGTGCTAATACCCTTGAGAAAAGTATGAATCCAACTATTCTCCCTCTAGCTATGGGTAATTAGTAGGGACAGACTGAGCCCTTTAATCTTGGTATGGCAACCAGTCTAGAAGGAAAACTCTGAATTCAAATCTGACAATCCAGATGGAGACCTGGAGAAGGATGGCCTCTGCCAGGCAATTCCTATCTAAGATATATTACATAAGTAGTGCCCCTACAACCAACACTTGGTTATGGGACCAGTGAATTAGTAATGTTTGGTTGAAATAACTGAACAATTATTTTAGTAAGACATAAATTTAAATTCTGCATGAGTAGTTACATCTTGCAGCAACATGGTTTCTCCACTGATTATAGTTCATTGTTAGAGACCTCCACTTCTTGATGATAACCCCTTTTCCTCTCTGTGAAAAATAAATCTTACATTAAAACCTACCCCATTGTCCAGTCAGTACATATACTAAATTTTGTTAGTCATCTGCAGAGGACAGACAGATATATTCTTCCCAATAATTGATATAGATACTAATTGAAAGTAAGAAATATATACAATGATTTATTATTAGTTAGACTGTTTATTCAAGTGCTGTATAATCTGTAATAACCAAGCAATAAATACAGAGAATATACACTCTTTATATATGTAGTGACACTTTAAAACAATCATTTTCTAATATATCATTGAACAGTGAATATAAAGTAGCTGATTATCAGGGTTTTTTTTTTTTTTTTTTTGGGGGGAGGGGGCTTCTAAGTTAGGAATAAAAACATTAAAAACTTATAGATTCCTAATACGCCAGGATATATTCAAACGAATATTTTTGTTAGAAGTCAAGTTGCTAAATTATCATCCGCTTTTAATATATATACTACACAGTAAGAAACTGACTTACAATGGGCTTGCAAAATCATTTTGATAATTAATGAATTAAAGACACTTCTAATACCATTGCATAAAACAATCTATTTGATAATAGTAATACTAACAAATAGAAAAAAAAAACAAGGGTTCTGATAAGATATTCATAAAAAGATTACCTCATTATATCAAGCAAATTATCAATAGAGACTTTTATATAAAAGGTGTGATCAAAAAGTATATATTTACCCAACCCCTCCACCACAAGCAGGATGTGACACAAGGTCAATTTTTAAGTGAAGTACAACTGGTTTGAATTCAGAATTTTCCTTCTCTTAGACTAGTTGCCTTACCAAGGCTAAAGAACCTAGTCTGCCTCACTATTTACCCATAGCTGAGAGGGAGAATAGATGAATTCATGCCTATATAGTGTACATGAACATGAACATTCCTGTCCAGGATTCAAACTTGGGTAGACAATTCCATTTTCATTATGCTAAGCACACATCTGATTGAAAAGTAGAAAGACTAAATCTTCAAATTTAAATGAAGATATGTGCAATGCTAAGGAACTTATATGATAAAGTAAAAGGTATCCAGATAACTTGACTGCTGTCTAGACTTCATTAAGATGAGGCAGTACTTCAATACTTTTGAACACCAGTTTTGGCAAAACTGATGATCATACAACTGCATCACCTTCTATACTCAGCAGCAATAACATGTAACTTTTTCTGGTTTTGTAAACTAAAAATTCACTAAGTAAGAAGGATTAATACTATCGTGCTGCAATTTACAGAATTTACTTCTTACATGAAACAAACAAATAGGGAAATTTTGAAAAAAAAATATTGAGGACCTTCAGGATGGAGCCTAAGTAAAATTGACTGGAATGACACTATACTATGAGATCCATCTCAGACTGCTTTTAGGTGGGATCTGTTTCTCATTTCTATATCTTACTGTCTGCTCCTCACCCAACCCTTGGTATAAAAAGGTGTCTAACAGCATACACTCACTCTCTTGGTAATCAGTACATAAGGCAAATGGTTTTCTCCCTCCCTATATGCTCTACCCACCCCTCGGGGTGGTGGTCCAGTGGCTTCAGCCCTGGATATTACAAGCTAATAGCATTGATTCCAGGGTGCTATCCCCCCAGGCAATACCTGCCCCCTCGATTTAAAGGGGCAGGGTTGGATTTATTGCCCAGTGCCTGAGGTGCCCCCCTTGAGGGGGAATGCCGACGGGATGAATGCATTTTTTGCACCTGCCACCCATGGCTTGTAAGTGGTCCCCACATTAATAGGGCCTTGTGCCTAATGTACAATGTGGGGTACATGGTAATACTATACTCTTAGACCCTCTCTGTTGCAGCCTTGCGTCAAGCCACCGAGATGGAATTCATTTCATTTTAATTAAAAGGCTTAGAAATCATTCCACCAACATCATTTTTTTAAATTTAAATTACTACCCTACCTAATCTTAAGAAGAAAAAAAAAAAAAAAAGAATTAAATATCAATTTTTAGGGTTTTTTGAGAGGATCTTAAATCTCAAAAATAAACCAAGACCATTTCCCATGCTAAAAGGCAATACCGTCATAAATAAGCAATAAAAACAAATAAAACATCCTTTAAATACAAATAATTGTCCTAAATGTTAATAAAAGTGGTTATGTCCTTTATCTTTAATAATGACATCTTAAAATCAGTCTGTAATATTCATAAGTACTGCTAGTTATTATCAATTCATGTTATTTATAGTTATACTATTACAGAACCATATACCTAACAATATTCCATAAAGTATATAAAAGAGAAAATACTTGGCAATGGTAGGTCTGAATATTTTACATCAATGCACCATTCAGGGTCAAAATAACTATAAGTCGAGAAAACTGCTGTAAAATGACTGATAATAACTGATGTCCTAATCGACCAACATTATGGAATAGCCACAAATCAGTCAAAGATAAATCTGTACCGTTTTATGTAGCGATACTCAAAGAATATGACAACAATCTCTGCTATCTTAATGTTATAAGTGAGCTGAACCCAAATTAAAATATGCAATCATCTTGAAAAACACTGATAAGAAGTAATGCATGCATAATAATACATAACTCGGTTACTCAGATGTTTATGAAGTCACATTTATCAATAAGCATTTTTTCCTTAACAAAATCTATTGGCTCATCAAAAAATATAAATTACAGGGTGTGATTAAAAAATATTGAAACTGCGGCTTTAGTTCTTGGAGGCTTTTTTTTTTAAACTTTGAAGAAATGTGCAAAGCTGAGTAGCTTATATAAAGTGATGATGTTTCGCCATCTAGACTGTTGTCTAGATGAGTCATTACCAATATGAAATATAAATATATATATATATATATATAAAGCCAAAACACAGGATAGTACAAGTGCAGCACTCCCCATACTCACCAAACCAAATTATTTTTTCTTGTTTTTTAAACTGAAAATTTATCTTAAGTATATCAAAATATGTTCAAGAGTGCTTCAACCAATGCAAAACTCACTGGAATAAGTATGTTGAATGACAATTATTTTTGAAAAAAAATTAACATTTTAGGTCATAGTAAACACGGCTTCAGTCCAGATACTTTTTGAACACACTTCCTAAAATTTTTGATGGATTTGTATTTGGCCAAAAAATGTTTGGTGGTTTTATTGTTTCTTATTTTTATTTTAAGGAACCGAAAAGTGCCACATCCCTTCAAAAATACACACAATCATGGCACTTAACAATAAAACGTGAATTACCATTCTTGGTAGAGATAACGGAGTGGTCCCCCCATGATTTGAATTCTAAGTTATTCTTCTTCTAGTCTGGTTGCCCACCCTACTATTTTACTCATAGCTGAAGTGAGAAGTAGATTCATGCCTTTTCTAAGAGTATTAATGCAAAATCAATGTAAACAGTTTTGCCGGGGGATTATCAGGCCTCAAATCTCACCTAAAACTCCGAATTGAGCACTTTTTCTCCATCAGTAAATTCTAGGCATCAGAATACATGAGAAAAGACAATAAAATCGATAACTTAAATTTTCACCAAAATACGTAGACTGAAAAATGGCATTTTGGGGGCATCTTTGAAGCCCCGTATCTCCCCCAATTCTCAATAGAATTCAACATCTTTTACTATGTGATACTCCTCATCGAACTCTATCAGAAAATCATTAAATTGGCACTTTCATTTTCCTTGCCAATGACCATAACAAAACTTGAAAATACTAAATGAGAATAAAAGCAGACACTCAAATTAATAAGTGTCCTAACTATTGAATTATGAAATGTCAACTCATACTTAGTAAAAAGACATATTACATTATGTAACATTTTTTTTTCTTGTTCCTGGGCTGAAAATGTTATAAGCTAATTGATTATTCCTTAAGTAAAAATGGAAAACATGTATTTTTCTCGTCAAAATTTGATGTTTTTGACTAGGTTAATGGAAACATCAAAACATCATGGAAAACTATATTTGGAGGTTGATACATTTAGAGAAAATTAGGTTCATTTTTACATTTCATAATCCAGAGTACAAAAGGTTTGGTTTGGTTTGGTTTACGGCATATCAACCTCGGTGGGTCATTTAATGCCAACAAAGTTGTGAAATAAATTCATTCTTAATGCATAATACAATTTTGTTTATAAACTCATGTTTTTCTATTCAACCCATAGATGGGACCCTAACAGGTACTACCACTCCAGGTCAGAGTGGACCAGGGAGCAATGGTGATGAAGGGGTGCTCCACATTCCCCAAACCTCCAAAACTGGAACCTCACCATCAGATAGAGTTTAACGTCATTCCCAGGACATTTAGACCCTCAGTCACCGCCTTCTAGCACCCATATGATAAAAAGGAGTTGGGGCTTGCCATAAGGGCAATAGGGTTGGGAAAATCATATAGGTGCTAGGGCTTGATGTGACCAGCCGATTGATTGGAGGGGGCCTCTCTGACTGCCCGTCTAGCCCAAGTTAGGGCCAAAGTGGAGTATTGCAAGCCATGAACTGCTCATCCACCTGAGTTAATCCTGGGTTATCCTTAAGCATCACGAGTAGCCACCCACGGCTAAAAGGTGGCCCCATTGGGGGAGTCTTACCCCTCTGCAGAGGTGCAGTCAGTGCATTCTAACACTCCAGCGACAGGGCGGCCAGAGCACATAAGTTTTACAACATAAGTAATTAAGAAAAAAAACACATACTACCCAGGAACAAAATTTGAGTTTTATAGTGTTATCAAAGATTTTCAAGTAGGGCAAATGTCACACAATTTAGAATAATTTAGAGCAGCCCATTAATATAAAAAAGAACTTCTAAGTTTCTGATACTGATACCTCTTCTCAATGCAATACAATGTTATATTCTTTATTAAAAACTATAACCTTTGAACTATTTGAAATATGCAAGGATTTATCTGATTTTTCTTTTTAAGTTCTTCATCCACATAGCATTTATCAAAATGGTCAAATAAATAAACTGAAGTTCTGGTGAAAAGTTCATAGGCTGACCAAGATACTCCCTATGGAATGTTATCAGATGAGGTTTATTTTTAACAGTCTCCCTTGTGGTCCACACATCTCTTCTATCAGTATTATTATAGTGCTTGAATCTCATTGTGCAAAAAAGTCAGAAACAGCGGATATGATGTCACCATATGAACTTTTCAGCTCACTCTTGTATAATTGATTCTGCCTAACAGGAATATATTATATATATATATATTATATTTAATGATATGTCTATATCCCTTATAAACACACACATATACAATAGTGCTGCCTGTCATCATATGAACTTTTCAGCCCACCCATGTAAAATATGTAAATAACCAAATATTCAAGGATATAACACATCCCACAAGTCACATTAAACACACACACACATATATACGTGCGCTTAATCCTGTATCTATGCATGATGAACTATATTGATTTTATAATATATTGGGATTTCAAAGAAAAAATCTGCACTCAAACCCAAAAGTCAAGCTGCAGGATATAAGAATATTCAGAATAGCAAAGCAAATAAAAATATCTCATGATATTTATATTTACAGATCATTTGAAAACTTATACTCACATAAAAGGCTGAATTATTATATCTAAGTTTATGCAGTTTTCACTGACATCAAAAAGCAATAATACCAGCAGAATAATTTATTTATATGTTTTCAAAGCAAGAATGATTAGTTCATCCAGGATGTTTTTGTAGGCTAACATCTTCAATAGCTTACAGTCATTTTGTCCCTCTCTGTAGTGTATTCGTTTTTAGTGTATAAATAAAACTAAAATAAGTCAGACAGAAGCAATGGCATAAGGAATCAGTTTTCTCATCTCTCTTTTGTTAATAGGCAAATGTCTTCTATAAAAAAAAACATTAAAGAATTAAAACAGAGATGTTTTGGGTATTACTTTTACTTTTACTTATATATATATATTATATATATATAATATATATAAAGTTTTTAGGGCATTAATTTTAATCTCAGAAAATTAGGTCACAGAAAGTGCAGACATTGAAATTATAAATCTTAATACCTTTATTTTTACATTTGAAGAATCTTTATATGTTGCTTGTAATAGAAACATACTTGATCTCAATATTTGGTTGAGACAAAAAAAATTTAAACACAAAATAATGGAATGAAAATGCAATATCTACATAACTGGGATATCTCAGACCTGAAAATATTCTTATAAATACCCAGTGAGGATGAATAATTTTAAAATTCTTTTACCAAGATTTCCAGTCCAATTTTAGAGACAATCAATGAAATGTAATCAAACTTTACACTTGCATTTAAAGAAGGTTAAAGCAGTGAATGTGCATGCTATCCAAAATTAAATTACTTTATATAATACTAGATGCGGCTACCTAGCGTCGACTGGGTAGAGTTTGGGGGGGGGAATCCTGGCGTATTGATTTGTTTACTTTTGAGATTTACAAATGCTGGACATTTTTAAGTAGAATTTCAATGCTATTTCTATGTATATTTTGATTTTTTAAATATTTTCAAATATAAATCAAATCTTCATAATTTTTGCACAGAAAGCAAAAGCTGGTGATATTTAATATATATATATATATATATATATATATATATATATATATATATATATATATATTTACTTTGTCATTAATTGTTTTATTTTTGTAGTTACATCCAGACATACATACACAACAACATCCATCTATATATGTAAAGATTAATTCTATATGAATTTCTGATGAGATACCATCCCTACTAAATGATTTTTTAGTACTAATATCCTTATCGCCATTGTTTTTATATATACCAACCCTCTGCACGAACAGGATATGACATAAGGTCAATTTCTTAAGTGGAGTTTAACAGGTTTGAATTCAGAGTTTTCCTTCTCCTAGACTAGTTGCCATGCAATGGTTAAAGTTTGCAGTCAGCAATACTATTTATCCATAGCTGGAGGGAAAGTAGTTGGATGCATGCCTTTCCCAAAGGTATTAGTGCTATGTGAATTGCAAACAGCCTCATCCAGAATTTGAATGCGTTGACAAGACCATTTCCTACGACTCTAACCATTACACCACGTGCCTCCATTGTTTTTATCCCAACTTCCCAACTGATATACTCTGATATTTCTCAGATGTAAGTTGCATTTGGTAAAAACAAGAGAATGAGAACTTGTCTCCAAGACAGTATAAGAATACAGATACAATTTAAAAACATCAAATAGAATCAACAATTTCTTATGCCACACAACTAAATTAAATTAGAAAGAAATTAAATTAAAGAAGAAATTTACATTCAATATTTCTCCGTATTAATGACAATTTTTTTTTAAATGCAAAAAATATATATAGACATGAAATTTTCTTAAACAAAATTAAGTCCAAAAACAATTAGTGTTAATTTCAATAGCAAAATCTTAACTTATTTCCTGCAGTAGGACATATCAAACAATTTTTTTTTTTTTTTAAACAGACCTTTACTCCAAAGATTATTTCATGTACACCCCTAAATACTAGGTTATCATAGGAAATGGACACTGAAACAAGTTCAATTACTGGACAAGGCTGTTTGGATTACACATAGTACTAATACCCTTAGGAAAGGTATGCATCCAATTATTCTCCTCCAGCTATGGGTAAATAGTAGTGCTGACTGGGATCTTTAACCCTTGTATGGCAACCAGTCTAGGGGAAGGAAAACTCTGAATTCAAACTTCTCAAACTCTACTTAAAAATTGACCTTGTGTTACATCCTGCTCATGCAGTGGGGTTGATAAATACATACACTTCTAAAGACTATGACAACTATATTATTAATTAATTATTATAATAGTGGATGCAAGTATTGAGATTCAGGCAATTTTAAAACTGGGCCTCAAAGCCACTTAAGATGCTCAAAGAATTTAGGAAATGGAAAGAAAGGAAACAGGTTCTTACTATATTATCCAAATGTATAAGTATTTTAAGGTTATTTACTTGTCTAGCTCAGTCGGTAGAGCATCTGGCTCAGAACCACAAGGTTCTGGGTTCAATACTGGCCCTTACCAACTCAGTGTATGAGTAGTACAGGGATCTGTGTGGTAAAGTGAAGAGTTGATTGTAGGTGTGGCGCTCCACCTCAGATGCAAAAACAATCTCCCAAGTCTAGCACTAGAGAAAAGAGGATAGACTCCTTTGCTGTCTGGCTGGTGCCAACAATAGGCCACTCTATGGACTTTACTTTTTAGTTGAAATGAATCCCAGAAATGAACAATCATCAATACTCAAAAACATAGTAAAGAGCTAGGATCATCAAAAGATACCACATGTAGAGCCTTTATATAAGCTTAAAAGACATACAGTTGATTAAAAAATAAATAGATAAAAACTCTTATATTTAGTGTGAATCTTTCTTAAAAAAAACTATTCCTTACCTACAAAGCAGATAATGTATATGAATGTAAGAGTTGATGATTAACTAGCAAGTAAAATAATCAATATTCACAGTACCATATTATAATACGTTCCTTTTGTTTTTCTTGCCTTTTATATCAGACAAGTTCTACTTCTCTCTCGCTCCAAACACCATTCACTTACCTCTTTGTCTTTATTAGTAGATACAGACACTTTCCTCATCTTAGTGTGTAATGTAGTCTGCACCAAACAAGCAGACTTTTTTTTTTTTCCTTACAAAGTAGTTATTTTTATGAGTTAAGAATTAAGAAAAAAAAAAATAATAGAAGTCCTTTGAGCAGTAGAAAAAAAAAAGAATTAGTCTGTTGGTCTTGCCTCAGCCAAGAAGCTGTGTGGTGACAATTGTATACTATCCAACTGTTGGTGGTACTCTGATTTCTATATTAAAAGGCAGAGGTGCTACTTGGATTGGCAGAGATAGGCAATGAGTCACAAAATTATATATAATAGAACCTTGTAGTAAAATGACCAACACAAATACTAAGTTGTCAGATAAAGATTAACTGAAGAGCTTATGACTTTTTTTTTTTTTTTTTTTGCTAGTATGCTCCTCCTCCTCCAATGTTTTGTTGATTGTAAATGATAAACATGTATATTTGGCTGTCTAGTAATAATTCTCACAGTAATAATATAAAAGTGTACAAATGAACAAAATACTTTATATAATACGCTGATCCTAGCCAAAACATTGTGTTAACGACATCAAGAATACAAAGAGATTCAATTGTCCAAACAATTTCCGCTATGTTAATGACTGTTCTCAAAATTATAGACAAAATATTTTATGTTGGTAAAGTATACCCTAATCTAAGTAAAAGAAAGTAAAAAAAAAAAACAAAAAAAAAAACATTTCATTAAAACTGTGTGTTAATAAAGAGGAAAAATAAAGACAGACAATTTTTGTGACACAAATTTTTCTGAAAATTCTCGGTGCAAATTATTTAGTTTCCCATAATATTTTATGTCAGCTAGTAAAGTGTTTTTTGTTTGTTTTGTTTTGTTGTTTTGTTTTTTCATTGGCCAGAAGTTTTACAAAAATTTGTTAGACATCTAATAGTCAGCAGAGTAGTCTATTGTCAGTATCAGCTGAACAGCAAGGGAGTCTATGCCCTTTTCACTAGCGCTAGACCAGCAAGATTCTTTTTGCATCTGGAGCATCACACTTACTATCCCCACTTTACCACACAGATCCAAGCTGTGCTACTCATGTGCAGGGTTGGTAAGTGTATATTTACATTTCTTGTGTAAATTTTTTGCATATGGTCATATGATATCAAGTATTCTTATCCTATACAAATAATTTGTAAACAGATATTGACCCATAGATGGGATCCTAACAGGTACTACTACTCTGAGTTAGAGTGAACCTGGGAGTAATGGCAATGAAGGAGTACTCCACACTTTCCAGAGCTCCAGAACTAGACACTCATCACCAAATGCAGTTTAATGTCATAACGAGGACAACCCTTTTTGTGGGGAGGGTGTCTTACCCCTGTGCAAGGGATATAGTCAGCATATTCTAAGCCCAACTAACAAGGTAGTCATAATTTAAAATAGGTGTGTAAAATAAAATATCTTAATTCATAATTATTTAATAATTATTTTCTCTTTAGTCACTAAATTTGTTTTTAATACAAATTCTATAAATTACATTGCTGAGTTACAGAGAAACAATATGTAATAAAACTACTTAAGAATAAAAGTCTATTGGAATTATTACACTTTTATATGATTGACTTTTCTGAGTATTACAAATCCATAAGATCAAATTCCAACCATATTCAGGACTTACATTTATCTCATATTCAAAAGGTATGACAGGCTAATAGAAGAGCTTAGAATCAAGAACATTTCTCATGTTATTGTTCAATAAACCTTTCTTCTTTAAAGATTAACAAAAAGGCAAAGAAGAACAGTTTAGAAAACAGCTCCTCTCTCTCTCTCACTCACACACACACACTCTCTCTCTCACACACACACACACACTCTCTCTCTCTCTCTCTCTCACTCACACACACACACTCTCTCACACACACTCTCTCTCTCACTCACACACACAATATACTTGTGTAATGAATGACATTTTAAGACCAATTTTACATGTCAAAAACAAGGTGATAGTTCCTTACACAAATGTTTTTAAACTTCTAGTTTACCTTATTCATTGCAGGCAATATATGATAGAAACCCCTTTTTTCAAGGGGTCATTCATTTCATGTTCATTACATAGTAGGTATATAAACTGAAAATGTATTATGGCGAAAGTGGATTTTCTTATATGATAATCTGTGAAAGTTAAGTTTTTAAAATTTATTGTTCATATGAAATTGGATTTTCTTTTTCTCACATATTTCTGATTCAAAAAAATTTAAAACACTATCAATTAAATGTATCTACTGACCAAAACCTTGAAAAAAAAATTTTTTTTTTAATCTTTCAATTTCAACTGTCAACTCAAGCTAAACAAGACTAATAAATCCTAATTTACTCCGTGGAAAGCCACCACTAAAAAGTAATCAAGCATTTTGGTGTGAGAACAATACCAAATTGACTGTAGATAAATCATTTATTCATGAATAGTGTTAGACATAGTGAAAGAGAGAATGAAAATGCACTAAAAACTTAAAACCTTCATTAAAGACAGTTTAATCCACAAGGTGATTTCGAAAAAAGAAAAGAAAATTGAAAAAATAGGAAAGCCACAAATCAGCTAAACAAGTCATTTTAACTCTTCACAATTGTTTTACAGACACATCCAACACTCCTGACACACCATAATTGCTATCTGACAGTGGGTAGTAGCTTTTTTTTCTTTTTCTTTTTTTTTTAATAAATGCAGTCAAAAAATGTTTTCTTTCTTCTTTTTTTTAAATTTTTTTCAATTGAACTGACATTCAGAATATAACTTTTTTTTTTGTTGTTTTTATTGCTAAATATTCTTTATCAGACCATTTTTGCAACAGTCATGATCCTATCTTTATCTTTAATAATTCAAATTTTTGTCTGTCATCTGATGTTTTAATGTTCAAAGTATACTTTTAACAGTGTCGATAACAGTTTTTTCTTTTTTAGACATCCATATTTCAGCTGTTCTATGAGACACTTAAATTTAAGCAAGTTTTCATCACATATGGATAAGGAAAGCTTAAGTGTAGCAATTTGTACATTACAAAACAATGTCTCACACACACACATTATATATATATTATATATATTATATAAAATTTTATGTTGATAGTTTAATAAAATGTTTATTATAATATATCACAAAATATAATAATTTTTTGTTATCTTTGGTTTAGAAGAATTAATAAAAAAAAATGTTGGGGGTGTACTTACTTATGAACAATACTGAATCACTACAATAAAAATCTTATTTCATCAAAGTATCGTCTTCAATCTAGAAATACTCAAACACTTTACTCAAGTTGTATAAGAGAATGATGATAGCTATTATCTTAGAAAAGATTATTCAATAAATCAGATGCACTTAAGAAATGAATGTATTAACATTAGATGAATCAGTTTAAACGGTAAGATTTGAAGGAGAATTACAGAAAGATCATGAATTATTCAAAATTACATAATTGAATGTAAACAAAAAAAATTAATGAAAAAAAAAAAAATTAAATTGAGAATGAATTCAGACAATGCAATCGTTGATATTTATAAAGTACCTTTACAATCTCATTGTGTCGTTTTCATATCCTACCCACCTACCTGCTTAAGAATATTATATAATGGCAAAAGGCCAAGTGCTTTGTTTTCTTATTTCTCTCTTCAAACTGTGGGAACCAGTTCAGTAAAGACGGATGCTTATAAGATCTCCTTACTACTTAGCAACAGATAAAACTTAATCATTATTTTAAGGACTGAACACATCTTAACTTGACAGATAGACAAATCTTAATGTTAAAATCAAGCAAAAAGAAAGAAAAAAAAGTTACAAGATTAGTAGTGTAACAATAAAAACAAAGCAAAAACCAACAGTTTTACATTCCTTACAGGTTTTGTTGAGTGTTTAGTAGTTAAGGAGCATATTAGATGTCTGGTATTTGAGAAGAAAGTTTACCAACCTAGACAGTCGCAAATCAATAAAATCCTCAATATCTACAAGGTATTCACCTCAACACTTGAATAATTAATAATTGTTTTTATTACCAATACTAATTACTTCAGACTTGTTTGAAGGGTAAAATAAATAATTAATGTCAAATAGATTTTGTTTTAAACTCAAAATAGTATTGGAGATTAATGAGTTTGCACGTATGCTTTGTCAAAGAGAAGGAAAATTGGTGGATGGGATACAATAATCATGTGAAGAAAGCCTCATGGAAAATGGATGCATGGCCTCTATGAAAGCATAGAGTATATTCAAGGCACATGAACTATATGCAGAAATACCGATAGCTGGTGAGCCAAACCTCTATGAAGACAGAGTATAAAAGGGGCCACATACAGATACATGTATAAGCCTGTAGCTGAGGGGGCTAAGCCCCCTAGTCTAAATGGACAGAGACACAACTCATGTGTTGTTTTGAAGGCTGGAGAGTCCAGAAGAAAGAGTTTGATTTTATATATTGGTTGTAAACGCCCCCTATAGCAAACCATAGCAAGTAAGAAAAGATAATCCCCAGTATATGTAATTCATAGATAAAACATTAAAATGTCATTGATCTTTAATCCTAAGAGTAATAGGTTCAATTCAAAAATAAAAATTGGTAGAATTCTGTATGAGTGGAAACAGATGTTAACATAAAAGCATTAATGGGATTTATACAGAAATGAGTTAAAAAGCAGACTGTTTTATCAGATATGTTGAAGTTTTTTCTTTAACATTAGCAGCAGCTTCAAATAGAAATGATGCATTTAAAATGCTCTCAGACTTCCATACAAAAATATCAGGCAATGCAAAACCACAGAGAAAAATAAAAAAATTTATAATAAAAATGAAATAAAGATAAAAAAATAATTGCTGGAAATAATTTTTTCACTAAGAGCTCTTGGTCTGATTATCGTATGGGCAATAAACTGATAGTCACCAAGTACAGCTGACTGTATCTATGATATCTAAACATACATATGGTCTATCACTGATATTGTGCACTCTTTATAAATATAGCAAACTATACATTATATATATATATATATTATATATATATATATATATGATAGATAGTGACACACACACACAGGCACATATGATCAACAATGTTGTCTCCCCCTTCAAAACTATCTGCAGGGTCACCTTCAAAGACAAAAGTTGCAGGAAGAAGAATCTAAACATTATATATTCAAACCCTGCCTAGACTTTCTGCTGTGCCTGCCTGTCCCACATTGGCAGCCATGAACATGACATTGCTCAATGTGGACCACCCCTATATATATTATAATATAATATATATATATATATATATATATATATATATACACACACACACACGCACGGATGATTTTCAACCTCAACCACATATCTCAACCTACAGTCAACTCACATGGGAGGCACCAATTCTTGACTGATCACCAAAGTTAAGCAATGATGAGCCTGCTCAGTTTTGAGATGGGTCACTACTTTAAAGCAGCAGGTACTGCAACCAACTTGAGTCCCATGTGGCAGACTAAGTAAGGTTTAGTAACTAACACATCATACAGAATATCTATGTGACCCCTTGAACAAAAGACGTTGGAATATCTCCAAACTTAAATGCCTCACAATTTTGATACACTACCAATATAACCACAACAAGTACCATAGGGCTACAAAACACAATTTGAATAAACAACAAAATGAAAAGAAAAAGAAAGTAAAGTAAGAATCACATAATCAGATAAAAGTTGTATGAAAGTTGGCTCAGCAAAAATCAATGAAATAAGGAATGGTTCTTTTGCGTAGAGAAACCAATAGGTAAACAAATAAAGAAGAAAAAGAACTAGATGCATATATCAACAAAGACAGATTACACACATATTGGGAATAAGTCTATACTCAGTTTTGTACTTCTTCAATTGGATATTCAACGCAATAGGTACAGATTTTGTCTGAACAAAACAGAAAATTCACATCAGGAACGTTGGCTCATCCCCAGAAAGTGAGTGTGTGTGTGTGTGTGTGTGTGTGTGTGTGATTATATATAAAGTGCACTTATTCTTGATTAATTTCAATGTTATTCTTTATGAGCTATTCTAAACTAGTTGCATATTTTGTTCTAGAAAGAGGTAAATGAAATAGATTTCTTCATGGAGTTACTTTTTCTGGAATTAAAAAAAAAAAAACATTGTTATCCAACTTCTTAAATTAAAAAAAATAATTGAATTATGGGAGATTGAGATTATATTAAATATATATTTTTGTAAATGTTGCCTCCAAATTTTGAGTGGAATCCTTTTAAAAAAAAAGAAAATGTAATGTTTGAGATACACCTGTACTATTAAATGTGCTGGGTAGCGTTGTCAAGTATGTTATTACTGGTTCATTGGAGGATTTCAGATCTTTCATTCTTTTAAAAAAAAATCTAATATAAATATTATAATAGTGAAGTGCACTTTTTGCATAATGGATGAGCAGAGGCCTATCATTTTTGTAAGGTAAGTTAGATTTTGAAATAACAATGGAAAAATATAACTGTTACAGAGTTTGATAGAAAGAGTATCACCCCAAGGTGATCTGAAAGCAGAGCTCTCATTGACCCAGTTGTATGATCATGCAATTCAGGGAAAATAGATCAGAATTTAATCAGTTGGAGACTGAGAGTCCGATTTGGACAGACATATTCATGTGTCTCAGCTCCTTGCCCATGTGAGACGGCATAGAATGGATCAGGAAATAAGAGATTCAGAGTAGTAAAAGTGTATACACAAAAATATGCCTCTGGCAGGATGCACAGAGAAGCAGACAACCCTGATGGAAGAAAAAAACGATATGAAGAAACAAACACCTCGAGCCAAAAGAGAACTCTGAAAGAACAACCCCTAATGGATGATGAAAGAGCAGAGAGAACTATGATAGCAGAAGTTACAACATTAAAAATAGTATACAACACACTTATTATTGATAACTTACATTACTCTTGACAAGCTATTTTAACTAATTTGTAGATTTTAGAATTTACATTATTGCACCAAAATATACTCAGATACTGAAACTTTATTTTCAAGAGCCAAAAATGATAATCTCCAACTAAAAATTTATCATAACTCAGTTTGGTCATTGGGGGGGGGGGGTACAAAAGAGGACATTGAATTACAAACTTGAAAAAAGAATAACTGACTTGGTAACAATGTAAACAATAATATAAAATTATCATTTACAAAGCTTAGTTTGTCACAAAACTAGAAATATGGGGCAACAAATGAAAAAAAAAAAAAAAAAGAACTTACTAACACTGGTATGCTATCCTAGCTCAATAACCATTGCAGCAAACACGGTATCCTTATATAAGTAAAAGGAGAAGTATTAAAGTGTTTAAATTGAACTCCTCCATATATTTTGATTTCAATATGAAAAACATTAGAATTTAAGTTTTAACTACATATTCACCCAAATCAATAGTATATATTAACCCAACCCCTCTGCCATAAGCAGGATGCAACATACGGTCAATTTTTAAGTGGAGTACAGCTGGTTGGAATTCAAAGGTTTTTTGGGTTTTTTTCCTCGACTGGTTTTGTCTTTGGCAATCAAATATTAATTCTATTACATCATATTATTATATTGAACAATTTATTTATTTTATCAAATTTATACACACACAAAATTTATTAACTTCTACTGCATAATTAAATTTCATGCTCATTTCCTTAATGATGTTAATTATCCATCAAAATAATATAATTGATACTTGGTTAGTGAGATGTTTGGAAATCAGAGGGTGTATCGACTTCTTTGCAGCATGAGAAGGGTTTTTCAAAGCCATGGGGTAAATCTGCTTTCCACAGTTAAAAGTAATAAAAATTTTAACTGGATATAACCACTTTCCACAGCAAAAGGGTTAATATTGCTTACAATTTTAACTAGAAAATAACTGCAATAAACAAGACTGCAACTAAAAAGTAAAATGCTAATCTCATTAATCATTACTACTAGAATATCATGACTTTATCTACCTCTCTATGATAGAATAGTCATATAAAATAAAATAGAATCAAGTAGAATAAATGTTTCTAAAAAGGTGAAAAGGCTCAATTCTAGAAATCTATGGCAAAAAATAAGTCAGCTATATAAATCATTTTTGTAAATGGAAGTGCGTGGTGTAATGGTTAAAGTCATGGGAAATGGACTCGTCGCCGCGAGTTCAAATCCTGGATGTGGTAATTGCATTTCACTTAGCGCTAATACCCTTGGGAAAGGTATGAATCCTAATCTCCCTCCAGCTATGAATAAATAGTAGGGCAGACTGGGCTCTTTAACCTTGGTTAGGCAACTGGTCTAGGAGAAGGAAAACTCTGAATTCAACACCTGTTGAACTCCGCTTAAGAAATTGACTTTGTGTCGCATCCTGCTCGTGCGGAGGAGTTGGTAAATATATATAAATCTTTTTTGTCTTACAAAAGATATACATAAAAAATAAAACATTTTGTGATGAGAAATTATGAAAATTATAATTATGTATTATAACTAGGCTTAACTAACAAAATAATTTAACAGATCTACCATTTTCAAATATAGCTTATTATACAATTTCATTGCTTTTACAACATTTGTAAGATAGATGCTTCTCATAATGAAAGACCTTTCCCCACTCAGCTATGGGTAAATAGTGGGGCAGACTGAGCTCTAGTTGCTATGGCAACTGATCTAGAGGGAAAACTCTGAATTCAAACCATTAGTACTCTACTTAAAAATGGACCTTTAGTCACACCCTGTTCATGGCAGAGAGATTAGTAAATATATAGTAATCAAAGATATCCTTACTTTTATTTAACCCTATAATGAAAACAATATTTAAAATTATAAATATGACTCCTTACAAAGTAAGACTTTCAAAAGTTTTAATATCAAATAGTTTCTATGCCATGATACAGCCACTGTTTTCATATACAAAATGAGATTGATATTTTCAAAGCCAAAAATATTTAAAACTGGTATTAGATGTTAAGACAAAGTTTAATGTGGTAAATCACAGTTCTGCATCTGGCAAAAATTATGAACTTAGCACACCTAGAGGGTGTTCACTTACGTTTTTAAGTTAAAAGAAAGGAATTGAATCCGACAATATGAGTATGAAAAGGTGGAATGAAAACATCACACAATGCTGTTCGACATGACCGACATATATATGGCGCGAATGCCCACATTGGTGAATAATGTAACAACTTTAGTTCTTTTTTGCAGAATTAGTTTTTTTTTTGTTTGTGAACTGATTTGACATTCTTCTCCGACCCAAACAACCACGGAGTGAATGAGCTCTGATGATGATTTTTGTAAAATCGAAATATTGATCAGTATCAGCTATGATTATATTATAAATTGTTTTCTCTTTAACAGCATTGTGTGATGTTTTCATTCCACCTTTTCATTTAGCAATATATAAACTAATAACAGATAAGACAAAACATTTTTATTTAATAGCTGAACATTCTGGCCATCTTTAAAACAAACTAGATTAAATCCTTTAAATTATGAAGCCAATGGTGAACATCCACTAAATGTGCTAATTTTTGTCACATTGATAAGATCATTTTTATAAACTGAATACCTGTTACATAGACCCCCTAACACTGACCTATTGTTAACAACAAAGAATATGTCATAACGTGAGAAAGAAGCTTGAATCATGAAAGCTTAAGTTTTAAATTTATTTACCATTTAAGAGCAAAAATGTAAATATGAATGCAATTCCCTAACCTCTACGTATAAAATAACCGTAGACAGGTTAACATCCCATTAAAATAAATTGATTAATCAGAGTATTTGACTTTTTCATGTATTGTCTAATCCAGGGATTGAACTCAAAATAACAAGGTAACAAGATAAACTTTAACCAACACAAGGAAGAATTAATTAATGAGATATCCTACAAGCATGGAATAATCTATATTTGTTGATTAAACAAAAAGATTCAGTTTTAAATTCACTGAAGATTATTGATTATGACAAAAGACATGTGAAGAAAGCAAAAAGTTACAATAACTGAATTGTTTTGATTATAATAACAATAATCAAGATGAAGACACTTGTTCAAGCACACTAGTGAATAATACTGTCAAACAATCATGAACAAATATAGAATTGTCAGCACAAAAAGAGAAGATATTGATGACCTATACAAAGTTATATACATAGTATTTATTGATATGAATAATTTTAGGATCACTAGTAAGAATATCAAGTTTGAAAATTGTGTAAATTATTAAAAGCAAATTTTGTTTAACGGACATCAACATCTAACCTAAACAATTTCCTTTTTTTGGGGGGGGAGTGATAAAATTTACCTTTGACCTTTACAAAATTATCAAAAAATGAGTTTAAACAAGTTTATGAAGAGGAAAAACATAGTCTAACCTTATGTTCCAATAGCATTAAACCATATTTGAGATCAATCAAATAGGAAAAAGAGTGGTAGTGGAATATTACAAAATTTGGTTGGAAGTAAATATGATAACAGAGATAGAGACAGAAGAGAGAGGGGGAAGCAAGAAAGAGAAGAGAAGAGAGAGAAGAGAGAAGGTGAGAGAGAGAAAGAGAGAGAGAGAAAGAAAGAGAGAGAGAGAGAGAGAGAGAGAGAGAGAGAGAGAGAGAGAGAGAGAGAGAGAGAGAGAGAGAGTGAGAGAGAGAGAGAGAAGAGAGAGAGAGAGAGAGAGAGAGAGAGAGAGAGAGAGAGAAGGTGAGAGAGAGAGGAGAGAGAGAGAGAGAGAGAGAGGAGAGAGAGAGAGAGAGAGAGAGAGAGAGGAGAGAGAGAGAGAGAGAGAGAGAGAGAGTGAGAGAGAGAGAGAGGAGAGAGAGAGAGAAGAGAGAGAGAGAGAGAGGTGAGAGAGGAGAGAGAGGGAGAGAGAGAGAGGTGAGAGAGAGAGAAGGTGAGAGAGAGAGAGAGTGAGAGAGAGAAGGTGAGAGAGAGAAGAGAGAGAAGAGTGAGAGAAGAGAGAAAGAGAGAGAGGGTGAGAGAGAGAAGGTGAGAGAGAGAAAGAGAGAGAGGGTGAGGAGAGAGAAGAGAGAGAGGGTGAGAGAGAGAAAGAGAGAGAAAGAGAGAGAAAAGAAATCTCTGCTTACTTTAATATGGTTAGCTGCTTTACTATTTTTTCCAGATTATATCATTCCATCCTCTTGACAAAATCTAGGAAAAAACTTCAAGAGTGAATACATCAAATTGCTCTTTTAAATAACTTCAACTAAACTAATAAGAAATACAAGAGAAGACAAAAACTGAAGAATCATGTGATCCATACTGTAAATTAGATAATTATTATATAGAAAGAAAAAAAAAGCTAATAGAGAGCCACACGAGTTTAACTGGCTGTAAGGTCAAATTTAAAACAATGTATAAATAAATAAAAGGCAAAAAAATATATATACAAATCCATTGAAGGGAAATAACTCTATGGAAAAAAAGCATGGAAAAAAAAGGGGGTGGGATTTTGCAATAATCTGAAGTTAAATGAGTTTTCATTTCTTTAACTTCCATTCCATACCCAAAAATTAATACTATCAAATAAATGACCTTGAATAATTTAGTTGATTTTTAGAAAAATTTTAATGTTCTTTTTTTTTTCTTCTCCACAAAACTCCAAATTTGTGGAGGACAGTTGTGTTTTAAAAAGTAAATAAAAATATGATTACAAGGTATAAATTGTGGATTACAAGACAATTATAAAATCAAATGCACAGCCAGATTTATATAATTCTCTTATTAACAAAATCAAATCCTATCTTCAATTGAAACAGTCGTAATATCCCTTACAAAAAGATTAGAATTGGAAATGTATTTAAGGGAAATAAAATTATTGAAATTGGCAAGTATATCTTCATGGGATAATAATGATAAACAAGTCTAGCAAATTACTTCTATTTTGTATTGAGTTCAATCCTCACCAAATACTTTTCCTCTTGTTTGAATAACCATCAAAAATGAATGAAATGTCTCCAGCATAAAATAATCCAACAAGGGTTGACATGCCATAAAATCTAACCAAGTTCCTCAAGTGATTTGTGCCAAATAAAAGTTAGGAAATATCTTATCACACTGCATCATCAAGTTATGGTTACCATGCTTTTTTTTGCTGATCATTATGACTAGTGATTTTGATAGTCACTAGGTGGTCTCAAAACACTTAGTTTTATATTAATAATAAGTTCAGCTTAGTAAATAACTAGGGCACCTCTCCTGTAGAGTAACAGTTAGCTAGCAAGCTAGTGTAACAGACCATTACTAATGTTTAGTAATGGTTAACCCTCACCTGTTGCCTCACAATTGTTTGTAGCCTTGTCCCCAACAAAGTTTAGTAAATTCCTATTAAAATTAGGTTGGTTGGTTTTATGGCATGTCAACACTTATTGGGGCCATTTTATGCACACAAAAAAAAAATTTTTTTTTGCATCTATATGGTTTTAAGTAATAATTTGTTTGCACACATTTATATGGTTTCAAGTATTCATATCTAATACTAATAAATTTCAAAGAGATCTATTTGACCCATAGATAAAACTAACAGGTACTAAAATTCTGGGTCAGTGAATATAGGAGTAATGTCAACAAAAGGGTTACTTCACACTCCCCAGAACTCCAGTACCGGAGTCTCACCACTGGATGCATACTATGCTCCACCGGCTGGACAGTACTGAAATCTACAAAAATACTAAGAAAAGTACTGGAGTATCAAGGAGATTTATTGTCATTTGTTCCCCAGAAAAAATCCCTAGATACTGGTATAAAAATGTATCAAATGAATATTAAATTAAAGAGGATTCTAAAATCAGAGATGATATTGCATGCAGTTTCATCTTTTTAATATTCATACTCCATTTTTTATCTCCAAAATGAAATATTTTCATTCCTTTATTCTTTTGATCCCCAACACTTGTAATAGTTTTCCACTAATTATTTGTACATCTGACAGATTGTATTTTCAATGCCTTTTCTTTACACTTGGTTAACCCGTTTCAGTTGACTGCTTATCTTATTCTTCAACCAACACTTCCTTTAGAATAAAAATACACACAGGAGACAAGCTGTTTGCATTTCATCTCACACCAATGCCCTTGAGAAAGATAGGAATCCATCTCTTCCACTCTGCCCAACTATATGTACTTACAAATCCTTCCACATAAGCAGGATGTGACACAAGGTCACTTTTTAAGCAAAACTTATCAGGTTTGAATTCACTGTTTTCCTTCTGCAAGACCAGTTGCCTAACAACGGTTAAAGAGCCCAGTCTGTCCTAATATTTTACCCATAACTGGAGGAAGAATAGTAGGATGCATAGCTTTCCCAAGGGTATCAACACTGAAATGCAACTGACCTTGTCTAGGATTTTAACTTGTGTAACTGTGTCCATTTCCTTAGGCTAGCAATATAAGACATGGATAAATTGAATTCAAACCAGTTCTTCTCCACTTAAAAATTGATCTTGTGCCACATCCTGCCCATAAAACAGGGGTTAGGTAAATATATACACATGTGCAAAGAATTAATCTTATGTGTGTGTATATATATATATATGAGGAAAAAATGAGTAAAGAAAAGACATGTAGATGGATAAAAATGAATTTTATCAATATCACTTTTACTCGATATCACTTACACATGTGTTTTGGTCCGTTTATCAAAATGTATACGGATTTACGCTATTATTATTATTAAAATAATCAGATGGAGTTGAAATGATGATGAAATTTTTCATTTTGAAATTCTGCTTTGTCTCCAATGGATTTTTATCTACTCAAAAAATAAAAATATTCACTCTGATGAAGGTCGTAAAAAATCTCTGTGTACAGAATATTTTTACATTTTTCCTATTATTATTATTATTTCAACTCCATCTGATTATTTTAATAATAATAATAGCGTAAATCTGTATACATTTTGATAAACGGACCGAAACACATGTGTAAGTGATATCGACTAAAAGTGATATTGATAAAATTCATTTTTATCCATCTACATTTCTTTTCTTTAGTCATATTGTCAGATTCAATTCCCTTTCCATTCTTACATTATGTATATATATATATATATATTACCTATTAGTAAATAGGCCAAACAAACTAAATCTGGTGACAGTCACAAATTGTGAATAGATGATTGAGCCACTAGTCCAATCCGAGATCACAAGACAAAATTTGATGTTAAACAGCTAACTGGTCCTGCCAGTCTCCAGTCAGTCATAGAATCAGTAGTGATTTGCCAATTACCTCTCCCCCACCCACGTTGTATCCATTTTAGACCTGAAGAGGGTCCTTGACCGAGCTTTACATCAAATCAAAGATTGTGAGTCACAAATAAAAGTAAACCATTAAACAAAATAAAGAAAATGTCAGGCTGTAAATATAACAACAATAAAAGCATTTATTATGGTTTTGTGTTACACATTCTGTTTAACCCTTTCCACATATAAAGAACTATAATTCTTCAACTTCAGATGTTGTGGTTGTCTAATAATTTATTTCAGTTCTGCAAATAATAATAAATGGCACTTATTAAGTCATTGGGTCCAAAGAATTTGTTCTGCAAACTTCTTGGTTCTTAATGCAACTTCTTGAGTTCCAGAAATTTCCTTTTTCTTCAAGTCTTCTCTCAAAAGAAAGGTTTTAATTGAGCACAACTTCAACTTGTTTGATGTCTAAAAGTGAGTGTCTTTCTTGAACTCTCCCAAATTGAACTGAATAGGTCTGTGTTTATGCTTTTATAAAATTACTTTTCTCCTGGAGGGGCAATACCTCTGATCAATTCATTTCTAACACGTTTGTGTTTCCATGGTTAGATTTCTACCACCACCACTGTAAGGCAGGGTCTAGCATTACACCGTTTGGGAATACCCAAAAATATCTCCAAACCAAAACAAATTTCTCTTTTCTTTTCACCTTCTTTCCACTCTTCTTCATCTCCAAAAGATTCCTCCTTTATTGTTCTATGAATTCATAAAAACTATTTCTTATTTGTCTGCCATATAAAAATGTCAATCGATAACAAGGTCAGAGTTCAACCCTACATCATCCACCCAAATTGCCTTTTTGAAAAGTCTGGATTATTTCACCATTGTGTTCATAACATGGATTTCCAGATTTGACTCACAAATACCAGACTCGGATTACTATTTTCATCAAACATATCTTTTCTTTGAGAATTTAAGTATGTTCACAGATCCCCACCCTCTAAAAAAAAATAATTCCTAAAAATAATAACATATCTAATTAAGCCCATTGTAGTGACGTCAACTCGTTTCATATTACTTTTCCAAAAACAAACTCTGCGAATGTTAAAATTTTATTTAATTAAATCCACTCAGTGGGGAGAATGTCACATCATATAATTGTTTTATTCTGACAGGAAAAATTGTAATAAGGCAATTATTTTCAGAGTGTATTGAGGTGTACAAAAGAAAAGTCAGTTAAAAAGGAAGATTTTATAACTTCACAAGTACAGTTGATGTAACTTACAGGTTTCAAAAACTTGCACTTAATGAAGATATTTCATCTAGAATAAAAGGAAGTGGGTGGCAGAAGAAAATAGATTTATGGTCCACTTAATCATAAGACTTCTGGGATTGAAGTCGTTAAGGTAAAATTATAAAAGTGGGTATCCAAAGTATAGGATACTAGTTCAAATCTCAGAGGGAGTCTGTTCCAATTTCCTGCTCCCCCCACACACTTTTGCCTTTAAAAAGTGTACCTACCCAGAATGCTGTGGTAAAAATCAACAATGTGCTGTAAGTCAGGATTAGACTGACTGCATTCTGGAGAGTATGGAGTACCTCTTTATTGTCGTTACTCCTAGGTCTACTCTGACTTTGGGAGTAGTAGTACCTGTTAGGGTCTCATCTATGGAGTGTCCTGGGTATGACGTTAAACTGCCTCTAGTGATGAATTCCAATCTTGGAGCTCAAAGTGAGTGTGGAGTACCTTTTCAATGTCATTACTCCTAGGGCTACTCCGACATGGAGTGGTAGTGCCTGTTAGAGTCTTATCTATGGATCAAATAGATCTGTTTGAAAATTATTCATATTTGATAGGACTGTATGCAAAAAGAAAAAGAAAGAAAGAAAAAAAAACACTAAAAAAAAAATATATAAATATGAATGTAAAACATCTGTGTATAAAATAACCCTAGACATGTTAAAATTAATCGATCAACAAAAACCAATAATAAAGTAGGAAAAAAAAGATATTATAAAGAAAATGATAATGAGACTGCTTCAGCTGAAATATATTCCAAAGAAATCAATTCTATTTTCTCTTGTATTAATAATTGATTGTTAAAATTGGATGTGACAATTACTCACTAGATGTTAGTGACAGTTGTAAAAATACACCAACAAAACATTTAAAAAAATTAAAAAAATAGCTTACCTCTTGGCAATTGCTAATATAATACATTCTTTTAAATGCTTATAAAACACTAAAGTTAGGAATTATTAAAATGACAGAAATAACAGCAAAATAGAATTTTAAATATTTTTAGAACTGAATCAAATGAATTCAGACTGTCTTTTTATATCTTATACCAACAGAAAAAAAAAATATTCCACAACAAAAAAATAATAATATATATATATATATATATATAAAATCTAGCTTATTTTGCTTGCAAGTAACTCATGCTAACTGACAGTTAAAATAAATTATGCACATGCTGTCTTATCTAGGTGGTCTGAAAATTTGGTTATCAAGTATACCCTTATTTTATAGAATATATAAAGCTTTATAAAAAAAAGAAAGTATTTAAGTTATTTCATAACCTAATTTTCTAAGAGTGAATTTTTCCAGCAGCATCTTATCTCATTTTTGATGACCTAAAACATTTAGGAAAAAAAAGAAAACTATTTCTTAACTGGGATATATCAATGTGACAAAGTAATTGTTAAATCTGTACTAACTTAAAGTATCAATAAGAGACTTATGGTCAAATCATGTTGAAAGCACCAGTTACCACTAGATCGGTGACTATTTAAGCTAACAGCAGGTAGCGTAAGTAACCACATGTCAAAATGACTTGATTTCAGCATTAAATGACCTGAAAATGGTTGATATGTTGTAAAACAAAACAAAACAACCAACCAACCAGAGAAGAATCACATAATCTAAGAAGATATTTTTGATGTTTGGAAAGTTAAAATTGTAGAACCCAGCTATGGATTAAATAGTACCACTCTACAAGGATAGCTTTGGTATTGAATAACCCATGAAGGTTGATGTACCATTAAACAAAAAAAATCTATAATTGTAGGAACATGAATTCTCACTGATAATTATTAGAAACCCTTTAAAAAGGGAAAAAATAGTGTTAAAAGGTATATCAATAAATGAAAGGTATACTAATAAATAACATTCAAAATACTAAGAATTGAACAAAATAAGATAAAATCAATTTTTAACTGAACAAATTATACTGGGTTACATTTTGGTTTTCTTTGTTGAATGGCATATCAACATTTGTGGATTATTTAATGCCAAAGATACCCTTGTTGAAGGAGTGTAGTAGCACAATTTAACACATACCTGTGAGGATTAGGGCATTCATGCCTTTCCCCAAACATATTAGACTAAAAGTGAACATAATAGCCTGACTGGAGTTTGAACTAGCTTACTGTGATGTTGCTTTCCAGCACATTAGCCACCATGCCATAAGGACCCCCCTCCAACTGGGTTACATGGAGCCCTGACAAATTGCACTGAGTTATATGGGCTCCTAAAAAAAAGTGCACTTGATTACATGGAGTCCTGATAAATTGCACCAAGTTACATGCATTCTTTGCTGTCAGTAGCAACACCAAACAATTCTTGGCTTTTACCAAATATCATAATTACAGTAAAATACCTAATCTCAAAGGAATTATAATTATATAATTTATTACTTATGATTAATGAGCAGAAAGTGCCCTTATCAGAGCAGAAAATAATTTAAACGACTAGAATTTTACCATATTTTCTAGATATTTGAAATTTGAACCCAAGACACATATATATATTTAGCAACCCCTCTGCATGAGCACAATGTGACACAAGGTCAATTTATTAAGCAGAGTTTAACAGGTTTGAATTCAGAGTTTTCCTTCTCCTAGACTGGTTACCTAGCCAAGACTAAAGATCCCAGTCTGCCCTACTATTTATCCATAGCTGGAGGGAGAGTAATTGGATACATACCATTCCTTAAAGGTATTAGTGCGATGTGAAATGCAAACAGCCTTGTCCAGGACTTGAACTCAGGTTGACGAGTCCATTCCATGGTTAAACAATTAACCAGTACACCATGCACCTCAACATATAAGTTTAAGTACACACTAAAACGCACTCAGAAATTGTTGCATGTGCACAGAAACTAATTAAACAGATTATTTATTTAGTTTCTATGTTACACAAGGGATATATTTTTATAATATTTAAACTTTTCAAAATGAACAAAAATGGTAAACAAAGTTGTAAATAGCAGTCAATTTAAGTCAATTAGAATGAGACAATCATTTCACAAGTCAACACACAATGGTGCCAAATGTTCAAAATTCCTAAATATGATGATATACATTGACAGGAAAGAAAAAAAAAAAAAGAAAGGTTACTTGTATATAAATGTCATAATATCTAGAACACTGCAGCTTATGAAACTACAGTGAGTGTTCAATAAATTCTACAGATAGCTTTATTTGAATACTAGAAGCAGCTATCCATTGTTACCAGGGTAGAAGTTTTAGTGTGTACTTAAACTTATATGTTGAGGTGCATGGTGTACTGGTTAATTGTTTAACCATGGAATGGACTCGTCAACCTGAGTTCAAGTCCTGGACAAGGCTGTTTGCATTTCACATCGCACTAATACCTTTAAGGAATGGTATGTATCCAATTACTCTCCTTCCAGCTATGGATAAATAGTAGGGCAGACTGGGATCTTTAGTCTTGGCTAGGTAACCAGTCTAGGAGAAGGAAAACTCTGAATTCAAACCTGTTAAACTCTGCTTAATAAATTGACCTTGTGTCACATCGTGCTCATGCAGAGGGGTTGCTAAATATATATATGTGTCTTGGGTTCAAATTTCAAATATCTAGAAAATATGGTAAAATTCTAGTCGTTTAAATTATTTTCTGCTCTGATAAGGGCACTTTCTGCTCATTAATCATAAGTAATAAATTATATAATTATAATTTTTTGGGCAAAAAATACCTGGTCTATTGATTACTTTATTTTTGAGATTTACAATTGCTGGAAATTTTTAAGTAGAATTTCAATGCTATTTCTATGTATATTTTAATTTTTAAATATCTTTGAATATGAATCAAATCTTCATTTTTTGCACAAAAAACAAGAACCGGTGATATTTAATGTGTGTATATATTTACTTTGTCATTAACAAAGTTATTTTTATTTTCGTAGTTTCATCCAGACATACATATATACATACACACCAACTGCCCTTTATATATGTATAGATAGATAGATTCCATTAAAGACTGAATAATTTTGAAATCTATATTGAATGTAGTACTAGAATAAAAATTAAAAAAAGAACAAAGAATAAAAAACATAAATGAACCAATGTTTCAGTTTTGTTAACACTTATGAATCTTACATTAAAAAATAATGTTGATCTTGATACAAGGCTTTTTTTTAAATATCAAAGTCACAAACATCAAGCACTAAACAGTTTACTTGCTGTATGAAGTTTGAATTCTCTCAAATCCTAATGACTTGGATAGAACTAGACAAAATACACTGTGTGCTCTTCTCTGACTGCATCCTGGTCACTGCTAAAATTTCTGCCTAAATCATTATATGCCTTATCAAGCTGTATATGTAAACCAAATTTCAAGTAACTGCTCAGCTGAGAAAGTTATAGGTGTACATAGAAACAAACACACAAATATACATACAAATATAAGGGTTTTATAGTTTGCTTGAAGCATTGTACGTATGTGTTTAAAATAGAAATTAGAAGGCAATTGACAATGCAATGGAATAAGCAATTTCTATTTTAAACACATACATACAATTTATTTATTTAACTTAAAACAACAAACGTTTGTGCCAGCGCTGTAAGATAAATACTAAAAAAAAAAACACAAGTACTTCTAAAACCTCTGAAGATGGGATTTATCCCGAAAATATTTAGGAAACAGGTAAATAAACATCATTTTCATCACCTATTCCATTGCATTGTCAATTGCCTTCTAATTTCTATTTTAAACACATACAAATATATTTTATTTATTTAGATTAACATTTATATCTATTTACCCAACCTCTCCACCACAGTTAGGATGCGATACAAGATCAATTTTAAAGCAGAATAAATCCAGTTTGTATTCAGAGTTTTCCTTCTAAACTGGTTGCCTAACCAAAACTAAAGAACCCAGTCTGCCCTACTATTTACCCATAGATGAGCGAAGGAGAACATGTGCATTCATACCTTTCCCAAGAGTATTAGTGCAAAGTGAAATGTACAGTCTCACCTAGGAATTGAACTCAGGTCTCCAATTCCATTTCCTATAACGATAATTGTTACACTAAACTTGCATCCACAATTCCCATTTTAACCATTCAGAATAAATTTTTAACTGATAAAGATTTTAAAATAAACATTGTTTAATAATTCTAAAAAATAAAAGGATTTCTTTACAAAACATTTATCAGTTTTATCATTTTTATAAACCAAATTTTGGCGTCTTACACAGTGTAGATAGACATAAACTGAAATAGATTTTTTGGTTTCTTTGTTTAATGGCATATCAACCATTATGGGCTATTTAATGGGTAAGCTATTCTTGTAAAAGAATAGTGGTACTATCTATATATTAATACTTGTGTTCCTTAATTTTATGACAGTTATCATTTTGCAACACCCTGTGGTTAAAAATGAGAATGGTATTGCTTATTCACCAAATTCTTATGAGTGTCATCACCTCATATAAAACAATAGACCATTCCGTTTTTATTATAAATAAAAGGAAGAAAAAATGACATGCTGCACTGAAAAAATATAATAAGAAAGAAAGAAAGAAAGAGAGTAGGAGAAAAAGAGAGAGGGGGTGAGGGTGCAGAAGCGATAACGCTAAACTGTTTCAATTGAACATAATGAAAAGATGGAAAGCAGGAAAGAAAGAAAGAAAAAAGAGTTGAATCAAGATTATTATACTTTTTATATATTGAAATAATTTTCAATAGCTCTTAAGTAAACATATCAAATGTTGTAATAATTAAATTATCATACTGTGGTACATCCACAGGTCCTGCTAGTTTAACCTATAGTTGGGATTGAAATAGAGAAAAAAAATACCATTAAAGTTATACAATATTATTCACAGTGAAATTTCTATTTGAAGGGTTTATACTAGCATTGTTCTTATTTGATTTCAACAAAAAGAAAAATGTGTTGAAACAGTTTTTTTTTTTAACATTCAGTTAGAAAAGTCTGTTTATTAGTTTTTATCTTGATACAATAAAACAATCAATAAAATCTAGTGCAATTATCAGCCATACTTCTATGGAAAATAAGGATGGTCTTCCAGATTTTAAAAAAAAACTAGTTTTTAGTCCAAGTAACAAAAGGCTAACTACTTGAAGAGAGAGGGGAGAGAGAGAGAAAGAGAGAAATTAACATTTAGACAGACTGCTTTGTCTTGAGTAGTTAAATCAGATTCATCACTGTTATTAGTACCATGTAACCCAGGACCACCTGCCTTGTAGCTGAGATAGTTATGAATTTCTCAATGGTGCTAGAAGGTCAGTGTTCCAACTAGAGGTACAAGTTAGTATTTCAAATTCTGATTTTCAAGGCAGGCAAACAGGTATTTCCTTCTCATTCAGGCTTAATAAGTATCATATGTTAATTGAAGAGATAAGTGCCACTTCCGTTACCCTAGAGATATTATAAAGACTCCAGCATGAAAATAGCTCAATCTCATGAAACCAATTTGTAAGTATTTACTGACATCCCACCATGTCAGGTGAACATAAGGATCATTATAGTGGGAGACCACGCAAAAACCGAACCTCATGCATGGATAGTGTTTAAAAATTGTGTGAATCCCATCAGCATTACTCTTTTCAGGTGCCTCAGGCACTGGGCAATAAACCCAGCCCTGCCCCTTTTAGACAACGGGACAGGTGTTGCCAGGGTGATAGCCCCCTGGGATCACGCAGATATTAATATCATAAATATATATAGGTATAAACAGTTGTTAATGAAATCAGTAGAGAGTAAACAGAATATATATTAGTTTCAGTTAAGCTAGGTTTCCCCCCCCCCCCGAGTCAGATTTTGACAGGATAGGGCAGTGGACTGATGTTGAAGTAATCATTGACCAAGCCATCATATTAGTTATAATAATATATACACACACACACACACACACATATATATATATAGACACCCATATACACATACATACACAATCATAATTAATATTTATAGCTAAAAATATTCTAAATCAGTAAAATATAATGCTCTATGCACAAAAATTCAGAGCAATAGCATACTATTTCAACTATGAAATAAAATGGGGTATAAACTCACAACTGTGAGTTTCATGGGCCTGTTTTTCAGGTGAGCTTGTATTGACACATCTGTGGCTCACCAGAACATCGGCACACGAAACTCAGTCATGAGTTTTTTCTACCAGGCTTTATTTTATTCTATAGTTGAAAGACACACACACACACACACATATAATAACTCCTAATTCAAATGGTCTTTAACCCCAAAAGTAAAGGGTTATGATTTTTAAGGTAGTTTGTTTTTGTCTATTAAAACTGAAATGATCTTGAAGGCATCACAAATTTTAGAACTTAAATGAATTTTGGAAATTTAATGCTGAAGTATTAAATTTCCAAAATTCATTTAAGTTCTAAAATTTGTGATGCCTTCAAGATCATTTCAGTTCACTGAAAATGAATGTCACAAAATGAAACAAATATAAATAAATGAAATTAGTAAGGCTTAGAATTAAAATTAATTCATAAAAAAATAAAAAATAAATAAAACCATAACATATCTATTTGATGGATTTATTTATGGAAGATTCAAAGCACATATACATACATTAATTAATCATAATGAGAACAGATCAAAAATTAAATCAATTAAATGTAAATTGTGCAGAAAAATATAGGAATATTCAAAAAAAACATTAACAGTTGTACTAGTAGTTTTAGTACAGTCTAGTGACCAGGAGTACTGAGATAAAGTTCTGCATTATTTTTTAGGAAATAATTAGAAAGATTTAAAAAAATAAATGAATAAATCTAATAATGATCCCAGAAGGCTCTCAGGTGGATTATAAATCTGCCCTCACACTCTCAATGAAAAAAAAAGAAAGAAAAAAAGACAAAAAACCCACCTTGACTGCATTAATGAACAGGTGTATAAGTAAAAGAAATGGTTTTAGTACTCCAGTTTAGAGAAGCTATTAAAGAACAGGGACATAACAAGCCCACAAAAGATCTCAGCTATTTGCAGCCGGTGATTGCATGAGTAGCCTCATAGGTGTCTGGTATTATGTTTCTTCCTGATATTTTGGTTATTTGCCAAAAGTTCTAGAATAAATAACAAATAGTTTATAGGGCTGCCAAAGAAGGTTCTTGATAATTTCTCCTTTTTATGACATTCTAGATTTATTAACATAAAATACCAATCTTGCAATTATAGATCATCTTTAAGAAAAAAAAAAAAAAGAAAAATAAACCACTTCCCCATACTAGTTATATTTTCATATAAATTTCATACATTAAAGGTAACAACTATTATATTACTAAGGTAATAATGATTTGGTTTCAAAAATCAGACAACCAGCTGAAAACTTGCTGACAGGGCAAAAATTTAAGCTAATAACAAAACTATTTTCATGAGAATTTATAAATTAATAAGTATTATGGTCAATGCTAAATTTACAAATGTAAACATGGCACAATTTTTTTTTTTAAATATTGATTTTCACTGACAAAAAAAAAAAAAAAAAAAAAAAAAAGTTATAATTTGGTTGATTAGTTGAGTTATTTTAATGGCATGTCAACCTGTCTAGGGTTATGTTATGCTTCATTGTTTCTTAAGAGATTTTTCACACTGTTATGATATCAAATATTCCTATCGAATACAAATAATTTCTAAACAGATCTATTTGACCAATAGGTAGTAGCTTAACTGGTACTGCCACTCTGGATCAGAGTGGACCTGGAGGTAATGCAATAAAGGGGATACTGCCCAAGGTTCTAGATCTGGAATGTAAACACCAGATTAGTGACCTATACAGGACACCTTCTTTTTACCCCCTCTGGAGGGGATAGTCAGCATAGTTTAAGCCCTGCCAACAAGGTATCATGGGAAGTTATTACTTTCATTTTTAGCTAGAAAATTTTCAGCAAGACATCTACTTTATACAGTTAAAACAAAAATAAAAAATTTGGTTCAGATAACCTGACAGATATCAAGTAGGTTCCAGTTTAGTTTTAACTCTAAACCCCCACTATATACTTAAAAGGCATTGGAATTTCCAAACACAAATGTACTAAAAATATGTTCTGGTATTTCATTAGTAAATAGAAAAGATTTGGTGGCTATATCTGTCCTAGTTTATATATCAAACCCCTTTGCACAAACGGGATGCAACAAAAGGTCAATTTCTTATTCAGAGTTTTCCTTCTTCTAGACTAGTTGCCTAAACAAAATCAAAGAGTCCAGTCTGTCATATTAACCCATAGCTGGGGAGAAAATAGTTGGATTCATACCTTTCCCAAAAGTATTAGCACTATGTGAAATGCAAACAGTAGTTTCCTAACAGTCATTAACCAACTTTATCAATAAAATTAAAAAATTTTCAAGCAAGATAACATTCACATACTATGGTTAGTATTATAGATTTTTCTTTAGTAAAAATGATCCCCAGACAAGGCAGTAGTAGCCAGGTCTATCATTGGCAGCACACCTAAAAGTATCAGTACAAGAACTTCATGACAATAACTCAGTTTTATCCTATAAGGAATTTTAGGACTGATAAACAAGTAAGCCTTTTAAATAAAAAAAAGGCATTTACATTCACAAATTAATAACTACACAACATATCTTTTGCAAGTTGTTACTCATATATAATAATAAATAATATATATATTAAAAAAAAGACAATTTTTCTGTTTACTTGTTTTTATTAATGTTTCATTTCACTTTTAACATTTTTATCATGGCACTTTGAAAAATGCTTTGCTACATTCCATTATAAACTTGGTAAGCATACTTACCAACAACTTTCGCATGACCACTGCCATAACCTCATTAAAATATGCAAATATATATATATATTTTTAAGAATGTTTTGAAGTTTAGATTGAGAGCTTGAAGAAAAGGTGAAAGAAACCGAATTAAATATGCAAAAAAGAGATTAAGTGCAAGGTCAGTTGAATAAACCTGTCCGTGAGTATCCAGTGATTAATTCATATAGAGTAATATGTCAGTTTAAAAACATTGAGTATATGGATTTAGAAATTCATATTATTTCATCTCATTTGTATCTTCTTTAAACCATACAAAGATTAAAGCACATTTTTTTATATTAATTGATATATATTTTAATATAAATAGTTTATGCATAGTAATACAGTATCATCTATAAAGAAGTACATCCTTACTAAACAAAATGTATTTTGTTCACATCCATTTGTTTTATTAATTCAATTAATTCCACATAGAATAGTCCTGATTATTCTCTCGGGGAAACCAGGGTAGACATCTTCTGACTATATCTGTTTACTAAACCTGCTCTACAAACATACTGAGCACTTTTATATTCATAGTTCTGACTTGTTCAGTTAATTATTTTTATCAAGTTTAAATTGCAACTTCTTCGATATTTTGTCTTAAGTCACCCCTTCTTCAAAAACACACACACACATATATATATATATATATATATAGGGTGTACTTATACATATCCATTGTTTTATAAGAAATAATAAAATTCTAGTATCTTTGGTTTAGAAGAAAATTAACTTTTTAAAAAACTGCTAGGGATTTTACGTATTTATGGGTGATATTGTATAATTGGGGCTGGGTTAGCTCAGTCGGTAGAGCGTTCGGCTAGAACCCACAAGGTTCCTAGTTCAATACCGGTCCTCGCCAACTCAGCGTATGAGTAGCACAGGGATCTGTGCGGTGCGGTAAAGCAAGGAGCTGATGATAGGTGTGGCGCTCCACCTCAGATGCCAAAACAATCTCCTTGGTCTAGCGCTATTGATAACAGGATAGACTCCCTCGCTGACTGGCTGATACCAACTTTAGACTGCCCAACGACTTTTTTTTTGTATAAATGGTAAAAAAAAAAAAAAAACATGGTCAATTATTTTAAGGATGTTCAAATTATCTTTTTTTTATCAAAGTGTTCACAAATAAGAAGAAACAAAAAACATACAGAAACACTTAATATCTAATCAGGTAACAGATTTTGTTTTAATATAGCATCAACATCAAAGAGCATAAAACCAATTAGATTCCTTATTGATTCCAATGGGATGTTTTTCCCCAAACAATTTACCATATTATGGAAGAGATATTTCATTTGTAAGATTGTTATGCTGATGTTATTTTTGACTCATAGCCATAAATTCACAATGAATTTGAGGTATACATTATAAGATCTGCATATCAATGTTATATGCTCTTCATTGGAGGCTCTGACAGTATGTTTTATACATACTAGTAAAAGATATGCAGTGGCAAGTATTTAAATTTTAATGTTAGAAAATGCTTTACCACACAGATCAGATTATCCAAGTTGTGCTACTCATTCACTAAATTGGCAAGGACTGGTATTGCTTTTAATAGCTTGAGAATAAAACAATAATATTAAAAATCAGCACCACCAAGTAGTTATTTATTAAACCCAATTTTGTTAAAACCAGTATGCAAATTATCCACCCCATATACTATACAAACCATTATTTCTTGCAGGATTTTAAACACATTAATAGCATGGGCTGTTTTGAGGACTTGAATAGAGAAATTTTTAATAAATAAGATGCTAATTAAGATTACATTGAGAATATTAACATAACTATAGTAATTGTGACATCGTTAGACAGACAGACACTGAATCTCTATTATATATACATAAGATGGTAGCATGAACTTATCCCCTATTTCTAGACAAGACTTAACTATCCACAATTCTTTTAATTCACAACAATGAAAATACACTATTTCCAAACAGACTGAATTCTGCACTGACACTTTATTTCAGATTTAACTGTAATTCTAAATGTAGTTCAGGTTGTAGTGTTCACCTACTTTTCTTATGAGATTAGAGTTTGAAGATAAAAAAAAAGAGGCTTATTGTAAAATATTTGATGTCAATGTGGAAATCGCTGAGAAATTTAAAGCTGAAAAGGTACTTAATTTTTACACACACACACAAATCATATATTTACAATAAATACATTTTAGTCAAAAATATTTATTCTATTATTATAGAAAAATGTGAACTAATACTTACTAACATCAGTTTTGATTGTATAAATGTATTCTATATATATTTTTACCTTTTGAGACCGGTGGTACTTTTATTTCATCCCTCCCCTCACCCACTGTAACACCAGTTTACCTGTGTAGAAATAATGACAGATGGTAAATTTATATTGAAGGGCTCAGGGCTCAAAAGGTTGATTATTCCTATCAAATGTACTTTAATTTTACATATATCAGTTTAGTTAAAAAGCAAAAACTACTTAAAATAAGTTAAAACACCCGCCTATTGGCAAGGGCTGATAGAATACACCACTGCAGAGGGGTAAGACCCTCTCCCAATGGGGCCATCTGTTGGCCATAGGTAGCGACCCATAATACCTGAGCACAGGATTATGTGGCTGGGTGGTCTGTAACTTGGGCATTAAGTGGTCCCATGACACGCAGCACTCCACTTTAGCCCTTACTTAGGCTAGACGGTTGAAGGCCCCATCCAAGTGATCATGTCAAGCCCTAGCAACTATATTATTGTCCTAAATGGATTCTTTAAATTGCTCCTATGGCAAAGACCCAAACACTTTTTATCACATAGATGCTAGGTGGTGGTGGCTGAGGGTCAACCACCAGTATTTAGTAATACATCTTATTATAATGGAGATTTGGTGTCTGTCTATGTCTGTAACCAAAATTACATCACTGCTTATGTCACAAGGAATCAGGAATTGCATAAGTTTATTAATGAGTATTTAATTTATAGTCAAAATCATTAATACATAGAATAAATCTTATTAATTAATGACGTCTCTTGGAAAATCTGAGTTAGCTTTGCCTCAAAACAGCCCATGTTATTAGTGTTTAAGATCCTGCAATGTGTTATATATGACTAAGAAAAAAGGTTTACATAATATATGGTGTGGTTAATTTACATACTGGTTTTAATAAATAAATACTTGTTGTTATTGATCTGTAATATTATTTTTTTAGTCTCCAATGTATTATAATAAATACTACAAATGATTTTATATAGAAACTAATTAAAATATAATTAAAATAAGTGTAATCTTTTAATATACATTTTTATTCAATTTCATTAGTCTTTCTAGTTTAATATATTTCATTACATTAAAACTTAAATAATTACACCTGGAGAGTGCATATTCTTGCTAGTCAAGTTAGATGAAAATTATTTCTTAAACACATAAACGATTTGACATTAAATAACCCATAAGGGTTGATATGCTATAAACCAACCAACCAAGTTAAAATATTCATTGCACAACTTTTTAGTGAAATACAGTGTGGACATTTTGTTGTAATAAGTTTGTATAACAAGTGGATTTCTTCTTGTAGCCAAACATCTAAATTTTGTTTTTCATAATTTCATATCACTTGTTCCAAGCTTCAATCCTTATGCTTTTTACTGAATTAGATATAAGTTTTTCCTCAATGACAGTTGCAATCACAGGATGCAGGAGAAAAAATTGCTTTTTTTATTGTGGTCATGACTTTACAGACTTATTCCATAATTTGGTTTAGTTGTTGGAGTGCTTTAAATTTCTTGGGTAAGCATAGCTTATTGGAGCACATCCCTCTCCGGGCCTACAACTGGTTTGAATTCAGAGTTTTCCCTTTCCTAGACTATAATAAGGTTAAAGACCATCATCATCATGTCGCGCAATTTGCACGGATATCCACAATGATCTATCGCCAACCTTCCCTATCATTCATCAACTGAGAGCCTCTCCGCGCAGCAGCCAGTATTCCTACATAGTTGGTCAATGTAGGTCCTGGCTGAGCGGCCCACATTAGCGTGCATATGTGCTGGCTTCCACAGTAGTACATCTCTTATGATCTCCTTGCTTCTCCAGCAGTGTCCTGCATGTCTAGCCATAGTCTGCCCCTACTATTTACCCATACCTACAAGGTGAATAATTGGATTCATACATTTCCCAGGGGTATTAACACAATGTGAAATACAAACAGCCTTATTCAGAATTTGAACTCAAGTAGCCAAGTCCACCTCCCATGACGATAACTGCTACACCAAAAGTGCCCAATGGTGTTCATACTTATCGTCAAATAACATGTTTTGCCTTACATTGTTTATTAAATTGATGTTAGTCATTTTCCTATTATTCTTTGAGATTCAGTGAATGTATGTAACTGATACATTTATGTTTTCATTTTCCCCATCTGTACTGATCTCAGCCTATCAAAATAACCACTTGCTGTGTTTTTGATCTTTACATTATAAGCAGCACTTCAAAAAGTTATTTTGCTACCCTCTACAAACATTTAAGTGCATGTAGTTGCATGATCTTTGCCCCATTTTCAAATGACAGGTTATTCTTTGTTTTGATTATCCATCAGTATTTCTCAAAGAAAAAAAATAACCTATTTCACCTAATCATGAAAATAAAACAAAGTGTAAAAGTTCATTTGAAATTATGTTAATAAAGTAACAACTAATGATGTTTATATGATAAAATATCAAAAGATAAATTTATTCTTATATATATTTTAATTTATTCCTATCAAACCATAAATCATTTAAGATATAAAGTGTATTTAAATTTTATGTCAGTTTGGTTAAAAAGCCAAAACTATATGACATAAAATAAAAGTATTCATGTCACAACATTAACTGTTACTATATATATATATATATATATAATAATATATATATATATATATTAGTGGAACCAATGGATATGCCAGAGTATGATAATTCAACTATTAAATTTGCTATGTATACTTAAGAGCTATTGTAAATAGTTTAGTATGTAAAAAGTATAATAATCTTGATTTAACTGTCTTTCTCTTTCATTTTTTCTTCCTTTCATTGAATCAAATGATACTTTCACACCCCCTCTCTCTCTATTTATCAATCTATCTTCACCCCTCTCACCTTTCTTTTTCTTTCTTATATTTTCTGATACATAGCAAGTCCTTTTCTTACCCCACAATCAAAATGGAATAGTCCATTATTTATCTGAGGTGATGATAGGACATAACATTCAAACACCTGCATTCATATGTTACATTCTTTTTCCCTTCTGTCTTTGTATTGAAACAGCTTATATGCTCTTGGTCACTATCATTTCCCTTCTCTCTCCTAACAATCTAAACAGTATGTTCTATTATTTATCAGGGGTGATGACAGGGCATGACACACAGAGTTACAAGCATATATCAGTGGTGACTCTGGGTGTAGGAGTTTTCAGCTCAGTCTGAAATGTTATTCTCTCAAGTCTATTCCAAAACAATAAAAATTCTCCTATAAAAAGTCATTTACATTTAACTTTGATTGGACTCAATATCTTAACTCAAATAATTATTTAAACTCATATTAACTTTTATAAACAAACAAAATCTTCTTAATAACATGACTCAGACAAATAGACTTTTGGATGAAATAATAATCTTTAAAAATTTCAAATATGATTGACTCCCCATTTTAAAAAGAATATATTTATGTTTCAACTTAAAAGTTAAATGTTGACTGCAAACTTTTTTTTCTTCTGTTTATTACATTATAAGAAGGAAATTTAATATGGACCCAAAAGATTTGAGCTTAATCTAAGTTGTGTGTGTAATTTTTTACATTGATCCAGAAACTAAACAGTTAACATGAAAAATTCTAGTAATGACCGAGACAGGCACTTAACCTGGGTTAAAGACATTTGTTTTTAAAAATACAACAGATAAAGAAAAAAATAGTTTTTGATTTTTGTAGAATGGTCAGTTAAGTACCAGCTGTACAAACCTGCACAAGGATAGAGATTTGATGAATTATATTTAGAAAAAAATGTAGTTGGATGCTAAAATTCCTTATAAATTATAATTATATATATAAAAAATTATGTTTACAATGTGACACTGATGACCTAGAATCACCAGATTGATTTTATATATATATATATATATATATATATATATATATATATATAAATCAATAGTAATATATTATGGATTTGGACTCATAACTTAAAGTTCATGGTTATGCAATCCTCAGATGAGAAGTGGTTGAGATCTTAAAAACCAGTAGTCAAATGGTTGAGATTCTAAAAACCAGTGGATTTTTTTACACTGTTTTTAAAATCTCAACCATTTGACTCATCTGAGGATTGCATAACCATGAAACTTTAAGTTATGAGTCCAAATCCATAATATAATTACTATTGATTATAAATCTGCTCTGCTTTATTAGCATTGAGCACCTTTTCATGCCAATACTTTTCTCATTTATAATATATATATATATATATATATATATATATATATAATATATATATGTATATATATACATACATATATATATATTATATATATACATACATACATACATAATATATATATATACATATAATATATATATATATACATACATACATATATATATATATATACATACATACATTACATACATACATATATATATATATACATACATACATACATATATAATATATATAATATATACATACATACCATACATATATATATATATATACATAATTACATACATAATATATTATATATTACATACATAATATATATATATACATTATATATATATATACATACATACATACATATATATATATATATAATACATAATACATATATATATATACATACATACATATATATATTATATACATACATTACATATATATATATATATACATTACATACATATATATATATATATACATACATACATACATACATATATATATATATACATACATACATATATATATATATATACATACATACATTACATATATATATATACATACATACATATATATATTATACATACATACATACATATATATATATAATACATACATATCATACATAATATATATACATACATATATATATATACATACATACATACATACATACATATATATATATCATACATACATATATATATATATACATACATACATATATATAATATATATATATATATAATATATATATATATATATACATACATATATATATACATACATATACATACATATATATATATATATATATACATACATTATATATATATATATACATACATATATATATATATATATATATACATACACATACACACTTTTCAATTAACTCAATTTCTTAATTGGATTCAGACCTGGACTATTTTGTACCCTGAAGATATTTCTGAAGTAAATTAGAAAGAATTATATTTCAAATCATCATCATGGATAAAATTCCAATGACATTTCAGTTTCAGATTTCCAAGAGACACTTCCACATTGACATCCAAAAATTTTAGCATAATCCTTTTTTTTTCTTTATTCCATTCATTTTTACTAATCTTTCTGTTCATTTTGCAGAGAAATATTCCTTAAGCTTGATATTCATTGGGACAATGTTGTGTTGATTGAAAGCTTCGCTTTGACATATCCAAACTAATTTCTTTTCATTATAGCCCAAAAGATCTATTTTGTCACATCCAAATTGAGTATATTCTCCCAAAAGGAGACAGACATTTCAATACATTCATTTGCAAAATCTAAATGAGCTTTCAAATGACTAGTCTTTAGAAAAGCAGTCTTATAAGGTTAGCATGCGTATAGACTTGTAGTGATAGAATCTCTTGTTACTTCCACTCCAGCAGCTTCAAAATTATTCCTCAGATCTTTAGTTGTAATATTTAGGTTATTTTCTGATCTGACCAACAGTTTCTTCTTTAGATTTATTTGCAAGGGTGTTCTCTTGATTGAACTTCAAAACAATGTTTCAAACAGTTGATATCATATCCTTTAGAAATTCATATCATATTCACTGGCCTGATTTGTAGGCTTAATAATCTTGGCTTTAATTTCTAAAATATATTCAAATGTCTTCACCATTATCCAAAAATACAGACCTCCTTTGCCAAAAAGAATTCTATTATTCATGGTTTGAATAAATACAGCACAAATAAAATAACAATTAACAATTTTCCTCTTTATATGTTTTTTCTTTATATATACTTTTTATATCTTTGATTTTGGATATTAATTTTTTTTTTAGTTTTGCTGTTAAAGAAAGTTTATGTGTATTCATTCACCTAACACTTATAATTGCTTAGTACAGCTTAAAAATACAGTAACAATAACCCAAAGCCAAATTTGTTTAGATCTTATTTTTCTGATGCAGGTATCATTGGGGAATGAGAAAAGTTTTGGTAAATGGAACATGCTTACTGCACTTTTAACCCAGACTATTCTGCCTAACATGATTAATATATATATATATATATATATATATAGTGTTGCCTGTCATATGGCAATGTTTTAATGTTATGAATATACTTTTGGTATTACAATGCTTGGTTTTGTTATTTTTTGGCCATCCATACTTCAACTGTCCCATGAGAATCAAATCTAAACAGGTCTTCATCATATATGAGCAAGGACAGCTAGAAATAGTCTAACATTTTTGCACAATACAAAGTAATGGATGCTGGCATTATATATATATTATATATACATGTTGTCATCGTGGAGTCCACATATGCTTCTTTGTTGGTATATCTGGTGAGTCTAGTTGTCAGTGTATATATAACATTTGTACATATGTTATATATACATATGTGTCTATAATATATATTTGGGGGGGGTGAAGCATGGGTGTAAAATAAATGAGAAACTCTATTAGATGTTATTTGTTAAGTTTTATCTTATTTCATTCAATATTTCATAGGGCTGAGCCTTCTTTCTCAAGAATTTCTATACTGCAGTATAGTGTATATATATAAGGAAAATATTTTTTTAAATATTCAGAGGATATGTTTATGAATAGATAAATAGTTCTGCCTATGTTCAAGCAGTTTGGTTTTATATATTGGATATATCAACAATCATCAAGGAAATATTAAGGAGCAATGCCATAAAGCTCATCAAAAAATGTCATTTTCAAGTGAGAAAATTTAAAATTATATAATATATATATATATATATATATAATATATATATATATATATATATTATATATATACCTACCTAAATGCTCAAATGTAGCATAACTATTTATTCATTCATAAATAAATACATCCACTGAATATTCATTTTTCATATTTTCCAAACCTATATATATATATATATATATATATATGAGGTCATTTTTAAGTGGAGTCTAACAGGTTTGAATTCAGAGCTTTCCTTATCCTAGACCAGTTGCCATACCAAGGTTAAAGAGCCCAGTCTGACCTACTATTTACCCATAAGGAGGGAGAATAGTTAAATTTATACCTTATTAATGCTGTGTGAAATGCTAACAGCTTTGTCCAAGATTTGAGCACAGTTTGCCAGGTCCATTTACTACAACTACAACTATATATATATATATATATATATATATATATATATATATATATATATATATATATATGCACGCACAATGTACTTGTGGGGGCAGCAAATATGTTTTCAAAATGACATTATTTTAGAAGAAATTGATAAAAAGCTGACAAAGTCATACTGTTTTTACTTAGCGAATTTTCGTTTTACTTTGTTAGCTCTGTTTACTTATTTATTGAATCTGTCCAGTCATCAAATCTTTAACAAACAAAAAACAAAAAACAGGTAAACAAATGATGATAACAATAAATTCATATAAAACTATCCTAATTTATATGCAGATAATGATCATATGATTGAAAATACATTCATAGATATAATGAATCATGACCAAAAAGAAATTGTCTTCAAAATGATGAACTGCTAAATCAATAGATTTCAGCAAATACAGATCTGCTTTCGCATGCATCCTTGACTGAATATTGGGTCTAAATTGGAAAAACAAGTCTTTTCGCTATCTAGCTGACTTTATGTAATATTCTATAATATGACATAATGAATTACTTCCAGAGGGTATAAAAAGAACTTCCCCTCTCTCCCTATTACTCAAATGTCATTCATTCATAAACTGACTCTCAGATGAACAGAAGGGACAGGAGATAAGCATAGTAGCAGTGAGAGTAGTCTTCATTAAACTATCCAATAGTTATTATGTGTGACACAAGGCCAGAAATATGGGGCACCCAATGAGAACTGAAGACACTAGTATTGATCTGCTAACCTAGCTGGTTAACTATCACAAAATGAAAGTATAACGGAATGATACAACTAAAGAATATTCTTGTTAATAGTCAACCAAAAAAATTGAACAAAATATTCAGGAATTTTGACCATTATAGAGAAAACAAAATTATTCACTATACTACTTAGTTTCCACAGTCTCCTTCAAAATAATCTATTGCCTGCTAGCTGCTCATAAATGACCATCAGCAGAGCTTAGAATATACCTACTGTATCCCTGACAGAGAAGTAAGATATCCCCTCAAAAAAAGTACCGCTTCATGTCATTACTCTGACAATGAGTGGTATTACCTTTTTGGATCCCATGTACGAGTCAAATAGACCTGTATAAAAATTATTTGCATGAGATAGGAATACTTGATATCATATAACTAAATTATTTGTATTAAGAATAATTACTTGAAGCAATAATTGTTTTTTTAAGGATTATCATTATCTAGAAATTAACTCCTAAGAAACAAATACACAAAAAATGTAAATATAAATGTACAATGAACACTATTCCATAACCTCTAGACATAAAATAACCCTAGACAAGATGACATGGCATTAAAATCAATCAATTTGGCTCACAAAGGATGGTTGCAAAAGTTTATGCTGAATTTGGTTTGTGCATTTTGTATAAATTTCCAAAACTTTTGGATTATAACCCAACCAATATTCTAGAATAACTGAAATCAAAACCTGTTAACTCCGCTTAACAAACAGACCTTGTGTCACATCCTGCTTGTGTGAATGGGTTGGTGTGTGTGTGTTGTGTGTGTGTGTGTGTGTGTGTATATATTATATATATATATATATATTTATTATTCCACTCAGAAGTAAGGTCTTATTCCAAGCCATGGTCTCCAATGCTTCAGAATGTGACAGAAAATGGAGTTTTAGTTTTTTAATCTTATCAATAGGATATCATCATCCATGTGCTATTAGCACAGATATCCATGACAATCTCTTGCCAACCATCCCTATCATTCATTGCCCTCAGAGAGGTCCTCTGCACAGCATCCAGTAAACTGCCACAGAGTTGGTCAGGTAGGTTTTTGCTGGATAGCCTGCACGGGCATGCCTATGTGCTGGTTTCTAAAGAAGAACATTACTTATGAGTATGTCCTAGCAATGTCCAGCATGTCTTGTTCATCTCACTCTGATGGTTTGTGTAACGGGGGCAAGTGGCCATACAGCTGCTTCCTTGTGGGGTGTTATTTCCACAATTTGTTTAAGATCGCACACAGGATTATTGGGCAGCTCCCATCTAGCTTATTCTCTAGGCACTTTGTTAGGGTCCAACTGGTGCAGCCATACAGCACTGACACAATTAGTTGCTTTAACTTATAAGTGAGATTGGATTTCCATATGACTGATAATCTGTTTATAGCAGACTATGTCTTCCTATGCATACATAGTAAATAAGCTAATATAAAAATAATCTATATTGAAAAGTTATAATTCTTCCTGAATCTCCAAGATGAAGAATTATCATTACTAGCAGTACTTATCCATATTACGGCTTTTAAGATGATCACTGATGTTTATAAGCTTACATAGATCACTTATGATAAACAATCCAGACCAAAACAAAATGTAAACAAATCTCTTAAAGTTGCACTCTTAATAAAAAGAATATTTCTCTACAAAACTCCTCAAAAATATTTACAGAAGACTATTAAAAATATACATAATATAAAGATAATTGGTTATTTTTTTTTTTCCTTTTCATGCAGATTTATCTTTTAACAGTGTTAGTAACAGTTGGTTCAGCATAAATTTCAATTAACAAAATACATAAAACTTCTAAAAGAATCAACTGATATAAAGATATCCTCTAGCATAGTCCTCTCCTATGGATTGAATATGGCTTCATTTTTGATTGGTTGATTGTAACAGCATGTCAGCCCTTCTAGGCTTTTCATGCCAAGGGGTTAGGGAATTCTGTTCATTGTACATTCATATTTACAATTTTGTGTAGTTGTTTCTGAAGAGTTTTTTTTTTTTTTTGCACACAGTCCTATCGATTACAAATGATTTTTTAAATAGATCTACTTGTCCTGTTGCTGGGACTCTAACAGGTACTACCACTCCAGGTCAAAGTGGACCTGGGAGTAATAGCAATGAAGGGGTGCTTCACACAACCCAGATCTCTAATACTGGAGCCTCTCTATCACATGCAGTTTAGTGTCATATCCAAGACCCCTCCTTTTTTTTTTGGTGGGGTGTACCCCTTTGCAGGGGGATACAGGCAGTATATTCTAAGCCCCATAGCCAGTTTCAGTTTAAAATAACAAAAAGTTACCAAATATAACAGACACCTGTGGATGCCCCATACTTGCAATCTTTTATCATATCCTACCCTACAGGCTGGGTAAATACAACAGACACCTGAAAAAAAGGTCAGAAAATACAATGTCCAAAGCAATGTGACTATAATGACTAAAATGAGGAGAGACAGTTTAAAATAAATCTGTGTATAATAAAGAGCGTTCATTTTTCCATATTGTATTTAATATGCCAGAACTGTTTTTAAGTCATAAACTAGCAATTTTAAAAAGAATTCAAAAGATCATCTATTTAATACAAACATTGCTTGACCATGAAATTTAGCTAAAAAACAAACCCTACCAAATGTCAAGTAGGCTACATTAAATTACATCATTATAGGAAAACACACACACAAATTGCACTGCAAGTACCTGACTGCTACAAAGGTTTTTTTGTTTGATTATTTTCCTTTTTTTATAAATGAGAAACTCTATTAGATGTTATTTGTTAAGTTTTATCTTATTTCATTCAATTTCATAGGGCTGAGCCTTCTTCTCAAGAATTTCTATACTGCAGTATAGTGTGTATATATATAAGGAAAATATTTTTTAAATATTCAGAGGATATGTTTATGAATAGATAAATAGTTCTGCCTATGTTCAAGCAGTTTGGTTTATATATTGGATATATCAACAATCATCAAGGAAATATTAAGGAGCAATGCCATAAAGCTCATCAAAAAATGTCATTTTCAAGTGAGAAAATTTAAAATATATATATATATATATATATATATATATATATATATATATATATATATATATATATATACCTACCTAAATGCTCAAATGTAGGCATAACTATTTATTCATTCATAAATAAATAAATACATCCACTGAATATTCATTTTTTCATATTTTCCAAACCTATATATATTATATATATATATAATATATGAGGTCATTTTTAAGTGGAGTCTAACAGGTTTGAATTCAGAGCTTTCCTTATCCTAGACCAGTTGCCATACCAAGGTTAAAGAGCCCAGTCTGACCTACTATTTACCCATAAGGAGGGAGAATAGTTAAATTTATACCTTATTAATGCTGTGTGAAATGCTAACAGCTTTGTCCAAGATTTGAGCACAGTTTGCCAGGTCCATTTACTACAACTACAACTATATATATATATATAATATATATATATATATATATATATATATATATATATATATATGCACGCACAATGTACTTGTGGGGGGCAGCAAATATGTTTTCAAAAATGACATTATTTTAGAAGAAATTGATAAAAAGCTGACAAAGTCATACTGTTTTTACTTAGCGAATTTTCGTTTTACTTTGTTAGCTCTGTTTACTTATTTATTGAATCTGTCCAGTCATCAAATCTTTAACAAAACAAAAAACAAAAACAGGTAAACAAATGATGATAACAATAAATTCATATAAAACTATCCTAATTTATATGGCAGATAATGATCATATGATTGAAAATACATTCATAGATATAATGAATCATGACCAAAAAGAAATTGTCTTCAAAATGATGAACTGCTAAATCAATAGATTTCAGCAAATACAGATCTGCTTTCGCATGCATCCTTGACTGAATATTGGGTCTAAATTGGAAAAACAAGTCTTTTCGCTATCTAGCTGACTTTATGTAATATTCTATAATATGACATAATGAATTACTTCCAGAGGGTATAAAAAGAACTTCCCCTCTCTCCCTATTACTCAAATGTCATTCATTCATAAACTGACTCTCAGATGAACAGAAGGGACAGGAGATAAGCATAGTAGCAGTGAGAGTAGTCTTCATTAAACTATCCAATAGTTATTATGTGTGACACAAGGCCAGAAATATGGGGCACCCAATGAGAACTGAAGACACTAGTATTGATCTGCTAACCTAGCTGGTTAACTATCACAAAATGAAAGTATAACGGAATGATACAACTAAAGAATATTCTTGTTAATAGTCAACCAAAAAAATTGAACAAAATATTCAGGAATTTTGACCATTATAGAGAAAACAAAATTATTCACTATACTACTTAGTTTCCACAGTCTCCTTCAAAATAATCTATTGCCTGCTAGCTGCTCATAAATGACCATCAGCAGAGCTTAGAATATACCTACTGTATCCCTGACAGAGAAGTAAGATATCCCCTCAAAAAAGTACCGCTTCATTGTCATTACTCTGACAATGAGTGGTATTACCTTTTTGGATCCCATGTACGAGTCAAATAGACCTGTATAAAAATTATTTGCATGAGATAGGAATACTTGATATCATATAACTAAATTATTTGTATTAAGAATAATTACTTGAAGCAATAATTGTTTTTTTTAAGGATTATCATTATCTAGAAATTAACTCCTAAGAAACAAATACACAAAAAATGTAAATATAAATGTACAATGAACACTATTCCATAACCTCTAGACATAAAATAACCCTAGACAAGATGACATGGCATTAAAATCAATCAATTTGGCTCACAAAGGATGGTTGCAAAAGTTTATGCTGAATTTGGTTTGTGCATTTTGTATAAATTTCCAAAACTTTTGGATTATAACCCAACCATATTCTAGAATAACTGAAATCAAACCTGTTAACTCCGCTTAACAAACAGACCTTGTGTCACATCCTGCTTGTGTGAATGGGTTGGTGTGTGTGTGTGTGTGTGTGTGTGTGTGTGTGTGTGTATATATATATATATATATATATTTATTATTCCACTCAGAAGGTAAGGTCTTATTCCAAGCCATGGTCTCCAATGCTTCAGAATGTGACAGAAAATGGAGTTTTAGTTTTTTTAATCTTATCAATAGGATATCATCATCATGTGCTATTAGCACAGATATCCATGACAATCTCTTGCCAACCATCCCTATCATTCATTGCCCTCAAGAGGTCCTCTGCACAGCATCCAGTAACTGCACAGAGTTGGTCAAGGTAGGTTTTTGCTGGATAGCCTGCACGGGCATGCCTATGTGCTGGTTTCTAAAGAAGAACATTACTTATGAGTATGTCCTAGCAATGTCCAGCATGTCTTGTTCATCTCACTCTGATGGTTTGTGTAACGGGGGCAAGTGGCCATACAGCTGCTTCCTTGTGGGGTGTTATTTCCACAATTTGTTTAAGATCGCACACAGGATTATTGGGCAGCTCCCATCTAGCTTATTCTCTAGGCACTTTGTTAGGGTCCAACTGGTGCAGCCATACAGCACTGACACAATTAGTTGCTTTAACTTATAAGTGAGATTGGATTTCCATATGACTGATAATCTGTTTATAGCAGACTATGTCTTCCTATGCATACATAGTAAATAAGCTAATATAAAAATAATCTATATTGAAAAGTTATAATTCTTCCTGAATCTCCAAGATGAAGAATTATCATTACTAGCAGTACTTATCCATATTACGGCTTTTAAGATGATCACTGATGTTTATAAGCTTACATAGATCACTTATGATAAACAATCCAGACCAAAACAAAAATGTAAACAAATCTCTTAAAGTTGCACTCTTAATAAAAAGAATATTTCTCTACAAAACTCCTCAAAAATATTTTACAGAAGACTATTAAAAATATACATAATATAAAAGATAATTGGTTATTTTTTTTTTTCCTTTTCATGCAGATTTATCTTTTATAACAGTGTTAGTAACAGTTGGTTCAGCATAAATTTCAATTAACAAAATACATAAAACTTCTAAAAGAATCAACTGATATAAGATATCCTCTAGCATAGTCCTCTCCTATGGATTGAATATGGCTTCATTTTTGATTGGTTGATTGTAACAGCATGTCAGCCCTTCTAGGCTTATTTCATGCCAAGGGGTTAGGGAATTCTGTTCATTGTACATTCATATTTACAATTTTGTGTAGTTGTTTCTGAAGAGTTTTTTTTTTTTTTGCACACAGTCCTATCGATTACAAATGATTTTTAAATAGATCTACTTGTCCTGTTGCTGGGACTCTAACAGGTACTACCACTCCAGGTCAAAGTGGACCTGGGAGTAATAGCAATGAAGGGGTGCTTCACACAACCCAGATCTCTAATACTGGAGCCTCTCTATCACATGCAGTTTAGTGTCATATCCAAGACCCCTCCTTTTTTTTTTGGTGGGGTGTACCCCTTTGCAGGGGGATACAGGCAGTATATTCTAAGCCCCATAGCCAGGTTCAGTTTAAAATAACAAAAAAGTTACCAAATATAACAGACACCTGTGGATGCCCCATACTTGCAATCTTTTATCATATCCTACCCTACAGGCTGGGTAAATACAACAGACACCTGAAAAAAAGGTCAGAAAATACAATGTCCAAAGCAATGTGACTATAATGACTAAAATGAGGAGAGACAGTTTAAATAAATCTGTGTATAATAAAGAGCGTTCATTTTTCCATATTGTATTTAAAATATGCCAGAACTGTTTTTAAGTCATAAACTAGCAATTTTAAAAAAGAATTCAAAAGATCATCTATTTAATACAAACATTGCTTGACCATGAAATTCTAGCTAAAAAACAAACCCTACCAAATGTCAAGTAGGCTACATTAAATTACATCATTATAGGAAAACACACACACAAATTGCACTGCAAGTACCTGACTGCTACAAAGGGTTTTTGTTTGATTATTTTTCCTTTTTTTTTCACTATTTTTTCACTATTTTTTTGTCTAAGTGCAATTCACAGTTTGCACCAACTAGAAAAATTTAGACATTGCAAACTTTTTTTTGTTGTTTGTTGTTTTTTTTTTTTTATCAGCAGTCAGCCAAAATAGAAATGTGTCAAATGTTTATATTGTCTTTGTTTTATTCATTTTCTTGCTACTAAAATGAAAAGACATTAATTATTTGAACAGCATCCATCATACTTGAAAGGCCAGTAACATCTGTAAAACTATTTCAAGATAATACAGAATAAAAATCAGTTAAAAAAAAAAAAAACACTGACATGAGTCATCATATTGTTTAATATACCAAGTAACCCAACAATGAATCCTTTTTATCATCTCGGTCATGCACTAAAACTTTTTTTTTTTTTTACTAACAGGTTTTATCAAAATGATAAAAGTAGTTTCAAGCATCAAGGCACTTTATAGACACCAGTTTGGTAAACCATTTCAAGATGTTTTCTTTTTTGCCCAGATAAAATAATGAGAGGATGGAATTTAATTATATCTGAATAAAGATTCTATGTCAAGCAAAAAGACATATTAGAATCAAAATCTTATAATTTACCAAATCTCTTGTTTGTCAGTGTATAACACAAAGACATTAAGCTGTGGTCATCATATTTTCTGTTTGGACTAATTGGTCCCCAGAGTATGCTTTTAGCAAAGGGTTTTAATTCAAAATAGAAGTAAACCAGATCTTTATTTTGTGTCCAACTATTTCAAGATAATACATAAAAAAAATTTGACGCGTGTCATATTGCTTAATACCAAATAAGCCAACAGTGAATCCTTTTTATCATCTGTCATGCACTAAAACTTTTTTTTTTTTTTTTAACCAACAGGTTTTATCAAAATGATTAAAGTAGTTTCAAGCTTCTGGACACAGCTGAAGAAGAAGCAAGGATGAACTCATAAGTGACGTTCTCCTGTGGAAACCTACACATCGGCTCACCAGCAAGGACCTACATCGATCAGCTCTGTGTGGATTCCGGATGCTGCACAGAGGACCTCCCAGGGGTGATGACAGATAGGGATGGTTGGTAAGAGATTGTCATGGATATCCATGCTGCCAGCATGACATGATGACATTACAGAAAAAAAGTCTTTAAAAACAAATCCTAAATAAAGTGTAATGTTGATAGATTCAGATACTCAAGCAATTACAACCAATAAAAAGAAATCTCTAATAATCATTACGAGAGTTGGCACCTCCTCACTCTGAGAAAGTTTTTCTAATTATTTCCGTTTCTACCCAAATAAAATGACTGGAATATTTTGATTGCCTATTTGTACTTGTAGTAAAGTGGGATAAGGAGAAGAAAAAGAAACGACTTACTGTACTGATGACTTTTAACTTGTGCAATCTTATATCTTGATTTTTGTTTTAATCTTATCAAGAATATGCTGTAAGAAATAGTTGGTAATTTGCATTTGGAATATCACAAAAAAGTAATTAGTACATCTATGCACACGGTTTCACACTCTTATTAAAATACAAACACACACACACACACACACACAACACACACACAGAGTAAGAATTAAATTTCAAATAAGATTTAGTTTTGATAAAACCAGATGATTAATAAGGCAGACTTCAGAAAGTTTACATTATAAAACAAATGTGGCACAATGCATAGGTGCAGTTGTGTGCATGTAACTGTATAGTGGGCTATATGAATATATATATATATAATATATACATATGTACGTACGTGTGTATGTATATATATATATTATATGTGTAGGTGGGTGTATTGTGTGTAAGTGTCAATGGTCAGTCAAATAAACCATCAAAAATAAGAGAAGGATTTAGAATAGATAATAAAGTGTGATAAGGCCAGTAGCAGACCAATGTCTGGATTTAAGCAAAAGAGAGAAGAGATAGGAATCAGCAATAAAAAAAACTTGACCACCAGCGTAGTTACCTCTCTGTTAGAACAAAGAGAATTGAAATCTTGTGTGAAATCTCGGAGAATGAGAATTGAGATGAGATTTGAGACTTCTGGGAAATTTGAAAGTCAGAGGCAGTTCTTGGGCAGCAGACAAGACAGATCACCTTAGACTGGTAGCAGAGAAGACAACCTTAGCAATAGTCTTGACTGAGTGGAGGGAGAGGTGGGGGGTTTTCCCCCCTCATCCCATCTGTATAGTACAGAGTAGGAGATTGGAAGAGAAGAAAGAATGAATGCAAGAATGTATGAAGGAAGTCCTACACCTGATTTTTGCCATTTTTGATGTTCACCTGACTTTGTCTTGTTTTTGTTCTCTCTTTGTTATTGATTGTTAAACCACCTGTGGGGGAGCCCTTAGGCAGTGTTACAGACACAAGTGAGGGTCAAGTGAGCAGGCGATCACAAGACGATCATGGCCTTACTGGCCATGTTGGAAAGTGCAACAGATGCAAGGTGCTTGGAGATACCTCACCCCCCCCCCCAAAGGGAGGTTTTACAAACATTGATAATTGCATCATGAATTAATTTTATTGACAGTATTACATTTTCAATTTTTTATTTTACTTTTCTTAAGATGTTATTATATAAATATACTCAATTTTCACATTCATATTAAATTGTTATAAACATTTATATGTGATTATTTTCAATAATCATAGACTCATTAACTAATTGGAATTAGGTTTCTTCAAAAGTTCCTAGCACTATCTTTTTATATAATGTTAAAGAAAGTGTTTGAAGTTTTCACAGCCTTTTATTGCTTGTATAATGAGCCAACAATGGCAAGGAATTTATAAACATTAAAGAAAAAAGAAAAAAAAGAAACCAAACTATTCCATTATCTATTTGATTATTAGAAATTTCATGAAGGTTCCAGCATGGAATTTCTTAAGGTAGTAAGATCACTTAGTGATGACCATCTTAACTTCAAGTAGCATGCGACAGGTTGTACTGGGTTGCATGACACTCGCAACCAAGACTAATCCTTGACCTCACTTATAGGAAGATGGATTCATACCTTTCCCAAGAGTATGAGGATGGGCTGAAAAGTTCATATGATGAGGTCATATCTGCTGTTCAGTTTTTTTTTACCAATGGGATCCAATCATTGTAACACCAAGGAAGTGTGGGGAGTAGAGGGGATCTATGTGGAAAAATGAAATGTTTACATTTGGAGGCACATGGTGCAATGGTTATTATTGTAGGAAATGGACTTGGCGACCAGAGTTCAAATCCTGGACAAGGCTGTTTGCATTTCACATAGTACTAATACCCTTGGGAAAGGTAAGCATCCAGCTATTCTTCAGCTTTAAATTTGGTTAGACAACCTGAAGGAAAACTGAATTCAAACCTGTTAAACTCCACTTAAGAAACTAACCTTGAGCCACATCCTACTTTTGTAGAGAGGTTGGGGTATATATACATATGGTCACATTCAATGAGAGTATCTTGGTCAGCTTATGACCTTTTCAGCCAAGACTCATATTAGTATGAAGTGAACACAAATTACCTCAGCTCGAATTTAAACCATTCATGGGTTTCATTTTTGGCCAACTGTTCTTTTAGTCATCAAATTCAGGAATTACACTACTACTACTACTACTACACACTGCATCCTTAAATAAACAAGTCAGAAAGCTAGATGCAGATTGAACACTTAACTGTCTTTTGATACTTGACTGCTTTTATAAATAAACTTAAAACTATAATAGAAAAATAATCTTTCTGAAAAAGATTTCACTGTGAAATAGCAGTTTTCAGCATTTGCATTATGCTTGAGTTGAGCCCATGCTGAAGATGCTATCACTCCCAGAAAGTGAATAAAACAAACAAAAAACACACAAAAAAAACACTGGACATTACACTAAAACTATTCAAAGAATTCTAGGCAAAAGAAATGTTCAATAGATAAGAGATACATTTTATCCAAGTGACATTATCTTATTTTGTGATACGTTTTAGCCAGGTGACATTATCTTATTCTGTGACAGTTTTTATGCATCGAAAGGAGAATTAGTGTCACTATTCTGCTGGTTACAAAAAAACATTAATTTGCATTGAATATGTGAGTGATTCACAAATGTGGACAATTGCCGTCTATGACATTTACAGAGTGATGCCAATGTTTGGAACAGAAAGTAAAATAAAAAGCAAAGTTTCCAGAAAATTATCTAATGTTTTTTTATGACCTGTATGAAAAAAAAAAAAAAACATTCCAGGTAAAGTGTACATATAAATGCATATTTAAATGAGTTTATATAAGCATACATTATTAATATACAAAACATGTGAACTAAGATGATATTTGGATATTAACAAATGTGCATGAGAATGCAAACCTAAATATTTTTGTTTTGTGGCATATCAACCTCAGTAGGTCATTTAATGCCGATAAAGTTTTGAAATAAATCAATTCTTAATGGATAATACAATTTTTTTATAAATACATTTTTCTATTTAACCCATAGATGGGACCCTAACAGGTACTACCACTCCGGGTCAGAGTGGACCAGGGAGCAATGGTGATGAAGGGGTGCTCCACATTCCCCAAACCTGGAACCTCACCATCAGATAGAGTTTAACGTCATTCCCAGGACATGTAGACCTGCAGCCACCACCTTCTAGCACCCATATGATAAAAAGGGATTGGGGATTGCCATAAGGGCAATAGGGTTTGGAAAATCATATAGGTGCTAGGGCTAGACGTGACCAACCGATTGATCAAAGAGGGCCTCTCTGACCGCCCGTCTAGCCTAAATAAAAGTCTAAGTGGAGTGTTGCATGTCATTGACTGCTCATCCACCTGGACTCCTAAATACTTTTATTGATATAGAAATGTTCATATGCAACTGTAAATATATGTCTATAAAATCTACAAAATGAAAGATAAAAATGCAAATTTTTAAGAATTGATGCTATAGCATTCAAATTGTGTGCTCTTAAAGTCATTTAATTTGATGTGGATCACACAATCATCAGACAGAAATATGAGAAAAAGTGACTAATCAACTGTATTTATTCCTCATATCATAAATATGGTTGATTAGCTACTTTTTCTCATATTTCTCTCTGACAATTGTGTGTTCTACATGAAACTTTAAGAGCACATAATTTGAATATTATATATGCACACAAAGAGAGAGAATTTCAACAGTGATCAATTTGTTTGCCTGACAAAGTGCCCAGTGTTTCTCATGTCTCAAATAAAAACATTTTTTTTAAATTCTTAATTTGAATAATCTAATCTGAAATATTCCATAATTAGTTTTCAGTTTATTCCATATCACAAAAAAGAATATTTATCATTTACTTACTATTTCTACATATGTAGATAAAATGAATTAGTTTTTAAAAAGATCTTATCTTTGGGGGTGGGGATATTAAACTAATTTATTTATTAAGGAAAAAAGAAAGAGACCAAAGTATGAATTAATACAAAAAGCATTTCAAACAGAGTCAAATGAATAAAAATAAAAAAAGATCCAAATAAATACCAAATAATAAACAGAAAATTATTAAAGTTTAACGGATTCAGAATTGACCACAAAAATGAACAGTGAATCATCAGTTTTAAAAGAATAGGCCAAAAATTATTAGTCAGAATCCAACCAATTTATTGTCTATGATGCAACATTTAGTACTGTATAAAATGCCACTTAATACATATATCATAAGAGAATTACAACAAGACAATTAAAATATACAATGTATTTACATTCAAATACTTTATATAAAAGTGTAATGAATGACTCCTAATTTTTAGCTACGAAAAATCTGTTTTTATTATATAGGCTAGAAACAAGTTTTAAGTTTCAAAAAAATATCACCTGTAAATGAATGACTCCTTGTTTTTGAGGTGAAAAATTAGTCTTAAAAAGTTATTAATTGCAAGAGTATATATGGAGATTATTTCAAGGAAACTAATTAAGACTATATAAGAGTTTTTTAAAAAATACTGCTTGAATTTCTAATAAAAGATATAAAATATTAATTAACATTCACTGACCTCAACACAGTGAAATTTAATACTACCTCATATCGTGTCACATAATAGTTGTTGCATTTAGTATATTAAATTTATATGGAAATATAACAACTATTATAAGATAAGGGTAATACATATCTTCTTAGGGATGATAGTAAGTTTGATTTTTAATTAAACTTTAATGAATAATTCTAATGTTCCTATATGTGGACAGCAGAAAAAAAAACACTAATGGGATAAAAAAAAAAAAAAAAAACAGAAGGGATCTGGAAGAAAGTAAAAGTTTAAATACTTTGTTCATTTTCATCAAAACAAGATAAGACATTAAAAGAACATTTAAATAGAAAAAAAAAAAACAATTTAATATAAACAAGTTTAGCGCAAATATTAAAACAAATAAGAGTTATTTATAAATAAATCCGGTCAAAGTTATGCACTGAAACAGTAATTCTACAAACTTCATAAAAATTGTATAATTCTTAAGGATATAAAAATCTAGTTTAGAAATTATGGCAACCTATTCCTCCTCCTCAAATAATTAATTATAATTTTTATAGAAGAAAAGTTATTTCATAAAAATCTTCAATTTTAGAACAAGTATTAGTCTAGGTTAAAAGCACAGTATGAGCAACCCAAAGCCAAACATTTTTTAGACCTTATTTTTTTCAATGCAAGTATCATTGGGAAATGAGGTTAGTTTTGATAAATGAGCCAAAGTCTGGCCATTAACCTGGGACTATATGTAAATACTGTAATATACCCATATAATTTTCTTCATTTTGTGGCTTGTTTTTAGTTTTTTGCAATCCATTTTTTGTACATATCCTTCAGTTGATACTATACACATTTATCAGAACACAATGAGATTGGTCAGTACCAATTTAGAATAATATAATAAAGAGAAACAGTATATTTATATACCAAAAATCAAATTACAGTAGACAAAGAATATTTACACATTAAAAATTGAGTATCTTTCAAAAAACCTTTGCAAGAACATAGTTAATCAATAGCAATTATTATTTTTTAAATGTTAGCAATTCAGCTACCATTTAATTTAATATAAAAACAGGATACAGAGTTTTAGAAACAAAATGTAAAATATGTATTAATATGTAAATAAATGTTAAAGATATAATTTTAATTTCAATGTTTGCATTAGTATCTATTAAAAAGTGTTGTTAGGTTGCAACTATTGTTATAATAGAGTTGAGAATTGATATAAAAATCAACTAATAGTTGATGTGGAAGATTCAGAAGTTTCATTGTAAACAAATGAAAAGGAAGATACATTTAATGAAATTAATCTTGACTCCAAGCGATCAAAAAAGCAGATAACAATTTTCTTTCAAAAAAATAAACAAATGAAGATTAATGTAAAAGCCATTCAAAGAAATCCAGGCAAAAACTCTAAACATGAAAAGAAAACAAAGAAAATAAAAATACAAGTGGATAATGTAAGAATAAAATATATGTTACACTAGATAGAAAGCAAATTGTGTATATGCAAATTAAGAGAAACTCAATGAATCAAGTGAGGTTTTCTTTTTTCTTTTTCTAAAAGAAAAATTTAAAAAGAAACAGGATATCAATGTTGCTGTGTTGTTTGCAAGTCTTTTCATTTGACAAAGAAAATTTAAAACAACTTAAAAAGCATTGTGTGTGCAAGATAAACACAAATAAGTAACAGAAAAAAGGAATCATCCTTTCTACTAATACAGACGAGTGAAAACCACAAATTGGTCATTTTTTTTTCCATTCATCAAATAAAAAAAAAAAGCCCTTATATATTAAAGTAAAGGGTTTTATATATTCCTTATGTAAAACTATATTTTCCCTATCTGAATGAAAATGAATGATAAATCTATACAATATAGTTTAGAAAAGTTTTCTGTCTGGATAAAAAATAAAGTTTGATATCAAAATGTGAAACAAACAAATCAATACCCAACATCTAAAAAGGTATTTCTAAATACAAGTCTCCTCAAAATATTTGTCTAGATCAGAATGGTTCATTACTCTGAACAAATACTTCAGCATTAAACTGAAAGGAGAGAATGAATTTGTAAAAAATGACAGTGTCTATTTAAAATAAGCTATCACCAGTTAATCTTTAAGGCAAGTCAGATCTTAAACATTTCCTGTAAACCTACTAAATGGACTTATTTCAAACTTGACCTAAACTAAGTAAATGCAGCCAACTAAATTGGTAAATGCTCCAAGACAAAAGTAGCTACTGTCGTACATCACATACAAATGTATATTTATCACTTAACATTAATTATAGAAAGAAACAAATGGAAATACAGGATGTACAAAATTATTTATAGATTCAAATACTTATTCCAAGGAAGCTAACAATGGCTACAAAAAATTACTTGAATTTCTATAAATTAAACATTAATTTGTAACCTGTTGTTAAATTACACAAACTATTTTGTGATCTCAAAATAAAATAATGTAATTTAATACATATTATCTTGAGGCATTTTTTTAAATATGTATTGTGCTTAGTTAATTTCAGCTTTCTTCCATTTTGATCCGTTAGCAGAGAATTTTCTTAAAAGAAAGAAAAATCAATGTTCAACTTAAGTTGTAGTAAAATTGCTTCCATGCCACAATAGAGTTAATGATTTTTTGGTCTTGTTTTTTTTTTTTTTTAAACTTGTGATTGGAATTTTATTAACAAATAACATTTAACTATGATTGGATCTAATGTTTGGCTGTTATTTTGCTGGAAGCTTCTTCAATTAACTTATTTGTATATTAATCTTACAAAATGGATTTTAAATTATTAAAAAGGATAAATATTTACATTTTGAATTTATTCTAAATAATTTTTGGTCAATGGAAATTTCAAAAAGTCCAATCATATACTTAAAAAAAAAAAAAAAAAAACAAAAAAAAAAAGCATAATACCAATAATAGCAATGATGTTTTTAATACCAATGTTAGCAAAGTCAGAAAGTTACTGTGTGAATTTGGAAATTAAAGTTTTTATCATCAATTAGATTCTTCAAATTTGAATTTCATGGCAGATTATGCAAAAAGTAAGAATATAAAATTAATAGCAAATTCTCATGACAAACTAAAAATCAAAATAAACTGTGCAGCCAGAAATAATAGCGAAACAATAAAACTAATGGGAGAATAAAGTTGGAAATTTTAATATGGAAAACACAAAGAAAAGAAAAAAAAAAACTGCTCTATTGGTGCAAAGACAATAAAGAGAAAATGTCTACTCACTCGATTTATATAACAAATGCCCTGAGGTGGCACAAGTTATGGGAATCTTAAGAAGAAAAAAAAAGACAAAACTGTTAGAGAAGAAAAGAAACAATGAGGAATAAAATTGATAAGATATATTTAAACAGCATGTAAAATCATATATATATATATATATATATATATATATATATATATATATATATATATATATATATAAACAAGAGTGAATTTCAAAATATTGACAGAAATTACAGTATTAAACAGAAAGAAAAAAAAAGCAGAAAAAACTGAACCATTTTCTTTATTATTGCCACAATTTTTAATTAAACTTCAATGGCTTAGACTAACATAGGAAGTGATTATTTTCCTTGATTATTATTGTGAAAATCTCCTTAGTTGTAGCAAAAAGTCCAAATTTTCTAAAAAGAAATTTCACAGAGATACAAAAAAATATGGGAAATTTCTTAAAATTTTCTTTTCTTTGATATCCTAATTTGTGATTAGTCCTTTGTTAATAACTTTTCACTGCAACTAAGGGGATTTTTACAATAATCAAGAAAAATAATAACTTCCTATGTGTATCTAAGCCATTGAAGTTTCATTAATATTTGTTGCAATAATAGAAAAAAAATTTAAATGGTAGTTTTTTCAGTCTTTTTTTTTTTTTTTTTTTTGTTCACTACTGTAATTTTTTTGTTTTTGTTTTGAACCAATTGTGAACAAATTGTTGCTGTGATAGGTCATGTGACTGATTGTGATAAGGTGGCTGAGCCCTCTAGTGATCAAACTGACCAAACTAACCTGATCATGGCTACCATATGAGATAAACTGTCTGAATGGGAGAATAGTTGATCAGCTCACTGGTCCAGTCAGTCACCAGACGGTTGTCAAGTCAATCGTGATCTGTCAATTGCCTCTCCACCCACGGTGCGTTAATTTTAGATCTGAAGAGGGTCTTTGATAGAGCTGATCAAAACTTCACAAAGATCACACAGTCACACAATTAAAATAAACAGACCATTCAACAAGGAAAAAAATGATGGAAAATGCCAGGTTATAATTATAACAATAAAAAGCGTTTATTCTTGTTTGGGGTTACAGGCTTTTAACCCTTCTCTCATCTACAACACTATAATTCTTTGACCTCAGACAACGTGCTTGTCTAATTACTAATGTCTTTCAGTTCAATAAAGCTGGAGCCTTAAAAAGAGGTAATAATAAGTGGCACTTATTAAGATGTCAGGTCCGTGATGATTCGGTCAATAAACTCTTTGATTCTTAATACAATTCATACAGTTTTCTCTAAATCTGCTAGGTGAATCATGAAGAACTTAGTCAGGCACAACTTCACTAACTACAACCATCTCAAGAAACTCTGCCCAACAACCATCCCTGGGAAACTCTACCCGACAACCGACTTGAGAAACTCTGCATCTATTTTTAGAGTTTGCTCTCTCCTGAGTGATTTCCCTTGATTATCTCATGCCTGACATCTTTGCATTCCCATTGGTCAGATTCTCTCACCACTACCACTTTAAGGTGGTATTCTTATATGCTTCCATTATTCAAGACTTTTATGTTCAGTTCATATCTGGCTTCTTCACATCCCCATTGGTCAGACCTATCTCACAGCTACTATGAGGCTGTTCTTAAATGATGACACTTGATAGCTGCCTCAAAATATTTAAAAAACAAATTCTTGTTTTCTCTCTTTTTCTTTCTACATTTCAGATAATAGTTATAGTCATTTATAAAGTTACTATAGAAATTTGGTAAGGAAGATATTTTAATAGTGTCTCCACTCGCTAAGGACCTACATTAGCATTAGTATATCCATGATATACTAACAATAAATACAATAGAAGGAAAGACAAAATAGACTCATTTGTACATACAAGAACATTTAACCTTTTATAAACATAATATACATACAAGTGGTATAAAAAAGAAAGAATAAACATGTCTCAACAGCTAGAGCTATACACATTGTTTCATGAACAAGCAGTATGTGTAAGTGGTAGAAAATAGCAAAGAGGTTTACTTGATTGAGAATAAAAAAGATAACCATGTGGCTTTACTGTTCCTTGGTTAGGTTAGAGATAACGTTTCTACTGTTCAAAGAGTTGAAAAGAGATTGTGAATGTTTTTTGGGAACTACAATATGACCCCACTATTGGGTATGCAAATTATGTAAGGGAAATAATTATTTATTCTATCCCTACATTACTATTTCATAAATGCTGTGCAATAATTATTATCAAGTTTTTTGGATAAGAATAATTATTTAATCATGTGATTGTCACATTATACATTAGGAATTAGTAACATTATATATGAAAATTACATAACAATTAGTCTTGTGAAAATGTCTAGCATAGAGGAAATACATAAACCCATCAATACGTCTTCTACCTAATAATGAAAAAGAAGAAAAAAAAGCATTTACTTTACAGAAAAAACATTTTCCAACATTAAATATTGATCATATAAATCAAATATGATACAATGAAAATGAGAGGCCAACATGGAAAAGTCAATCTTTTTAGTTCAGATTAATTGATTTTAGCGGCATGTCAACCCACCTGGACTTATTTTATGCCTAGAAGTTAGGGAATTGTGCATAGTGTACATTTACATTCTTTACGTAGTTTCTAATACTAATAATTTGCAAACAAATCTATTTGACCCATAGATGGGGCCCTAACAGGTACTAACATTCCAGGTCATAGTGCGCCTAGGAGTAATGGCAATAAAGAGTGTTTTACACACCCCAGAGCTCCAGAACTGGAACCTCATCCCCAAATGCAGTATCATTGCTAGGGCAACCCTTTTTGGGGTGGGGTCTACATAGTCAGTGTATTCTAAGCATCACCAACAGGGTAGTTTTCAAATCAGGAATTACTTCAGAAATATAAATGAATAATAAAATAAAATGCCTTTCCCTTTCTTTTATAGAAAGGCCAAAATGGCACTGAAAATACGTATATCTCACATCATAATAATCTACTAAAGAATGTTAGTAAGTTTAAGAATGTCAATGTCTTTAAAAGATGTGAACATATAGTGGTCACCATTGAGTTAACATATATTTTTTGTTAAGTAGGTAAATTGTTTGAGGGAATAAAAAAAATAATGAATGTGATGTCCCATTATATATACTAGCAAATATATGCACCCTCCGGGTGCAAGTATTTAAGGTTTTAATGTAATGAAATATCGTATTAAATTAGAAAGTCTAATATTAAGACAGATAAAAAGATATGTAACAGAGTGGGATTATAATAGAAAAATAGAAATTAAACTTACTCTTCCATCACTGCCGTCTTTCATTGCTGAATTTTACGTATTTAACAATTTAGTTAAATTAGGAAATAAAGAATAAAATGACAGTTATTTTTTCTTGTTAATGGATTTCATTTAAGATTCATTGAAGAGATTTTTGCTTATATTCATTAAAATAAAACCAAACAATTAGAAATCAATAATACTAAGCACACATTTAATAAAATCACATTTTTAATATCAATATGCAAATTAGCCTTCCCATTCACACTGCAAACCGCTATTTTTTTGTATATATAATACAATTGCATGTTATTTGTATGTAGATATGGACAACACTAATAAAAAGGTGAAGAAATTTTATTAATAATTCAGGTTTAAATATAAATAAAATCATGAAGAATGTGATGTAAATAACTATGTTAATTGTGACTCGATTAGTAATAATAGTTTCGGTTACAGACATAAAAACACACAATCTCCATTATAATAAGATTTAAAGTTAGTTGCTCGTGGATGCAACACAAGGCCAGTTTTTAAGCAGAGTTTAACAGGTTGAATTCAGAATTTTCTTTCTCCTAGACCAGTTGCCATACCAAGGTTAAAGAGCCCAATATACCCTACTATTTACCCATAAGAGAGAAAAGTCTGGTACATACCTTTCCCATGGGTATTAACATTGTGGAATGCAAACAGCCTTGTCTAGGATTTTAACTCAGATCTTCCATGTCCATTTCCTATGATGATAACCATTACACCACACCATTTAAAAGCCACTTTTAGTGCCTATTATAGGCGCCGGGTTAGCTCAGTCGGTAGAGCGTTCGGCTAGAAACCAAAGATTCCTATTTCGATACCGGTCCTCGCCAACTCAGCGTATGAGTAGCACAGGGATCTGTGCGGTAAAGTAAGGAGCTGATGGTAGGTGTGGCACTCCACCTCAGATGCTAAAACAATCTCCTTGGTCTAGCGCTATTGAAAAGCGGATAGACTCCCTTGCTGACTGGCTGATACCGACTATAGGCCGCCCCAACGACTTGACTTACTTATACTTTATATAAAAGTTGCATTTCATTAAATTTATATAATAATTAAATAATGGAAAGTACTTCAAAGTATTTTCCCTCTATCATAATGATCATCATGGCTTGGCTTCATGAACAAACATTAAAGGGATAGTCCACATTGACTGCAGTCAGCATGTGCCTGGCTTATAAGGCTAATGCAGAACAGGGAATCGCAGTTGCAGCAGAAGGGCTCATCAGGGTTTGATGGCATTGTGTTGTGGTTCTTTCTCCTTTGCCTTTTGATCAAGAATGAATAAAATAAAACATCTTCGGCATAAAGTAACCAAACAAGAGTTGACATGCTGTAAAATCCAACCAACCTGTGCCTTCTATCCTTGAAGGTGGCCCAGTAGCATTTTCAAAGGAGGAGACAACATTTAGTCATGAGATGGCAGGTGTCATGGTTCTCAGCTAGGGTGAACCAACAATAATAGTTGATGTGACAAGCACAAAGTGATTTTTTCAAACAGTCCTTATATCACTTCTTTGGAATCCTCCTGTCATGATGGCCAGTATAGAGTTTGCTGTACAGTGTGATCTTGGACAGACAAAGTTTCCTCAGCCTTTATGCAGGTCCTGCCTAGCATAGCTGGGATTTTAGTAGTAGCTGGTGATCTTCATCCATTCAAGTACTTCAATATTAGGGACAAAGTCACAACAGAGGATTATGCGGAGGTAGCACAGGTAGAAACATTTGCAGATTCATTGCTGATGACAATAAGTGAACTATGACCGAGACGTATAGGAGAATGGCAAGAACTATGACTATACATAAAGATCTTTGTGTTCTTCTTCAGGTGTCTGTTGTACCACATACATTTATAGTCTGCCAAAAGCACTTCTCACCTTTGCCAGCTTGTTTACTTCCAAGTCAATCCTGGCATCTGATGTAAAGTGAACCAATGAACTACCTTCAACTCACTCACACCAATGGTGATGTGGGGAGGGTGGTACTTTACCCAAAGTGCAGGCTGGTGGAGTACTTCCATCTTCTTCCAGTTGATTTCTAGCCCAAAGAGTTGGGCAGCCTTGGTGAAGCAGGAAATGATGTGGTGCAAGGTTATCTGTGTGGGCAACAAGGCCAGCATCATCTGCAAAAGTCTTGAATCAGTTGCTCCAGGGTCTTCTTTGTGTGGGGCTGTAATTGTTGGAGATTAAACAGGATATATATATATATATATATATATTCCCTCTATAATTATTGGGGTGAATGCAAACACAAACCTCTACACTAAGTTGAAAATTGGTTGGAAAATTGTTTTATTCTCTAAGCATTTTAATACTATTGCAATAACAAAAATCTCGCATCATTTTTGTTGTCTTATAGTAATATACATTTAAAAAATTGGATCCTTATTAAAATATAGATTTAATCTTTTCAATGTCATAAAGGCCGGGTTAAAAGATTTTGACATGTTCAATTTTCAAAATCTATGCTTGTAAATAGCTAATTGAAACTGACAGACTCTATTTTAAATATTTCTATATACCTTAGCTAATGTTCCATTTTCAAAAAAATAAAAAAGTACTAACCCTTAATATCTTACTTAAAAGGTTAATATAAATTTATTAGTCAATGTTTTTGAGGATAAAATACTGCATTTACAATAGGTAATTACATTAAATGTACCAGATGATTGATTATTCAGAAACATCAAATTGACTTGTATAGACATCTTTTTTTCCCCCCTTGATGCCGATATTGTTGGTTATAACAAAATGCATTAACCAGTTGCTAATGTATTTGCTGTATTTCTGTTTTGCCACAGTTTGTAGTAAGATGGCACAAAGCCAATTTGGTTATTAGTTGCAGTTAGATTCACTTAGAAAATTCATGAAAATCTTGCCCTTCTTGATCTTTTTATAATACCGTAATCATGTCACTTCTTATAACTTCTTTGGTTGGTCTCCTGAGTAACGGCTGATACAAAACAGTGTTTTCAGTATATTTTCTAAGATTTAGTAGTGAAGCGAGTAGTTTATAATCATATAACACTCTTTAATTTGTTATAGAATTTTCAGGTATATTTATAGAAAAACTACAATTATTATGATATACTGACTAGCATCATCATCTTTGTTGTTATAGGGTGGTGGCACCAATCCGGTCTTGTCGGCTAACTACTTTTCCCCACTTAGATTTTTTTGTAAAGTCGGTGGTTGGCTGCTGGTTTTGGGTAAGACTGTAAAAACCATGGGAAAGGCCCACAAAAGAAATAGAAAAAAAAACAAAAACAAAAACAACAACCCAAGAATAAGATCATATGTTCATCATTATTGATAACAATTTTTCTCAAAACGATCCTGGGTCAGTGGGTGTGACACTTAGCTTTTCAGCCTAAAGTCAAGCAAACTCCCTAACTATAGTGATATGTACAGCTTACAATACTTGTTCACTGGTTAGCTCTCTACCTTAATGTGTCTAGCTACAATTCACTCCTAACCCTGCTTGCAACTTGCCTTAAACTGCCAACCCCAACTATTGCAAATAGTGGACAGGAAGGGACCCCAGTTCAGCCTAACAGCCTTCTTTATCTGTATCCAACTCCTAGCACTGCCATAGATTCAAACTTACTGTCCCCTGGGGTTGACTTCCAAGCAAAAACTTATGGATTTCCTCCAAGCATTAAAGACACTAAAAAATTATTGTCTGCTGACCTGATCATAGTAGCAAAAAAAGACTTCAGTTTATTGGTTTGGTTTGGTTTCTTTGTTTAATGGTATATCAACCTTTGTGGGTTATTTAATTCTAAAGCCATCCTTGTAGAACAGTAGTGGTACCATATTTGGGGAGGATGAGGGGTTCATACCTTTCCCAAATGTATTCATCCAAAAGTGAACATAATAGCACAACTGGCATTTGAACTTGCTTACAACAATGTCACAGTCCAGCACATTAGCAACTACACTATAGACTCTCCACTTCAGTTTATAATAGACATTAAGAATTAATCTTTAATTTCTATTTTATTATATCAATAAATCCATTTCATTCATTATTCAAAACCCTCTTCTATTTTATTTATATCAAGAAATCCATTTCATTCATTATTCAAAACCCTCTTCTATTTTATTTATATCAAGAAATCCATTTCATTCATTATTCAAAACCCTCTTCTATTTTATTACTTTTAAAAATCTGCCCAAATTAGTTACTGCTAAAATACACATCCATGTACATACACATATGTAAATATATGCTACACCTATGCTTATACACACCCATACATATATGCTTGCACCTACATGCATTATTGCACCTAGGGACAGAAGAGCTGACAATAGTCACAACATTTTGACAGTTATACTCTCTGACCTTTAATTGTTTGCCATAATCAGCTTCTGGAAATTTCAAACAGAATTCACTCAGGAGATGTTATGTATTATTCAATTCTTCCTAGTCTGCATACATCAGTGTATTAATCTTATTATACGAGGGTAGGCTGAAAAGTTCATAGGATGAGGTCATATCTGCTGTTGATTATTCTTTTTACTAATGGGATCCAAGCACTGCAACACCAATGGAAGAAATGTATAGACTGCAAGGAAGACTATGTTGAAAAATAAACTTCATTTGGTCACATTCCATGAAATTATCTTGGTCAGCCTATGAACTTTTCAGCCATCCCTATATATATATTTACCAACCCCTCCACACGAGCAGGATGCGACACAAGGTCAATTTCTTAAGCGGAGTTTAACAGGTTTGAATTCAGAGTTTTCCTTTTCCTAGACCGGTTGCCTAACCAAGGTTAAAGAGCCCAGTCTGCCCTACTATTTATCCATAGCTGGAGGGAGAGTAGGATTCATACCTTTCCCAAGGGTATTAGCGCTAAGTGAAATGCAATTACCACGTCCAGGATTTGAACTCGGGGCGATGAGTCCATTTACCATGACTTTAACCATTACACCATGCGCTTCCCTTATAATTCACCAAATGATCTTCTGTCCATTAAGACTGCCATTTTTGGCCAGATTTCAAATAAACTTTCAGGGATTGTTAGACTCATGCCTGAAAAAGCCAATATTATTGAATTTTTTACAACTCAAAATAAAACTACTAATACCAATAAATAATTGCATGTTAAAACCATGATTTGCAATGGAGGTTAAGATGATTAACATTCAAAGAAAACAAAACTACAAAAAATAAATAATTTCTATAATAATAGGTAACTAATGATTTATCTATTTATTTGAAATTCATTTACTTATCTATTATATTTTGTTGTTATTATATTTATATGTTGTTATTATATTTATCATTTTTCTATTATATTAATTGGTGTAAAGTATTTACCTTAAAAATACCTAACTTATAATTTTTGTCAAATTTAAGTACATTTTATTCACTTTATTCATTTATTTTTATTGCATTTCTATTTTAAGTTGTATACATTACTTTTACATACCTACCTCCATGATTTTATTTATTTATAAATTGCTTTATCATCTGAAGTCTAACAATGAAAAAAAAAAAAGATCGACATTTAAATCAATAAAAAAAAGTATTTCAAATTTTATCATTTAAACTTTGTTTACTTTTTGTGTATTTTTATTGTTTAGTTTATCCTTTCATTTTTATCTTTTAAACAGTTATTCATGTGAATGTGTATTTGGGTAGAGGTAGCACCTTTGCCACACCCTACTTAAAGGGCGGATTGGCATCATTGGTCTCCATTCATCTCTTATATCTCTCATGTGTTGGCTCCCAGATCCACAACCTGGTACACCACTTCAGCAGGCTAGCTAAACCAAGCAGGGTAGGGCGGGATGTTTTCACTGCACCACTGGACAAAAAGATCTATGCTACAGCTATCGGTCATAGAGTAGAGGTGTCTGGAGAAGCACTCAACAGCCAAATGTACATGAAGGTGATCCACATCTTATTCCATGGGCTTGGTCGTTAATCAAGAACTAAGTTTAGAGAGGATATGGGTGCCACCTAGCAATCACCTACACTGAAATAACAAGAAAATGAAAAAAACAGACAGATCCCAGGTCAGTTTGGCCGAGGCCCAAATCAACAACTGCTACACGTCCCACTGGATCACTCCAGGATGGAGCAGGGGAAGTTAACTACTGGAGTGAAAAACAACATCAAATGCACCAAGTTTTTGTTTGAATATATTGCCAATGCCAGACATGACACCTCTCAGAAACATGTAAAAATCAAGATTTTGTGTAAATCCTTCAGCTTTTTGGATATAAAAACTTACAGTTTATAGAATAAATGCAAAGAGAGTTTTCGACAAAATTATAGACAGTTTAGGCAGTGTAACTTGGATTAATATAAAACTAGCAGGACCTCTGGGTATACCACAGTATGATAATTTAATTATTACTACATTTAATACAACTACTTAAGAGCTATTGCAAAACAGTTCCATAAGAAAAAGTATAATAATCTTGATTTAACTTTCTTTTTTTCTTTTCATTATGTTTGATTAAAACAGATTAGTGTTATTGCTTCCGTGTGCTCATCCCCTTTCTCATATTTTTTTCTGTGTAGCATGTCCTTTTACTTTATAATAAAAACTGAATGGCCCATTATTTAGCTGAAGTGATGACACTCATAAGAAATAAAAATTCAGCATAATCAACACCAGATAATCAGGATTTACATTTTTGCATTTCATCTTGGTGGTCTCATTTTTTAGCCAGAGGGTGTTGCAAGATGATAACAGTCATACTTTTAAGGGAAACAAGTATTAATATATATAGATTAAAAATAAAATTTTTTTAAATTTCATTAAATCATTTCATCTTATACTTATTTTGTTAATGGTAGATTTGCCAATTAAAATAGCCAGTGATATTGAAACAATCCAATTCTATATTAAATAATGAAATCTAAAAAAAAATTTTTTTTTCAATTATAATTTAGACTCTTATCCTTCTAGCAAAACCAAGAGAAAAAACTTACTGACATTTTAAGATTTTCAATTATATTTTCAAAATGAAATGTTGAAAAGAATTTCAAAATTCTGCATTCATAAACTAAAACTGTTTTTGTTTGAAGGTCCAAATTTTTCATCTGAAGTTATAATGAATGCTATGTAATTATTTTACTTCTTCAGTTTAAAGAGCTACCTATAAACCTAATACTTAATGTTTAATTAAATGACAATAACATTTTTAATAGGAAAATTAATCTGTTACATTTTTCTTTAGAAGTTCTAAATATTGTCAATTACAAAATGTATGCCAAACCTATTATTACAAACACTAATTGTTACTATAAAAGATAAATAAGAAAAAATGTTAAAAAAAAAACACCAATTGCTTTTGTATTATGAAGTTAATTATCTTTTGTGAAAGATTTCTGAGGAGTTTTGTAAAAATACCTTTTATGAGAGAAGATTTATGTTTACATTTACACATGAAAAGTGAGATACAGGTTGGTTGGATCTTACGGCATGTCAACCCTTGGGTTATTTTATGCTGAAGATGTTTTATTTTATTCATTCTTGTTGGGTATTCAATTTCTTTTTAAACACATTTTTGTTTGTTTTGTTTTACGGCATATCAACCTCAGTGGGTCATTTAATACCGATAAAGTTTTGAAATAAATCAATTCTTAATGGATAATACAATTTTTTTATAAATACATTTTTCTATTTAACCCATAGATGGGACCCTAACAGGTACTACCACTCCGGGTCAGAGTGAACCAGGGAGCAATGGTGATGAAGGGGTGCTCCACATTCCCCAAACCTCCAAAACTGGAACCTCACCATCAGATAGAGTTTAACGTCATTCCCAGGACATGTAGACCCGCAGCCACCGCCTTCTAGCACCCATATGATAAAATGGGGTTGGGGCTTGTCATAAGGGCAATAGGGTTGGGAAAATCATATAGGTGCTAGGGCTTGACATGGCCAGCCGATTGATCGGAGGGGGCCTCTCCGACCGCCCGTCTAGCCCAGAGGAGCAGTCGGTGCATTCTAACGCCTCAGCCAACAGGGCGGTAAACACATTTTTAATATCATTTTTTTATCTATTTAACCAATAGATGGGACCCTAACGGATACTACTACACCAGGTCAGAGTGAACCTGGGAGTAATGGCAATGAAGGGGTACTCCACACTCCCCAGAGCTCCAGAATTGGAACCTCACAACCAGCTGCAATTTAGTATCATAACCAGGATGCTAAGACAGCCTTCTAGCCCATATGTTAAAAATGGATGGAGGCTTGCCATAACATCATTGTTGGGATATTGTTGATGTGATCTGCTGATTATTCTAGATGAGGCCTTTCTGACAGACTATCTAACCCAAATAAGTGTCAAAGTGGAATGTTGCGGCTTTTTCACGCCGCTAAATACGTAAATGTTACGTTGTGCCTTTTTCACGGCACTAAATAATTTATGTAACGTTGTGGTGTCTTTCTTCACAATGCGCTTTACACTAGTGTCTTTACACCGTGTACTCCGTGGGTGCACTATCAAACTTGTACACTGGTCGCTAGTCGCTAGTCCTGGGGCGTTTTCCACAAGCGTAAACTTTTTGGTTGTTTACAAACATCCACACAGGACTCTAGTAGTCCTTTTCGTTCAGCAAATTCTTCCACACTTCTTCGTGTGATCAGGGAAAGGTATCACCTTACACAGGCCGCGTGCTCTTAGTTACAGTCAATTGACTATCTCCACAGGTGGTCAGGGGGATATCGTCCCATTCACAATACTGTCGTAGTATTTTTCATCGTAGTAAATGAAATGAAGATGGAATTGTTTTTCACAAATTTATTCACTGCAAGTCTTGAGAGAGAGAATGTCAGCTCATTTAATGGTCTTTAGATTTTCGGTCCTTCGAGTAAATTTCTGGGTGACAAACTTTTCTTCAGTTGGTAAATATTAGGCCAGCCCTTTTTTTCGTTCTCAGCGACAACAGAACATTCACCAATCTCAACTTCCAACACCAACACCAACTCGACTGCCCGACTCAGCCCGGCCAACTGCCTTGACTAACTCTCACTGACTGACTTTAGACTGACCAACTGATCTCCTAGTTGGGTCCTTATATATATCATCTCAAGGAACAATCCAGAAGAATATTTCCATCTAGAACAATCCATTCCTTTCCAGAAGGAAAAGATTATTCTATTCATTCCAATGATCTAATCAAATACAGTTCACGGCCCTCTAGATCAAAGGACACTTAGCCGTCAAAAATACTGGATTTTCTTTAAAGGCTGCCCTTCACGTCACCAAAATCTTGTTAAAGTTTTTTATTTCTTTTCGGGACGATTCTTCAAAGACCACCCTGTAAATTCAGAGAATCATCATTTAAGGTTTCTCTGTGTCCGGCACAAGGCCACAAATATGGTGTTCCCGGGTAAGGCCTGACCATTATGCTACAATAGACTGCTTAACCACCAGAATTCCATCAAGCATCATGGGGTCGCCACACATGGCCAATAGGTAGCCTCATTGGAGGGATTTCACCACCTCTGCAGAGGTGAAGTCTGTGTATTCTACTACTCCAACAGACAGGGTGAGTGAGATACAGGTTAGTCATAAATAAATGAAAGATTTTAACACAAAGTACTTTATGAAAATCAATGACCATCTTAAAATGTAATACAGGTAAAGTACTGCTAGTATATATTAATGAAATTAAGACCAAAATCCTACATCTAGGATTATCATCTAAAACTTAACTTATTTGAACTTTCATGGTTTGTGCAATACATTAATTACAGAAATACCTACAAACACTTATTCAGAGTTTCCCTTCAAGACTAGATTCACAGTTTCCCTTCAAGACTAGAGGGAATGTCACCCTAACACACATGTATTCAATAACTATTAATAGCACTGTATACATTAAAGTTTTACTGATATAGGCCATCATTACCTAGTGTAAATGAACATGTTCCAGCATGTTTCAGATAGTATATTAGACTCCGTAGATATTAAAAATACATTAATCATAGAATATGCTGACTGTATCCCTAGCAGAAAAATAAGATAACCCCTCCCTCACACCCAGAAAAAGGTGCCCTGAGTATGTCACTAAACTGCATCCAGTGGTAAGGCTCCACTTCTAGAGCTCTGGGGAATGTGGAGTAACCATTACTCCCAGGTCAACTGACCCAGAATAACTGTTAGGATCTCATAAAAGGATCAAATAGATTTGTTTTAAAACTATTTGTATTAGATAAGAATACTTGATACCATATAACTGTAAATTGTTTGTATTAAAAATAGTTACTTGAGGCTATAATTGTTTACAAAGGATTATTATTAGTTACTTGAAACTATATAACAACGTGTAAACAAATGATTATTATCAAATAGAAATAAATTTAAACCCAAAATTTGTTGACCAATTGATTTTAACAGCATGTCAACCTTTCAAGGGTTATTTTATGACTAGAGGTTAGGGAATCATGTTTATTGTGCAATCATATTTACATTTATGTAGTTGATTCTTAAGTGTTTTATTTTTGCACAAAATGATATCAAGTATTTCTATCTATTAAAAATAATTTGCACACAATTGTTTGAAGTATTCTAATTAAATACTAGTAATTTAAGCACAATTATATGGCTTCAAGTAATTATTTCTATTTAATAATATTAATTTGTTTGCACACCGTTATAAGGTTTCAAGTTACTAATAATAATCCTTAGTAAAAGGATTATAGCTTAAAGTAACTACTCTTAATACAAATAATTTACAGTTATATAGTTTCCCATTTTCCCATTTAATATTAATCATTTTTAAACAGATCTATTTGATCCATAGATGCGACCTTCACAGAATGGATTGGGAGGAATGACAATGAAGGGGTACTTCTACTCCCCAGAGCTCCAGAACTGATGCAATTTAGTGTTATACTCAGGATACCCTTTTTTGTGTGTTGGTGGGGGTAAGGGGTTCTTACTCTTCTGCAGGAGATACAGTCAGCATAGGATGGCATAAAAATTGTGTATAAATCATTAGTATTAGATAGGAATACTTGTAATCATACAACTGTATGCAAACTGTGTGTTTTGAATTGGTTGGTTGGGTTTTATGGCATGTCAACACTTGTTGAGTTATTTTATGCTGAAGATGTTTTGTTTTATTAATTCTTGATTGATACACAATTTTTTTTTTAAACTCATTTCTTTATTAACTCATTTTTTCTATTTAACCCTTAGATGAGACCCTAACAGGTACTACCACTCCGGGTCAGAGAGGACCTGGGAGTAATGGTGATGAAGGGGTACTCCATATTTCCCAGAGTTCTAGAACTGAATTAACACATATATAATAAAAAGGGGTTGGGGCTTGCCATAAGGCCAATAGAGTTGGGACAATCATATAAGTGCTGGGGCTTGACATGAAAGCCGATTGATTAGAGGGGGCCACTCCAACCGCCCATCTAGCCAAAGTAAGGACCAAAGTGGAGTGTTGCAAGTCATGGACTACTCATTCACCAGGGTTCCATCAATAAGCATCCTGGGTTATCACCCACAGCCAACAGGTGGCCCCATTGGAAAGGGGGCGTTACCCCCTCTGCAGAAGTGCAGTTGGTGTATTCTAAAGCCCCAACTGACAGGGCTAGATGCAGTTTAGTATTATGCCCAGGACACTTATGTATTCCAAGCCCCACCAACAGGATGGTAAAGTTTCTTTTACCTCGAACATTGATCTTCTCTCTAAACTGAGTGATTAGTAACCAAGTGAAAGAAGCACTTATAATATAAATAACAAAACAGTGTTTGATGTAAGGCCCATTGTACCCAGTCACTGAAACTTAATACATAAAAAGGGAAATTGGTTTAACTAAAATAACATTTTTCTTGGCTGTCAATTCACTACTTGAAAAATGAATGATAATTACATGGTGATGAACAACTTTTGAGTAAATGTACAAATATATGACTATGTCCATTCATGCTGAAATATAAACAAGACAAATATGAAGTCAGCATTTAATTTTGGGTCAGGATTAATAATATATAAAAGTGTGTATGTTTAACCTAACAGTATGAAGAATGGAGTCAAGAGTTCAATCTCAAGCTGGGACAGTTTATATTCACATCACATTAATTAATGATCTTGAGAAAAGTATAAATCCATATTTCCTGCTAGTGGGGGAAAAAATCAAAGAAAACCTTTTACCATGGAGAAGAAACTCAAGATAATTGGTCATAATCTTTTTTTTATTTATAATTCTTTTTGCTTTTTTTTTTTTTTTTTTTTGCTATATGATAGTCGCATTTGAACAACACCATAATTAAAGGAGGATATCTTGGTTGATTTTATGGCATGTCAAACCTTATTGGTTTATTTTATACCAAAGTCAGTTTAACAATTATGGTCTCCAATTTTATATGGTAAAAAAATGTATCTTCACAATCATTTTATAAAGGTAAACATTTCATACTTAGTTGAAAATATCAAGATTTTAAGAGCAAATATATCAATTTAGTTCAAAATTATTTTAAACATTATCTTAAACAGATCAAATGACTCATAAATGGGACCCTAACAGGTACAACCACTCCAGATCAAATTGGACCTGGGAGTAATTGGCAATAAAATAGTGACTCCCTAAAACTAAAGTCTCACTACCCAATGTGGTTTAGTGTTATACCCAGGCCACAAAGAAATGTGTTTTAAGTTTTATGCATATATAACAAATATAATTATATACACTAGCAAGAATATGCACCCTCTGGGCATAATTATTTAAGTTTTAATGTAATGAAATATATCAAATTAGAAAAACTAACAAAATTAGATAACACATAAGATTACACTTATCTTAATCATATTTAAATTGGTTTCTATATAAAATCATTCATAGGATTAATTTTAATATGTTGGAGTATAGAGATCAATAACACCAAGTAATTATTTATCAAACTCGGTTTTGTTAAAACCAGTATGAAAATTAACTACACCATATATCATATAAACCTTTATTTCTTAGTGATATAAGACACATTGTAGGATTTTTAATGCACTAATAACATGGGCTGTTTTGAGGTAAATCTAACTCAGATTTTCATTGAGACTTATTAATAAATAAGATTTATTCTATGTATTAATCATTTTTACTATAAATTAAATATTCATTGATAAACTTACACGACTCTTGAGACTATTGTGACATAAGCAGTGACAGTTTTAGTTACAGACACTGAATCGCCATTATAATAAGATTAGAGAGGAAACCTAGAAAGTACTATGAAACTAAAGAAAATTTTAAAAGAGAGAAAAATGTTTTTAAATCTCCAATTTCCAAAATGTGTTTCTATGTTTATACAGACATCAATATAACTTTTATAAGAGAAAGAAATATTAGATAAGCTAAGTCTGTTAAGTAAATAAATACATCATCATATTACTATTATGAGTGTACAATCAAGATACAGTGATATACTCTTACATACATCAGTGTTACTGAATCACTATTTAACTAAAAAATAAATTTAAATCCTAGAATAAGGAGTAGTTGCAGAAGTATTTAATTAGTAAAGTATACATAATAAATACAAAAATTAAAACCAACTAGGAAATGTTTAACATAGCAGAGTAAAAAGAAAAAATATGCAGAACACACAAAGGAGTACAATATTCATAGAAGTAGAATTCAAAAAAATTAATATCCTTGGGAAAGGCATGAATCCAACTATTCTCCCTCCAGCTATGAGCAAAGTAGTAGGGCAGACTGGGCTTTTTAACCTTGGTATGACAACCAATCTAGGAGAAGGAAAACTAAATTCAAATTTGTTGAACTCCACTTAAAAATTGATATTGTGCTGCATTCTGCACATGTGGAGGGGTTAGGTAAATACATATAATTATGAAAAGAAATGAACAAAATCATTGTAGAAAATAGAAACATTAACATTTTAAAAACAATGATTTTTCAAGAAGAGCCAGATATTTGACCTTCAATTCATGTCAAATTTAAGTTCTGCTTACATCTCACACACACACACACACACCTGAACTTATGAGAATGAAAGTAAACCTTTATTTCATTATCATTATGTGCGAGTTTTTCACACCAGCATTAGAGTCTGAGTGACAACAAGTCTCCTCAGGTCTCCAGGACTCTTGAGTATTCTAGCTGATTTCAAAAATGCTGTTGTCTGAATGATCTCAATTCTTCCTCTGATTTCCAATTCTTCTGGTCTTTTTTCTAAGCTTTTGGGGACCAACTACAATTGGTATCACTTTCACCCTCATATTCCACAGCTTTTTCAATTCTCGTGCATGGTCCAAGTATTTGTCTATCTTTTTGTTTTCTTTCATCCTCACCCTATGATCTGTTGAAACTGCAAAATCTATAAGTTCTCTTTTTTTGTTACTCAATACTAGGCCTGTCTTCTGGCTAGGATAAGGTGATCCACTTTTATCTCAAAGTCCCTGAGAATTTTATGCATTTCATTTTCAAGAAAAGATTCTGGTTTATGCATATACTATTTTGTTGTATGATCAAAATTGAGTTTTTGCACAATTCCCAGTGGATCACTTTTCCAACCCAATCATGCCTAGCCTTGTATTCTTGTTCTGCTAGTTTGTTGCATTCACTTAATACATTGTTTATTGTCTTATCTATGTCACCACACACTCTACATTTGTTGTTCTATTTAGTATTATTTGTGTTCTGTTTAATAAAAGCCCCTGTGACTAAAATGATTAAGATGACATCCATGAAAGATGAACTCTTAGTACAGGATAAGAGTTCAACTGATCAAAAATTACTTCTTTATTTCTGATTTATTGCTGTTGAAAAGTGTATTGTCTTTAAATTAGTTAAATTTTTAAAATTCAAAATAAAATTTAAAAATCTTATTTTTTCTTTTTAAAAAAATAAAATAAAAAATGAGATGGTATAAAGCTATTAATAGAATAATAGTAAACATACTTGAAATAGAAAAGAAAAAATGTATATAAGATTTATAAAATCTTTTAAAAATATCATCAACCAGTTGCTCGGTAGAAAAACAAAAATGATGTAAAGAATTGAAGAGGGAAAAAAAAGTAGCAGAATAATGGCTACAGATTTAATCTCATCTTAATCATTACAGCTTCTTTTATCAAAGGGATTATTAAGTTAATCTCTATGAAAAGATGTGTGGGATGAAGTCTTATTAAATGTTACTTCTTTATTTTAAGTTGAATTTGAAATTGTTCAGAGTGGAGTGATGAAATAAAGATGGAGTAAAAACAATAATGTAAAATATAACAATAATATTATATATCATTAAGAATATGTTATTAATGCTATTATTATTAATAATAATAACGGCTGGGTAGTCCTCATGGCATAGTGGACTATGTGCATGACTGCAACATCATAGTAAATGCATTTGAACTCCAATCTAACTATTACATTCACTTTTGGACAAATACTCTTACCAAATGTATGAACCCCCTTATACTCCCCAGGTATGAGTTAAATAGTACCACTACTGTTCTTTATAAGGATGGCTTTGGCATTAAATAACCCATGAAGCTTTATATGCCCTAAACAAAGAAACCAAACCAATGATAATAATGATGGTTATATATTCAAAACAAAATCAGTAATTTAAAAATAGAAATATTAAACAAAAACAATAACATATTTAATTGTAATTTAAATGTTCAAAAGTTTGTTTGTTTTTTAAAAGGGAGTGGGGGATAGTTCAAGGGGGCGGTTCTCCGTAGCTCAGTTGGTAGAGTGTTCGGCTAGAAACCGCAAGGTTCTTAGTTCGATACAGGCCCTCACCAACTCAACGTATGAGTAGCACAGTGATCTGTGGGTAAAGTAAGGAGCTGGTGTTAGGTGTGGCGCTCCACCTCAGACGCAAAAACAATCTCCTTGGTCTAGCGCTAGTGAAAAGGGGATAGACTCCCTCGCTGATTGGCTGATACCAACATTAGGCCACCCTGACGACTTTACAAAACAAAACATTCTCTTCTTGGTTGAGCCAAGAACTTTTCAGATTTCAAATTAAGCCTTAATAAAAATTTTAAAAAGCTCAAAAATATGTTATTAGTCCTTAAATGATGCTTCAAATATGGTTAGAAATATTTTTAAATGAATGATTGATTTTAACGGCATGTCAACTCATCTAGGCTTACTTTATGCCAAGAGATTAGGGAATTGTATTCATAGAGAATTTCATATTTACATTTTTTTATGTAATTGTTTCTTAAGAGGGTTTTTTGTGCACACAATTATATTTAATTAAGTATTCTTATCTAATACAAATAACAGCCCATGTTATAAGTGCGTTTAAAATCCTACAATGTGTCTTATATATCACTAACAAATAAAGGTTTACATAATATATGGTGTAGTTAATTTGCATACTGGTTTTAACAAAACTGGGTTTAATAAATAATCACTTGGTGTTATTGATCCCTATATTATTGATTCATTCTCCAATGTATTAAAATCAATCCTATGAATGATTTTATATATAAACCAATTAAAATATAATTTTAGATAAGTGTAATCTGAGGATCTGACAAGTTTTGAAGTTCCAACATGTCAAAAGCTGAAAAGGAGAAAGAAAATGAGCTCCAAAGATTCCTCAATACCAGCAATACCATTATTCATAAAATAGAATATGCAACTATATATGAATCATGTAGTTTTGGTAGAATTAAATACTAATAAATATTATAGATAGTTATTGTATATTTTTGTATTATTTATTGCAAATCATCCTTTCTTGCTTAAATAGTTTTTTTTTAGTTTTTTCTTTTTTTGTTCCATGGAATTTCCATGGGTCCTGCTAGTATGTATGAAGTACAATGAGGATCAAACTCACCATCATTGTAATGGGGTTATATTGCCAGGCACCAACTCTGATTAGTGTGTGTAGGGTTTCTTCAAGCTATCATTATATTGTCTTAAAAGATCTAACCTAAAAGTCTACTATTCTTTTAATACCTTCTCAAGCTTCATTCTCTCTAGCATTGGGTCATCAGAGTGGCCAGTCTATATGTAATGTACTGGATGCTTCGCACCACCAGTGAACTTGGTGACCAGGTGTGTGACCAACAAAAAAGTGTCAATCCCAAGAACTTTTGCAGTAGCTGTGAGAAATGGTTGCACACAAGACTTTTTGAAAAGGTTCAACCAGTTAGTTACCAGCAGAACAACAAGTAACAACCTACATTTTGGGGCTATCAAAATCGCCCCCTACCCACCCATTGGGGGGAGAATTACAATTTTTCAAACAATAGATATTTTCTTCATAGACTTAAGAATACCATTTCCCATTTTTGAGACCGGTACAGAGGAAGTTGCAACAATAAAGTGAGTGGGATTTTTTTTTTGACTACATGTCTGACTTTCTTTTCCTGATGTAAACTTGTCGTTGTCTCTTTATCTCATTTTTGTCTCCAACTTCTCTGAGATACCCTCAATGCTACATTGTCGACATCTAGTACTGAGACTTAACTGATCAAGGATCAAATTAACTTGTCCATCTCTTGTATTCTCTCTATCTTGTGACACCTATCAACCAATGATCAGACAACTACTTACTCAGTTCCAATTGCTCAATATTACTCATGAAATTTTATTTTCCTCAAGAAGCTCATCCCAGGTGTAATGACACATCTTTGAATCCTGCTTGATTTCAGGAGCATACATCTGTTGCCGATTCTGCACTTACCAACTTAGACTATTACATAACAATGGGTTTAATAACTAGTTTGACTGTAACAATGTTATTTGATATTTATCACCAATTATAAGTTGTATAAAAACAATTTAATTTGAGCTAAGAAAATAAATAATTTTTTTTTAATAAAATAAAAATATGCTTTGAAACAGAACCAGTTGGCATAAATTAATATTTATATCAACACACACACACACACACACACCTATCCATATATATATATATATATATAACACACACACACACACACATATACATACACACAGAAAGATACTTAGAAATATTTGTGGAGAAAAAGACAAGAGTAAAACCGTTTTAATTAAATAATTCAAATTCATATTTCAGCAAGATTCTAAGAATACCAAAACCGAAATACACAACAAAAAACTGTTGATTATATCGACAGCCTTTTTCTGTTTCAAATCCTTCCATTTTTTTACAAATATCCTTTTCCAATATTTACTCATCAATATCCAACATATGAATGAAGAACATCCACTGACCTTGGTCATCCCACCACTTATAATTTCAAATTTTTTTTTTTTTTTTTTTTTTTTTACTTGCTATCATAATGTATCTCACCCTAGAAATAGCAGATTTCACCATCTGATGACCTCAAAGGTCAACCTTGAATAATATATATTGCAGCACAAGGTCAAGTCAATGTCCATGCAAAACATCCGGACTGTGAAAGTTTTCATTTAATGGTCATCCCCTTAAATAGACACACACACACACACACACTAACTTTGATGATATAGCAGTAGTGTGTGTAATGGGTACACATATGTATGTGTATGTGTGACCAAGCCAATCTGCCACATAAAAGGCAAATGTGTTAGACAAATACAACAAGATTCTCCCATTGTTAAAACCTGTTGCTATTATTTCAAAGTAAGCACATTGGAAATCAAAGCATTGCACTTAATTAGATTACAAACTAATGAAAGCAAATAGAAAACTAAACCACAAATTGTAGGACTTTAATGAGACAGTATAAATACTAACAAAAGCATAGTACATATTTAAAACTTTACAGTTAAACCTAAATTTTACTGATTTTAAAACTTTAAAAATTAACAAATCATGAGAAGTAAAGAGCTTGATAAAGTTATCTTATTTGTTATATAGTAAACGTCCAATTTCAACATAAAAACTAAAAATTCCTTTTGTCATTTTTCAACTCAATTAAAATTATTGGTTGACTGTTCTTTATCAATACCAAATAAATGGACACACACACACACAATGTATAGCCAAATAGAATGTTTGATTCAAAACAACTTTTACTTCTCCAGATTTTTTAGTGCACACTGGGTGATAAACTAAAAGTATCATATGATATATATATATATTATATATATATATATATTATACTTTCTCATCTCTCCTCTCATTTTAAGAAGATTTCCATCACTATCCATCCTAATGTCCTGATGAAGGTTTTTAAAAAAACGAAACATTTTAACGTCGATTTCACCATCTAAAATAAATTTATCTCTTTGGAATACTTTTATTTTTATTTTATAAAATATGACAAATCAAAATAATTCTAGATTTTAATCAAATATCTGTTAACTACACAATCCAATATCATAAATTTCATGAAATAATATTTACTTTTTAAAGCATAATAATTTAAGTTAATAAAAACTATCGCATCTTCCAGAAAAGAAAATTTAAATAAACTATAAACTTGCAATTTCTTATATAAAAAAGAAAAAAATTAATTACAATTGTAATGCTTATTATATAAAATATTTCACATATCTTTTACTCAACAATGAATTGGATTAGATCAGGTTCTTTCTTTGTAAAAAAAAATGTATTTATTTATCCTTCCAGTAGATTCACATAACTTTTTTCTACGACAGTTCAATTATGTAATCTAACGAAACCATTCATTTGTAAGATTCGCAATATTCGAATTATTACAGGACAAAATTTCAATATTCATTCATCTGACTTTACCAATTATTTCTCTTTATTCTAATCCTGTTATTATCAATAAGTTATTTCAAGTTTCTCATTCTAAAAAGTCATTAATGACATGTCATTTGCTGCTGGTTCTAAATTCACTCCATACAACCCCGACACCCGTCATCTATTTTATCATCCACCCACACTATTTTCTTTCATGTCGTCTTCTCTGGTCTCCACATATTCCAAATCCTTATTTCTTGTCTCAGTTCTTAATAGTCAACTTTCTCTTCCAATTTATGTGTGTGTGCGTGTGTGTTAAATTTAATTGAATATGTTGTTAGAAGTCGACTTCCTTTGTGCATAAAAACGATAAATTTATTATTTTGGTTGGTTAGCCAATTTTCTATTTGAATTATTGGTAAACGTGGGTTATATTTTAAACTTTCTTTTTAAAAAAAAGTATTTGTACTCGTTTGAACTTTCAAAAAAAATCTATAGTAGTAGTAGTAGTAGTAGTAATGGTAATTACTACAAATAATAAAATAATTCTTTGTACTAACCAATTTCGTTGCCCTTGGTGAACCCTAAATCTTAAATCGATTTTGACAAATTCATTAAAATATCACAAAAATAAGATTTTTTTACCGATCCTCGACTCAAGCAAAAAAACCTTTTTACAACATTTAAAAAATCATTAAAGTGAAGAATATTCTAGATTGCCATATTTTTGTTTTTCAATGTGTAGATTATTACAAATATAACACTTGAACAGCAGTGACCCATCTTTATAAGCACAAAGTGAAAACGTTGTTAAGTGTTTATTGTAAAGTACGTGAAAGAGAGAGGTTTCATTAGAGAATGTTTTTATTTTTGTAATGATGGACAGAAGAAATTAAAAAAGAATAAGATGGGCATCATCCGCGATGAGATAAAAGCAATGAATGAAAGAAGAGAAAAACAATGATTCACTTTATAAATTCATCGTTTTAAAACTTTGAGATCTTTAAAATGAACAAATAATATTTCAATTTTAGTAGAATTGAAGTTTTACTACAAAGTTATTCACATTCATCAGTTCATATGTACTAGGAGTAGAAGTAGTAATATCAGTAGAAATCCGCTTTTTATGCACACATTTGTACTAATTGGTTTGTAATGCTTGGTTTATATCAGTAATGGATAAAACAAAAAAGTGCACAAATATGAAAGATTTAATTGAAATAAATATTAATTAAAAAAAACTTGAATTTAAATAAGAACTTTAGTTGGTGATATAATAATTATTTTTAAAAGTAATCATCACATTCGTCGGTCAGATAGATTTATGTTTAACTCTTCCAAACCGTAGATGTTTCAGTCCGTTGAAAAATAAAACAAAAACATTTTTTTTTTAATTTAAAAAATGTAAAAACTGAAAAGATTTTTAAAAAAATCATATTGAGCACAAGGTTATATTTATTTTTCCTGCTTTGCCAACAAGACAGGAGAATAATCACGTGACCCAAACACTCACCCTACCCCCTCCCTTAACTTTGCGGGGAAGTGAGGAGTGATTTTACGCAAGAAGAGATGGATGGTGGTCTATTATTCTTCTATAGTGTGTCTGCAATGCGACTGCAATGCCGTTCATACTACGTACATTCTTTCTCGTTCATGTGTGACCTCTAAATGAGAATTATTACCAAAAGTTTGTTCACAATAATTTATAACACTAACAATAATACGAACAGTAAAAAAAAAAAATGAATGAAATAGTTGTAAATTTAAAGATTACGTAAAACTACTGCGATTTCACCATTCATTCATTCACTAGTGTCGGTGTAGAATGAATGACAAAAAATTATTATTTAGTTTTTCTGGATTAAGTTAATTTTTAAATAATGAAACAAAGTAATTCTTTTTTAGAAGTAAATATACATCATGCGTATGTTCCATCAGAAGTCCATTGCATTTTCGAAGCCAAAACCTAGAAAAAAGACTAGAGAATGCCGCCATGTGGTTAGAAGAAACTTAAGTAAAAGAAAAATCAGTCAATATTCTTTACAGTTGATATATAATGTCGATAATTGCAAATAGACCACCACAACAACTAGAGAATGTTTATTGTTTACGCTAAAATTCTTTAAATTTTTCCTAGTTTCGTGAATAATGGGGATCATGAGTTAAACTTACGACTTCCACGGTGAAATTTAATCATCTCAAAAAACCGCACAAGCGAATTTTAACGAAAAATGAAGAAAAACAATACCTGTGTATATTGGTTGTCAACAGAAGAAAGTAATTGATGAAAGCGTGGTCGATTTTAAGGATAATCTTGAAATTATGAAGAATGTCGTTTATGCTTTAATTTAGCCAATTAGTTCAGAAATTTAGAAATTTAAAATTTTTTTCTTAATTTTAGAAACATAAAAATCAAGACAAATTTTGAAATTATGAAAAATTGCAAATGTTATATCAACTTAATTCTAATTTACAGTTCGTTTAATGAAGAATCCTTGCTTCCTGGGGGTAGATAACCTTTTTTTTAAATCTATTCTTTAAAAGAGTGCCTGGCACTGAGTACCAAGAGAAAAATTTTGATACACAAAATAAAGTTAATTACTCTTTCGAAAAAAATTCATTCAAACGGTAAATCCCTCAAAATTTCGAGAAAATAAACCATTTTTAATCTTTCTGCGAGTTCTTTAAGTAAAACTTTTACTTAAAGAACTCGCAGAAGAGATTAAAAATGGTTTATTTTCTCGAAATTTTAAAAGCCTGGAAATTATTGCAGATTTTTATCGAAGAAAAAAAAAAGGGCTTTCCCCACAAATCATTTCCTTTGTCCCCCTCACACCAAAGTCCACATCGGAATAAGACTTACCTAACCTACCTATTTCTTTACAGATACGAACTAAAATAAAGAGGGGCTCTAAAAATACCACCCAGGTGAATTTTCTCAACAACTGAAAATACGCCTTTAAAAATAAAACAGGCACTAATTTCAGTAGTGAAAATATTGACGGTCCCTCGCAGAGATGATTTTACTTATACTTGATTTCTGCACATTTTACGATATAGAGGCCACGTGACTATATATACTCCCAATTTAACTTTTATCAAACTCTGGGTGGATTCAACCTACTTCCCCACACACTAAATCTAAATTAATTTTTAAATATGTTTTTCGAGAGAATGCGTTGAAAACGAAAAGAACGTTAAAAGATGTTTTGTACATTAAACCAGGAAATTAAATTGCTATTTTAAGTACTTTATGAGCTTGAAGAAAGTTGCCTTTTTTCTTTTTTTACAAACTTGAGATTCTAAAGAAAAATAAGTCACAATAAATTCTAGATGTCATTAGCATAGGAGCCATCAACAAAAAAATTAACACATCTTTTTTCATTCTTTTATGCAAAAATGCGGAAATATTTAGTAAGATGAAAGAAATGGTGGTGACCATTAACCGCTTTAAAAGTGACAAAAAATGTAATTTATTTTCTTTAATTTATACATCATTAAAAAATGGGTTCATAAATGCTGCTGCTGTCGTTGTTGTACTTATTATATAAGTACTTACAATTGGACATAATGATTACAATAGAGACTGTGGTTAAAATGATGTTTCATCTGCATTTCATGCGATATTACCCAAAACCAAGTTTTATAACATGATGTAGAATATTTTAAAAATTAAATAAATACTTTTTTCAAATGCTACAACACAGAAAATAAATTTTGAGTGTGTTAAGTAACCCGATTCCGGGTTCAATAAATAAAAGTACCCGACCACTGATTTCTCCAAAATTGGCACAGAGCGGGGTTCAATAGTTTCAAAATAAAAGTGTCTTTTTATAAGAATGTTGTAAATGAGAATAGAATTAACATTATACAAATATAATCCATATTTAAATAATAAGAAATTAATACCTTGAAGATTTTCATAGTTTTAAAAAAGAAGAAAGGGTTTGTTTTTTTTTAAGTTTGTATGATATAATATTTGCGACTGTAACCACCGAAATTTTCCATAAGTGTTTACGAAATAAATATAAATATAAGCTATTGGTAACACATTGTTTTTACATTTCAAACCTCACCATTGCGCATTATTTGTACAAGCACTTTAGTTTTTATACATTTATTACAATATTTAGGAATTTTTAAAAAAAATAGAAGCTTAAACGAATATTAACGGCAAAAATGACATTTTATTAAAACCCGCTTACCGCACGCGCCATATTGGACCCCTAAGTATTATTAAAGATCTGGCAAAGATAAATTGAAATTAAAGATATCAACAATCAAAACTCAGTCCGATGAATAAAATGAATTGAAAATTAAAACTACCGGCCGGCACAGCAAGGTGCGAAAAAGAAAAGAATAAATAAGGTGTCAGGGGTGGGGAGACACAAACAAAAACAAAACAAAAATAAATCAGAATTTTAAAATGAATAATAAAATTATTTATTGAATACAGAAGGCAATAAAAAAATAATTTATGGTGGTTCTAAAAAAAGCGGTTTCGTTATTATACCCACCATATCAAAATACTTTAATCATTGCTTTCTTTTTCTTCTTTACTGGGGAATATTGTCGTTGAATTATAATCACGTGATCATACTACCATTAATCGGTTTGTTCACAAGCTCATTTGGTGTGATGAGCAATATTCATTGTTCAAAAAATAATTTTCCTATAAAAATTCAACGAGAAGCTAATATTCGTTTTGTTTATTTTTCTACAATCAGATTTTTTTTAAGTTTACTTTCTATTTGATTTTTAAGACAACAATTTACAAAATATTATTCCAATTATAATTGTTTTTAATATGGAATCACTCAGGTAATAATTAATATTCCTCCTAATCCAGAGTTATTATTATTATACGGTGTGGCTTAATTAAGGTAAATCCTTCAATCCATAAAGGTGATGATGATACCTTTCTTTTCATTTTCGAAAAAATTTAAAAAAAAAAAAAAAAAGAATATACATTATCTTTTTTTATCCTGATGAAAATATAAAAATTGAAAACTCGGTAGAAAAATATAATGTTAAAATTTGAGACATTTTTTAAAATAAATATTCCTTCCTTACTTTTGTTAAAAAAATTCCATTAAATTTTTTAAAAATGTATCACAAAAATTAAAACTCCATAAATCCTTTAATAAAGCTTCGAAGTAAAATATTTTTATTTAATTCTCTAAAATAACTAACTTTTTAGTTATCATCTGTTGCTATAAAAACTGGTAAATGAATGAATTAACTCTTTTTTTTTTTTGTTATCGAACTCACCGATTTCTGATAATCGAAAAATCCAGACGATTCGAACTTTTCAGTCAATTTCTTTTGGATCAAAAGTGGATCTATTTTTTTATTTTTTTTAATTAAATCAAATTTCCAAATTTAACTAAACGGAAAAAAAAATGATTTTTTGCGTAAATTTATTTTACTATAATAAATTTACAAATACATCAGTAAATTTTTTAAAGGTTTTGTTTTGTAAACTCCACAACACAAAAAATACAAAATTTAAATTTCGACTAAATTTCAGTTCCTTTTATTTATCTTTAATCTAGAAAAAAAATATATAAATAAACAGCTTTCGTTTAAATCTGTATCTCATCCCCCTCATATTTCCAAACGGCATGAATTGACATTTTTTTTTCCAGAAAGAAAAAATAAAGAGAGAGGGAAGAAAACCCAAGAAATTTTAGTAAATAAATAATTGATAAGAAAATTTATCCACTTAAAATCCGTACGAAATAAAAACAAATAATGAAAGCGGGAATATTTACGAGTAAAATCATTTCTTCTTTCTTTCTCTTTTTGTTACACACCGATAATACAGGTAATTTTTAGTTTTATTTATTAACAAAATACACAAGTGGAAAGTTTAGTAAATTCAATTCTAAAAATATTGAATAAAAATATTGTCTATGATTTACTAAATTATTTCTTTCTTTTTTTTAAATGTTCATATTTTTTAATTTTTCTCTCACGACCACCAAATCAATGTTTAATTTAGCAGATTTATTCTGTCAATGTGGGTAGAAAATACATATTGGTGGGGGTAGGGTTTTTTTGTTGTTTTTTTTTTTAAGTGGAGGGTCGATTTTATATACAAAAAAATATGAAATTTAATCCCCCACTATATGGTAAGTCTTGTAAAAAATAAATAATTTTAAAATATAAGTAATATATATATGTTACGTAACAACCACTGAGTTAAAGTCTGTTTGTCCGGCAAATTTTGTTGTTAGTCATTAAAACGTTTTTTTTTTCTTCTTAAATCAACAGATGAATTTTTGTCACTTAAAAAGAAAATGAAATAACAAAAATAAGATCTAATCTTACGACCTATTTATTTTCTTTGCAAAGTAAATATAAATAAAACAATGAATAAAAGTTTTTCTTTAAAAAAATAAAATAAATGCAACAGAGACAGACAAAAAAGGAAGGAAGGGGAAATTGATGAAGACGGAAGAAAGATGACGAATAATAAATAAAAAGGTATTTTTAAAAAGAAAAAAAAGGTCTACCTACCAAGAAAGCCAGTTTTGTCCATGATTTAGGACTCCCATTGTTGTCCATTATTACACACTTCCTGATTACTATTTCTTTTTCTATTTTTTGAATATTTTTTGCTTTATTTGACATTAATTTTCTTTTTTTTACAGAATCATATTTGAACGATCGTCGGTACACACCGAAGTGAGGCCGCCAAGGAGAATAATAATAATAATACGAAGCGAATGTTGGTAGACGACATTCATGTCTGCTGACGGAACTGCTAACGTTTTGTTAAGGAAGGGGAGACCCTCCTACTCTCTTTAATTTTATACCTCCTACTTTTTTACGGCGTTTTTCACTTCTGCCTTCTTAGATTTAACGCAAATCTTACTTCTTTTTCTTCTTTTTATTTTTCGAGGAGAAAGGAGTCGCAATGATTGTTTAAAGGAAGTTTTATATTAGTTAAAATTAGTTTTTTTTTTTAAATTGTTTTAATGATCAAGACTTTTTAATAAGTTATCTTCATAAGGATGGTAAAGTTGTTGTAGTTATTAAATCCGAAAAAAAAACGTGTTAGATTTTGCCGCCGAACAAAACATGTGAAGAAACGCTGTGTAAGCAGACGATAAAAAAAATGACCGAAAAAACCGGAAATTAATTTTTATATTGTAATGAAATATTAGAGCAACCGGCAAATTTGCTTTATATTTTTGTTTGATTTTTTTGTTTGATTTTTTGTGTGTGTGTGTGTGTGTGTGTTTTGTTTTGTTTTTTGTTTTGTTTGTTTTTGTCTTTTTGTTTTGATATTTTTTGTTTTGTTTTGTCTTTTTTTTTTTTCTTTTTGTTTCTGTTTAAGCCTGTCATTATACACGATATATATATATATATATATATATATATATATATATATATATATATATATATATATATATATATATTAGGTCCTGGCAAACTGACCCTAAAATGCGTTTTTGACAAAATGACTTTAGCACCCCCCCCCCCCAGAAAATAATTTACCAAAAATCAGGGAATTATCGGATTTTAATGAAATTTTCAGTGTTTATTTATCAATGAATGATCTTTATAATGCATTATTTATTTTATTTCAAAACTTTCTCATTTTTTTCAGGTCACTTATTTTTACCCCCCCCCCCTTATGTTTGGGGTGTAATATTTTTTTCGAGTTGGTCTTATAGTTTTCTAATTACTGTATAAATAATGAGATAAAAGACCGAACTTATGAATAAAACAACAACAAAATTTTACGGTGGCTTTTCTATGAGAAAATAAGTACCGAAAATTTAAAAAATAAAATGTAAAAAAATAATAAATAATTAGTTTTTTTGAAGATTTCTTTTTTACTCATTTCGATAATTATTTAATTGGCTATTATCTTATAAAAGAAAAAATTATACATTGATATTCTTCTGCTTAAAAAAGGGGGGGTGTACATTTTCAATAGAATTTTTCTTCAAAACTTATTACTTTATGTGTCCAAAATAAGGTTTGCATTAAATAGATATTTATTTCAAGAATCTAAAAATATAACATTTTAAATTTAACATCAGACTTTTCACATTTCAAATGAATTTTATATATTAATTTTTCATAGCAAAAATACTAAAGTAAAGTTTTGAAATAAAATAACTGATGCATTTTAAAATTCATTAATTGATAAATCAATACTGAAAATTTCATTAAAATCGGATAATTACCTGATTTTTTGTAATTTTTTTTTTTTTTTGCAATCGCGAATGTTACATAAAAATTGTAAACAAGCGTGTAAAACCATTGAAAAATAGACAAAATGGCGGATCGCGTTGAAATTGACCAAAACAAATCGTTTTAAATCTATTAAAAATAAACTGCATATGTAATGATATTTTTCTTTTTTTAATGATGGTATTATTTTACTACTTATCGATTTTGACAAAGTTTGACCTTAAATAATAGATTTCATTATTTTTAATTCGCTTTTAAAATTCGTAGCAGACGACAAAAATGTCAGTCCCTAATATATATTAAGGTTAATTCATCAATCGGTAGGTTAAAGAATTAACATTGCTTTTCTTTTCCATTCTTTATTCACCGCTTCAAGAGCACAATAAAGACAAACTCGAAAATACCCACGGAAAATTTTTTTTTTGATGAATAACTCTTTGCTGACGATAATTATTTTGTAAAAAGAATGGCTAAAATATTTAATGCATGAATTAGTTCAAAATATAAATAATACCAACGCAACGTTAGAGTTTTCACGGACGACAAGATCAACATTCCATCTTTGGTAAAATGGGTTGATATCGTATTTGTAATATTGTAAGTAAGCCTAAAGTGGATAATGTTTAAGTAAATTAAAATCACCTACATTATTTCCCCATTTATGAGTTCAGGCCTTGAATATAGTCTTGGAAGTGGTGAGATTTTCAATAGGCCCTCTTCTTGGGAAATCGATTGTGAAAAGCACATAAATAGTTATATTGATTTATTTCAAAAGATATTGTTTTTAATGTTTGTTTGTTTTTGTTTGTTTGTTTGTTTGTTTGTTTGTTTTAATTTCAACTGCCAGGTACACGGTTTAGCTCAGTCGGTAGAGCAGCGTCTACGAATTGCAAGGTTCCTGGTTCGATACCGGTCCCCGCCAATCCTGGGTATGAGTGGCATAGATTGGGTAATCTGATCTGTGCAGTAAAGTGGGGAACTGACAGTAGGTGTGGCGCTCCACCTCAGCAAAAACAATATATCTGGTCTAGCGCTTGCGAAAAGGGGATAGATTCCCTCGCTGTTCAGCTGATACCAACAATAGGCCACTCCGCTGACTTTACTTTTACTTTTACTGATCAGCATTTGAATACTTTTCTAATTTAAAAAAAATGTTTTTAATGATGATCTGCTCATTTCATGATAAATATAGATAGATTTATTAATTTGGGTTGTTAATTACAAATTTGAAAATAAAAATAAAAACACAAAAAGAAAATCTAAAAAAGCTGGAAAAAAACTATTTCTCGATAACATGACCTTTCCATGTAATCACGAAATCTATAATATCACGAACGCTGCTACCACCGTTAACTTCCAACATGTTTAACAGCAACCTTTGCAATTATTTTTTTCCTGGATAAGGCAACGTAAAGTAAAAAGAGTTTTTTCTTTCTTAGACAAAGCAAGAAACAATACACATATATAGTTACAAGCCGATGATTGATTGATTGATTGATCGATTGATTGATTGATTTAAAAGGCATGTCAATCCGTCTATTTATTTATTCCAGGGGTTAGAGAATCATGTACATTAAAAGTATTTACGGATTCGAAGGAGCTTTTATTTCTCCGTAGTTGAAGGCAAATTGTCGGACAAAGAAGGAACAACACAAAAGTAAATGCAGACACTGTATTGACATAAAATTACATAAAATGTTGCAAATTTATTGATATTTGCAACCAGACTCATCTGTGGGGGTTTCTTGTAGTACTGGAGATAACACAGTTTTCTTCTCGTCGGTGGGAAATGTTAAGACGCTTCGTCTCGGTAGTTGTTCTTCCTTTGGTCAGTGTGCGTTCGTACCGGCCTTTTTGTAGTATGCTGGTACGCGGCCTTAGGCGGAATCTGGTTGTAAGGTTCTCGTGATAAATGGACCCTGTTTTGGGGCTAAGTGAGTGAGAGCGTTTGTTTTTACGTCTCTCGTTGTTAATGGTTCCCTGGTAAGTACGTCCGTCCGTCCCGGACGAGGGCCCACAGACTAGTTCTGGGGTTTTGATTCTCGCGCCAATATCTCATTGGCGATTTGTCCCCCTAGTGGCAGGGGAAGATAATTCAGATGGAATTTCTGACAACATTGGACGTTTATATATACCTTTTTGGTTTGGTTTGGTTTGGTTTGGTTTATTTTATGTCACATCAACCCTTTTCAGGTCATTTAATGCCGAAACAATCATTTTGATAAAAGTTTCTATGTTCCAAGTTCTTAATATCTTCAAATTGGTATAAATAATTTTCATTAACTTCATTTGATTTGGTTTGGTTAATTGTATAATAATACTGCGGGTTATTTAATGCCAAAAACTGTTAGAGTGTGAGATAAAAGTTGGTACTCAAGTTTTCTTTACAGGTTTTATAAATAGTGTTGTGGATGTATTTTATATCTGATTCATAATTTTCGATGTATTTTTATTTCTCTCAAGTTGGATAAAATGGCATCCATGTTTGTATTCTTAAATAGATCCTTCCTATAATTTGCGTTGAAATATTTATTTCTGATTGAAACGAAAACTACATACTCCATGAGGAAATGTTTGGGATATCCCGCACCCCGATTTTTTATGCAGGAGGATCATACTTTTTTGTGTACTTGTTTCTTTAGAGTTTTTTGCTCACAGTTATATGATATCAAGTATTCCCATCTAACACAATTTACACACTCTTGAATGGTTTCAAGTGTTAACTAATTATTTATACATAATTTCATGGGCTCAGTTAACAATTTCTATTTAACAATAATAATTTGTTTGCCCACAATTATATGTTTTCAAGTAACTAATAATAATCCTTAGTCCTCATCCTCAAGTCGTGCCAACAGCACGGATCTCCATGACTCTTCCTCGCCACCTGTCCCTATTGGCAATCCCTCCTGACAGGTCCTTTGCACAGTATCCAATATCCACGCACGGCTGATCGATGTAATCTTTTTGTCAGTCAACCCATAATGCTATGTCCATATGTAGGTGCTCATATGATAACGTCACTTATGAGCTCGTCCTTGCTTTTCCAGCAATGTTCAACATGTCTTGTTCGTCTTACCCGGATGGTTTGTGTGATAGGAAGTTGGCCGTATAACTGCTCTTTTGTAGTCTGCCGCTTCCAGGATTTCTTCAAGACAGCACGCAGCATCCTTGAGCAGTTCCCATCCAGCTTTTTCTCTAAGCATTTTGTTAGGGTCCAGGCAGTGCAGTCATACAGTAGTACCGACATGGTTACAACTTGAAATAGTTTCTCACTTTGTCTTATCAGAGATATCAGATTTCTAGTTTATCTGTCTATAGCAATCCATGCCTTTCTTATGCTTACATTGATATCGCTTTCTGTAGATGAGATATTTCTACCCAGGTATTTGAACTGGTTTACAAATGTCATGCCTTTATAAGGATTTGTGTAAGCAAACAGGAACGAAGATACAAAAAGAATATTGTATACCCTTTTCGTTACTTACTTCTATTCTCCTTCTAAACAAGTCTTCTATCTTAGGTTCTTCTTCTAGCGTCTCTTCTAGCATCTGGCTTCGTCTTGGTTGTCGGTCGCACTTAACTCATTTCTTCTTCTATATCAGTCTTGTTAGCAAGACATTCACCAACCACAAAACCGGGTTATTTTCTTAAGCTTTTATTTACTTATTATTTTACTTAACTAAACATTACATGTAACTAACATAGCGCGCGTATGCAGTGAGTTCCAGTTAAGGCAGGACATCTTCACTGCATGACCTCCAAACTGAAACTGAGGACCTCAGGTCCCACGTGGCTTCACGTATTTCGCGGGCTTTCTGTACTATTCCATGGAAAGTCCCGCCCGTGATATGAAAAAGAGCCTATCCCTTTAGAAATACAGGGGATTGACAATAATATTATGCAACCGTATAGATTATGTAACAAGAAAAGCTATGTTTATGTGAAGGTATGTTTGTGATAGGCATAAAACATGATCTTCAGATTGAAATATTTAACCCATCGATGGGACTCTAACAGTTACTTCCGCTTCAGATAAGGACTTCCGCTTCAGATAAGGACTTAGTATATGCCCACTGTATCACCTGCAGATGGGTGAGATCCCAACCAAAAAGGGTGCACCTTAGATAATCACACTAAACTGCATCCGGTGGTGAGGCTCTATTTCTGGAGTTCTGAGACGTGTGAATTAACCTTTGTTGCCATTACTCACAGGTTCACTCTGACCCCGGGGGAGTAGTCCTTGTCAGGGTTCCATCTACATGTCAAATAGTTCTATTTGATAATCATTAGTATTAGATAGGAATTTTTAAATTATATAACTGCGTGCAAACAATATAACTGTGTATAAATTATTAGTATTAGATTGGAATACCTCTAACAAGTTTATGCAAATTATGTGTATTAGAGAGGAATACTTGATATCATATAACTGGGTATAAACAAATAAGTATTATAAAAAAAAAATTTAAAGTAGGATTAAAAATCCTTGCAATGGAAAGTTGAAAATATAAATAGTTATGATTGTGATCAAACATTTATAAACCAATCATATTTCGATATGAAATAACCCATAAGGGGTTGATATGCCGTTAAATAAATCAAGCCAAACAAAAACGTTATAGCAGGAAATAGTTTAACGAGAAATAAGAATGTGTGACACTTATTATAAGATACATATCCAAAATTGGATTTAATGAATACTAGACGACTCATGAACCACGTCGGCTTCTGTAGTAATGACGGTCCATGATGATATTGGTGCTTCTATTTAAGAATGAATAAATGATTCTAATTAGCATTCTGTAGTTATCAACGTTGTATTGAGAATTTGCATTGTCAGTTCAGCGCGAAGCAGACCCCGCATAATTTTAATTCAGTTATGAATTTAACTGGAAATTGCTTTATTTTCTATATTAAAGCATTCTAAGTGTTATAATAAATACTAGCAGGGCCTGTTGATATACCAAAGTATTATAATTTAATTATTACAACGTTTGATGTGTTTAGCTATTGCTAAATAATTCAATAATAAAAGTATAATAATCTTGATTTAACTTTCTCTCTCACTATTTTTCTTTCTTTTTTTCTTTTCATCTTTCCATTATGTTTGATTGAAACAGATTAGCGTCATCGCTTGCGTGTGCCCACCCCCTTTCTTCCTCATTATATTTGGCTGTGTAGCATGGCCTTTTTCTTCCTTTACTTGCTTTATAGCAAAAACGGAATGGTCTATTATTTAGCTTAGGTGACGACACTCATAAAAAAAATTAGAATTCGAAGGATAAGAGACACCAGATAATCATAATTTACATTTTTGTATTTCATCTTAGACGATTGGGACGTTCTCATTTTTAACCAGAGAGTGTTGCAAGATGATAACGGTCGGAAGATTAAGGAACAAGAGTATTGATATATATATGTAGATAATAATAAATTAATATTATAAACATTTCGTTATAATCTGCCATTTTTTACTGTGTTACACTTACACACGCGCGTATGCACACTTACGCACACGCACATACACATGTATATGTGCGTATTGTGACAGGATGGGAAAGGACACGTTGATCCCTGGGCTTGTGTGTTTTGACTACGGATCCCATTGTGTATAGCATATAGATACTCGATTTCTGTTGTAAGGTTGGCAGTGTTACGTTTAATCAAATTATCAACTATTTGGAAACCCCTAAAAAATTCTGAGAGGCAGGTGACGTCACGTGGTGGTGGTGGTGGGGGGAAGCGATCCCCAGTGTCAGTTAGCAGTGAATACTCGGGACCCGGTCAGCGAAGGATGGTAGGATTCCTCACCTCACTTGGGACGGGAGAAAATCGTCCCTATGAAGAAAATTTGACGACTATAGACAATTGGAATCCCAATGCCATCTTTATGCAGACCAGATAAATAACCAAAGGAAGATATATCCCACAATAATCAACAGACGATGAACCAACCCACAAAAGCTAAGTACAAACTTTTTTTGGTCATGAAAGATTGTTATTTGACATGAAAGAGGTTCAGCCTAATGACTTTATTAATCCTAGCCTGTCGGCGTCCGTTTCATCCTCCTCCCGGCTTACAAATTCTGAATTAAAGATTATATTATAAAAATATATATTATGTCTTATTGTTCTTTGCCAAGTTTTTTGCATGTGAACCTTTCATTTCCTTTGGTCTCTGATTGAAAAGCGCTGTATTGTCAGAAATTCCATGAGCATTATCTTTCCCCTGCCACTAGGGGGACGAATCGCCAATGGGATATTGGCGCCAAAATCAAAACCCACCACTTGTCTGGGGGCCCTCATACTGGACGGACGTATTTTTTGAGTCAAACCCTTTCTAGGCATAGTATCAGGCATACTCGTCGGTCGTTACTATAGCATACTGAGAACCTAATAATCTACCTGGAGAGGACCCCATCCACCGTTACCTATCACAGAACACGCACTAATGATAGTCGCGATTCACTGTTCCCTAAAATTCTTGAACATGGCCACATAACCAGCTCCCTAGAGCCATTTTCCTAGCAACGAAAGAACACCTATCACCACGACACCAAGAACTCTTAGAACAGATAAGTCTGGTCGCGAATTCCAACTAATTTGCAAAACCCTTTTTGTTTTTAAACCCCTTTTGTAAATCCTTGTACCCTTTTGTTGTTGTAAATTTTTTTGTTAAACCCTTTTGTAAACCCTTTTTGTTGTTAAACCCTTTTGTAAATCCTTGACCCTTTTTTTTGTGTTGTTAAACCCTTTTGTAAATCCTTGTACCCCTTTTTGTTGTTAAACCCTTTTGTAAATCCTTGTACCCTTTTTGTTGTTAAACCCTTTTGTAAAACCCCTTTTTGTTTAAACCCTTTTGTAAATCCTTGTACCCCTTTTTGTTGTTAAACCCTTTGTAAATCCTTGTACTTTTGTAAACCTTGTAAATTTTGTAATACAAGTGTCTGCATTCTACTTTTGTGTTTGTTCTTCTTTGTCCGACAATTTGCCAACGACTACGGGGAAATAAAAGCCCCTTCGAATCCGTAAAAACTTTTAGTATAGCGTTGAAGCGATAGGCGAACGTAACAACAGGAAGAGACAACAGAAGAACTTTTTAATACGAAGTGACTGATTAAGAAGAAAGAATTAAAAGGGCTGATTAGTTTCGATAAATTGATCTAGTGTAAGGCTCAAACCCGAAATTCATTCACAGTTAACCAGATAAATCGGGTATAAACTAAGGCACCCCACACGCCAACAAAAAATTCTTGGAGTGGATTAAGAAGATGATATCGTCAGACTACAGTCTTTGAGATTAGGCTGACCCAGAAGATCCGGAATTCAAACATTATTGATTTAGTTGCCATTCACTCAGTAGCCGAGAACAAAAATCTTAGTTAGCTTACTTTGTTCAAGCAGAGCGAAATTTTCGTTATCATGTAGGTGAATTTTTTATGACCTCGTCCATCATAGTTAACGGCGCAAAGAACTGGCGGTCATAAAAATGAAAGGTATCCGCCAATACAAAACAGAAGCCAGCAGATTCTTGCAATCAATAATAACTGACACCGACAAGTTTCGTCATTAGTTTAGAGAAGTAACGTGGATAGCCTGAAAGCAACAGTTGTCCCAAGCAGGAAGGTCCAGAGTTCCAGATTGGCAACGAATCAAGTCAACTAGAAGAAGAAGAAGAAGAAGAAGAAGAAGAAGAAGAAGAAGAAGAAGAAGAAGAAGAAGAATGAAGAAGAAGAAGAAGAAGAAGAAGAAGAAGAAGAAGAAGAAGAAGAAAGAAGAAGAAGAAGAAGAAGAAGAGAAGAAGAAGAAGAAGAAGAAGAAGAAGAAGAAGAAGAAAAGAAGAAGAAAAGAAGAAGAAGAAGAAGAAGAAGAAGAAGAAGAAGAAGAAGAAGAAGAAGAAGAAGAAGAAGAAGAGAAGAAGAAGAAGAAGAAGAAGAAGAAAGAAGAAGAAGAAGAAGAAGAAGAAGAAGAAGAAGAAGAAGAAGAAGAAGAAGAAGAAGAAGAAGAAGAAGAATGAAGAAGAAGAAGAAGAAGAAGAAGAAAGAAAGAAGAAGAAGAAGAAGAAGAAGAAGAAGAAGAAGAAGAAGAAGAAGAAAGAAGAAGAAGAAGAAGAAGAAGAAGAAGAAGAAAGAAAGAAGAAGAAGAAGAAGAAGAAGAAGAAGAAGAAGAAGAAGAAGAAGAAGAAGAAGAAGAATGAAGAAGAAGAAGAAGAAGAAGAAGAAGAAGAAGAAGAAAGAAGAAGAAGAAAGAAGAAGAAGAAGAAGAAGAAGAAGAAGAAAGAGTCTTCATACTCAAAGATAGCTAATGTCGAAAACCTACTAATTGTAACATAAATGGGAGCATACGACCTTTAGGTACCTCTTTTGCGATCTCGTTTCATAAGGACATTTTTTCATTTACACCGTCAACATCCGGTTGTTTGTTAGGGGTTAGGGTTAGGGTTAGAAGTTAGTGGTTAGTTTTATAATTTAAAAATAACTCTAAAAATCATCTGTTAACAAACAACCGGATGTTGACGGTGTAAATGAAAAAAATGTCCTTATGAAACGAGATCGCAAAAGGAGTGCCTAAAGGTCATATGGTTCCATAAATGACCCAGTGGCCTATTGATTAGCCAAAGTTGTTGATGAGAAATTCGCTCCTTGTCAAGCTGATGATTCGTGGAGGCGATATCAAGTTACACTTCTTTCAGCTGTTGCATGTTGTTAGAAGTTTACAAGAATAAATGAAAGTGACATTCAATCGCTTTTGTTAAATATATCCAGTTGGTCTCTTTGTAGTATTTCTGATCTGTTGGAAGCTATCAACTTGATCAGTTGTAACACGCAATTGGTGGCGATTCACAAACGCTACGGCCCTTAGTTCAAAGATTCCCATCAGATCTTAAAACACAACGTGGGTGGAGGGATCACAGACTCAGGGCGTTCCAACCCCTGATTTGGATTGGATCCTCTCAACGAACGCCAAGCGTGGAATTTAGTAATATATAAAGTACGAGATGATTCAACTAAATATATTTATGGAAAATGCAATGATAATATGTTGCATAATTGATGGGTATCCCATCAATTGTGCACGGTTAGTGTAATGAATTTGAATTCAAGTTAACGGAAAAATACAACGGTTACAGGTATTTGTGAGTACAAAGGAAGAAATTGATAACATTCAATAAAAAATAACAACAAATATATTTCAGTAGAAAAGGAAACACAAGAAAGAAATAGACACGCAGTGTCTTGTACATATTTTACAATGTTGCCTTTTTGACCAACAGTAGTAATCTAAATTGGGTTTATATGGGCTATGCTTCCTTTACCCATTTTCGCTTAATGTTAAATTCGGTAGTGAATTTAAGGGTCAGCAGCAACTGATAAAATGGGATTCATAAACAATCAAATAAATTACTCTAAGACGAGATATTGCGGTGGTAATTAAAATGGTAAACAAAAAATAACTATATAAAAATAAAGTATAACTAACAGGTCAATTTAGTAACTGTTACAAGTACAGTCGTCCTCAAAAGGACAACACCAATATAAAAACATTATAGACACACACCACATAATTTCACACGGATGTCATTGCACTTAATGACACGCTATGAACATTAGAGCTTTGCACCAATAAATTCTCTGTGCACTCATCCGGCCTTTTGTCTCTGTAGACTGCAATCAATGGCGATTATATATCGCGGTAAATAAATCAATTTGTTATCTTTTTTAATATCAGCAATTATACCAACGTCTTCGATTTTCATATCATTATTTTCCCGCCATTATTGAACCTTTGTGATTATTACAAACTCATCGCAAGGGCAGCGACCTCCCTTACTTCGCACAGATATTACAGAAATGTTCCTGTGTGATCTATAAATAAATCATCTCAGACTTAAGGAAGCTTTCATCTCCAGGCTGCACCTGTCATCTCTTTTAAATGGGTAATTGATTGATTGATTTTAACGGCATGTCAATCCATCCATGGTTGTTTTATATAGAGAGGTTAGGGAACCACGTTCATTGTAGATTTATATTTACATTTTTGAGTAGTTTCTTGAGATTTTTTTGTACACAGTTATATGATATCAAATATTCCTATCTAATATATATAACTTGTACACAGTTATTTCTATTTCAATAATAATCATTTGTTTGAGCACAGGTATATGGTTTCAAGTAAGTAATAATAATCCTCAGTAAACAATTATAGCTTCAAGTATCTAATAAAACATCTTTAGTAAACAATTATAGCTTCCAGTAACAATTCTTAATACAAGTAGTTAACAGTTATATTGTTTCAAGTATTTCTATCTAATACAATTTTTAAACAAATTTACTTGATTCATAGATGGAATCCTGACAGGTTCGAATAAGAGTGGAATTGAGAGTAATGGCAATAAAGGGATTCTCCACACTACCTAGATCTCAAGAACTGGAGTCTCACCATTAGATGCAGTCTAGTGTCATACCCAGAACACCCCTTTTTTAGGGGGGGGGTCTATCTGTCTGTGTATGTTAAACCTCGCCACAGGGTAGTTAAAGGAATAAGGATCGGGTTTATTGTTTAAATCCTGAGCAACCTCAAAAGGGGAAGAAGCTGATATATTTGGTGTGGGGGGGGGCATCATCTAATCCCTCGGACCTTGTACCACATTCCAATATCGTGGGGCTACCAATGGGGCTAAATACTCATATTGCGACAATCATGATATTACATTCACTTTCGGACTAATACCCTTGGGAAAGGTATAAACCCTCTCATCCCTTAGCCATGGTTTAAATAGTAACCACTTCATTGAGAAACCTGATGCGGGATGATAATAATTTCCTTCGACAGAGCTTCATATCTTGTTTTACTGATTGTTTTTTTTTGTTTTTTTAAGAGATGCATCCTGCAATGGTCACTAAATTGACCTATTAGCTATACATCATTTTTATATACATCATTTTTATATACTTATTTTTATCTGCCAATTTAACTACCACCACAATATCTCGTCTTAGAATAATTTCGTTGATTTTTTATAAATCCCATTTTATCAGTTGCTGCTGACCCTTAAATTCACTACCGAAGATGAAGCGGAAATGGTAAGGGAAGCATATCCCATATAAAAACCCAATTTAGATTACTACTACTGATCAAAGAGACAACACGGTAAGAATGTGTATAAGATACTGCTTGTCTATTTCTTTCTTGTGTTTCCTTTTCTACTGAAATATATTTGTTGTTATCTTTTATTGAATGTTGTCTATTTCCTCCTTTGTACAATTTTCATGGTGTTTATTAAATAAACTTGATAACATCAGTATGAAGCGTCAAGCGTTTTCTTTCCATGTAGACCAGTGGCAGTTACACATCCTTAGGATACAGCGCAAATTAAAATGTTAATTTTCTTTTTCATTTTCATTTTCTTTTTTCAGTAAACTCTCGAAAAATAACGTTTTCTGTTGCTGATTATTAGAGACCTCTTGCTGAGATAAATACCACCACACTCTTAAGGCAATGTTTGTTTAGCTTCTTAAATGTAATGGGAATGTTTTCATAATCTATTTAGTCGCTTAGTTTACTGTGAAACATGGAGTTGTTCACTAAGCCTTGTTTAGTCGTGGGACAAAGGCCGGAAGTATGAAGCACACAGTGAGACTCGAACTCATTAGTAATGGTCTGCCAGTCTAACCATTACACCATGTGAAGTGCCTTATAATTTACTAAGTCTTGCTAACTTGTGACACAAAGGTTGGATCTCTAGGGCACCCAGTGAGAGATTAACTCATTAGTAATGGTATGCCAGTCTAGGTGGCTAACCATTACACCATGTAAAGTGCCTTGTTATTTACTAAGCTTGCTAACTTTTGACACAAAGTTGGATCTCCAGGGCACCCAGTGAGACTCGAACTCACTAGTAAATGCAGTCTAGTTGGCTAACCATTACACCATGCAAAGCGCCTTATTTACAAGCCTTGCTAACTTTTGACACAAAGGTTGGATCTCCAGGGCACCCAGTGAGAGTCTAACTCATTAGTAATGGTATGCCAGTCTAGTGGCTAACCATTACACCATGCAAAGCGCCTTGTTATTTACTAAGCCTTGCTAACTTTGACACAAAGGTGGATCAGGGCCAGTGAGAGTCTAACTCATTAGTAATGGTATTCTAGGTGGGCATGTGAAGCGCCTTGTTATTTACTAAGGCCTGCAAACTGTGACACGATCTCAGTGAGAGATTAACTCCAGTCTAGGTGGCTAACCATTACACCATACAAAGCGCCTTGTTATTTACTAAGCCTTGCTAACTTTGACACAAAGGTTGGATCTCCAGGGCACCCAGTGAGAACTCATTAGTAATGGTATGCCAGTCTAGTGGCTAACATTACACCATGTGAAGCGCCTTGTTATTTACTAAGCCTGCAAACTTGTGACACAAAAGTTGATCTCCAGGGCACCCAGTGAGAGATTAACTCATTAGTAATGGTATGCCAGTCTAGGTGGCTAACCATTACACCATGCAAAGCGCTTGTTATTTACTAAGCCTTGCTAACTTTTGACAAAGGTTGGATCTCCAGGGCACCAGTGAGAGTCTAACTCATTAGTAATGGTATCCAGTCTAGGTGGCTAACCATTACACCATGCAAAGCGCCTTGTTATTTACTAAGCCTTGCTAACTTTTGACACAAAGGTTGGACTCCAGGGCACCCAGTGAGAGTCTAACTCATTAGTAATGGTATGCCAGTCTAGGGGGCTAACCATTACACCATGTGAAGCGCCTTGTTATTTACTGCCTGCAAGTATTGGATCTGTGAGAGTAGTAATGGTATGCCAGTCTAGGTGGCTAACCATTACACCATGCAAAGCGCCTTGTTATTTACTAGCCTTGCTAACTTTGACACAAAGGTTTCCAGTTAGATGGCTAGTCGTGTAACAAAGGGCCAGGAAACTCAAAGTGAGATACACCACTAAGTGTTGAGAGACGCAAGTAAGGAAGCTGTATGCCAGTACTACTAATTAGGCAGAAGGCATAACAGTATGAAGCGCCTATTACTAGCCTGCAACAGACACAGATCTCCAGGTGAAAGATTAACTCATTATTAAAGAGAGCTTGTAACTTTATTATCTTGAGAGTCTAACTATTAGTATGCAGTCTAGGTGCTTGCATTTACTAACTTTTTGACATCTCCAGGCACCCAGTGAGCTATCTTTATAAAGAGTGCACAAAAGTTGGAGGGCACCAGAGAGACTAGTAATGGTAAAGCGCTAACATTACACCATGCAAAAAACCGTTGAACAAATAAGGCATTGCCAGTGCTATTGTAGTGAGTCGGCGTCTGAAACTACTAATGGTAATGGAGTATGTCAGGGCCATTACACCACGCCAAGCGCCCTGTTATTTACTAAGGCTTGCTAACTTTGACACAAAGGCCGGAAATATGAGACACCAGTGAGAGTCGAACTCACTAATAAGGTTGGCTACTATTACACCACGCGAGACGTCAATATACATCTCCGTAATTATCCTTTCATAATTCATGTTTATAAACTTAATTGAATTTAATGAACCTTTGCTTGATACACAAGGGAGTGTATATTAATAACTGTCTTTAAAAGTACTAGCAAGAATATGCATCCTCCTGGCGTAAGTATTGTAGAGGATTATGAGATTGTGTTTTCAATTATATTAGAAATGACGAATAAAAATATGACACAGCTAGGCAGAAAATACGGAGAAATAATAAAACAAATGCATATAATTATAACATAACAAATAAATTTATTCTGAGAATAAATTTGCAAGTAATCAACAAATATGTAAATGTTCGAAAGGAATAGTGTTGGTGATATGTGTAATGTAAAATGTAAAAAGTTCGTATGTTAAGTTTGGAAAAGTTCGTTTTGATGTGGACAGAAATGAGAAATAAGTTTGTGTATCTGACCGTTTGAAATGGATTCCTGATGTCGGCTGTGGTGGTACGATTGAATGTTAATAGTAGTAATTGTGTTGAAGATGGTGGAATCTTGAGTCTGACACCTGTTTCTTGGTCAGCGAGAGGAGATCTATGTGTTTGTTTATCTTTGGTTGTGTCCGGTTTGAGTGTGAGGTGAAGTTTGTCTCGTCTGCAAGCGAAATGAATTCTGTCCTCTCTGATAGCGAAAAGGGTTCTTGCTGTTTGTTGATTTCTTCTCCGTTATTATAATTAGGAGATAGGATCAAAAGGTAATTAACTTTTTGGCGCAAACGCGCGGACGTAGTAGTAAACAATATCTAGCCAATCGATTCTGATTTTTGTGTAAACAATTGGTTTAATCACTTTTCCTTAAATCTTTGGAAAAGGATTTGTGTTCGTGTGTTTGATTTAATTACTTTTCCATATGTTTGGAAAAGGGATGGTGTTGTATGTTTATTTTAATTCATTTTCCTTAAGTTTGGAAAGAAAATGTGTACGTGTATTTATTTAAAAAATATAGAATTGTATTCTATAGTATTTAAATTTTATATTAGAAAGACTAACGAAATTAAATAGGAATGCATATAAAGAGGATTACACTTATTTTAACTATATTTTAATTAGTTTCTATATAAAATCATTAATATAATTGGTTTTAATACGTTGGAGAATAAAACGATAATATTAGAGATCAATAACACTTAGTAATTATTTATTAAACCTGGTTTTATCAAAGCCAGTATGCAAATTAACCAAACCATATATTATGTAAACCTTTATTTCTTACTGATAGTTGCAGGACTTTAAACGCACCAATAACATTGGGACAAATCTGACTCAAATTTTCTTAGAGACACGATTAATAAATAAGATTTATTTCATTCTATGTATTAATGATTTTTACTATAAATTAAATATTCATTGATAAACTTTGTGAGGGTATTGAGAAGTAAACAATGACGTAGTTTCTGTTACAGACAGAAAGTCACTGAATCTCCATTATAATAAAGATAGAGAGGGTCATAGGAATTTAGTTACGTCTCTGCTTGTTTACACGTTTAAAAAAAATGACGTGATTCGTGTTAAACAAAGCTGGTTATAAGTAGAAGCGGATTGGGTGAAATTCCGGTCGGTCGGTGACTCTGTGAGTCTGTGAGCCGGTGCTGCCACCTAGTGGTGCTTTGCTTGCTAGGTTGATGTGATTGGTCTTTTGGGTTGCAATGCTGTTATGTGCTACTGAGCAATTTAGTGCACTCTGCATTAGTTGTAGTTATTTACTAGCTTTCATACAAGTCTCTCTCTCTCTCTCTCTCTCTCTCTCTCTCTCTCTCTCTCTCTCTCTCTCTCTCACACACACACACGCGCGTACGCAGGCCCCGGGCTGCATACAATACTTTCTAAGTGGTCATGTGGGGATTAAAAAAAAATTAAATATAATTTTTTTTTTAAAGACACAAAAAGGAGGCCTCAGACAGGAAGATCCCTCTGGGCATGTACAGAAAAAAAAACTAATTCCTGGCGCCGAAAAGGAATCTATTCGTCTTTTAGACCTGGACCTCGTCAGATGCACACCTATCAACTTGCCCGGGAGAAATCACCTCTCCAAGAAATAGTGTGAATCTACGAATAAAATTATAACCCTAAAATTAGACTTATCTTTATTTATTTCGAATTTTTTTCCTTTAATTCCCTTTCAGCCTGACAGTCCACAAGAAGGAAGAACCAGTTAAATTTGGGTTTAAAAGAAAATCTGCGAACACGAACTAGAAGTGACCTTAGACCCACATAAAACCAACAACCAACATAACCCATAGTCAATCATTTTAGAACAGAACCGGTTCATCGCTGCTTATCTTCGGTCGGCAGGGCCTTGAATACGCTGACAGTATCTTCTGAAGATGGGTAAGAACCTATCCCCCCTCCATAGGTGCTGTCCTGTGTATGGCACTAAACAGCATCCGTTGGTGAAGCTTCAGTTCTGCAGCTCTGGGGGTGTAGATTAAAATTTGTTGCCATTACTCCCAGGTCCACTGTGGCCCGGTAGGATTGTACTTGTAAGGGTTCAATCTATGGGTTAATAGACCTGTTTGATAATCATTAGTATTAGATAGGAATGCTTAAAACCATTGCCACTACTCACTGGTTCACTCTGACCCGGTAAGATTGTACTTGTAAGGGTTCAATCTATGGGTTAAATAGACCTGTTTGATAATCATTAGTATTAGATAGGAATGCTTGAAACCATTGCCACTACTCACTGGTTCACTCTGACCCGGTAAGATTGTACTTGTAAGGGTTCAATCTATGGGTTAAATAGACCTGTTTGATAATCATTTGTATTAGATAGGAATGCTTGAAACCATTGCCACTACTCACTGGTTCACTCTGACCGGTAATTGACTTGTAAGGGTTCAATCTATGGGTTAAATAGACCTGTTTGATAATCATTTGTATTAGATAGGAATGCTTGAAACCATTGCCACTACTCCACTGGTTCACTCTGCCCGGTAAGATTGTACTTGTAAGGGTTCAATCTATGGGTTAAATAGACCTGTTTGATAATCATTTGTATTAGATAGGAATGCTTGAAACCATTGCCACTACTCACTGGTTCACTCTGACCCGGTAAGATTGTACTTGTAAGGGTTCAATCTATGGGTTAAATAGACCTGTTTGATAATCATTTGTATTAGATAGGAATGCTTGAAACCATTGCCACTACTCACTGGTTCACTCTGACCCGGAATGTTAATACATACTAGAATACTATCATTGGGTCAAATAAATCCGTTTGAAAATTATTCATATTAGATAGAAATATGTGAAACCACATTTCTGTGTGTAAACAAATTATTATTAATAAGAATAGTTACTTGAAACCATATACTTGTTATATATACAGGGTGTTCGGGAGAAATTTGACAGTTTCATAAGGAAAAGAAAAAGTGCCTGGTAACTACAAAATTTAATGGATTGTAAAGAAATTCAACAGGCACGGAATTTACACTACTGACAACAAGTTTCACTTAAAATAACCGTCAATCAGCGACGATCACAGCCTCAATCCTGCCCGGAACCTGGAGTTATCCTGGGAATGGTCTCAAAAACTACCTTAATTCTGTCGATTAACTGGGCTTTTGTAGTTCTGGTACGGTGATTGGTGTCTTTCTCAACAGTGCCACATATATAATAATCCATGGGGTAAAGATATGGGGAGTTCGGAGGCCAAACATTGGGACTGGTGTAGTCGTAAAAATTCGCCGACAATGATTTTTGACTGTGGTAGGGGGTCGAATCCTGCTGCCATACATATGGCCTACCATTGGCTACGCTTGTTATCCAGAGCTTGACTCCAGTGTTTAGCAACTCCATGTAGGCATCTGAGGATCCTCGAACACTTTTTTCTGCAGATTTTCGAGGAATTCTGCTGTACGAACGTAATCAGATCGTCTGTTCTGTTGCTTTCTTCTAGCCACAGCCGCGTAGTCTCCATTGTAATTTTTCAGTTCATGCCTGATTGTTTTTACAGTGTTCAAGGAGCATTTGGCAGCAACCATAATCTCCTTATTTTGATGGCCGTCGCAGATCACCATGATAGAAGTTATTCTCTTCCATGATTCAGGCGGGTTCCAGTCATCCATTCCATATGTCATTACGTATATGAATGAAGAAGGGTCCAAGCTTTTAAATGATGTATAGTGTGCGTCAATACCTCCGACCTACAGAGAAAAATAACCAAATATAAATATGTCTAATTTCTCCCGAACGGGGTGCTATCACACTCGAGGAAACACAAAATGTCTTCTTGATAGCATGCACAACATGGGAGGAATCAAATCACTCACTGCTGACCCTCATCTATCGTTCACGATAGGAGAGTCCACCATATATATATATATATATATATATATATATATATATATACGAGGATGAGTCAAAAAGTAATGCCATTTTATTTATTTCATGTGATTTATTTTTATAAAACTAAGACCTACATTGAGATTCTAACGAGGCCCAGAGCGAGAATCCGACGAACAAGACCCAACTTGCCAATTGACAATGTCCTCCTTCTGCATGATAATGCTCGACCACACACAAGCATCAGGTCAAGGGAGAAAATCGCCTCATTCGGGTGGACAACTTTACCGCTTCCGCCATATTCACCAGATTTAGCGCATTCAGACTATCATCTCTTCGTCTCCATGAAATAGGGTTTGAGAGGCAAACATTATTCCAGTGACGAGGAAGTTAAATCTGTTGTGAAGAAGTGGCTCAAAGAACAGTTAACAGAATTTTACAGGGCAGGGATACACGCTCTCATTCGAAAGTGGAACATTGCTATTGAGAGAAACGGTGACTATGTGGAATAGTAAGGATGTGATCCACAGAGAACCAGCTTCATTTTTATGTATGATACATGTTCCTGTGTTAGTAATTATACCTGTCCTAAAAAAAATGACATTACTTTTTTATTTACCTATGTGGAGAAGTAGGGATATTATCCACAGAAGACCAGCTTCATTTTGATGTATGATACATATTCCTGTGTTTGTAATTATACCTGTCCTAAACAAAATGGCATTAATTTTTGATTCACCTATGTGGAGAACTAGGAATGTGATCCACAGAAGACCAGCTTCATTTTGATGTATGATACATGTTCCTGTGTTAGAAATTATATCTGTCCTAAACAAAATGGCATTAGTTTTTGATTCACCTATGTGGAAAACTAGGAATGTGATCCACAGAAGACCAGCTTCATTTTGATGTATGATACATGTTCCTGTGTCAGTAATTATACCTGTCCTAAAACACAATGGCATTAGTTTTTGATTCACTTATGTGGAGAAGTAGGGATGTGAACGACAGAAGACCAGCTTCATTTTGATGTATGATACATGTTCCTGTGTTGGTAATTATACCTGTCCTAAACAAAATGGCATTACTTTTTGACTCACCCTCGTATTCATTTATTCTGTTATTTGATCAAAAAAAGGGTATATAGTTTTACAGGAATATTATATACTATTCTAATACCAGTATCAGTTTTAACAGAAATATTATACGTATGCTATTATTCTTATCAAGTTATTGTGTTAAAACAATCTTTCTCTAAAATGCACAGTCTAGCTGTATTAATTGTACGATATACGATATATATCACGTATTTCTCTTTTAAGTAAGAAATAAGAGCCTATCTTTATGGCCTCGCTACACTTACCAGAATCACAGGCAATATTAATTAATTGGTTTTAAATATTAGCACGGTATGTTTTAAGCAGCCATTCTAATCCTGGATATTAAGAGGTCTGTTCGGGGAAGAACATTTTTTTTATATGAATGAAGTATTGAATAGAGAAAGTTCTTACAAGGTCAGGCAAAAAGATATTCTTTTGAATAAAATAAAATTAACAAATTAAAAAATTATTCCATTCGACTTTTATCACGCATAGAGGAAAACAAAAAAAAACTATTGAATAATGTGTTTAGTGAGTGCAACCATGTGCTTGAAGAATGGGCTTAGGGAGCGTGACTATGATCTTCAAGAATATGATCAGGGAGCGTGAATATGTGCTTAAAGAAAGAGCCCAGGAAGGGCAACAGTGGGCTTAAAGAATGTACTGCGTGACCATGTGCTTGAAGAATGGGTTCGGGGAGCGTAACCATGTGCCCAGGGGACAGGAACAAGTGCTTAAAGAGTGGACTCCGGGAGTGTGATCAAGTTCTTGAATAATAAGCTCAAGGAGCGTGACCATGTTCTTGAAGTATGGACTAAAGGAGCTTGAAGACTGGGCACGAAGAGCGTGACCATATACTTGAAGAAGTGGCTCAGGGAGCGGGAACGCGTGCTTAAAGAATGGGTCCCCAAAGTAGAAACACGTGCTTGAAGACTGGGCACAGGGGCCGTGACCACATATTAAAATAATTGTGTTCATGGAGCGTAACCATATGCTTGAAAGCAGGGATCAGGGAGCGTGACCATGTGCTTGAATAAGGGCCTCAGTAAGCGGGATCATGTGCTTGAAAACTGGGCTTAGAGAGCGCTGCCACATGTTAAAAGAATGTGCCCAGGGAGGGTGACCTTGTGTTTGATCGCAGGGTTCATGGGGCGTTACCATGTACTTGAAGAAAGGGCTCAGTAAGCTGGAACATGTGCTTGAAAACTGGACTAAGAGAGCGTTACCAAATATTAAAAGAATATGGTCATGGACCATATGCTTGAAGAATGGGCTTAGGGAACGCGACTACTCCTCTGCTCCCCTATCTTGCTATATCATTGGTCTCTTCCTAAAACTCTCAAATGTGTTTTAATACATCACATACAAAGATATTAACTTAAAGCAATAACTTAATAACTCACTATTTATGATCGAATATAACGGAAATAACTTATAACCAAGATATTTATTATTCATTAGCGGGAGTAAGAGTTGTCTATGGTGTCATATTTTGGCTATGGCAGACAGAAGCCAATGTCACCCGATTGACAAGCAAAACTGCAAATAGAATTGTTTATATTCAAAAGGAATGAAAAATAATTAAATACCCTGATGCTGTGTGAAACAATGTCAATTTGAGGGGCCTGTCAGCCAACTGCTGTGATCCCCATCCCATAGGGTTGAGCACTTTTTTGTGGGGGGGGGGGTCGCTGACGACCGCCAACTTAAGCGTAAATGCAACGCTCTCTAGATAGGGGATGGAGCACTCTACGGCGGCCTTTAGATACAAAGCGATGTGTGTATTAAAACAGTTAAAAACCCCTTCGCATTCTGTAGGTGATGACGGCCTTGCGGTTAAGGTGTCTGACTGACTCTGAACCGATCGGATTTTAATTCCCGGTTGTAGGTAGCTTACAAATGTCTAGCCATACTGAAGAGACTTGATAAGTCGAAACACATGTCTGTAGATGACTATATATATATATATATATATATAATATATATATATATATATATATGTGTGTGTGTGTGTATAAACTTGCAGATTTAGTTGAATAGCAGAATAGAGAAGGAGCAGACCTGGAAGTTGTAGCCAACCTCAGAGAAAGGCAGTCAGAGAATGGGTAGGGGTGAATGAATCAGACGGACAATCGGGGATTGAAGAAATGACCACAACAAAGTCAAAGCTTAGTTTTATAAACAACAAAATATCTATGTTTAAAAAGGTTATCTTGTTGATATGCGTCCCAGCCACAGACGATCTCGTCACAATTTGTTTGATGGGAATGATCACCGGAACTTCGCAAACAATACTCTCCCCACGATAATCACCACCTAATCATCTATGCAATTCCCCAACCCCTCCAGAGGATGTGACACAAGGTCATTTTTAAGTGAAGTACAGCTGGTTTGAATTTAGCTGCGTTGAATTCCAAGAGGACTATTTTGAAGAAAATTAACGTTTCCTTCATCCTTCATTTCTGTTTCACCATTTCTGTCTTGACAAATACAGCTTCAGTCACTATACTTTTTGAACATACGTTATATTATCTTAGCTTTAAATATCTCAGCATGATAGACCCTAAGCCCTAGCATTATCCATTTGGAATTCATATCACAGGAATGCCGCGCATCAGATGATCCCTAAGCACCCATAGACTATGCTAAATCTCTATATATATATATATATATATATATATATATATATATATATATATATGTGTGTGTGTGTGTGTGTGTGTGTGTGTGTGTGTGTAATTTTATAAAAAGGAAAAAACATAAGTTTTATTGTTGAGTTGGTTTGTTTAACAAATCTTCTCGAGGCCTTGGTTTGTTTAAAGAAAAAGAAATTAATAGTCAACAAAAGTCTGCGAGCCTCTGCTTTTAGTAAGTGGCAGCTTTTGTTGATATTCAATATCTAAAAAGACATAATTTACAACGACGATATATATATATATATATATATATATATATATATATATATATATATATATATATATATATATGAGTGGTAAACTATGGAAATCCGACGGTATGTAGAAAATAATCAAAAATTCCCAAACTATTCTAAAAATATAAATTTATTCTAGATAGGGAAATCGATGTTAAAACGTTTCGTTTTTTTTTAATCTTCATCAGGACATTCGGATGAATAAAGTGTTGTTATCATTATCTCTCGTTTCATTCACACACACACACATGCAATGTTTGCATTTTACATAGTGCTAATACCCTTTGAAAAATATGAATCCAAATATTCTTCCTCTAGCTATGGGTAAATAGTTGGGCAGACTGGGCTGTTTAACCTTGGTATAGCAACTGGTCTAGAAGGAAAACTGAATTCAATCCTGCTAAATTCCGCTTAAGAAATAGGCCTTTTGTCACATTTGCTCATACGGAGGGGTTGGGTAAATACATATACACATTTACAAATATAAAGGTTAACATACACGTCTGAAATTGAACGAACTCGAACAAGATCTGAACAATTTATGTCTACCGATTGATCAAGTAACTTTCTCTGGCTGTTATTTGTTTGTTTTCTTCTCTTGTTCACTCTCTCTCTCTCTCTCTCTCTTTCTCTCTCTCTCTCTCTCTCTCTCTCACACACACACACACACACACACACACACACACGGATACGCCAGCATAAAAAGTCAATTTATCAAGTAATGTGACTGTTTAAATAATTAGCAATTACATAACAGATTAACTTCATCTCATTCAAAGAAGTTCCCTTGGGAAACCACTCACTACTGAAGAATTCGTTTATTCTTGAAAACAGTTCTGAAAGTCTTTTAACTGACACTGCACTTAATTGGTTCATCAAAACCAACTTCAATCTATATATTGATACTCTTGTTCCTTAATTGTACGACTATTATCATCTTGCAACATCCTCTGGTTTAAAATGAGACCATCCAAATCGTCCAAGATGAAATGCAAAAACTTTCTGTGTACTAATTACTTTATCTATACTAGCAAAATAAAAAAAAACGTCCTCTGGGCGACATAAAATAAATATTGCCTGAGGGGATGAGAGTTGAAAATTTAATATCAGAGAGTTTGTATCATAAGTAAAGTAAAATCATCAAATTTATTAAAGGGGTAAAAAATAAAATAAATTTATTAAAGGAGTAAAAAAGTAAAAAAATTAAATGGAAACTTAGTTCTGATAACTTTAAATATATATTAAAATAAATCAAACTATATATAGATAGATAATACCAGATATGTATTTATTAAAATTTGTTTAAAAAACCAATGGGACTGTCTAACATTGCATGCTCAAATTTTGAGTGTATTTATTCTATGTTATGACGATTTTCGGTAGTGTGACGTAGGCAGTGACGTAGTTTTTGTTACAGACAAAAACCGGAGGTGAATCTCCATTATTAATAGATTAAAAATATTCTTCCTTGATCCGACCTCTTTGTAACCAGGAGTAGAATGGGTGCTTAAAATTCATTAATATTGTCTGTAAATGTGACAAACGTAGCGAGAATACATAGATAAGCTCTTATTCTTTTCCGAAAAAAAAAAATACGGGATATATATCGTATATCATACAAAATACGTGATGTATATTGTATATAGTACAAAATATGTCATATATAGCACAAATTATGTGATACATATCGTATATAGTAAAAATATGTGATATATATCGTATAGTGTACTAAAACTCAAACCTTATACCTTTCTCGGCCATCGTAATCCTCTACTCATCAGGGTTTTCCATCCAATGTAGTCTACATAATAACACTAACCATATGGCCAAACTCTGAGACAAACTCAAGGTAAAACTACGAAGATATATAAAACTAAGATAACATTATGAGATGTGTTAAAAAGTTATCGAAACTGAAACCATGTCATGATAAATACAGTTTCAGTTTCGCAATAAATGAAAGAGAAACGTTTCACTTTTTATAAAAATGCCTTGTCGTGGAGGCGCGTGGTGTAACGGTTAGAGTCGTTGGAAATGGACTCGTCGACAAGAGTTCAAATCCTGGACGTCACTGTTTGCATTTCACATAGAGCTAATATCCTTAGGAAAGGTATGCAACTTATCCAACTACTTTCCCTCCAGATATGGGTAAATAGTAGGGCGGACTGGGCTCTTTAGGTAACCAGTCTAGGAGAAGGAAAACTTCAAATTCAAACCTGTTAAAACCCGTTATGTCGCATCCTGCTCGTGCGGAAAGGTTGGTAAATATATATAAAACTGACATGTCGGTTGGAGGTGTAGAATACACTGACTACACTCCCGCAGAGAGGTAAGACCCCTCTCCGCCATGGGGCCACTCATTGGCCGTGAGTGGTGACCGGTAATGCCTGAGGACAGGATCGTGTTGGCTGAGCAGTCTGTGACTCGCGGGCGTCTCAAAGAAAGTTGTTGGAGACGAAGAGACAAAGATGGGATGATTTCAAGATGAGGTTGTATCCAAATCAGGAAAGGAAAAGTCAGACAGGTGGTCACAAAAAATGCCACTCACTTTATTGCTGGTGTTAAAAGTTAACTCTGGACCGGTCTCAAAAACAGGAAGATGTGAATTGGTATTTTCAAATCGATCAAGGAAGGATCTATTCTTTGACAAATCGCAGCCCACCCCAAATGGAGGGAGGGGGCGGTTTCACTTAACCACAAAATTTAGATCATGACTTGTCGATCTCCCGGTAGCTAACTGATTCTTGTAAAAAATCCCAGTGTCTCGTGTTTGACTGTTCCTCGCACCCACAACTAGAGTTCTCATGATTGGCCTTTTGTTGTAGGTCACACAGCCGAGAAGAGGGTCAGTGGTGGTGGTAGGTGGGAGGTGGTAGGTGGTCACTACATTACAGCATTGCTCATGGATAATTACACCCTACTATTTTTAAAATAAAAAGTTAATTTTCTTCTAATCAAAAGATACCGGGATTTCCTTATTTCTTGTAGAATATTATACAATTAAAGCGGATATCATTAGGTATTATTTATAAACAAACTCTACAGTACCAAAACTCTGTAACCAAAAATATTAACATGTAGCAACACAAAATAATTACTCTCCTTTTATTTTTGTTAACAATTTCAAAGCTGTAGAGTTTGGTAATAGATTATACATAATAATATCCGCTTTGATTGTATAATGTTCCACAAGAAATCTTGAAGAAATCTCGGAAATAGCACCCCATAAGAAAGCATTTGTACGGCCACTTACCTCCTATCACACAAACCATCCAAATAAGACGAACAAGGCATACTTGACACTGGAGAAGCAAAGACACTACACTACACATGGACACTAGTGTAGGACGACCAGCAAAAATCTACATCATTTAGCTCTGTGAAGATTTTGGATGTCGTGCGGAAGACCTACCAAGGGTGATGACCGATAGGGATAGTTTGCAAGATATATATATATAATATATATATATATATATATATATATATATATATATATGAGTATGAAAAGGTGGAATGAAAACATCACACAATGCTGTTAAAGAAGAAAACAATTTATAATATAATCATAGCTGATACTGATCCATATTTCGATTTTACAAAAATCATCATCAGACATTCCTCTCCGACCCAAACAACCACGGAGTGAATGAGCTCTGATGATGATTTTTGTAAAATCGAAATATGGATCAGTATCAGCTATGATTATATTATAAATTGTTTTCTTCTTTAACAGCATTGTGTGATGTTTTCATTCCACCTTTTCATACTCATATTGTCGGATTCATTTCCTTTCTTTTAACTTATATATATATATATATATATATATATATTATATATATATATATATATAGAGAGAGAGAGAGAGAGAGAGAGATACATAGAGCGAGAGAGGGGGGCTCAACGTAATCCGTGCTGTCAGCGTGGCATGATGATGATGATGGTGAAGACGATGATGATGATGATGAAGAAAATTAACTTCTTCATTAAAGAAAATAGTTCAAGTGTACTTATTTATAAAAGTGATTGTACGAATAACGCCCCTATAATACAATAACACCGTTGGATAGATCAAGTTTTTCAGCTACAAAACACTATCTCCAAAGATTTAGTAATCACCACTGACTATGCATTTTCACTATGCATGAACAAGTATCTCCATCCTCTCTCTTTTCTTTTAACAAACAAGAGGCATTACTTTTGGAACGTCCCTCGTGTCGTGTCTCGTTTATCTTCATGTATGATGTGCATTCAAAGAGAGAAAACATTTGACGTACGGCTCGCAACATTCGGAGATTTATTTACATCATGTACACACAATATATAAAACTAGATATATCTGACTCATTTTGTACTGACGGCGAAATTTAATATTCTTTAAGAGATAAAAAGACTTAACCGAATTTTGCCACTCACTCATTGAAGAGATGCATAACAGACAATCTTTTATCATATGATATATATATATATATATATATATATATATATATATATATATATACTAGCAAATATATGCACCCTCCGGGTGCAAGTATTTAAGTTTTAATGTAATAATATATTATATTAAATTAGAAAGACTAATGAAACTAAATAAGAATGCAGATAAAAAGATTTGAAACAGAGGGGGGGTATAATCGAAAAATAGAACAACTGAAAGTTACTCTTCCATCACTCTCGTCTTTCATTGTTATTTTTTTCTAATTTAAGTATTTAGTTATAAGAGACAGTAAAGAATAAAATGACAGTTATTTTATCTTGTTAATGGATTTCATTTAAGATTCATTGAAGAGATTTTTGCTTATATTCATTAAAATAAAACCAAACAGTTAGAAATCAATAATACTAAGCACATATTTATTAAATTCGATTTTTTAATATTAATATGCAAATTAGCCTTCCCGTTCACATTGTAAAGCGCTATTTTGTTGTATATATAAATATAATTGCATGTTGTTAGTATGTAGATATGGTTAACAGTATTAATAATGTAAGACAATTTTATTAATAATTGAGGTTTAGATAAAAATAAAATCATGGAGAATGTGATGTCAATAACTAAGAGAATTGTGACTTGAGTAGGAATATAGTTTCGGTTACAGACAGGAAAACACACAATCTCCATTATAATATATATATATATATATATATATATATATATATATGAAGGAAGGGTGGATGGGTTTAGGATCCGACGATATGCTGTAGATAGAAGGAAAGTGATCAAGAAATGAACAACTCAAAACAAGTCAAAGGGTGAAACAGTTTCGTCCGTGTTCACAGACGTCTTCAGTCATTGTAACTTTATTAAAGCAAAGCATACGTTTAAGTACAGGTGGCGGCGGTGGTGCCGGGGAGGTCAAGGGGGTGAGTGTGTAGTGATGGTGACACACGCGGAAAAAACATTGCTTATACTGAGGAAGCTGCCTTCAAAATGATACTTTTATCTGGTATTGAGAAAAAAACACATTTAAGACTTCAAGAAGTTGATTTTATTACAAAATAGAACAAAATTTAATACTGATAAATAAAAAGTGACAGTCATTTTATGTAAAAGAAATAACGAATAATATATATATATATATATATATATATATATATATATATATGTTGTGTTAAACTCTACTGACGATTCTTGTGGGACGAGTTTTTGTTCGATCCTTTCTAACTGTCTGGCCATCTTTTTAATGTCAGCGTGGAACTGGTGTAGCAATCCACCAAAGGTTTCTTCCCGAGCGCTTTCGGTATGTTTTTCTGCCATCTTCAGGTGCGAAACTGGTGGAATGATTCGGTTGTCTCGCTTTTAAAACGAGCAGTAGCGTAGGAATTGGTAGTAGGAGGTAGTAGGAATTGGTAGTGGGTTCACAAGTTCGTTTAAACGAACAGTAGCAGTAGAGATTTTTTTGTAGGAGGGGGGTCACAAGTATATATATATATATATATATATATATATATATATATAACGAATGCCAATGACGCATTTTTAAGGGTCCTTTTCTTTCACGTGTCGGTAGTTCCTGTGTACTAACGCTTAATAGCGCGCAAGAGATAATATCATTAGATTACGCAATAGAGAACATTGCATTTCATTATATTTCACAGAAATACCCGAAACGTATGAGAGACTATGATTAGGGTTAAGGTTAGACTATATCGAGAGTTTCCGTAATCTAACACTATTTATACCTAAAATGAGATTCTAATGATATCTCTTGCGCACAATTCTGCATTTGTACCAGAGAAAGAAAGATAAAATATGAATAAAAGACTTTAAAATTGAAATAAATGAATAGTTAGATTTGGTGGTACTAACGCAGTATAGCGCGCAAGAGATATCATTAGATTACGTATAAAAAGCATTACATTTCACGAAAATACCCGAAATCTTTGAGACGCTAGGGTTCAGGTTAGAGTTAGTTTTTGTGTTAGGATTAGGATTAGGATTAGGCTACTTCGATAGTTTCTATAATCTAATGCTATTTATATGTACAATGCGATTCTAATGATATTATTTCTTGCGCGCTATTCTACATTTGTACCAGTTCCTGTAGTGAATACAGTTTTTTGTATTGTTAAAGAAATAAGATAGCAACTAAACAAGTTAAAGGCTAGATTTGAAACTTTGTGGATTTTTCTTTCCTTTATTCATTCATTTTTGTTTCCGCTTTTGACCAGGATAATACTTTATTGTTGAAGCTAATCTTCGTGATACAATGTTAAGAATTAACTGTCACTTAGTTGTACTCTAAACTGTCATTTCACGATTTGGAAATCTCTGCGAATAGAAGAGAGAGAGAGAGAGAGAGAGAGAGAGAGAGAGAGAGAGAGAGAGAGAGAGAGAGAGAGAAAACTATCTTTCATCCGAAAGATTCTTTGCCAGAAACCTCACCATCTGTCTGCCTTAAAGGAAACAAAAAAAAGAAGAAAGAAAAAAAGAATGAAAGACTTCATTCTCTTTGTTGGCTCGTCGACAAAGACGCCTGCTCCAGGCGTTCTCTTGTGAACTAGATAAACGGAACATTCAGTCTGTATAAGGAATGCTGTATTTCTCGCTATATATCACGCAACGATATATAATACGCACATTTAGTTTGGCAAATAGCCCTGTCGGCAAAGAGAAGAATATGCTGACTGTATCCTTTGTAGAGGGGTAAAATCACCCCATCTCACAAAAAAGGTGTGCCCTGGGTATGATATTAAACTGCATCTGATGGTGTGGTTCCAGTTCTGGAGATCTGGGTACAGGGAATTACTTTTCATTGCCATTACTCCCAGGCCCACTTTGACTCGTGGTGGTAGTACCTATTAGGATGTTCTTTATGGGTCAAATAGATCTATTTTGAAAATGTTCGTATTCGATAGGATCGTGTGCAAAAAAAAAAAAATTTTAAAAACAACTAAAATTAAATAAATAGATATGAACATACAATGAATGCGATTCCCTAACCTATAGACATAAAACAACCCTAGATGAGTTGACATGCCTTAGAATCAATCAATTAGGACACAAGAAAAAGTTGCACGGGGCTAAATCTGGTATCAATAGTGTTGCACTTACACAATCCTGTGTTTCGCCCCCCCCCCAAAAAAAAAGCATTACAATATATATCACGACTGATTTCAACCTTTTTTTTTTTAAATTAGCATTGATTGGTGTAATGGTTAGAGTCGTAAGAAATGGACTCGACAACCAGAGTTCAAATCCTGGACGAGGCTGTTTGCATTTCACATAGCTCTAATACCCTTGGGATAGGTATGAATCCAACTTCGCTCCTTCCTAAGCTTAGACATCTAGACAAGAGTCTAGACGTCTAAACATCATCCCTTGATTATATAAAAGCAGCGGTTTAAAACAGCAGTGTAGACTACGCTACTGCAAGTCAACGTGTATTTACAGCCTCCCCGAATACACCATAAACATACATCATTGATAACATCCGGCAGTTTACTAATAATAGTAACATTCACTGAATTCCGTTGTGTTCTGTTTCTAATTTACTACTATTAACTTATTATTACGGTAAATACACTAACCAATGTGTCTGTTATGTGTTTACACCTCGAATGCATAGCATAAGCAATATGGCACTGTAACTCCTTGACTGTGAGATATCGTGTAGGCCGACGGTTCTCAAAAGAGTGATGAGCCTCGCCTCTGGAAGAAGACTGCTAGCCTTTCTAGGGGCGGGAGTGGGTTAAAAATCAAACATTAAAATTGTAAAGATTCTCATTCAATTTCGGGCAACTTATTACAATGAAGTCGGATATTCAGCACTAATATTTTTTTTCAATTACTACAATAGACTAAATACAGAAAGGAACATGAGGCATTGCCACGGTTGGTTGTGCCATAAATGAAAATCATAGTAAAAAAAAAAATTAAAAAAAAGAATCTCTCAAACAATCAAGCAAGATTTGGTTGGTTGGTTGGTTGGTTGGTTGGATTTTATGGCATGTCAACCCTTGTTGGGTTATTTTATGCCGAACACGTTTTGTTTTATTCATTCTTGATTTTTAGACCCTAACAGGTACTACCACTACGGTTCAGAGTGGACCTGGGAGTAATAGTAATAAAGGGGTACTCCACATTCCCCAGTGCTCTAGAATTCACCATCAGTTTAACGTCATACTCAGGACACCAAGACCATCAGCCACTGCCTTCTAGTGCGTATATGATAAAAAGGGTTCGGGCTTGCCATAAAGGAAAACAAGATCAATTTCTTAAGCGGGGTTTACCAAGTTTGAATTCAGAGTTTTCCTTCTTTTGGACTGCTTACCTAGCCAAGATTAAAGAGCCCAGTCCGTCCTACTATTTACCTATAGCTGGAGGGAGCGAAGTTGGATTCATACCTATCCCAAGGGTATTAGAGCTATGTGAAATGCAAACAGCCTCGTCCAGGATTTGAACTCTGGTTGTCGAGTCCATTTCCTACGACTCTAACCATTACACCGCGCGATTCTATTTGGATAATCATATAGGGCGTGGCGTGACCAGCCGATTGGTCGGGGGTGGCTTCTCCGACCGCCCGTGGAGTGTTGCATGTCATGGACTGCATAACCACCAGTGTTCCATCCTTAAGCATCACAGGTCGCCACCCACGGCCAACAGGTGGTCCCATTGGGGAGGTCTTACCCTCTGCAAAGATGCAGTCGGTGTATTCTAAATCCCCAGCCCAGTTCATTAAAATAAATGTCTAGTTGGAATATGCTTACTGAATGTCTGAGTTAGAAGTGTTAGTTCCAAGTTTTGTCTTAATTTTAAGAAGGTGACTAAAAAAGCTAAGAATCAAAAATGTAAACTATCCTTTTTTTCCATTGTAGCTATTGAAACTTCTCAATGTTAAAAATATCCTCACATTGACTGAAGAGTTATTCTACTCATACCCCGAGCAAAAAAAAAAAATAGCTGGATTGTTTGGTTTGGTTTGGTTTGGTTTGTTTTACGGCATATCAACCTCAGTGGGTCATTTAATGCCGATAAAGTTTTGAAATAAATCAATTCTTAATGGATAATACAATTTTTTTATAAATACATTTTTCTATTTAACCCATAGATGGGACCCTAACAGGTACTACCACTCCGGGTCAGAGTGGACCAGGGAGCAATGGTGATGAAGGGGTGCTCCACATTCCCCAAACCTCCAAAACTGGAACCTCACCATCAGATAGAGTTTAACGTCATTCCCAGGACATGTAGACCCGCAGCCATCGCCTTCTAGCACCCATATGATAAAAAGGGGTTGGGGCTTGCCATAAGGGCAACAGGGTTGGGAAAATCATATAAGTGCTAGGGCTTGATGTGACCAGCCGATTGATCGGAGGGGCCTCTCCGACCGCCCGTCTAGCCCAAGATAGGGCCAAAGTGAGGTATTGCATGTCATTAACTGCTCATCCACCTGGGCTAGCTGGGTTGTATCTACAGTAGCCAGGTACAGATTTTATGTAGATTTTCGGTTTTACTATTTAACTACCGATTCATCCATCAGGAGTTAGCTGTATTTTATATATATTTCTTAATTTATCTTGCTCTTTAGTTCCTGTAGTCTCTTTTCCAAGCCCTTGGGGACCGTTCCCAAGTCTCTGGCAAGATCCAGGTATTCATCTTTTCGCTTCATTTATTTTCATACTACGGTCTGTTGGAACGGCAATATCCACTGATGACAAGTTCTTTTCTTTTTGTTAATTAACACTATGTCTGGTCTTCTGGTCGGGATTCAGTGGTCCGTTTGGTTTGTATCTTGAAATTCCAGAGAATCGTATACGCCCCACTTTCTAGAACAGATTCTGGTTTGTACATATACAATTTGTCAGTATAATGAAATTTCAGTCTCTTGTACAATTCCCAGTGGATTACCTTTCTTGTCCAGTCATGCCGAGTCTTGAATTCCTTTTGTGCCAGTTTGCTGCATTCACTTAGTTATTGGAGTTCCCCCTTGTCCATTGTAAGAGTTGTCCAGAGTATCTTACAAGGGGAACAGCCCAGGTGTTTTAAAACCAGAATCCATGTATACCATCATATCTTGGCGTTTTCCAAATTGATACATTCTTGGTGTTGTTCTTAGTGAGTCCATGTGTATGTCGGCCTTGTGTCTTCATTATACACATGAACTCACTAGGAAGAGCACTCAAGAAAATATCAAATTGGAAAACTCTTTTAAAAAGCTAAAAGTTTCCACCCCTAGTAAGATACACTGGACCATTTTTAAAATTTTCAGATCTCAAGAAAATGGAATTACGTGGTCTGGTAAGTCGAGTAAAAACTCAAAAGACTGAAAAAACAAAACATCACGGAACCCAGTACCACAATATCAATATTAAAACAAGATGAAATAAACAATGTACAGTTAAGAAATCAAATCATGAACAAAAAGAAGATTACATTATCATCCCTAAGGAATTAGAACTGGAAAAAAAAGTCAAAATAGAACCCAAAAAGGTGAATAAAATATTGCATAATATCCCAACAGACCACATCACCGAAATAAACGACCTGATTTATGCAAGATTAAAACTAGCCAGTAATAAAATTCGTATCTCCCTACAGAACCCGAATAGAAACACAAAAGCTGGGTGGGAAATGGGGCTAGAAAGACAAATAAAGAAATTCCGACACTAAGAAAGGAAAAATGCACAAGGACACAATGGAATGAAAAGATCGAAAAAAAAAAAAAAAAACAGCTAACAATACTGACAATATAACTGGAAGAAATAAACCAAAAGATAAAAAGGCGAAAGAAGGGAGACTCAAAAGATAATATAACAGAACCAAACAATAAAAGCAAAACAGGACCTTCCAAAATAACGAATGGAAATTTTTCTTGCGAGTCGGTAGAGAAAACATAAAGACAAACGAACAACCGAATACAAAGGAGACAAAACTTTTGGGGAGAAAGATATGCGAAAAGAAAGAACATAACAAAGAGGCCGAATGGATAAATAAAATGAAAAATGATTTACAATGCCGAGATCTGAAAACCAGTCTTTCTTTTAGATCAGCCTTGTTTGGTCTGCAAGTCTTTGGTTTGTTGTATCGCAATTAGCAGTTTCTTTCCAAATTTCTATCATACTTTCTCTGTAAACTCTTTGTGTTGGATTACTTTTAAAATAGTAATGGATTACATTTTTCTTGTCTTCTCTTTCTTTCCCAACGTCTCTCTCTCTCTCTCTCTCTCTCTCTCTCTCTCTCTCTCTCTCTCTCTCTCTCTCTCTCTCTCTCTCTCTGATGTATCTTAGCTTTGGGTATTATTATTATTTATTTATTTGAAACCATATAACTTCTTATAAAAAAGAATGGCTTCGCAATTAAATAAACCAATAAGCGTTGACATTTCATAAATCAACCACCCAATTGCTTTGCCTGTTGATTCTTACGTTGTCGTTTACGCTTCTGTTTCACTTCTGAAAATATCTTAGTATATATATATATATACAAAATGATTAATATGTTTGCAATTCTGTTGGACCAAACATCACGGCATTTTCAAATAATCCCATTAAAAATATATTTTAATGTCTATATTATCCTGCTTGCTTGTATATACGACCTTTACACTTTCCTATCTAGAATCAATGTATGTCATGTATCCTCTCTGGGGATCTTCTGAGCTGGAATTAGTTAGGTGTTCTGTCCGAGAAACTTACATAATAATGTTAAACAGAAAAGAGGGGAACATATAAAGGAGAAGGAGGAGGATGAAAAAGAAAAAAATGTGTAAAGAAGGAAAGGTTAGAGGCGAAAAAGATAGAAAATAAAAGCCAGTTGATAGATTATATATATATATATATATATATATACATTCCTGTTTTGACGTATCACGTCTCTTCATTGCGGCTAGACTTGTGAGCTACTTCAAACCATGATCGAAACTCGACCGATTTATCATCAGTCAGAGCTTCTAATCACTGGGCTATCAGCTATCTATAAGCAGGAAGTAAATTTTTACTGATAAATACATATGTACAAAGCCACTAAGAAGAGATAGATCCGTGTTAAAGAGAGTCTTAGAATTTCAGCGTAAACAGCAGCCGTCAGCGAACATCCCATCCAGAGAGTTAAGAAATAAGAAATAAGAAATAAGAAATTTATTAATCAATAGTAGTACAAATTATTAAAAAAATATAAGTAAAAGAAAAACTTTATTGGTTTAAACTACTATTGAAGGGAGGCCATGCCTAATAGCGTGAAGCTAGTCCCATGGACATGACCACCCTTGGACGTTCACAGGAAACAATACATGAAACACACAATGTAAACATATACATATATATCATGAGACAAATTAGTCGTGTGAGAATCTAAATGCAAATCTGTTGTTTATAAGAGGCAATAAAATGATTTTTCAAAAGTGTTTTAAGGACAAAATAATTAACTGAAACAAGCTTCATCTTTTCTTTATCAAAAAATAACGACTGAACAGTATTCCAAGAATTAATTGCATTAAAACGAATCGAATTATGCCCAAAACTAACAGTGTTGATGATAGGGAAATTAAGCAAAACCAGATTGGTCAGCACGAGTGACATGAGCATGGGTGAAGTCAACTGCAAAAGCATTCTGAACAGAAACAGGCATTTTATTGTGGAATAGTTTATGTAAGAACAAAATATTTTCACAATGGACCATATCAGAAAATTTGAGAATCTCCAAATTTGCATACAGGTTGTTAGATGATGTCATATGAGGCACAAAGGACATAAGTCTCACAGCAAAGTTTTGAAGAACAGTTATACGATTAATCAAAGTACCGCCATTAGGCTGACCCCAAATTTGATTACAGTATTGGAGATGGGAATGGAAAATGGCATAATAAACTTCAATTCACCGGGGATGAAGAACATAGTCATCCACTCACAGTCATGTTTCGACGTATCACACACACACACACACACACACACACACACACACACACACATATATATATATATATATATATATTATATATATAATATATATAAAGGTGTGTTAGAAAAGTATAGAGGGCGAAGCAGTATTTACCAAGATAGAAATGAACAATGAATAGAACGTTATTTTTTTTCAGAATCCAAGGTGTGTCTTAAAGATGCTGAGTTTGAAGCTGTATTTACCAAGATAGAAATGAACAATGAATGAAACGTTAATTTTTTCAGAATACAAGGTGCGTCAAAAAGTACAACAAATCCCGATACTTTTTGACACCTATATATATACATATATATATATATATATATATATATATATATATATATGTGTGTGTGTGTGTGTGTGTGTGTGTGTGTGTGAAATAAAATTGGAACTTAATCCGACAGTGTAAATATGATATATTGAAAAAACAAAGGATGTTTACAAATGCATGGGCTCATCAGGAGAGAATGTGCAAACCGTTTCGGGGCCTTCCTCTCTACGGTTTAAAAAGCAACACCGGCCCTCCTCACTGATGATGTGAGGACCCTCGCAATATCAGCATCGACCGCATGTGGATCGGTCTTCAATAAAAATAAGACGGGAAGAAATGACCGTTAGCAAAACAGAGAGAGAGAGAGAGGGGGGGAGGGAAGGATGAAGACGAAAGAAAGACATAGAGAAACGAGTTTGCTAAATGGATGCCAAGGCACAAAGCAAAAGACTGAAAAAGCAGATTGTAATAGAAAGGCGTCAAAATGGCACTAGAACTTTTGATGAAAAGTTAGAAGAAAAGAAAGATCAAAAAGAGAGAAAGCAGAATAAGACACCCGTGTACTTCTTATTCCCTTTCACATCTGATACTAATCTATGTTTGTATAAGAAGAACATAAAAGAAAAACATTGCCAGACAACAAATATCAAAAAGGATTGAGAAGATACAGACAAAGATTGAGAACACGAGCAGGAGATAGTAGATAATTTTAGTTGTCAATGTAACAGTATCGTGGAAACTACTTCCCTGCGCACACTGATCCGTGTAAACCCCTTAGCGTAGTAATATCTTGGGACACCTCACTTCAAGATTTGGCGCGATATTCAATATATCAGATAACTCGCTGTGTACAAACGTCAATAAATATATTATACTTAATCCTCACTTTCTATTCAGTTACCACTAAACAATAACAACAACAACAAATAAATTCTACAGCCAACTCGCGTGGAATTTCCGTGGCTTTGTAGCGATGTGTGAGCTATGGTTTCGACGCGTGAAGGTTGTCTTCGTAAGTTTGTTGGTTTGGAAACCGCAGCTCGTTGCTATTGATTTTTAGTTTGTAATCGAACAAACACGAAACTGTGTGTTGTAAGATATATCCTCAAGTATACAAAACAATTAACGGCAAGTTAACAAGAACAATGTTTATTCACTAAGCAAACTTAATAGAGTTAACTGAATACAGAAAGAAGCTTATACATAACATGTATAAGAGAAAAGTCCTAATATGTAGATTGTCTTTTGTGTAGATAAAATTTTAAGGCTGTTGTTTAAAGAAGAAAGTTACAAATTTATGTGTTAAGAATGTGTTCTCGTGTGCTGTGCGACGCCCTCTGTCACATAGACAGGACATGCAATTATACGTGTTATCTTCTCAAAGCTTTAAGGTTAAAGAGAATGTTTGACTTTTGGCGCTACTGTATCTATAAGACTGCATGCAATGATACCTAGCGCCTAACGGGAGAAACAGGGGAGATAAAGTAAGGAATTTAATTCCTACAAGTTCAGCTTCTTTAAATTAGAATCTTAGACGTGTCATATAAAATAAAAAAGCAATGTACAAAAGGAAATTCATCATTTCTGTTTGATAAGCGAAGTGTGTATTAAAGGTTTTGTCCTTTAGAACTTTAAATAATAAATATTTAAAGCCTGACATTTCTCATTCGTTAGAGTCCAAGTGGTGCTGCCATATAGTAGCACTGATACAACTACAACTTGGAAAAAATGAATCGCATAGAAAATAAGCTAGATGGGAGTTGCACAAGAATACTGCGCGCGATCTCAAATAAATCGTGGAAACAACATACTACAAGAAAGCAACTGTAAGACCACTTGTCACCTATCATACAGACCATCACAGTGAGGTGAACAAGACCTGCAGGGCACTGCTGGAGAAGCATGAATGAACTTATAAGTGACGTTCTTCTATGGAAATCACACATGGACACGCCATTGCGGGCCCGTCCAGCAAATACCTACATTGACCAGCTCTGCGCGGATACTGGATGCTGCGCAGAGAACCTCTCAAGAACAAGAATGATATGGACAGTTGGTGAGAGATTGTCATGGATATCTGTGCTACTGGCGCTACATGATGATGATAATATTTCTAATAGAAGTGAACAAGATTAGTTATAAATGCATTGCTGTATTCTGAGGTTGAATCGGGGCATCCACGGATAGACGAAACACGTCTTCAGCCTAAGATGTATCTGGCGAAAGAGATCTATCTTCGCGCCCTATTCTTAGGTAATCACTTATGTCACTCCCTAGCGATCGTTAGGGAAACTTATCCATCAAAGGCAGGTGATCCAACAATGGATATACAGAGAGAGAGAGAGAGAGAGAGAGAGAGAGAGAGAGAGAGAGAGAGAGAGAGAGAGAGATGAAGATGAAAGAAAGACAGGTTTAAGCTGGGGCATTTTTCGAGTTCATATCGCACTAGTGGCTTTTCTTTTTCTATTTCCAATCCTCGCTGTTTGCTTAACGACCGTAGAGTGACGATCTAGAAGTCACGTTAATAAGCAATAGAAATATGAGGTGAAAGGAATTCTCGTTAAAGATTAATAATAAATGTTTTACAAGCTTTTGTGATTTTAACAATTCTGCTAGAAAACTGAGAAGTCAGTTTATGTCAAATTTGATTATTATCAGACAATCTCATCCTTTACTCAACTGTTGGCAAGGTGAATTATTCAATTGTACGAATTTTTACATGAAGACCAGAATTTTGTACTAGACAATTTGTCAACCGGTTGGGTTCTCAATGTAAAAACAGTTCATGATGATGCTAATGCATCTATAAGAATTAGGGTGGTGGTAACGCAGTGGCTAACACCAATTTCTTATAATGCGCTCGGTAGCCACAGAGGGCAACCTAACGCAGAACATACATTCATATAGAACAAATCCAAAAAAAGAGTTATAACAAATAGACTTTGTTGTCTGAGCAAAGTCCAACAGAAAGAATAGAAAACAGGATAGATAAATGTCCTAAAAGGAAAATCCTCGAAGATAGTTGAGGTATAACATGAAGAAAAGATTGTGACTTACTGTATAGAAAACCTTGCGTATCTGGTACGCGGATATGGGGCACAACTGGTGCGCCAAGCCTCTATGAAACCGCAGTGTATAAAAGGCACGTGTACTATATGCGTAAATGCCGGGTTTGGTGAGCCAATACTATGCATACAGAGTATAAAGAGGCTTCGTACCGACACACGTATAAGCCTGTTACTGGGGTCTAAGCCCCCCCCCTCAGTCCAAATTGACGGAGACACAACTTGTCTAGTTCCTAGCTGAAGGGGCCAGATGTCACATTCGCGGGAAGTGCCTTGAAACATTCAGGCCGCAACGCTGCCTAATGGCAAACCGTAGCAGTAAGGGAAGATAATTCCTCACCTAACGTCAACCGCAGCAAAGAAGGGAAGATAATCCATACGCATCTATTTATGAAGGATTAAAGAAATTGAATTAGTATTTTCTAGTTAACTCCGTTATATCAATAATTGTTAGGATTAAACAAAACGACATTCAGTGCGGCTGGAGACTCCACAAAATTATTATTCAGTTCAAAATTGTATTGGAAATCAATTCATCTTCTAAGTTAGATCATTTTAAGTGTATTGATCTAATAAAAATATCATTCTTGCTAAGTTACGCTATATATATATATATATATATATATATATATATATATCGATAAAACGAACATTCCACCCACGAAAATAGCACCAGACAATTCCACCCAGAAAAGTCCGCCCGCAGACAAATCCACCCACAGAAAATTTTGTGAGCAGTAAAACTTGTTTTAATTATATATTTTGATATTTTTAAACTACAATCCTGCAGTAGGTATGTGAAACAACTTTTTAAAAGCCTGATCATATTCATGCAATAATGTTCAATTCTCATATGCCTTTTTATATATACATTTGGGTGGAATTTTCTGTGGGTGGAATTTTTCATGTAACATATATATATATATATATATATATATTATATATATATATATATATATATATATTGAGAGAACCAGAGACAGACAGAGAGACAGTCAGTCAGACAGACAGACAGACAGACAAAGACCGTTTTCCTTAAACTTTCAAAGTGAAATTGTGGTATTTTTTCGTATCTTATTATTTGTTTCATTTTTATTTTCGTCTTTTGTTGTTTATTAACAGGATCTGTGGATATACCACAATATAATAATTTAATTATTACAACGTTTCATATATTTACTTAAGAGCTATTGCAATTGTTCAATATGTAAAAGTATAATAATCTTCATTTAACTCTCCCCCACCCTCTTTTTTCTTTCTTTCCTTCTTTTTATCTTTTCATTATGTTCGATTTAAACAGATTAGCGTTATCGCTTCCGCTTCTCTATCTTTACCCTACACTCTTTCTTTCTTTCTTATTATATTTTCTGTGTAGCATGTTCTTTTTCTTCCCTTTCTTTCTTTATGATAAAAACGGAATGGTCCATTATTTAGCTGAAGTGACCACATTCATAAGAAAAAAGAATTCGGCGGATAAGCAACAATAGATAATCAGGATGTACTTTTTCGCATTTAATTTGAGTGGTTTGGACGGTCTCATTTTTCACCAAATGGTTTTACACGATGATAACGGTCAGAAGATTAAGGAACAAGAGTATTAATATATAGATTTTAAACTTATTCAATTTATCAATTCCCACAAACTACAAGGCATAAAGATAAAATGAAAAAATAAAAAATAAAAAATAAAAATATTTTAAATTAACAAACAAGGGTCGAACTGTGTAAAACGAAAACTACAAAGAGGATGATAATATTGATCATTTTTCACACGTAAAACAATTTGTTAGAAATAATTATTCTAAAATATCTTTTCCTATTTGTTAATGCCCATAAGACTTAACTGACAAACAAGCTATCACGTGACAGAAAAGCAGACTGGCATCGCCATGTGACAATAAATGTGACCTAAAATAAAATAAATTCCTTACGGGATTTTTTTTTTTAAAAGTACAATTGCTTTATATACCAATGAAAAAATAAAATAAAACAAAATAAATAAAATATTTTATTATTTTTATGATTGTACTTGTGTTTTTAATTAATTTGGATTTTGCTTTTTCAGGAAACACCAAATAAAACCCTCTTATAATAAATTATTTCTGGAATTTTACTAAAATAAATAAAAATGAATATTACTCAAGCTTGCCTTGGGCGGGAAATAGTTTTGTATTTACCAACACTTCCAGAGGTCTGCTTCGGTACTTTTATAAAAATGTGGTCTCAAAATGATGTTCTGACGTCAATGGAATATATACCCCCTTTGTAGTGACTCAGCAGTTTTGCATAAACTTGAAAACAACAGTTTTTTGGCAAAAAATAATTATACAAGGTCCGTCAGAATGATCATTCGGATTTAAAATTGCCGCAGTGAACTCACTAGGAGCGGTGAACTGGTATATACAAGTAAAGAAATATCAAAAGACTTAGAGATTTAGCGTTATAGTCTATTTCAGGGAGCTTAGACTATAATGCTAAATCTCTAAGTCTTTTGTTATTTCTTTACTTATATATTTGCTCTGTGACTCTAACATTAAGAGCACACATTGAACTCTCAAACTGCGACAGGCTTTTTAAATAAAACTCTTGTGTCGTAAGGAAGATTTCTTCTCTGGACTTTAGGATATATATATATATATATATATATATATATATATATATGTGTGTGTGTGTGTGTGTGTGTGTGTGTGTGTGTGTGTGTGTGTGTGTGTCCTTGGTGCTATGGTAATTCCATACGGAGTTCAATTATAAGTAAGATTTTGATGTACATCATTTCAGACGTGTGAACGAATAAGAAAGAAGAGACAGATTTGCTTCATGTAAAAATGTATTTCATCTGCAACAGGGATGTGGAAAAACATTGAAGATACTGCAATGAATTAAGTTTGTTGCAGTTGAAACAAATGATTACATGAAGCAAATCTAAAGTCTTTTGCTTTCCTTTATTCACACACACACACACACACACACACATATATATATATATATATATATATATATGTGTGTGTGTGTGTGTGTGTGTGTGTGTGTGTGTGCACGCGTGTGTTTATGCGGGTATGAGAGAGATAATCTACACTTCATTTCTTTCCGTCTATCAATTAGGTAGAAATGTCTTTGAGAAGCAGCAGCTATGCCATTTTAGTTGTGTTGAGAATCTTAATATATAAGGCGTGTGGTAAATGGTCACTTCTACTTATAGACTCGCCGATAAACACGTGACCAATCAATTGACCAATTACTGGCAGTATTCTGCTGCTGATATATTATTTATACTGGCTGTTCTGGTCATACATACTCATAGCTACTTGGATCTTCGTGGACAACGGAACATAGGATTAAATCACTGGACCTTTTGACACTACGTAGGATTTTAGGACTTATTCACCAAAGGATTCTATAGTTCAGGACTTATTCACTTACAAAGGATTCTATAGTTCAGACTTATTCACTTACCAAAGGATTCTTATTCACTTACCAAAGGATTCTATAGTTCAGGACTTATTCACTTACCAAAGGATTCTATAGTTCAGGACTTATTCACTTACCAAAGGATTCTATAGTTCAGGACTTATTCACTTACCAAAGGATTCTATAGTTCAGGACTTATTCACTTACCAAAGGATTCTATAGTTCAGGACTTACTTAGTTTAAGTCCTTTTCAACTGGCCAATGATACGGAGATACTTAAAAAGTTGCCACCATGGCATGGAATGGTGAACATCATGCATTTTTTAATAAAAAATGTTTTTGAAATTAAAAAAATGGTGATTCTTCTAACGACGTGATGACATCCCGTGGCTGGTTTGTTTATCAGATCCACCCACTTGTGATTATTTCCTCTGGGGTTATTTTTTAATATTTAATTGTTGGCAGAAGACAGCTGATGAACTGAAATATTTCATTCGTCGTGGAATCAAAACATTACCAGAGACAATGATCAGAACAGAACTCTTGGGGTGATGTTTTAGGAGTGTATATGTCGTGAGGGCAAGTATTTGGATGATATAATATTTAAAATAAAGTGAACAATTATTGCAGCTACACATTTGCCTAATTGGGAATATATATATATATATATATATATATATATATATATATATATATATATATATATATATATATAATGAATAGTGAATGAAAAAATGAGAAAAGTATTGACATGAAAAGGTGCTCAATGCTAATAAAGCAGAGCAGATTTATAATCAATTGTAATATTATGGTTTTACACTCATAACTTGAAGTTTCATGGTAATCCAATCATCAGATGAGTTCAATGGTTGAGATCTTAAAAACCAGTCGTGAAATGGTTGAGATTTAAAAACCATAATATTACCATTATTATATATATATATATATATATATATATATATATATATATATATATATATATCGGTACGAAAAAAAAGGAAAAAAATAATTTATTGGTGATATTCCCGAGGTAATAGCTTTCAAATTATTGAAATTAATGACATTATTTTCAAAACAATATCCTTCGAGAATAACAACAATCAATTCATCTTTTTTAGTTTTGTCATAAAATCGAATTTATTTGTGTAAATTGTATCGGCTTGCATAAAGATTCATTCCATGTAAGACAAGAATGTCGCTTATGCAAAAACAAAATAATATATATATATATATATATATATATATATATATATATATATATATATATATATATATATATATAACGAAGTATATCAAATAAGAAAAGTGTTTGCAAGGAAAAGTGTTCAATGCTAAATTAACAAGGCAGGTTTAAAACATAAAATACAAGATTATGGAACTATATTACCGTTACCTTTTATGAGTATTACACAATCCTTAGGCGGGTGAATAGTAAAAGTGGTCAATATATATATATATATATATATATATATATATATATATTATATATATTAATGTTGTTCTGGTTCCAACGGGAGAAAATTCAATATTTTATAAAAAAAGAAGGTCCGCAAAATGTATTATGTTTTCAGAAAAAAAAATTATGCTTACATATGCAACACGTGTTTCAGATATTCTGGTATCTTCTCCAGGCTTTGAACAATAATATTGATCAAAGCCTGAAGAAGATACCAGAATATCTGAAACACGTGTTGCATATGTAAGATAAAAAGAATAATTTTTTTTCTGAAAACATGATGATACATTTTGGGACCTTCTTTTTTATAATATATATATATATATATATATATATATATATATATATATATATATATATATATATAATAGGTGGCATTTAATAACATACTCTAGTTATATTATGTAACTTGTAATCAGAGGGAGGAGGCATGTATATGTATGAGAAAAAAAGCAGTCTCGCATTGAGTGTCACGGGATACAGTTTGTTTGCTTGTTGTTCTTTTTCTTTCTCTACATCCTGTTCGAATACAAAAACTCAACCGACGGATATGAATACGCACCAATCCCAGCCGGAAAGCCAAATACGTGTGTGCGTGTGCGCGTGTATGTGTGTGTGTGTGTGTGTGTGTGTGTGTGGCCCATAAATAAAGCATTAGAATGTGATATTGATCTTCAATCCTTAATAGTTGTTTTCTAATTAATCCATGGAATTTCCCAGGGTTCAGCTTAATTAATACATGGATAAATCTAATGATATGAGTAATGTCCCAAATACGTCTTTGCCAAATGAGCAACGATCCCATTATGCAAAAGAGAGAAAGAGAAAAAAATGCGACGATTTCGTAATAAAAACTTTCCGCATTAAAAGTAATACGTTATTGAAAAAGAAAGAAAGAAAACTTTTGTGTTAATCTTAATTTCACGCAACAATTTTTCTCATCGTCATCAGGATAATTCTGACTCTGAATCAGAATTATCCTGAAGAGATATTTAGGTGAAACCTATTTTGTTAATTTATGACTCATTCAGGTCTGTATAATTTTGCTCTGCTTAGTGCATTGAGTACATTTTACATTTATAATTTAAACAACTCCTCTGATGTTTTTTCTTGTAGCCACTTCATTACGATATCGATGCTTATTTTCAGACAGTTCGGGTGTCTTGGTCTTTTCTTTTTTAAAAATCTTTTCCCATATATCAGCTTGTACATTTCTTTATTTGCAAACTGAATTGTTTATTTGTTGTTGTTTTTTTCACACCGTCACAATTAAAGATATATATATATATATATATATATATATATATATATATATATATATATATATATCGGTCTCCTATAAAACGGTTGGAGCACTCTCTGGTGGCCTTTACATATATATACATATGTATTGGTTTGGAGGTTGATTTTGAAGGCTATCACAATGCAGGTGAAAGAAAAAAATAATAAGGTAACAATGGTGTTGTGTGTTAACCTGTAATTTATTCTTGAATTTTCGAGATAAAATCTCTTTTTCAGAAGATCACTGGAACTGAAGTCGTCTTGTTATGGCATTTCATATGTATGTATTTATCAGTTAAATCCTCACCCAGGCTGTAGGTGCTGATGATGACCGAGTGGTTAAGAAGCGTTACTGATCATAAATCGATCGGGTTTCCATCTTTTCATGAGGTAGCCTGCTAATGTCAAGCCACATTGAAGAGACGTGATATGTCGAAACACGGTGTCTATGGATGACTATATATGCTCCAGGTGGGTTGAGCACTTTGGAGGGGATTTTCGCTGACGACCGCCGAATAAGTTTAAAGGCATCGTTCTCCTATAAAACGGATAAAACGCCTTTATATATTTAAATATGTATGTATTTATCAGTTAAAATCCTCGCCCAGGCTGTAGCTGCTGATGATGGCCGAGTGTCTAAGAAGCCTGACTGATGATAAGTTGATCGGGTTTCTAACCCGTCTGGAGGAAGCCTGCTAAACTACCCACACTGACACGTGATACATCGAAACATGGTGTCAGTGGATGACTGTATGTATGTTTGTGTGTTTTATTCTGATTTTTAAAAGAGTAATGGATCCTGTATTTCTTACTTAGAAGCCATTGAACTCATTTCTCTCCTTCTTTTATTCCTAAATACGCAGCATTTTAAAAGTGTTTTTTTAATTATGCCTAACACTATTGCGTAATGATTTAGCCCAAAGCTCAATTAAATTCACCACAATGCAAGCAATGAATTCATACACAACTTTATTATTTAAAACAGAACAAGATTAAAAACAGCTTAAATCTACTTTTATTTTATAATCCTGTAGCTAAGTATTTTTTAATTAGTCTCATTAAGAAAAGTATCAAATTTGGTTCATTTCTTTACATATAGAAACCATTAAATGAAGAATATGTAAGAAAGAGATTGTGTTACGCCTGTGGGGATTAGAATTGGAATAAAAATAGAATTTGAAAAAAAAAATCTCTCAGAAACCCTCAGACAGAAAGAACGCTCTGGGCATGCGCAGAGAAAAGGACCCATTTCCTGCCACCAATGAGATCCCTCGGTCATTCGAACTCAGACGCTACAACTGGGACAGAAATTTTCTCCCCACAAAAAGCTATGAACCTAGAATAAAAGTCTGAAACCTGCAAATGCCTATGTCTCTTCTTTTTCCAATCCTTTAATTCCTTTTCAGCCAAACAACCCGTAAGAGAGAAAAACCAAATATAATGAGGTTTAAAAGAAAACCTGCGAACGACCTTAAATCCACATCAAACGACAACTACCTTACGCCATACGCCAATCTGCCAAATAAGGAGATCTTTAAAAAAAAACAACTCAAAATTCGAAAACATTACTTGAACAGTGGATATTTGGCACATATAGGAAATACGCTAAGAGACTTGAGAGAGGTCACAAACTGATATGCATTTTAGTGTCATTTCTCTTGTTCTATAAAGGGCCGGGTTAGCTCAGTCGGTAGAGCGTTCGGCTAGAAACCACAAGGTTCCTAGTTCGATACTGGTCCTCGCCAACTCAGCGTATGAGTAGCACAGGGATCTGTGCGGTAAAGTAAGGAGCTGATGGTAGGTGTGGCGCTCCACCTCAGATGCTAAAAAACAATCTCCTTGGTCTAGCGTTATTGAAAAGGGGATAGACTCCCTCGCTGACTGGCTGATACCGACTTTAGGCCGTCCCGTCGACTTTACTTACTTACTTTTATAAAGCAATAATAACTGGCACAAATAATAGTCCTGTAGTGTCTTGACACACACAAGTTAGCAACAGCAGCAGCAGGAAGAAATAAAAGACAAAAGGTCCTAAGTCTCTGTCTCTTTTGGTTCTGACTCCTCCAGGGTGGTAACTTGGTGCCCCCGCCCCTCTCTCTCTCTCTCTCTCTCTCTCTCTCTCTCTCTCTCTCACACACACACACACACAACACACACACACACACACACTCACAAGCCATGCCGAAATTAACCACTTTTTCTTGAGTGTTACATATACGCCTAAAAGGTGGCCATTTCCTCCACCCATTCGCCATAGGTAGGAAGTGAGACAATGTTGCAAGTATGGTGCATCCAGCAAGGATCGAACTCGCTATTCAGTAGTAATATACACCTAAAAGATAATACCATAATGTTTACTTGTTTTATTTAAGTGTTTGTGTTGTCGTATATATCATTCGGTTTTGTTGTTATTACTTTGTTCATTAACCTTTGTTAGGCAACTAGTCTAAGAGAAGGAAAACTCTAAATTCAAACCTGTTAAACTCCTCTTAAGAAATTGACCTTGGATCACATTCTAGTCGTACGGAGGAGTTGGCAAATATGTATAAATCTTTATGTGTATTTTTCGTGGGTGCAAACTCAAGGGCTGTACACACTGTAATTCCACCATTGAAGACATCAGCCGGAGATCTGCAGCAACAAGAGAGACGAATTGACAAAGTTCAATATCTCATATTGTATGCTAAATGTTATAAGATATACTTTATCTACAACCCGGCGTCAAAATAGCAATTAACGAAAAGTTGTCGAAGTCGGCCATCTAAGTAGTCACTACTTAGATGGCCGACTTCGACAACTAGGGATTCGGTATCTTGGGAATCCCAATAAAAGAAGCTGAATTTTTTTACTCATCCTCTTTTGTGGTTGTGGGCACGATCGAGATGAACTGTAGTGTGGACTGGGAGAGAAAGAACCACAGAAAGATACGAGGAAAGCTGGTTCCTGTTAGAACAAATAAATACCAATGAATCTACCCTGTACAGTTAAACACTTCCTGAAAACACTTTTTAACGCAAATAATATGAAAGATCTATTTGAAAATGTCAACATTCTGTTCTTTTTGAGAGAAATAAAATTATACCCCTCCCCCACGCAAAGAATATAAAGATATAAATGTAAAGCTGATAAATACTATACAAAAGTAACCATTCAACATAATCTCCGACGATGCTAGCTTATCGTTAAAACTGTTAACTAAAAAATATAGACGTACAACCTATATTATTCCTTAACATCTCGCCATAAAATCTCAGACGTGTGGATATGTCGTTAAAATCCATCAACCAACAAACCAACCAACCATTTTATTTGTAAAGCAAAATACATCTGTAATTTGTAATGGATACATTAAAAAAGATTTAGATATTGTTTGTTATGGGGAAGTCCCCGTGGCATGTTGGCTAACGTGCTGGACTGCAACATCATAGTATCCGAGTTCGAACTCTGGACGTTCTATTCCTTTAACTTTTAGACCATTACCTTTGGGAAAGGTATGGAACTCCTTCACCCTCAGCTATGGGTTAAATAGTACTACTACTGTTCTTCTACAAGGATTTAAATAGTACTACTAATGTTCTTCTACAAGGATTTAGCATTACCCACAAAGGTTGACATGCCATTAAACAAAGAAACCAAACCAAACCTCGTATATTGTGTTCGTTATCCGTTTCCCCTTATTTCCACGGCCTCAATGACTGGACTAAAGGAACAAAAGAAGAGAAGTTTATATAAATATAAGTGAGTTGTGTTTTTATGATTCCCCTCACCGTCACCGATATAGCAGTCGTTGGTGACTATGCTACAATAGCTCTACCGGTAGAGTTCTTACTTTTCTTTTAATATATCATCCTATATATTATTCGTGGTATTCTGCACAGGTATTTCAAGAATTTTAAATGCATTAATTTGTGACATTATATGTGAAATAAAATAATGTTCTTTACTTTTTTGTTTAATTTTCATTCCTTTCTGTTATACGAGAGACAGAAAATCAAGACTGTCATTTTAAGAATTTGAAATGGATTAATTGAAAAAGAAATCAGATACCAGTATAAAAATAGGTTTTTGTGGGTACATAATCTTAGTATTGCAAACTTGAGCGGATTCTTCCTTATCAAAATATTTTGTTATCACCTGAGTCTCATCAGAGGATTATCTCTGGAAAAAGAATTACGATAGGTAACACAAGAAGTTCATTATGAGAATGGGATAAAAAAAATATTGTGATTTCCCTGGATTAGGTAGCCTCATTCCGAAACCGCCGCCGAGCTGTGAATGGTACACGTAGTTCTTTTTCCTGTTGTAATCCTCTGATGAGACTCAAGTGATAAGAAAAAAATGTTAAGGATTAATCCGCTTATGATTACAATTCTAAGATACGAGTGTATTAATTCATATCAGCTAAATAATGTCTAATTATTTATTTTTCATGTTTTTTTTTTTGTTTTGTTTTTTGGTATATTCTCTTCATAGATTTAACCTGTGACCAGAAATTCGGCAAATCCAGAAATCCGGACCACCTTCGGTCCCAAGCTTGCCGGATAAATGGTTCAGTGCTCATACAAGGTTACTGTTACTAACGAAAGTAGGAATTTCACCAGACTGATTGTTGTCTTATGTATCATGTGAGTTGATGCACAACATCTGGAGGAAGAATGTGACATATCTTGTGATGGATATGGGTTTGGGAAACTAGTCTCTCTCTCTCTCTCTCTCTCTCTCTATATATATATATATATATATATATATATATATATATATTATATATATATATATATGTCTGTCTGTCTGTCTGTCTGTCTGTGTGTATTATCATAATGGAGATTATGTAACTGTCTGTAACCGAAACTACGTCTCAACTGCTGACACAATTTTCTTAGTTATTTAAGTTATTGTCTCAACGATTATGAAACTGTCATCATTTAATTTATTAATGATTTATTAATGATGTCTCTATTAAAGTCGTTAGATTTGCCGCAAAACTGCCCAAATTAACAATGCATATAAAATCCTTAGTTCTTATTTAATTTGATTAGTCTTTCTAATTCAATATAATATTTTATTACATTAGAATACTTGTACCCATGGGGCACATATTTTGGTAGTATATATATATATATATATATATATATATATATATATATATACTCGCATACCAGTCCGAAGTTCGAAGGAATAAGACTTTGATCCTAGGTAGAGTCCACGGATATTACACACGATCCATGGTATAAGCACAGATTCTTTCATGAAAAAGTTCTCAGAAGTATTCTAATGTATATATATATAAATATATATATATATATATATATATATATTCAGTCGAGCCTCGTACATATATATATATGTGTGTGTGTGTGTGTGTGTGTGTGTGTGTGTGTGTGTGTGTGTGTGTGTGTGTGTGTGTGCGTGTGTGCGTGCGTACGAGGGTCAACTGAAATGTGACCAAAATGAAGTTTATATTCAACATAGTCCTCTTGTCGTCCATATACTTTGGTGTTGCAGTGCTTGGATCCCATTGCTAAACAAAAAGTCATCAACAGCAGATATGACGTTACCATACGAATTTTTCAGCCCATGAATTTTCAGCCCACCCTCGTATCTCTCTTTCTCTCTCTCTCTCTCTCTCTCTCTCTCTCTCTATATATATATATATATATATATATATATATATATATATATATATATATCACATTCTAAAAGTTACCGGCTTAACCAAAAGAGAATTACGTTTTTTTTGTTTTTGTTTTTTTTTTTTTCATATATAATTAAGGAAATTTGAGAAAGAAACTATGTGCCAAATGAATACACATATAATTAGACACATATGCAAAGTCTTTACTTATTCACCCACGTAGTACATGCATACAATCAGTAGAAACATCGATGCAGGCATACTCATAAATATACGTACATATTCACATATGTACCTATTTAAATATACAAGCAATAGTGTGCATAAAGTGTCGGAAATTGCGTTAAAAAACAATTAGCAGTGAGGAGGGTAGTTGCCGAAAACCTGTTGCCCGATTTTTTTTCTTGCTTTTTTAAAAAAAATTATTCTATGTTATCCAAACAACGGCAATCCCAGTTTTATTGACCTGTTTCGCTAAATCGAGAACAAAATTTCTATTTAAAAAAAAAGGAAAAATGTTTCAAATTAAAAAAAAAAAAAAACACTAAGTAAAGTGTTTGTGGAGAACAATATCATTAAGCTCTGTCGACTGAGTCTTTAGTATACAACGACTGCACCCTGCAGAGAGGTAACCCCCCTACCAAATGGGGCCACCTGTTGGGCGTAGGAGGCGACCCGTGATGCTTAAGAACGAAGCCCTGATGACTGAGCAGTCCATGGCCTGCAATACTCCACTTAGGTCATTACTTAGGCTAGGCTAGGACTCCCCCCCCCGATCAATCGACTGGTCACATCAAGCCCTAGCTCCAATATGATTATCCCAGCCCTTTAGCATGCATGGCAAGCCCCAACCCTTTTCTCATATATGTGCTAGAAGGCAGTGGCTGAGGGTCTTATTGTCCTGGGTATGACGTTAGAGTCTATTTAATGGTGAAGTTCAAGTTCTGGAACTGTGGGGAATGTGGATTACCCTTTCATCACCATTACTCCCAAGTCCACTCTGACTATACTTTTATGTATATAATTTCATCTGCACAACTTCCTGTGTAATCATTCCCTGCTTCAACATCAGCACATTTTATTGTATTTGGATTATATCGCAACAAATGAGAAAGGGAATTTTTCGTTTTAGTACAGAAAATAATTTGCAGAAAGGGAGCAATTCTCAATTTTCTATTAGAGGGATTTTGAGAGATGTGTTAAATATCTGGTAAGACATGAGAGATGATTTCCAGTGAAAACCATCTGATGCTAATGGCATCAAAAGATATGATACAAATAATTGAGAAGATTCTAATATAAAGAAAAACAAAGATATTCAATTTTAAAGAAATCAATATATTTTGAAATAGATTTGTATTCTTATTCAACTTAGCAAAAAAGATGAAGATTAATCAATAAAACATCCCTTGGCCTCAAAAAAGGGCTCAATGCAGCCTTGAAAATGGACTGCACAACTTAATTTATTCCGTTTTTTGTTTTTTTGGTTTAATGGCATATCAACCTTTTTGAGTTATTTAATGCCAAAGCCATCTTTGTAGAAGAAGAGTAGTGGTACTACTTTAACCTGTAAGGCAATGTCTTTCATCAATTGCTGAGGATCATGGTTGATATCCTGGATCTGCTGGATGAATCTGCTGTTAAATAGAATGAGTTTTAAAAAATGTGTTTAAAAAGAATGAATAAATCATAAAATGTTACTAATCAAATGGGTTGACATGCCGTAAAATCCAACCAATATCCTTCTCTTTAAAAGATTTTACAGTCAAAATAAGTATCCCCACCGGACGCTAGTATTTACCTACCCTTCCGCACAAACAGGATGTGACACTAGGTCAATTTTTAAGCGGAGTTTAAAAGGTTTGAATTCAGACTTTTCCTTTTCATCGACCGGTTTCTATACCAAGGTTAAAGTGTCCAGCTTATCCTACTATCTACACATTCCTAGAGGAAGAATAATTTATGTATACCTTTCCTAAATGCATTAGGGCTATGTGAAATGCAACCAGCCTCGTCCAGGAATAATTTATATCACTTCCTAAGACAATAACCATTATACAACGACTGCCTCCACTGCCGGGCACTAGTTTTAATGTAATAAAGTATTAGACTAGATTAGGAAGACTAACGAAACTAAATCAGAATGTATATAAAAAGATTGCTCTTATTTTTGTTTTATTTTAGTTGATTTCTATATAAAATCAGGGTGTAAAGTGGTTAGATGTGACACAAGAACAATTTACCAGTCTAGCGCTTGTAAAAAGTGATTAGACTCCCTCGCTGTCCGGCTGATACAGAAAATAGGCCACTCCACCTACTTTGCCTTGTAATATGTATTACCAAACTCTACATTGAAATTCTGGAATAAAAAAATATGAATATGTAACATTCTTAGAATAAGTATAATAAATAATAATTTCATACTATGTGTTGCATAATTGATGGGTATCCTGTTAATTATGCACGGTTAGTGTAATATATGGGCCGGGTTAGCTCAGTCGGTAGAGCGTTCGCCTAGAAACCACAAGGTTCCTAGTTCGATACCGGTCCTCGCCAACTCAGCGTATGAGTAGCACAGGGGTCTGTGCGATAAAGTAAGGAGCTAATGGTAGGTGTGGCGCTCTACCTCAGATGCTAAAAAACAATCTTCTTGGTTTTGCGCTATTGAAAAGGGGATATACTCCCTCGCTGATTGGCTGATACCGACTTTAGGCCGCCCGACGACTTTTTACTTTTAGTGTAATATATCTATTTGAATTTAAAATAATAGATAACCGTTAGCAGAGGGCAGAGATTTGTGAGTGACGTCCCTTAACCTTTTGTTAACCTCTCTTCTTGTTCCTGAGTTTGAACCGTGGGAAGGAGTTTTTAGATAATCAGTTTCTAGTTAGTCGTTGAAACATGAAGATGCAACGGTGATTGAGTGATCCAGATCCAAGACTAATAAAATGTGAATTCACCAAATTAGAAGGGACCTTATGTTTCACGTCATACGTAACAATAAGGGTGTGCCACGCCGAGTTGGTATTTACTAAAAACCGTTCTGCACTTGTAGCATATAACACTAGGTCGCAAGTATGGGCATATAGATAATTTAAGTTTAGCTTATTTCTGAAACAAGACCGGAAGTATTCGGCAACCGATGTGGATCGAACTCACAAACAATGGTTTTCTAATCAAGCTTGCTGACCAAAACATCTTTCTTTATAATAATACAGAGTGATCGATTATTTAGCTGAGGTGACGACACTTATTAGGACGGTTTCATTTTTAAACAGAACGTGTTGCAAGATAACAGTAGTATTTTGTAGGAGCGCCAGTATTATTATATATTGAGTTGGAAACAAAGTTCCCACTGGTGTTGTTTTTTTTTATTTGTAGAAGTTATCCCCCAGATAACATCTTACAAAAATTGGTTGAAAATAGAGAAAAAATGCAGCTAAAACAACACAACTAAATTCAAAAATTTTGATAAGCTTTGTCGAATTTATTCTGATTATCAGAATAAATTGACAAAGCTTCGCAAAAGACCGAGGCGAAATATCATTTGAATTTAGTTGTTGTGTTGTTTTATGCACTTTTCCTATATTTTCAACCATATATATATATATATATATATATATATATATTATATATATATATATATGTGTGTGTGTGTCTTGTGTTGTTAATCACTAACAAACAAACAGAATAAGAAGATAGACAGCACCCCCCCCCAAAAAAAAAGAGCTACTCAGACCAAGAAATACGTCGACTATAAGAAAGATAAGTACACTACAAGATGAAGATGAACTATACAACATATATAGTAAGAATGTTGAATAATCATCATCTACCACTCCGAGTCAGAGTGAACCTGGGAGTAATGATAACGAAGGGGTGACTCTACACTTGGCAGTGTTCCAGAAGTCGAGATTCACCACCGGATGCTGTTTAGTATTTTACCAAGGATAGTACCAACGCAGGGAAAATATTTTCGTGTGGAAAGAGAAGATAGAGAAAAGCATTTCAGTCTATAATGAAGCCAAACTGGAAGCATCCAGTGAATTTGTTTCGTTGAGTGATTTTACGGCATGTCAACACTTGGGTTATTTAATAGCCAAGTCAATCTTTTTCTCTTTTTTTTCTTCTTTTTTTTCTGTTTTTTCTTTGTTCTTTTTTTCTTTGATTTTTTTTTGCAAGCAATTATATGGTTTCAAGTAAGTAATTATAATAGTCATTTGTAAACAATTATAGCTTCAAGTAACTATTCTTAATACAAATAATTTACACAGTAATATGGTTTCAGATTTGTTTGACTTATAGATTTGATCTTAACATGTATCACTATTCTGGATCAAAGTAGATCTGAGAGTAATGGGAACAGGATCTGGATCAAAATAAATATAGTAGAGAGTAATGGGAACAGATCTGAGAGTAATGGGAACATAAAAGAAAGTAGAAACTGAGAGTAATGGGAACAGGATCTGGATCAAAATAAATATGAGAGTAATGGAACAAAAAAGAAAGTAGAAACAAAAAAGAAAGTAGATCTGAGAGTAATGGGAACAGGATCTGGATCAAAATAAATATGAGAGTAATGGGAACATAAATGAAAGTAGAAACAAAAAAGAAAGTAGATCTGAGAGTAATGGGAACAGGATCTGGATCAAAATAAATATGAGAGTAATGGGAACATAAAAGAAAGTAGAAACAAAAAAGAAAGGAGATATGAGAGTAATGGGAACAGGATCTGGATCAAAATAAATATGAGAGTAATGGGAACAAAAAAGAAAGTAGAAACAAAAAAGAAAGTAGATCTGAGAGTAATGGGAACAGGATCTGGATCAAAATAAATATGAGAGTAATGGGAACAAAATAGTCCTTCACACTGCCCAGGGCTCAGGAACTGGAGCATTACCGCAAGTTGGAATTTAGTGCCATGTCCTAGATAGTCTTTTTAGTGCAGGGATGCAGTTGGGGTATTTTAAGTCACAGCAACATGGTGAACTTCGTACTAAATTACAATATGAATGTTTTAAGACAAAATCCTTTTAAGCATTTATTGACCCGTAGATGAGACGCTAACAGATCAAAGTGGACATGGGAGTAATGGCAACGAAGTGGTGACTCTACAATCACTAGTCTTTCAGAACTGGAGCCTCACCACCGAAAGCTGTTTAGTGTCGCACCTAGGACACCATTTTAGTGTGTGGGGATGTCCCTCTGCAAGGGGATGCAGTCAGCATATTATAAGTCCCCACCCACCGACAGGGCATCCATCCTGTAAAGATCGACCACATTTTCGATGAGTAATGTAAAACAATTACCATTGATAATTGGCTGGTATTTAACTCAGCTTCACTTAAGGAACCTCATCATGTTGTAATAGTTAGCAAGATAGTCTTGCAGATCCATTACTGGTGAATAGCGAGTTCGATCCTCGCTGGATACCCCATACTTGCGACCTTGTGTCACACCCTACCCGTGACGAATGGGTAGAGTGTGACAATACGTTTGACATAACATTATCTTGTTACTGCATCCAGCAAGGATTGAACACGCTATTCATTGCTCATGATATCAGTTCTTGGGCCACCGCGCCGCCACATGCGCTTAAAGATGACTAATTTTTACTGACATTATTTGAATTGCACATTCAACACCACAAAACCGAGTGCAATGAATGTCACCGAGATTATAATATAAAGAGAGGTGGGATAGAAATAGCGAGAGGGAGAGACAGACAGACAGACAGACAGACAGAATGGGGATGGAGAAAGGAAAGAGAAAAATAATGAGGTATATAAATCAGTGTCGTGTTTAAAGGTCACAAGTTTATTGTCAATCTGAAAACGAAAACAATGAGATGGTTTGTCTTGTTGTGGTCGGAAATGTTTTGATATGAAAATTAAATTGCTAAATTGCACGAATTCAAATGCTGCTTGTGTTTGCCCTCAAACCATCCCGGGGGGTGGGGCTATAGGGCTTTTCGGAAAGAAACAAAAAAGCAATTTGAAACCGAGTTGAAATGCAAGATGGCCACTTAAAAAAGCAATTGCTTCTCTGCTGTAATAATTTACAGACATTTGCTTTGAAAATTCTCTCTCTCTCTCTCTCTCTCTCTCTCTCTGTTACATAATCTATGCGGTTGCATAAGATTATTGTCAATCCCCTGTAATTCTGAGGGGATGACCCCTTTCATACCATGGCCGGGTCCTTCTATGGAAAATTACAGAAGCCCGCCAAATATGTGAAGTCACGTGGGACCTTTTTCAGAGTCCCCAGTTGGCAGTTAGACGTCAGACAGAGCAGTCGACCTGATGCTCTGTCTAAAACTGTAACTCTGCATTCGTGCGCTATTTTATGTCTGGTTGGGGATTTACAAATAAAGTAACATCAAAGCAAATTGGAGTCTTGTGTTTATTACCTAAAAACTAACAATGACACAGGTCTTCTGATAAGGAGAAATCCCTAACAGAAACCAGACCCGGAATCCCCATAGAAGACCAGACCAGACCAGACCTTAGAAGATTCCAGATCAAGATGTTAGAAGATAGAATCAAAGCCGGCCAGAAGAAAAGACGACTAGAAGTAAAGAAGTAAGAAAGAGTATACAACATTATATCGATGTGGTACTGTGAAAACGTCAGTACGTAACACCTCTCTTTTTGGCCAACATGAACGAAATGGAAAAAAAAACTGAAGGTGTTTCAACAACCGACTGGATTAGAAACCTGACATTATCGGGTCTGATTCGATATACCCACTTCATATCAGGTATATAATGGAGGAGATGAGAGGCGATACGAGGAGAGGAGATGGGTGCTTACTTGTTCTTCTTGTTCTTTGTCGCCGCCATCTTCCTTCTGGCTGATTCTTCTTTCTTCTTTTGAGTTGGGTCGTCTCTGCTTATTTCTTAATTTGTAATAAACAAGCAAGACTTGGTTTGTTTTATAAGACGTCTATTCTTTATTACAAACAACCCAAGCCCAAAAGGGTTTTCTATCGCGGTGAGATGCTGGCATCCTAGGAGCGAAGGGCCCCTACGTCTCTTCCCTCTGCTAACGGCCAGCATCTGCTAACTAAACCCAATTTCCGTTCTCACGCCTTCCCGTTGGTGGAAGTCGGGGGTCAAGTAAAAGTCATTACCTATAACGGCTAAAAGTAACTTTCCATTTACCGTCTCGTTATTTGAATTTTAACTACATTTACATACATAATACGTAGGCTACCCACGAATTATGTAACATCGACAATTATAAATAAAAATCATTATCTTACATGTAGACTAATGGTTAGAGGTGAGGATGAAAGGCTTAGAGGTCTTCTTAGGTTATACGCATATCAAATCCCAGTATAATTTTATTTTCAAAACAAAAGTCATTTCTCCTAGTTTTATTGATTAGAATGAATAAATTGAATAATAAAAGATATTCATTTACTGAAATTTGCTTAGTTTGGCACAAGGGCAGAAATATGGAGTACCCTTCACCTTCACCAGCAATGGTCTGTCAGCCTATTTAGCCTATCGTGACGACACGTTTAGCATTAAGGTTATCGTCGTAAGGAATGAAATCAGTGACACAAGTTCTGGACGGGGCTATTTATGTTTCACTTCGCGATAATATTTTTGGGAAAGGCATGAATCCATGTGTTCTCCCACCAGCTATGGGTAAATAGTTGGTTAGACAATCAGTCTAGGAGAAAGAAAATCAGACAATCAGTCTAGGAGAAAGAAAATCAGACAATCAGTCTAAGAGAAAGAAAACTGAGTTAAAAATTGGCTACACTCCTCTTTAAAATGACTTTATAATACATCCTGCCCTTGTCGGGGGGGTTGGGTAAATACCTTGTTAACAATTACACTAAGACCAGGCGTAGTCATCAACTAGTATCAACACTGGATCTTTAATCTAGTTTTGGTTAACCAGACATTGGATGCCGTCTAGAGGACTTACCAAGAGTGATGGCCGATAGGGACAGATGGCGAGGGAGAGAGAGACAGACAAACAGACAGAGAGAGTGGGGGGGGGTAAAATTAATCCGTGCTATCGGCACGCCTAGATGATGATGATTATGATTTGCGTCAAACCATGAGACCATGCACTCAGAACGGAACGTCAGTGATTATTTTAGCGTCACCTATAAACAGTGAATCCTTGACACTAGTCTATTTGCAAAAAAGTGTAAAAACGTGTTTGTGTTGTGCACTTCATAACTTCATTCCACAAAATAATCATGAAGTTTCATTTTCTATAAAAATGAACGATATGCCTCTGTGACAAATTGGGAAAAAAATATAGCGTGTAATATGATTTTAGTTATATTGGATGTTCATCATTTTATTACAAAGATTTCGTTTAATAAATTGAAGCATAAATCAGGTTACTGTGGGTAGGTTACTATTGGGTAGAGCATAATAAGACAAGCTGACTGATATTATTGTTTAAAATTTTGATAATGAGGGTAGGGTGGGTGTTAGTTAACTTATACGACAGTCAAACACCAAAAACTTGAAATATTAGAAAAAATCATATTGAGGTGAAGTTAAAAGTCATATCGACTTATATTCAAAAGTAAATCGAATTTTTAAAAATCAAAACATGTTTACTAAATACTGTTCTTTCGTCGCATTTCCTTTATTCGATCTAGACTTCTGAGTAAAGTAAAATTAATCGCGTGATCCCAGGGGACCGACCCCTCTGGCAGCACTTGGCCCTCGTCTAAAAGGGGAATGCCAAAGGAATCACGCACTTTTGTACTGGTTGCTGCATGAGCTTGCAGCTTGTGCGTATCTTCCCACGTTAAAAACTCATTGTGTCAATCCGGTCTGGTGGGAGGTTAGTAAAATAAACTTAGTTCTTCATCCTAAGCCCAAGCTCTGGTTTATCGGATTGACATTTCTCGTGACAAAACTATGGTGGGTGACAGAGGGAAGCCACATCCACCACTACAATGGACCGCAATTCTGGATTGCTAACTTGAATATATAGGGCCTATACGTATATAACAATGCTCGCACTTACATGCTTATGCATTATTGCCACTATATACATGCACCAAAGGACGGAAGAGTTTACAGTTTTGGAAAATTTGGGTTATCTGCCCGTTAATCGGGGCCGGAAGTGAGGCACCGGAAGGGTGGGAGGCAAGACCCTAAAAAATCATCAGAACCGTCTAAGCACCCGTCGGGGCCAGAAGTGACGCACCGGAAGGGTGGGAGGCAAGACCCTAAAAAATCATCAGAACCGTCTAAGCACCCGTCAGGGTCGGAAGCATCAGATCAGTCAAGTACGCGACAGAAGCAAGACGTGCCAAAAGAAACAGTTTAACGAGCGGGCAAGAACTTCAGCAGCACTGACTACTAATTCTGGATTGCTAACTTGAATATATAGGGCCTATACGTATATAACTGTTATGATCTGTTAAAGGGTCAATAAATAGTAACTCAACACGGGTATAAAATGTAGGGAACAGATTGTATTCAGCAAAGATTATCAATATACAATGGAAGGGTTTCCTTGTTCAGCATACACGAAGACTGTATCTGGAACTACTGGTATTTACATGTGTCCCACTTACACACGATATGGCACAAGGCCGTTTTATGTGGGCACCACCCACAAGCCGAGACTCATGGGGTGGTAGGTAGAAAAATTGCGTTGATCCCAGCCCTGCCACTTTAAGTGCATTGAGGCAGGCTGGGATCGACGCTATTAATTTAGCATCCCATCGGTCCAGAGGTCGAAGCTCACTGGACCACCCGTCCCGAAGGACGAGTAGCTTGGACTACTGGTATTTACATGTGTCCCACTTTCACATGATATGGCACAAGGCCGTTTTATGTGGGCACCACCCACAAGCCGAGACTTATGGGTGGTAGGTAGAAAAATTGCGTTGATCCCAGCCTTGCCCCTTTAAGTGCAATGAGGCGGCTGTGATCGACGCTATTAATTTAGCATCCCATCGTTCCAGAGGCCGAAGCTCACTGGACCACCCGTCCCGAAGGACGAGTAGCTGGGACTACTCGACTGAGTAGTTTTACTCTGTTACATATGTACCCTTTGGGTAAGTCCATGTTCGTGTCATAGGTGAGTCACCTACAACAATAACAATGCTCGCACTTACATGCTTATGCATTATTGCCACTATATACATGCACCAAAGGATGGAAGAGTTTACAGTTTTGGAAAATTTGGGTTATCTGCCCGTTAATCGGGACCGAAAGTGAGGCACCGGAAGGGTGGGAGGCAAGACCCTAAAAATCATCAGAACAGTCTGGGTCGGAAGCATCTGATCAGTCAAGTAAGCGACAGAGGCAAGACGTTCCAAAAGAACAGTTTAACGAGCGGGCAAGAACATCAGCAGCACTGACTACTAGAACCAGACAGAAACAGACAATAGCGATCCCACAACAAATGCATTTCACCCTTTGAAACAAAGATAAGTAAAAGACTTGTTACTTTATATATGTCGCTACTCAAAGGCCGCTGAGCGAAAAAAAAGTTTAGCTTACACACTTGCGCCGTAATAAAATATTAACCCAATTATACAGTATATTTACCTTGTTTCTTTCCTTTCTCATGACAGACTTTCATTTCTATTACAGTGTCACATATCAATATATCGCCAAGCTGAATAATATCGCAATATATCGATGCACTGTTGCATCTCTAGCTGAAAGTATAGGGCACTTAGTGGGATAAAACTCACTAGCAGTAATTGATTAGCGAGATTAGCTTGCTAAACCATTACACTACGGCGAGGTATCATTTGCAGGATATGTTTTTGTAAAAGACTGTTCCTAAAACGTCAATAGTTTAACATCAGCAAAACGCCTCCTCCAAGATATCAAAAAATCAGTTTCAATTGTACAAGAATGACAAATAAGAAAGAACAAAAGAAATGCTAGAAGCGATCTAATTTAAGCCTAAGACACCTGAGTAAAATGCGTTGTATTTTTCGGTATTCATCGGCTGCTTTGAGAAAATGGAGAACGTTGAAAATAAACAAGAGAAAAAAACAAGAGAAAAGTCAGAAAAGAAAAAGAAATATGGAAAATTGATAGAAGGATCGTTATTTCCATGGCAGTGAAAAAAAATGAAAGCTTTTTAGGATTTGTAAAAGAGTTTCTTTTTATGCTCATGTCCTTTTATGTAACAAAATATACGTAAATTCACACACACACACACACACACACACACACACACACACACACACACACATACACACACACAAAAGAAAATACAATTCCGGAGTCTTGATTACACTGCATAATACGTTTATTCATTTATAATTAGATATGCAAACACATTAAGATACAACTTAGGCATTATTTTAACACTTGCAGGAACGTTGGATATACCACAGTATGATAATTTAATTATTACAACGTTTGACATGTTTACTTGAGCTATTCCAGAGTAGTTCAATATGTAAAAAGTATGATAATCTTGATTTAGCTCTATCTCAATTTTTTTCTTTCTTTCCTTCTTTTCATATTTTCATTATGTTCGATTGAAACAGACTAGCATTATCGCTTCCGCGCTCTCACCCCCTCTCTCTCTCTATCTTTCTCCTACTCTCTTTCTTTCTTTCTTTCTTTTTTGTTATATTTTTTCTTTGTAGCATGTCCTTTTTCTTCCCTTTCTTTCTTCACAATAAAAACTAAATGGTCCATTATTTAGCTGAGGTGACAACACTCGTAAGAAATGAGAATTCGGCGATTAAGCGACATCAGATAATAAGGATTCACATTTTTGCATTTCATCTTGGACGATTTGGACGGTCTCATTTTTTATTTAACCAGAGGGTGTTTCAGGATGATAACGGTCGGAAAATTAAGGAACAAGAATGTTGATATCTAGATTATTAGCAATGAAAAACTAATAATCACATTAATACAATGATTGGCAATAGACACTATTACAAATATCAGACCAGACATAACAGGTTTTAATTAACGGTACCGAAATTAGTTTATATAATAAATAATTATATGTATAATACAGAAAGGCGATGTTAATACACGAATAGCAAAGGCATGGGCGGCCACAAATAGATTATCAGTCATATGGAGGTCCGATCTCCCTGGCAAGCTGAAGCGACAGTTCTTCCAGGCTGTGGTTGTGTCGGTGCTGCTGTATGGCTGCACCACCTGGACCCTGACAAAGCGTCTTGAGAATAAGCTAGATGGGAGCTGCACAAGAATGCTGCGTGCAGTCTTGAATAAGTCGTGGAAACAGCACCCCACAAGGAAACAGCTGTACGGTCACCTGCCCCCCATCTCACAAACTATCCGAGTGAGACGGACAAGGCACGCAGGACACTGCTGGAGAAGCAGGGATGAACTCATAAGCGACGTTCTCCTGTGGAAGCCAACACATGGACATGCAAGTGTGGGGCGCCCAGCAAGGACATACATTGACCAGTTATGTGAAGATGCTGGCTGCTCCGCAGAGGAGCTTCCAGGTGTAATGAATGATAGGGGGTTGGCGAAAGATTGTCATGGATGCCCGTGCTACATGCGCGACATGATGATGATGATAATACAGAAAGGCGTCACTCTTGACAAATAAGTTAGAAAGAAGTAGTCGGTTATTACTGTGGGGATTACATTCCTTGCCTGACGAACATATGGTGACAAAAAGGTCATACGGTCATTATATCCCGTGTCTACTGAATAGTATTGTGAATGGCCACTAGAGGGCGTGGTGAAAGTAGCTTATAAGGCGAGAGCGCCAAAAGTGAAATTCTCTTTCGCAGCGGTCTCAGCAGCGCACGAAATTATGTATTCTTGTCTACAACCACAATAACATCTCTGCAACATGTAAGTCTACAGCCAACACTTACATTCTCTTTTATACGTACGTACATCAAGGACGTATATCAAGGACTCGTGTAAATCCTACTTGAGGAAATATATCAAACTACACACAGGCTTACGAGGAAAAGTGTCCAAATAGTACTGCGAATAGCCACTTAGAGTGCGTGGTAAAAATAGCTTTTAACGCGAGCACGCAAAAAAAATCAACTTCTCTTTCGCTAGTGGTTTTAGCCATGTATGCACGTGTGCGTTCCTGTCCACAACCTCGTATCGCATAACACACAATAGCATTTCTTCAAAATGTAAGTCTACATTTAACACTTCTATTCTCTCTATTACATACGTATATCAAGGATTATAACTTGCAATAAAGAAGCTATCAACCACATTAGGATATGTCTCTACGTACATCTCTTTATGCACTCCTTTAGTATTAAATCAAATCCAAAGGGCATCACCATAAAAGAACTTAAAGTAAGTAAGTCCTGAACTATGGAATCCTTTGGTAAGTGAATAAGTCATGAGTTATGGAATCCTACGTAGTGTCAAAAGGTTCAGTGATATAATCCTATGTTCCGTCGTCCACGAAGGTTGAAGGTGTAAGATTCAAAGTGAATATTTGAAGAACATACAACTCCGACAAGGGTTGAGGGACAATACATTTAATAGATAACAGCACATGAATACAAAGGATACATAATAGAAGAGTACATGGATACATAAGATACAAATACAAGAGTAGATAAACCTACATATATAAAAGGACTGGAGAGTCCATAGATAGAAATGACTTACTAGGAGGGGGGCCGGAGCCCCACCGAGAAAGGGGTAGACCGTGTCTAACCCATGTGATCTCGTAGCGAGGAAAGAGGAAGAGAAATTCGAATCAGACGCTTAAATATCATACGTCCCCTGGTGGGAACAAGCAACAACAAGCTGGGTAGATAACTCCTCCAGGCCAAGGAAAGATAATCCCCTACAAAGGCAATTGAGTGACTAAGATCAGAACAGCCGATATAAATAACAATATCAGCAGCGGAGTACTGCCAGTGATTGGCCAAGAATATGGTCACATGATTATCGCCCAGTTTATAAATAAGAGTGTGCGTCTAGCACACACCTTATATACAGAAAAACTCAAACAGTCAGGAATCAACGAATTTTGGCGTACTTGTCGCTGTGTTTGTGGAAAATTTGCGGCAAAGTTATCTCCTTCCTTTGATCTGGATATGCATGCGTTTATGAATTTGTTATTCCCTTGTTACCCTTTTAATGGTAACTCGTTCATTCGAGATATGGTGAACTCGTTGGATGGAGCAGGCTCAACTGACCCTGGGTGTATGACGTCAAAACAACAACAACAGTATTTCATGTCATTCTTGTATCCATTCAGTTAAGTTTACATAGGCAATAAAATATTCTTATCGCTTCGTTGGGAATTGTTTTTGCATATATGTATATATATATCCCACAAGGAAATATATCAAACTACACACAGGCTGACGCTACAAAGTGTCTGAATGATTTCTTGTCAGCCTAAAAACTTTTCAGCTGACCCTCATATAAACCTTATTTGGTCACATTTCATAAGAATATCTTGGTCAGCCTATGAACTTTTCAGCCGATCCTCGTATAAACCTTATTTGGTCACATTCCATGAGAATATCTTGGTCAGCCTGGGAACTTTTCCGCCTATCCTCGTATAAACCTTATTTGGTCACATTCCATGAGAATATCTTGGTCAGCCTGGGAATTTTTCAGCCGATCCTCGTATAAACCTTATTTGGTCACATTTCATAAGAATATCTTGGTCAGCCTATGAACTTTTCAGCCGATCCTCGTATAAACCTTATTTGGTCACATTCCATGAGAATATCTTGCTCAGCCTGGGAACTTTTCAGCCGATCCTCGTATAAACCTTATTTGGTCACATTTCATAAGAATACCTTGGTCAGCCTGAACTTTTCAGCCGATCCTCGTATAAACCTTATTTGGTCACATTCCATTAGAATATCTTGGTCAGCCTAAAAACTTTTCCGCCGATCCTCGTATAAACCTTATTTGGTCACATTCCATTAGAATATTTGGTCAGCCTATGAACTTTTCAGCCGATCCTCATATAAACCTTGGTCACAATTTTTCACAAGTTTTCGTACATATATCATACATGGAAACATGCTTACTCTCGTGTCTTGTTTATGAAAATCAACCATATTTAATTTCAAAAAATCAAGTATCAATTAACATTTGTATTTCTATTAAGGGAATACTTAATATTTTTAGAAACAAAAAACAATGTTTTTCCCCAAACTGTTTGAGATAATTGTAACATTGCAAGACCTTCTAAGTGTGTTCTGTGTATGACATTAAACTGCATCTAATGGTGAGGTTCCGGTTTGGAGCTTTCGGGAGTGTAGAGTACCCCTTTATTGCCATTATTCATAGGCCCACCTTAATCCGTAGGGGTAGTACCTGTTAGGATTTTATCTATGGGTTAAATAGATAAAGCAATGAGTTTCCAAAAATGTGTTTAAAAAAGAAAATTGAGTTTGAAAAAGAATTGAATACCCCATAAGAATAAATAAAACAAAACGTATTTGGTATAAAATAACTCAAGAGTTGACAAGCCGTAAAATCCAACCAACAAACCAACAAACCAACCAACCAATTTTCTGAGTAACATGACATCTCAATCATCTATTTGATGCTGACAAGGGGTAAAGACAAAAACAAATGATCACATTAGGAACAAAGAAATAAAAATGATATTTTTCCTTATGTTGTTTGAGATATATGCAGTATCAAAAGTTCCCAAACATAATGCGACAGTTCATGCATCTAATTCATATTGATGATTGATACCGACAAAAGAAATTACGAGGATTGTATGATTTTATCATCCTGATATAATTAACGATTCGCAGTGGAAATGGTGTTAGAAAATTGGAAATTTGGACAGATACAATTTCTGTATGCATTAGCAATGAAAACTGCCTACCAATCCCTGTGTGACTGTTGTTCTCTACCCACCCCCACTAAACTTGAAGGGACATAAAAAATGTTTTTTGTGTTGCTATGGAAATCATGAGAAATATACAAAATATTCAATATAATTATGGAATTCAATATAAAAGAGTTCGATCTTATCGAAATACGAAAAGTGGTGTGAATATAAGGAAATGCGTATAGTGTAGAATACTCGTGAGCAACATTTTTCGTAATGCGGGTCACATGAGACATGACTTATTGTCAGGTGGGCCGCGCTACTAAAAAAATATCCAGGTAATTTTACGTTGAAAATTCCTCAATCATTTTCACGCATTTTCTGACTTTGAAATAGGAAACTATTCTCTTCAATAAAAAGATTTTTTTTTCTCTCCAGTAAAAAGATATTTTCTATAAAAAGTTGAAGTCATTCAAAAAGCGCTTCGAGCCGCATGTGGCCCACAGGCCGCAGTTTTACCATGACTGATGTAGAATCTAGTTGTCATAGATAAAGTAATCAGTCCATTATTTATTATTTACTGTCAACTTTAACAGTTGCTTTGCTCCAATTCAGCTTTGGAAACCAACACATTTATCGACCTACTTCTAATATCCAGTTTTTTTTATCGATCCCTTTGATAGTCTTTGTCAACCAGAAGGGTTCGATATCGATCACTGTGACCGATACGTGGTTTAATGTAAAAGAAAAATACGTTTAATACATTTATATGTCACAAGGCTTATAGAATACGCGATTTAAAATGTGTTGATTGAAAAAGTCAGTTAATGTAAAAAATATTTATCCGGCTAAACTGTTGTTTTTAACATCGTCTTTTAATTGAAATGTGAGATTCATTCACCTTTAACTTTGCATCAACAGATGCTTAGACCCCACCCCCATCGTTTACATAACTGAAAAAAAAGAAGAGCTGCGTGAAACTGTTTACATAATACATCAAGATGAACGGCAAAATAGAGTTTATTGATCTTCAAGGGTGGCCAACCCCATTTATATTCCATGTGTCATTCATCTTACCAACAGGTTCAGAATATGCCATACAAATCTTTTGCTAACATTAATCCCCTACCCTCTCGATGGCGCCTAGAATATGCTGACTTCATCTCCTGCAGAGGGGTAAGAACCACCACCCTAACCCCAATTTTAACTTATATATATATATATATATATAATATATATATATATATATATTAAAAAAATATTTCAAACCAAACATTATGTATAAAATGTAGTTACCTATAATTTTTAGTTCTCCTGAAGGAGTACCTTGAACACCGAAACCGTGGTAGAGAGAATTTGTTTCTATAACTATATATATATATATATATATATATATATATATATATATATATATATAGTTATAGAAACAAGTTTTTCTCTCTACCACGGTTTCGGTGTTCAAGGTACTCCTTCTTCAGGAGAACTAAAAATTATAGGTAACTACATTTTATACATAATTGTTTGGTTTTAAATTTTTAATATATATATATATATATATATATATATATATATATATATATATATATATATATATATATGGTGGGGGAGAAAAAGAAATAAACAGAAAATTAAATTGACATGTTTCACTGTCTTGCTTTTCTCATACCACCGTTGGATTTTATTCCAAACCTTGTGTGTGTGTGTGTGTGTGTGTGTGTGTGTGTGTGTGTGTGTGTGTGCGTGCGCGCGATTGCATGAATGTGTGTCTAAGCGTTTGTAGCCTAACATAGTTATTAGATGAATTTCGATACGAAATTTTCACTGTATAACGTTCGATCTGTGTATTTACCCAACCCATCCGCTACGGGCAGGATTTGACACTAGGTTAAGTTTTAAGCAGAGTAAAGTTGTTTTGAATTCAGAGTTTTCCTTTCCATAGACTGGTTGTCTAACCAAGTCTAAAGAACTCAGTCTCTCTTATTATTTACTTCTTTCGGTGCGCCTAGATTACGCTAACTGTATCTCCTACACCCCCAAAAAGAGGTGTCTTTAAAATGATAACTGAATCCGATGATATGGATTCAGTTCTGGAGCTCCGATGAGTGTGGGTGTCACTTCATTGCCATTACTCCCAAGTCCACTTCGAAGAGGCGCACTCCGAGTAACGGTAATCGTTGCAAGAAATGGAATCAGCAACCAGGATTCAACTCCTGAACGAGACTGTTTGCGTTTCACTTCGTGCTGACGCCCTTAGGAAATGCATGAATTCATTTGCCCCTCTCCCTTCCCGATATGGGTAAATAATGGTACATACTGTGTTTTTAGCAACCAGTCTAGGAGAAGGATAATTCTGAATTCAAACCAACTCTACTCCGCTTATGTTGATCTTGTGTCACATCCTGAGGGATTTGGGTAAATACGTACTCTGGAGTCCATTCTGACCCGGAGTGGTAGAACCTGTATATATGTTAGAAAATTATCAGTATTAAATATGAATACTTGATAACATATAATTGTGTGTAAATTGTGTGTGTCAAACTTTGGCATTAAATTACCTATGAGGCTATTTCGGTTATTAAATAACCTATATTCTGTAAAACAAATGAACCCATCTAAACCTTTTAATTCTTGTAAAAATATTGATATGAATATATATTATGTATGTATATAATAGTAGAGAAAGCTTTGTTTGTCGGTCCAGCACAAATGCTTAAACGCTTTGATTTAGAGTTACCAAATTTGGTATATATACAGAAGGACATTTGACTTGGACACGCGAGATTTTTACTTAACAAATTCTGTTCTTCATACTGAAAGAAAAACTTTCATCGAGAGAGTGGCTCTAAAAATAAACAATAATTAACGTAAAGCTATGTTGCTGCAACAAGAATATATCTTACTGCCATCCATGTTTGTATGATAGGCCTTCCACTCGTTGGGTATGTGCTGCACTCACGTGATTTTTATTAAATGACTACGTCCCATTGGACGATCCCCTAAGTTTGAAGTGAATTCCTGATACTGGCAGGTAAAAATGATCTATTTTAACCCCTACACTGTGGACTTCCATAATCGTTATTGACAGGGATTCTTTCTAGGTTTTGTTTCAGGCAAGTATCCATCCCAAAAATAGTTAATTGGTCTGCCAGTTTTTGTTTTATTTTATTTCATTTGCGTACAAACAAATAAGTGCCTCGCTTGTGTAAGGGTCGTTTCCGGACGTCTTCATGTCAATCTCAGGGTCATTCTCATCCCTCTTCGTCAAAAATCTTTGAATGATTAAGATGTGCCTTTTTATAGCTGTTCATTGAACAGAAACAGAAACTTTGTCTCTAACCCTAGCGATGGACTTTGTTTCGCCTCGTCACTGAAACGTAGAACCCACATGGCTGAACAAGTAAGACTTTTACAGTTGTGTACCCCTTTCATGTGCTGCTTGTTAATAGAACAATATGTGCATATTTTATTTGTTGGGGCATGTTTGTGTATTTTTGTAAATAATTTTAGTATGTACATTATGTACGTATTAAAAGTTCCTATATTTGGAAATGAGGAGGCGCGTATTGTAATGGTTATTGTCGTAGGAAATGGAATCGGTGACCCGGGTTCAAATCCTGGATGAGGCTGTCTGCATTTCCCACTTCCATTTTCCCTCCAGCTCTGGATAAATAATTGGAAGACTGAGCTTTTTAACCTTAGGCAACTAATCTAGGCGAAGGAAAACTCTGAATACAAACCTGTTAAACTTAAGAAATTGAATTATATATACATACATACATATATATATGTGTGTGTGTGTGTGCGTGTTTGAGTTCTCAATTTTGGTTGAATCTTATGAAAGAAACACTTGATATCACACACACACACACACACACACACACACATATATGTGTGTGCCTCTGCGTTATTCGGACTATTGTCCCCATCTTCATTGTTACTTGTACAACGTTTCGGCCGATATGCCCTCCGGCCTTCTTCAGGTATTTCTTGTCGGACTCGGGAACCTTCTCGGACTCGGGAACTTTCTTTGTCGTATTCGGGAGCCATCATGGAACTTTGAACCTAACCCTTTATTTAGTCCACGGGGGTATCCTGTTCTCATTCCTCTAACCATAGCTGGGGTAGGAGTTGTGTTAATTAATTATTTTTCTAACTGCTTTCACTCAGGATTGAACTCGGGTTCCAGAGATAACTGTCACTTAGAACTGTCTTAACCTAACTACCTTATCCACTCGGCCATGTGTCCAATTGGACAATTGAGTGTGAATTTTGGGAACTTATAAACCTAATGTCTTGATTTGGCTAGAATATCTACCTATTTACTTATGTATGATTTTTTAAGGTAGTTAGGTTAAGACAGTTATGAGTTAATATTGTCTTTCCTTCCGTTTGTTCAGTGTTAGTATATCATGGGATATGCTATTAGACCTTTGTGAGTAGAGAAGTAGTTAAATATCTCCTCCCCACCCACCCAATATTCTATTTATTATCTTCAACAGACATTATTTTCCTTTTTTTTTCCATCTGAGAAGATAAATGATTGTTATATGTTTTTCATATGTGACACGATGATTTCACATTTGGAGAGCAAGCATTATGAATATACTTCCGGTTTTGCAAGGAAGCAATGTTTCATTTCATTTTATTGGATGGACAATGTAGAAACAGATTTGTCGGTTAATAGGGAAATGTGAAATATGTAGCAATCAACATTTAAACATTTCTACATCAGTTATTTTCTTTCTGTCTTTCATTCATTCTCTTTTTTTAACCCCCTTCTTTCTTTCTTTCTTTCACTCTTTCTTTTTTTCTTCGGTTGAATAACGTCAGCTCTTTAATTACAAAACTTACCCCCCCCTAATATCACTTCTTTTTCATCACTTTTACGTTACGCTCGTTCCTACGCGTGTGCATCTCTCTCTCTCTCTCTCTCTCTCTCTCTATCTCTCTCTCTCTCTCTCTCTCTCTCTCTCTCTCTCTCTCTCTCACACACACACACACACACACACACACACACACACACATACACACACGTGCACACATATCTGTATTTACCAACCGCTCAATCATAGATTAACAGATTTGAATTCAGAATATTACTTCTTCTAGACCGGTTGCCTAACCAAGGTTAAAGGGCCCTGTCTGCCCTACTATTTACCCATAGCTGGAGGAAGAATAGCTGGATTCATACATTTCCCAAGAGCATTAGAACTCGGGTCATGATATATATATATATATATAATATATATATATATATATATATATTATATATATATTATAAAATAATAAAATTCGAAGCTTTATCATCAGAGTTTTTTTCTGAAAAAAACTCTGATGATAAAGCTTTGCTTTGAAATCGATTAGACATATAAAACATCTTTTTGTCTTTATTTTTTACGCATTGTATTGCCTTCGAATTTTATTATTTTATAACATACTTAACAATGCTTCAAGCAAATTACCAATTACTTTTATATATATATATATATATATATTCTATTAAATTAAAGAATTATTGTTATGCAATCGAAATAACGCAAGAAAATTGGTTTTCTCGTGTATCTTTAATTACATAGAAAAATGACAGGTTGTAACATTTAGAATATTTACGGATTATTTACTTTGGTAAAAAAATGGTTGGTTGGTTGGTTGGCTGGTTGGTTGGTTGGTTTTACGGCATGTCTAACTTGTTTCATTATGTAATGCCGAAGTCATTCTTGTTTTTGTTTTGTTTTGTTTTGTTTTTCTACGCAGGTTTAGATATGCCAATGTGTACCTGAGTAAGTATATGCGTAATTGTGTGTGTGTGTGTGTGTGTGTGTGTGTGTGTGTGTAACATTTTTTCCATCCATTTTTTTGCTGAATATGTCTATACATCTTCTTTTTTTTTTTTTCCTATCTTAATCTTGTCTGCAAATTCTTGCTTTCTTATCACTGTTATCTTCAAACACTCATTCCCAGATTTTCAGACGGCAAAACTAGTATTGCCAACTCTTCAGAAATGGTAAAATAGCAGCTTCCGGCGTTCGGGGTATTTACGGATGCCGTTTGCAATAATTAGTTTGCAGACAGACAGAATTACGAAAAGAGATCAGTATTTAACGCACAAAATTGAAGATTGCGATGCCTTAGGAATATTTCCTATTTCTCTCAGTGAAAGGCGTTTCTACCCGATGAAAGTTCTTTAAAAAGAAATCATCATCACCACCACCATCATCATCATCATCATCATCATCATCATGTTGACCTAGTAACACGGATATCCAACCGTCCCTATCATTCATTGCCCCCGGAAGGTCTTCTGCTCAGCATTCAGTATCCACGCAAAGCTGGTCATTGTAAGCCTTTGCTGGACGGCCCGCTCTGACATACACACATGCGTCCACAAGAGAATGTCACTTATGAGCTCGTCCTTGCTTCCCCAGCATGATGTAGCATGCCTGGTTTGTCTCACTCGGTTGATTTGTGGGATAGGCGGCAAGTGGTCACACAGCTGCTTTCTTGTGGGGGATTTTGTTTCCACGATTTGTTTAAGATCGCACGCAGCATTCTTGTGCAGCTCCCATAATTCATGTACCCCGGTATTAATATCTCACCCACAGAAAACAGTGTTAATGCACGTATAGAAAAACCATGCTCTGCTATAAACAAATTATCAGTCATATGGAAATCCGATCCCACTGACAAGTTAAAGCGACAATTCTTCCAAGTCGTAGTTGTGTCAGTGTTACTGTATGGCTGCACCACTTGGTCCTTAACGAAGCACCGAGTGAATGAATGATGTGATTAATTGGGACTTCTGCCTAAGATCAGTGTCCGATATCTCCGAATGTTACACCCTCCACTTTTAACCCTAAAGTCCCTAATACTGTTTTTACTCCTTTACTGTACGCACGTGTATATTGTTTTTGCCTACGTTTGAGTGTACTAATTCCTAATCCTTATTCCACAAAAACATGATAACTTCAACACCAATCGTTGTGTAATGATTAGCAAGATCATCTCATAGATCCATTACTAGTGAATTGTGTGTTCGATCCTCGCTGGATGATCCGTACTTGCGATTTTGTATCACTTCATACCCGTGGCGAACGGTTGGGTAAAAACCTACAATCACGTATGCAAATTAACGATAGTCTTAAAAGAGTTAGAACTATGCCAGCGCATTGACAGAATTGCAAATGGCGTCTCCGACCGAGCAGACGATTCATCGTGGTCTCTTCGCATCAGTTTGAGTCACGTGGTCCCATTTCTCCACAATTATTTAATACTCAAATCAGTCTTTTTTAATTATATTGTTTCAAGTAACTAATCATTTGTAAGTAATTATTGCTTCAAGTAATCTTTCTTAATACTAATAATTTATACACAATTGTATGGTTTCATATGACTGTTTCTATTTAAAAATAATTATATGTTTGCACAGAGTTATATGATTTCAAGTATTTCTATCTATAATATCCTGTAATTGGGTGACCACTTAAGCAGCAGAAGGTACTTTAAGCAACTTGAGTCTTTTGTTCATCAAAAGGACTTTATTCGGCAGTAAATAACCCGAAAAGGGTTCATATGCCGTAAAAATACTAAAAAAAAACCCAACCTAAACTGTAGTATCCTGGTATCGTATTGAGGCTGGACACTTAGCCTATAGACACCGGCGGAATTGAACATCACCTATTGTACGATTATTAATAATAAACCATAATATACGAATCCGCCATAGTGGTTAACACGTGTTGTCATTAGACGATTCCTAAGAGATTATACGAAGTTGAGTCAAAAACTAATGCCATTTTGTTTAGGACAGGTATAATTACCAACACAGGAACATGTATTATACATCAGAATGAAGCTGGTCCTCTGTGGATCACATCTCTACTTCTCCACATAGTCACCTTTTCTCTCAATAGCAATGCCCCACCTTCGAATGAGAACATGTATCTCTGTCCCGTAAAATTCTGTTGAGCTACTTCTTCACTACAGATTTCACTTCCTCATCACTGGAATAATGTTTTGCCTTTCAAACCCTCTTTCATGAGGCCGAAGGCGCTAAATCTGGTGAGTATGGAGGATGCGGTAAAGTTGTCTACCCGAATGAGGCGATTTTCTTCCTTGTCCTGATGCTTGTGTATAGTCGAGCATTATCATGCAGAAGGAGGACATTGTCGATTGGCAAGTTGGGTCTTGTTCATCGGATTCTTGTTCTGAGCCTCGCTAGGGTCTTAATGTAGGCCTTAGTTTTATTTTTTTTTAATTTAAAAAATCTGAAATAAAGAAAATGGCATTACTTTTTGACTCCCCTAGTATGTAAGATGAACAGAAAATATTACATTATCTAATTCAAATAATTTACACTCAGTTATATGGTTTAAAGTATTCCTATCTGATAAGTTGTACGTAATCATATGGTTGTAAGTATTCCAATCAAGATCTAATTGACCTGTAGATGTGACCACACCAGATCAGAATAGACCTGAGAGTATGGCAACGAAGGGGTGACTCTACACTCAGCTGAGCCTTAGAATTGGAGCTTCACCAACGGTTTTGGTATACAGAGAAGAATTATCTATTGATATTAATTTTCAGTCTTATTACCTTTTTTTTTCTTTTTTAGATAAATGATTGTTTTGTTGATCGATTTTTAAAATTATTCTCAACTGCGATCGTGTTGTTATCAACCTTGATCTTTGTTGTAGTGAACCTTGACCTTTGTTGTTGTTAACTTTGACCTTTGTAGTTGTCAACCTTGAACTTCACTGGAACAAGCAATGTTAGCCTTATTGTAAAGCAATCCATTCACACGAAGAGATAAATAATTTTTCTCGAAAATAAGATAATTATATTTTAAATATAATTATCTTATATCTATGAAGATTTTGTTTTGTGATGTAGGTAGATATAATATTTACTACATCACAAAACCAATTTTTTTTCATTCGAGTGTGTGTGTGTGTGTGTGTGTGTGTGTGTGTGTGTGTGTGTGTGTGTGTGTGTGTGTGTGTGTTTCGCTTAAAGGTATGGACTGCTATAGACAGATTATCGATTACATGAAAATCTCGCTGATAAATTAAATTACTCTTAGTTGTAGTCGGGTACGGCTTCACCACTTAGACTCTATCAAAGCGCTTAAACAAAAAAGTTAGATGGGAGCTACACAAGGATGTTGCGTGTTGTCTTGAACGAACAAATCTAGGAAGCAGCACATCATAAAAAGCAGCAGTACCCAACCCATAACCCTAACCATAACGTCTAAAAGGTTTCGGGTATTTCCGTAAAATGTAAAGAAATGTAATGCTTTTTATATGTAATCTTGTGCGCTATTCTGCATATTAGTACCATGGTATTTTTACGCGTACGGTTAGTATCTAATAAACATCGCACAGTCGATGAAATAACGAATTGCCGTCCTTTTGTCGCCACAAAAAGAACCGATATATAATTCCTTCTTTGATTAATTGAGAACAATACCTCAGCCAAATTGAATTAACGGAAACATTTACTTTTGAAACTCAAACATCTCTCGAAGATCTGCCAAATATTATAATTCCATAATTACGATTTTAATTTCGCTTCAAGTGAACGAAGACGAAGATTGAAATTATCTCATATTTTTGGCAATAACATTTCTCTTTAAAGCGAATATAATTCTTTAAATATTGAATATAAACATTGATTCGTTTAGGCATTCCATCTGGTTTATATTAGGTAAAATGATCCTATTCATGTGCGGTTATATGCGGTTATATGCTGTGCAGTTGCCAGTCGTTCAATATTGTATATTTAGCGTAATAGGTTGTTCGTCTCAGTCGGAAATAGGGTTGTCTACTGAAGCCAAAATAATCGTATTTATTATTTATAGTAGGGCATTCTATGATACACCTTTCAAGTTTAGGAATAAGTTACGAATTTATTCATTTATTTTGATAATACACACAAAACGAAATTATGTTATACATTATACACAGATTTTAACAGGACCTTTACTATTTACAAATCTATTTGATCTATCTCTCTAAAAATATATAAAGGGCAGTTGTGTGTATGTATGTATGTATGGGTGCATGTCCGGAGGAAAGTACGAAAATAAAACAATTATTGACAAAGTAAAATATATATATATATATATATATAATATAATATATATATATATATATATAGTGTGAACAAAAATTATTATTAAGACAATCAGGAATATTTCTTGTTTGTTGTTTAATCTCAACTAGTTTCGACCTTCTGTCATCTTCAGGAGAAAATTTATTATTTGAAGAAATTGTTGATACATTATTAGAAAGGGAGCATTATAGAAGAGTTATAAATGTTCAAGTGTTATAGTGGGTTTAACATGCTGTTAAAATCGGGTAGGCGAGTGTGTTTGATAGTAGCATGTTCATTTGTTGTGAAGAACCTCTATGAGGTAGTTTGTTTTTTGGATGCTCTTATATATGTGAGGGAGGGGTTCATGGGCGTTGTGTGTATGACTGTATGTGTATACATGTATATGACTGTATGTGTATACATGTATATGTATGTGTGTGTTTACATATACTGTGTGGGTGTGGGCGCGTGTCTGTATCACAGTACTGTGTGTGTGACTTCTAGATTTTTAATTGGGTCAGGAGTGGCTTGTTTGATGTTTGATGTGTGGTGGTCAGTGCTTGTTTATTTTGGTGACCTCGGCCACCCTCGTAGGTGTAGACAGTTTTATTATTCAGTTAAAGAGGACTTGTTTTATGATTAAAACCGTATGGATGAAAGGTTTTTAATGTTTGTATCCATCTGTATTCGTGCTTCTCTATTACCGTTTTGGTGTCAGTGTTTGTTAGAATTCTTTCAATGAGCGTAAACTTGGCGTCTCTATTAAAATCGTGATCTTCCAGTCGGAAGTGTTGTTCTATTGGAATGAGCTTATCATAGTCTGTATTTTTTATTCTGTGTCTGTAGTTGTTAAGTCTAAAGTAAAATTCCCATTCAGATTTCCCGACGTATTGTCTTTGGCATTTAGTACAATCTAGAAGATAAATCACGTTTTTGCTTTTGCAGTTTGATTCATGGTAGATTTTAAAATATATATATATATTCACTATCACTAGAGTTTGCTTTTTGTGCAAAAATAATGATTTTATTTATATCTGGAAAGATTTAAAAATTAGGATTTGAATAGTAAGAGAAGGAAAAGCCATTGGCGGCATTCGTGATTAAAACATAAATTAATTATGTAACAATAAAACTATAAATGGATTAACTTGCTGAGTAGCCGCTTCTACTACATATATAGAGGGCAGTTGGTGTGTATGTATGTATGTATGTATGTATGTCCGGACGAAAGTACAAAAATAAAACAATTAACGATAAAGTAAATATATATATATATATATATATATATATATATATATTATGGACTCTCCCATCGATTTTTGACGTATGAGGGTTCATACACACAATGAACATCCACACAGGGATTTGTTTATAGTGGTGAAGGCCTGGGTTGGACCATCCACACTTTGGCACAGTCGATAGGAAAGAATTGGTGCAACAAGGGTTGCCACAAACCCAATCAACGACCGACCTCAGGAATTTTAAATTCAGAGTTATTCCTCTCCTAGACTGGTTACCTACCCAAGGCTGAAGGGCCCAGTCTGCCCTACTATTTAACCCATAGCTGGAGGGAATTTTGAATTCAGAGTTATCCCTCTCCTAGACTGGTTACCTACCCAAGGCTGAAGGGCCCAGTCTGCCCTACTATTTAACCCATAGCTGGAGGGAGAATATATGGATTCATACCTTTCCCAATGGTATTAGCGCTATGTGAAATGCCAACAGCTTCGTCTAGGAATTGAACTATATATATATATATATATATATATATATATATATAGCCCACGCGCCTCCATATATATATATATATATATATATATATATATATATATATATAAAATATCACCGGGTTTTGTGCAAAAATTATGAAGATTTGATTAATATTCGAAGATCTCTAAAAATTAAAATATATATAGAAATAGCATTGAATTTCTACTTTAAAATGTCCAGCAAATCTCATAAGTAAACCAATCAATACACTGGGGGTTTTTTTGCCGCCCTCTACCCAGGCGATGCTGAATAGCCGTTTCTTGTATCATATAAAACTCAACCAGACTGTTGGGAAATACAACAATATCAGGAAAGACACCAATGAGAAAGTCTACAATGTTTCTGTGCACCCCCACCTCGTGGCACGAAGACCTAAGTGGCCTATTGCCGTTTGCATTTGTCATGCAGTTATTCAGAGGTTAACAACCACAAATAAATTAATGAATTTTTTTTATGAATTACAAAACAAGACATGGCTACAATATAAATGTTCTTCCTATATATAGATCAAGTTTGAGAGATCTGCCAGTTTGGTGGAGAGGGAATAAGGATATCTGGTATCCTCTATTAAATCTGTCTTCTCGGAGATCAATTCTTGCAATTGAACTGGTCCGTAGGTGTCTGTTGAATATGAGTGCCAAAACTAGTGGGTGTGACACGTAATTGCTACGTTCAATCAAAGAATGTCTCTTGACTCCATATATAGAAGCAGACGAATTTTACTGACCCAACAGACATCGCACCCATCTCCTTGAATAATGCCATCAAGTAAACATTGTTAAGTCATAAGTTGAGTTTCTTAACTTCACATCATACTAGGGTGAGTCAAAAAGTAATGCCATTTTATTTAGGACAGGTATAATTACCAACACAGGAACATGTATCATACATCAAAATGAAGCTGGTCCTCTGTGGATCACATCCCTATTTCTCCACATAGTCACCGTTTCTCTCAATAGCAATGTTTCACTTTCGAATGAGAGCATGTATCCCTGTCCCGTAAAATTCTGTTGACTGTTCTTTGAACCACTTCTTCACTACAGATTTCACTTCCTCGTCACTGGAATAATGTTTTGCCTTCAGACTATCATTTCTGCGGCCCTATGAAAGAGGGTTTGAGAGGCAAACATTATTCCAGTGACGAGGAAATGAAATCTGTAGTGAAGAAGTGGCTCAAAGAACAGTCAACATAATTTTACCGGGCAGGGATACATGCCCTCTTTCGAAGATGGAACATTTCTATTGAGAGAAACGGTGACTATGTGGGGAAGTAGGGATGTGATCCACAAAGGACCAGCTTCAAAAAGATACTTATATTGAAACATATTGAACTATTTGGCCATAGCACTTAAGTAAACATATCAAACGTTGTAATAATTGAATTAGCATACTGTGGTATATTCACAGGTCTGCTAGCTTTCATATCTAACAGTATGGTCAAAGTTTTAATGATTCTACAAAAAAGTGAAAGTTTAAAATTGCGTAGTTTTACGTATAGAAATTATAAAGTTTTAATGATTCTACAAAAAAGTGAAAGTTTAAAATTGCGTAGTTTTACGTTAATAGAAATTATAAAGTTTTAAGGATTCTACAAAAAAGTGAAAGTTTAAAATTGCGTAGTTTTACGTAATAGAAATTATAAAGTTTTAAGATTCTACAAAAAAGTGAAAGTTTAAAATTGCGTAGTTTTACGTATAGAAATTATAAAGTTTTAATGATTCTACAAAAAAGTGAAAGTTTAAAATTGAGTAGTTTTACGTTATAGAAATTATAAAGTTTTAATGATTCTACAAAAAAGTGAAAGTTTAAAATTGCGTAGTTTTACGTAATAGAAATTATAAAGTTTAAAAAGATTTATAAAGGAAATCGAAAGTCAATATTGCAATATTTACCAAAGATTTGGTTGGTGAATTCAAACCAGATTTACAGAATTATACAAAGCATTGACTCAATATTTACCAACGACAGAATTTTCTTAAAGAAAATACGCGTTGACATTTTATGAAGGCGGATTTGCTACATGAGTATTTCATAGTAAATATACATTGCAATATTTCAGCATTCACTAAGACACAAATGGGTAAGGAAGTAGCACATCGCATATCAATAGAAAAAAAAATAATTGTGGAATATCTTATTATAATGGAGATTGTGTGTTTTCTGTCTGTAACTAAAGCTATATTACTACTCAAGTCATAATTCCCGTTGTTATTTACATCACATTCTCAATGATTTTATTTGTATTTAAACCTCAATCATTAATAAAATTGTTTTCCATTATTAATACTGTTGAACATATATACATACTAATAACATGCAATTGTATTTATATATACAACAAAATAGCGGTTTACAGTGTGAACGGGAAGGCTAATTTGCATATTGATATTAAAAATTTGATTTTAATAAATATGTGCTTGGTATTATTGGTTTTTAATTGTTTGGTTTTATCTTAATGTACACGAGCCAAAAATCTCGGGGATAATTCTTAAAAGAAATCCATTAGCAAGAAGGAATAACTGTAATTTTATTCTTTACTTCCTAATCTAACTATTTAGTTAAATTAGGAAAATTTAACAATGAAAGACGGGGTGATGGAAGAGTAAGTTTCAGTTGTTCTATTTTTCGATTATGCCCCTCTCTGTTTCAAATCTTTTTATCTGCATTCTTATTTAGTCTCATTAGCCTTTCTAATTTAATATGATATTTTATTACATTATAATTTAAATACTTGCCCACGAAGGGTGCATATATTTGCTAGTTTACATAAAAAAAACATACTTATCTGTTATGTATATAATCAAAAGGCAAATGACGTTAAATCGTAGAAAAGGATACAATTGATCAACAGCTACTGGTGGGAAGTTAGGATACTTGATGCTCAAAAGCCCTTGGTCGTTGTTTTCCCATGGATGATGGAAGAAGTTAACAAACACGTTGTTAAATTCATGCTGTCAGTGCTATCTTCATACCTTTACTTAAATAAATATGTGATGCAACGGATAGTGTCGCTTCCTAACGGTAGTTCTAAAAGTTATTTCTCAGACAAGGGAGATAATCCTGCAATCTTATAGTGATAAAGATCATTAGGTTGAATAAGAGTCCCTTTTGTGAATTTAATATAGTATAGGTGAAAGCAATGAAACATATAAGTAATAATCACTATGTAATAAATTTATTAACATATATAGAGAGTTCGTGTGGTGCCGGTGGTGTAATGGTTATCGTTTTAGAAAATGGATATAGTGATACTGTTTACATTTCACATAGCGCTAATACCCTTGGGAGAGGTTACCATCCAACTATGCTCGCTCCAGTTATGGGTAAATAGTAGGGCAGACTGGACTCTTTAAACATAGAACGGCAACTATTCTAGAAGGAACAGCCTGAATTCAAACGTATTAAACTCCGCTTCAAAACTGACCTTGTGTCGCATCATGCTCGTAGCGGAGGAGTTGGGTAAATACATATATACAGAGATCAGATGTAGTGCCATTTTTTTAATGAGTATTGGAGTGTAGAAGGCAATGTACGAGGTCAGATAAAGATATATCGAGACTTTATTTTGTTTAATTCTAAAATTCAAATGAAGATGCGCATAGTTGAGTAACTTTTCTAAGATGATCATATCCAGACGACTCATTGCCGTTCACTATGCTTTTTGATTAACAGTTTCTATACTTTTTGAATGAAATCTTTTGCTGAAACACAGGATAGTGAAAGTGCAGTATTCTCCATACTCACCATACATAACTCTGATGGATCTTCTTTTTTTTTTCTTAGATTGAAAATGTATCTCAAAGGTAAGATTTGTGGACGTAAAGAACATACGAAAGAAATAAGATGGAACAACTTCACATCAAATGAAAAGGTTTCAGAGGTGCACCAACCAATAGAAAACTCGCTGGAATAAGCGTGTTGAATGGCAAGGGAGTTTGTTGAAGAAAAGTATCATTCATTGTTCTTTTCTGTCTTGGTAAAGACAATTTCAGTCTCGATATTTTTTTAACACACCTCGGGAAATTAACGATTTATGGGGATGTTATGGATACTTTCTTTTTTCCCCCATTTATTAATAATAAAAAGTTATTTAGTATAGACTGCTTATTTCGAGAGGCTGCAAATGTACGTGTTGTTCAGCGGGTTGGCAAAGCACCAAAAAGACTCAGTTCTTATTTTGGCGCCGAAAGTTAAATCTAAAAATAGAATTGTGGGATATTTTATTTTATTTTCGTATTTTATTCACGGTTTTATTTCTTTTCTTTTTTTCTTTTACTAATTTTCTTATTTTTCTAATTTTAAACTTTATTAATTTATTACCCTGCATAATGTTAGCCATCTTGGAGAATATGAAGACAACGTGAACGATATATGATCAGCACTTTATATGACTGTTACATAATCTATGCGGTTGCATAAGATTATTGTCAATCCCCTGTATTTCTAAAGGGATGACCCTTTTCATATCACGGGCGGGACTTTCCATGGAATAGTACAGAAAGCCCGCCAAATTACGTGAAGTAACGTAGGACCTGGTTTGGTCCTCAGTTTTCAGTTGGACGTCAAGCAGTGAAGATGTGCTGCCTTAACTGTAACTCACTCTGCATACGCGCGCTATGTTAGTCAGATATTTAGTTACATGAAATGTTAGTTAAGTAGATAAAAGTTTAAGAAAAATAACACGGTCTTGTGATTAATAAATGTCTTGGTAACAAGACTGATGTAGAAGGAGAAATGAGTTAAGTGCGGCCGACCCCCAAGAGAAGTCGAGACGTTAGGAGAAACTGACCTAGAAGAAGACGTAAGATGTCAAAGACGTCAGAAGAAGAAGAATAGAAGTAGTAAAGAAGTAAAGAAATGTATGCAACAATATGACAACAATGAATTTATTCGCATATGTACAGGAAAAAATAATGGAGAATGTACCAGATGTAGAAATTGTTGTACGAAATATTTACTCCGATTATTTACTGAGAATGGTCCGTAGGTCATGACAATTTTTTTGTTTTTGTTTGTCTATTTGTTTACTAATTTATTTTGTATATACAAACAAATTGGAAGAGGCGACTTGTATCCTGATGATGTGGCGATATTTGGAACGTTGGCTTTTGGCTTTGGCAAGAAGCCAAAGAATAAAGCTGTTCGTTATATTGCTAGAATATCTAAGACCTATTTTTGGCGCTTCATTCGTTTTATATGAACTCGGTTTCAAGTAACAACTGGTCGTTACAGACCCCCGACACGGAAGAAGAATAAGAAAGACAGATAATTAGATATTAGACATAGATTACACACAACAGAGTCATACTTGCAACAGATGAGATAAAAACGTATTCTTGGACATTAAAGAGTTTTGAAGTTATGAATGTATGCGGGTTTTTGATTGGTTAGTATTATTATGATTATTTTTAAAATTGCCATGTTTTTTTAATTGGTTGTGATCTCTACACACACACACACACACACTCACACAAATATATATATATATATACACATATATATATATATATATATGTGTGTGTGTGTGTGTGTGTGTGTGTGTGTGTCTGTGTATTTGGGCGACATTCTTTCATTTATACATGTAGACACATCTCCTGTTTAACAATTTTATTTTTGATCTTTTCGAGATGATGGCACTTCGAAGTGCCGAAAGTACTCGGGACCTGAACTTTGGTGGACTTATCCACGAATTACACCCAAATATTAAAAAGTTTGCCAGAAAACTCGAAAAGATCAAAAATACAATTGTTAAACAGGAGATGTGTCTTTTGTTTAATTATATATATATATATATATATATATATATATATATATAATGGTGTTCATTTTCCGTAAGTATAGTTTCATGCGTATTATGCAATCTTCAGACAGTTAAATATTGAAATATTGAAAAAGTAGCTAGTTCAGCGTTTATATAACGTTAAGCGTGATCACGTGATGGAATGTCATTACGTAAGACTTATATTTAGAAACATAAACATGCCTAGATATTAATGCACTCGGTGTCCAGATGTAAATAAAAAATATCTATTTATGAACAAAATCAAAATAGATTAAATTAAATTAAAAAATTACAAGAAAAATTAATAGAGGCCTAAAGTATGGAATTAATTAGGGTCAGGTGGTAAATGACATAAGAGAAATTTGCCTAAATGTCTACATTTGGAAATTAGTTCAGTTTCCTTATTCATTAAATTCACATTCGTATTTTGGAGAATACACAATTTTTGTTCGATGCATAGTCTACAGTTGTATCGGCCACATTTGTAAGTTTGGGCTTTTTTGATAATTTCCCCATTTTATTATAGGTGTTTTACCCGTTGTGTCTTTTATGTGCCATACGTTTTTGTATATATATATATATATATACTTGGTGTATCTAGCCACACTGAAGAGACGTGAAACGTCGAAACACAGTATGGATATATACATATATATATATATATATATATATGTGTGTGTGTGTGTGTGTGTGTGTATAAGTCATCCACAGATACTGTGTTTCGACGTTTCACGTCTCTTCAGTGTGGCTAGATACCAAGTACCTCTGACCAGGAGCGAAAACCGACTGACTTTTATATATATATATATATATATATATATATATATATATATATATATAATATTTTATTACCAAAAATAATCAAGTAAATTAATTTACAAAACATAGATTAAAAAACAAACTTCCCTGCCTTTTAAGACATCCCATAAAAGTAACCTTTTAAGATATTTGTATAAAGTACAAACCTATTGATTATACTTAATCTAATTAGTTAATTTATAATTACTTCTTACTAATAACTAATCATTCCAATTCGTATAACCTACAATTCTCAGATGGTTACTTGGTTATGACAAATTGTTATTAATTATATATAGACTCAATCTGTTACATCATCTCTGTTCCCTTCCCACGCGCGCGCGCACACACACACACAAACACACACACACACCCACCCACACCCACACACACACACACACACACACACACTTCCTACACATATGTACGCGAACAGGAACTAATTTCCTGAGTAATGTGCATTGGGTGTAAAGACGACAGCAGCCACATTGTAAATCCAATATTTACTTCCTTTCGCTGTCTTTCGCGGACTTTCTCTGGTTTCCTCTGTAAACCAATGAAAACACACGAAAAGGAGACACCAAAGACAAACGAAGAGAAAAGATTTTTCTGGGCTCCACCCATTTTGCACCAAAACCAACACCTAATGAGTCAGTGACTCACAATCCCACATGTCAGGAGGGTGATATGACGAGCAATTAGCTGATACTGATGGATATATAGGGATGACGGATAAAGGGGGGGGGGTCGGAGAGGAATAGCAACAATTACAATTATGGTACAAATGCAGAATAGTGCGCAAGAGTTAATATCATTAGAATTGCGTTTTACGTATAAATAACATTATAGGTACAAATGCGGAATAGGCGCAAGAGATAATATCATAAGAATCGCATTTTACGTATAAATAGCATTACAGGTACAAATGTAGAATGGGGAACAAGAGTTAATATCATTAGAATCGGATTTTACGTATAAATAGCATTAGAATCCGGAAACTCCCGAAGAAGCCTAGCCCTATTCCTAACACTAAGCCTAAAACTCAAACTAAGTCTAACTTTTACCCTAACCATAATCCTAGTATCTCAAAGAGTTCCGTGAAATGTAATGCTTGTACATAATCTAATGATATTATCTCTTGCGCCCTATTCTGCATTTCAAATTCACACGCACGCACGCACATGCATACATGTGAGGTAACGGATATTATATGAAATGGTGAGCTGAATTCAAATCCTGGACGATACTGTTTTTGTTTCACTTTGCGCTAATGCACCTGGGAAAGGCATGAAACCATCTCTCTTCACCCCTCAGCTATGGGTAAAACGGTCAAGGATTTAATTTAAGCCGGATGTACTACGCTAAGATATTGACCATATCTCGCATCCTGCTCGGTCAGAGAAGTTGGGTAAATATATACACACGCACACACATACCACTGAATGCAAACATGCACACATACATACATACATACATGCAACACACACTCTTTTCTTTGCAAGATCCCAAATTCACATGTATAACTCTCTCTCTCTCTCTCTCTCTCTCTCTCTCTCTCTCTCTCTCTCTCTCTCTCTCTTCTGAAGGAGTACTCCATACTCCCCAGAGCTCTAGAATTGGAACTTCACCCTGATATTAAGACCATCCTCAGCCACCGCCTTCTAGCACATATATTATAAATAGGGTGGATGGTTTGTCATGAGGGCAATAGGGTTGGAACACTCATATAGGTGCTAGGGCTTGACGTGACCAGCCGGTGATCAGAGAGGGCCTCTCCGACCGACCGTCTAGCCTACGTAAGGGTACAGATATTGCATTCTACTGTCCCAGCTGACTGGGGTTAAAACCTGGGTAGTTAATCCCTGTTATCGATTAAGTTCTCTAAACCAGATCTACGAACGTATTGAGCACTTTTCAATATCTTTTATTATTGTGACTCATTCGGGTTTCTTTTTTCTTTTTTCCGAAATAATCAATAATGTGACACGCTCGTTTTTTTTTTTCATATTTCTTACTCCGATGAGTCATATATATATATATATATATATATATATATATATATATATATATATATTGGTAGAGGAAAAGTGTTAAGGTTCTACCATGGTTTCAATCAAAATGATAAAAGGTAGGGCTAATACTGTAAGTTCTATATTTTTTTGTTTGAATGTTTGTTTTTAAATATATATATATATATATATATATATATATATATATATATATATATATATATATCCATAGCTTGATTACAGGAATTAATCATTAAGAAAATAGTAAGGAAAATCCATATACTTTTATGTAAGATTAATTACTTAATAAAAAAATATCTTGTTATAGTGGAGATTCACTGTTTGTGGCCAGAATTAAGCCAGGATTTTCGTACCTTTATCAAAGAGTATCTTTTATCTTAACTTCTGACAGACCAAGTTAACAACAACTATAATTATGATTTTATAAAAATTAGTTCCATTCTAACCTTTATTTTCAATCCAACACACACACACACACACACACACACACCAAAGGCATATGAGCACAGCACACACACAAATAAAACACTCACATATACACAAACACGTATACACATAGCAAACAAGTAAAGGCTATATATATATATATATATATATATATATTAATGAATAAGTTATCCACAGACACGTGTTTCGAGGTTTAACCTCACATCAGTGTGGCTACACTTTAACAGCTACCTCTAGCCGGGTTTGAGACCTGAATGAATATTCGTCTACCAAGTCTCTTACCCATGCGGATATTAGCGGCTGTCAAATATAGGAGAATATTTAATTGATACATTTCTAAGCGGAAATGAATTCACTAGAGTCCTCTAACTTTGTTAGCTACACGCCAGAACGGTGAATTTTACCATTAAATCCCTATTTAGAGAACTCAACCAAAGTGGGAGTATATAATAATAAATAAGTTATCCACAGACACGTGTTTCGAGGTTTCACCTCTCATCAATGTGGCTACACTTTATATATATATTTAAAAGAAAGGGAGAAGAGGAAAAAACAAAAAAAATCAGCTGTATTTGAAGAAACCAGACACACACACACACACACACACACACACACACACACACACACACAACATCTTACATGGCAAACAGAAGCTAAGAGGTGAAAATAATAAAATTCAAAAAGGAAGGGAGAGAGAAAAGGAAGAAAACAGAAAAGAAGAATCATATGTGCCGACCAAACTTGGAATGATAATACATTGTTGGACACACACACACACACACACACACACACACACACATACACACACACAAGAACACATACACATACGCAGAGAATTTGGAAGATATAAAACACAAAACTGAATGGACAATACCTAGCACCTCCAGAGTTTCAAAAATCTTCTGACGAGGAGATCTTTATCTCGAAATATTAAGAATAAACCAAAGGTTAACAAACGACATCATAGTTGCCTTATGTTTCCTTACACTTGCATTATGATAGCCTTCAAAACCAAGCACCAAATCAATATAAACACAATGCTTCAAGCAAATTATAAAACACTTTATATATATATATATATATTATATATATATATATATATATATATATATATAATATATATATCCCCTACTTCTTACCATGATATATACACACACAGATATATATACATATATATATTTGCATACTATATATATATATATATATATATATATATGCATATATATGTAATACATACATACAAATACATACACACACGCATATATATATATATATATATATATATATATATATATATATATATATATATAATATATATATATATATATATATATATATATATATATATATATATATATATATATATATATATATATATATATATATATATATATATATATATATTGCAAGCTAAATTTGTCTATGAGTAAATCAGCAGCCTAATAGTGAAAATGTTTATTTCATTCAATAGTTATTTGTTTTTAAACATAATTTCCTCCCATTTCAATGCACTTAATTCAGTCACATAACGTTTCCGATCCAATTTCTCCTAATAATTCTATGCCAGGCTACGGGCTTATTGATCCACCCTCATTTGATATCGGTTATATATTATATTCACCAGATGAATAATTAATAAAAATTTGCAAACTATAAGTTGCTTATTTATTGTTCGCAGAGGTGGGAGGGAGGTAGGCGCGAAACTGAAAACGTCAGAATCAATATGAATGAAATGGATTCGTGCGTAATTGATAACCGCATCTTTTGTTTGGGTTTAATCCAGCTGCGGATGAATACATTTCACGCACATTGAACTTCTTAAGGACACTCAGAGAAAGAAGAAACGAAATGTGCCCATAAATATACACACCCACGTTTATAGGAATAAGTGCAAAATTCTCAACGTGTTTCCACACCTGTGCTATCATCAAAATGGCCTAGAACAGGTTAAATCAATAATATTGGCATTTCAGTCTCGGAAGACTATAATAAAGTTTTTGTATCCTTGAAGTTACAGCGCCTCCTGCAACTGTGAAGTCCGATGTTTGAAAAACATTCTCGACCACAGATTTCGCATTTGAAGGCTGTCCCTGAAGATGTTGACGTGCCGCTGCTTTCTTCTACATCCCTTAGCTTCATGGTGTTGAGTCAGGATGACTTCTGACATTAACCAATCCCCTACGGAGAGTCTGCCGCCACCGAGGGCGGTCCTGAGCCAAATTTGCCCAGCTGGAAGGAGCAATGCCAAAACATCTGAGATCCTTCTTGCAGACATTCTTGAATCGCTGCTGGGGGGCGACCAATCTGTCTCTTACCAGACGAAAGCTCTCTATAATAATATGCGTTAGCTTTCAAGCCATGCGTATTATATGTACTAGCAAGAATATGTGCCTTCCACTGGGCGTAAGGGTTTACATTTTAATGTTCTGAAATATATTAAATTAGAAAGCCTAACAAAATTAAATAAGAACGCATATAAAAATATTACACTTATTTTAATTACATTTAATTGGTTTCCATGTAAAATCATTCATTGGAATGATTTTGATACGCTGGAGAATAAAACAATGTTAGAAATTAATAACACCAAGTAATTATATATTAAACCTGGTTTTGTTAAAACCAGTTTGCAAATTAACCACGCCATATATTATGTAAGCCTTTATTGCTGAGTGATATATAAGACATTGCACGATTTTAAATGCACCAATAATATGGGCTGTTTTTAGGCAAATCTAACTCAGATTTTCATAGACATCGTAAATGAATAAGATTTATTCTATGTATTAATGCTTTTGAGTATAAATTACTCATTGATGAACTTATGCAATTCGTGAGGGTATTGTGACGTAAGCAGAGACGTAGTTCCGGTTACAGACACACCGAATCTCCATTGTAATAAGATTTAGCAACCCTTACACATGAGTAGGATATGACATAAGGTCAATTTCTTAACCTGATTTTGACAGGTTTGAATTCAGAGTTTTTCTAGGCTGGCTGCTATACCAAGGTTAAAAAGCCCAGTCCGCCCTACTATCTAACTATTTAACCGGTTATCAATTATCTGGAAGGAGAATAGTTGAATTCATACCTTTCCCAATATAAGGGATATGTGAAATGTAAACAGCTTCGTCAAGGATTTGAACTCGGGTCGACGAGTCCATTTCCTACGACTCTAACCATTACACCACGGGCCTTCATAAAAGAAAGTAGATATTAGACAGGTCTATTTCCCACGACGGCAACCATTACAACAGGTGCCTCCACAAATGTACCAACAAATGGTGTTTATCTACTGATATCTCATTTGCTTAATGATAAAAAATATATATATATGATCTTATAATATCATTTCAGCTAGTGTATTAGGTCTGAGACCTGTCAGCTGTTCCTTATAAACATTCATCTTAATTCCACAGAATATTTATAATCTTTCCACAGATTATCTAACATTGCCTTAAAGAAGTTTAGAGATGGGACATTCACTATTGATGATGGTAGTTTATTCCATGTATTCACCACTCTGTTACTAAAATAATTTTGTCTTAAATTTTGTGTTTGTCTGTAACCGAAACTACGTCCCCAGCAACGTCACAATTCTTTTAGTTATTTATGATATATTCTCACTTATTATTAAATAATCATTATTTAATGTTAATTAGCATTTTATTGATATATCAAAGTCTAGCTGAATTAGAATTGCTTCAAAATAGCCCATGTTATTTATACGTTTAAAATCCTGCAATGTATTTTATATATGAATAGGAAATAAAGGTTTACATAGTAGATGGTGTTGATAATTTGCTTCTTTAATAAATAATTACTTGGTCTTATTGATTTCTAATATCATTGTTTTATTCTTAAATTTATAAAACGCAACCATATGTATAATTTTATATAGAAATCGATTAAAATAAAATTAAAAAATAAGTGTAATCTTTTTATATGTGTTTCGTTAGTCTTTCTAATTTAATATAATGTTTTATTTATTAAGATGTAAAATACTTGCACCTGAAGGTTGTATATTTTTGCTAGAATATATATATATATATATATATATATATATATATATATATATATATATATATAGAGAGAGAGAGAGAGAGAGAGAGAGAGAGAGAGAGAGAGATAGATAGATAGATAGATAAAAAGGTATGAAAACACATTTTTTTCAGAAAAGAAATGTTTATTTAATTATTTTTAAAAAATACTTTTTTATGTAAAAATATTAATGGTGTTTATTGGGATAATGTGAAATTTAAATTTAAACCCTTACACCATTCATATTTTTTACTTAAAAAAGTAATTTTTTTAAATAATTAAATAAACATTTCTTTTCTGAAAAAAAAAATCCGTTACTAATCGACCATGAACGAGTTAAAACTCTTCTTTTTTGAAAAAGAGAATTTTTCTATTTTCGAATTTGAAATATGTCCTTTTTCTTTCAAAAACTGTTACACTGAAGATATACAATCATGACGTTGGCGGAGAAACGCGCAGCAGATGTGCAAATGACGAAGCGATCGCATAGCTTACACGCTTTTTGGAACAACAATGCTTCCGGTTTGAAATTTAAATTATTTTCTGCTTCTTCCTCGATGAGTCCGGATTAAAAACAAGCTCTGATGATGATTTTTTATTAATCGAAATATTGTTCAATATTAGCTATGAAAATTATATAAAATATTTTCATTTTAACAGCAGTGTGTGTGTTTCAAACCCTTTTATCTATACATATACCGTCGGATTCTTTTCCTTATTCTTAATTCATATATATATATATATATATATATATATATATATATATATATATATATATATATAAGTAATTGTTTCGTGTATGACTTTTATGAGAAAGCCCAAAAGTTATTTTAATTTTATCAATTTTTAATTTACAATGTACGTTAATGTTTGGTATTTTCCATTGACTTGGAAAAATATACGCCACCTACACAGATATGCACACAAGTAAACAAACATGAAAAAAAAACGTTAAACACCCATACACATAGACATAAATATTTGAGAACAGTCATCATTTTCATATTGCATAAGCCAAGTTTCTTTATGGGAGGAGAAAAAAGATAAAAGGGAAATTAAAGCCGTCTTTTTGTGGGGTGGGGCGGGAATGATTAAAAAATGTAACCCTATGTTGAAAAAAATATATTCAAGTGAAAGAAATAAATTTTTTTACGAACACAAAGAATCTAAGGGAGATAACTCATAAGATCTTTTAATCACAGCGAACATAGAAGAAAGAATAGTAATATAAAAAAGAGAATTATTATAGAACTAGAAACGGCTACCCAGCGACAAATGGGTAAAGGGTGGAGAAAAAAAGACACACACATACAACAACAACAACAACAACAACAGCCCTTTATATATAATATATATATATATATATATATATAATATATATATATATAGAGAGAGAGAGAGAGAGAGAGATGAACAACAAGTATAGTTTCAATTACAAGTATACAACAGTTATTTTAATTACTTACTTGAAGTAGAAGATTTATCATATTTGAATTCTAAAATTCGTTCAAAGATTTATCTTGGCAGTCGTTTCCAGCGAAATTGTACAAAAAAAAAAACATTTCTTAAGAGAGCGGTCATATTTATTTGTTAAATAAAGACTTACGTAGGCATAATCATAATCATAATACAAGGAAATAAAATAAAAGGAAAAAATATGAGGAATTAATAGATATAATTTCTTTATATGAATAGACAATTTTTTTAATTTATTTTTTTTTATAATAAAATCTTCTGTTCTCAGTTGTTGATAATCACACTTAAAAATCTATTGGAAAAAATCCTGATTTCTGATTCGTTTAAAATCATTTAAGATACAATTGGAAATTTATGTCACGCTTACGTATTCATAATGAAAATCAAGAGAAAAAAACACGCATTTAGTTTATGAGGATAGGTTTAAAATATAATGGTTACTGGCTGAAAAACAAGTATTTCATAATATATATATATATATATATATATATATATATATATATATATATATATATATATATATATAAAGAGAGAGAAAAAAACAGACAATGAGAGATGCGTTGTTATTTATAGAATATTTTTATTTCATTTATTGATTTATTTTATTTTATTTATTTATTTATTTATATAGGTACTGGCAAACTGAGCCTAAAATGCGTTTTTGACAAAATGACTTTAGCCCCCCCCCCCCATACAGAAAATAATTTACCAAAAATCAGGGAAATATCGGGTTTTAATGAAATTTTCAGTGTTTATTTATCAATGAATGATCTTTATAATGCATTATTTATTTTATTTCAAAACTTTCTCATTTTTTTTCAGGTCACTTTTTTTACCCCCCCCCCCTTATGTTGGGAGCGTAACTTTTTTTTCAAGTTGGTCTTATAGTTTTCAAATTACAGTATAAATAATGAGATAAAAGATCGAATTTATGAATAGAAACAAAAAAAATTGCGGTGGCTTTTCTATAAGAAAATAAGTACCGAAAATTGAAAAATAAAATGTAAAAAAATAATAAATAATTCATTTTTTTGAGATTTCTTTTTTACTCATTTCGATAATTATTTAATTGGCTATTATCGTATAAAAGAAAAAAAATACATTGATATTTTTTCTGCTTAAAAAGGGGGAGGTACATTTTCAATAGAGTTTTTCTTCAAAACTTATTACTTTATGTGTCTAAAATAAGGTTTGCATTAAATAGATATTTATGTAAGTGCCTTCAAGTAAAAATTTAATATAAAAATATTACATTTTAAACTGAACATCAGGCTTTTCATATTTTAAATTAATTTTATATATTAATTTTTCATAGCAAAAATACTAAATTAAAGTTTTGAAATAAAATGACTGATGTATTATAAAATTCATTAATTGATAAATCAATACTGAAAATTTCATTAAAATCGGATAATTACCTGATTTTTGGTAAATTTTTTGCAATCGCGAATGTTATATAAAAATTGTAAATAGGCGCGTAAAACCATTGAAAAATAGACAGAATGGCGGATCGCGTCTATATTGAGCAAAAGAAATAGTTTTAAATCTATTAAAAATAAACTGCATATGTAATGATATATATTTTTTTTAATGATGGTTATTATGTTACTACTTATCGATTTAGACAAAGTTTGACCTTAAATAATAGATTTCATTATTTTTAATTCGTTTTTAAAATTCGTAGCAGACGACAAAAATGCGAGTCCTTAAGAATATTTTATCTTTATTTTATTTTGGTTAGAGTTACTTCCCTTACAACATGTGTTCATTAATTTTATGGCGACTAAAACTTTTTAATTATTTATTTAAGAACATCTTACTTCTGCTACTGAGAAAATGGCATTAAGCAGCTGTAGATGTAAAATAATTCTACATCAGAAACCTACTAATTCATTGAATTAAAACAAAAGAACTTGTGTATTCATTTACAGTTTATCTTAAAGCATCGCTGTCTGTGCAACGACAGAATAAATTTTGATAAAACGAATTATGAAGCGCAAGAATATTTGTACACACATGCGCACGAACCTACACACACACACACACACACACATATATATATATATATATATATATATATATATATATATATGGGAGTAAATATGGAAATAAATCCGACAATATTAAGAAATTTGAAAAAACAAGTGTTCCAAAAATAAGATGAATTTATTTATTGACGCTTAAACGTTTAGGTTTCTTTAAACCTTCATCAGGATGTGTTATAACACATCCTGATGAAGGTTTAAAGAAACCGAAACGTTTAAGCGTCAATAAATAAATTCATCTTATTTTTGGAACACTTGTTTTTTCAAATTTCTTAATATAATATATATATATATATAATATATATATATATATATACACACACACACACACACACACACACACACACACACATATATATATATATATATATATATATATATATATATATATATATATATATATATATATATTGAGAGAGAGGGCGAAATGTGCAAATGGTCAGAGGGAGACAATTCTTTTTTTTTTTCATGAAATAGGTGATGTAACCTTTGTTGCTGTCCCCAGAATAAAAATCTGAATATTTTGAAATAAAAGTGGGGAAAAGCTCATTTGTAATAAAGGCAACTCTAATCTGCCCCAAATAAAAAAGAACAAGGGTTAGTAATAATTTATAGATATGTAAAAAATCTCGTAAAATATGTTGCACAAAATTACGCATTTTTTAACAAACATTTTTAGATAGATTAAATAGATCTTGATTTATCGTAAAAATGTTATGTACAACATGCCACTATCAAAATTTTAAGTGAATAAGATAAAATTTGACGTAGGCTGAAATGACTGGACTGGGAAAAAATAGAAATACAAATAAAATCTTCATTTTAAATGAAAATAAGTAAAAAGCAACAGAAAAAAAAAACAAAGACTTTTCAAATTACTGTTTATCTTAACAAATGATAATTTTATAATTTAATGTAATCATAAATGAAAATTGCAATTAAAATAGTTAAATTTCTTCAGAACAATTACATTTATCTAAAAAGATTCATTATTGTTATGAAGTGAATCAATCTCTGGAAACAGACATTATCTTAGTCAAGTGTTGTAACCGACAGACTTATTACTGAGGCAGTCCTGTTTTTTTTATAGCATTACCTCATTTACATATGACACAACAATTATAACCATAGATATGATCATTAATATTTGTTAATTTTTGTTTAATTTGTAAAACAAAAACAGGAACTGATTAGTGAAATATTAAAAGGTAATCATTTCCCATTAGATTTTATGTTAATTCCATTTATAAGTTTCTTCTTCTTGTGTTCCGTGTTGAATGTCTGAATTCTCTTTGATCCGATTTTTCTTCTGGCTGAAGAAGGGTTAAATATTTGGTTAAGATGCCATCAGCTACTTCCTTTTCGTAATCGGAGATGCTTTTACAGATTAACCAGTCCATCTATCAGAAATAAATGAATAAATAAATCAATAAGAATTGATGAAAACAAAAAATAGGAATGAAGTGCTTATGAAGTAGTTATTTACTAAGCTTAGATGTGGCACATGGCCAGAAGCATGGGGCGCCCAATGAGAATCGAACTCACTAACAATGGTCTGCGAGGCGAGCTTGCTAACATTACACCCGCGTGAGGTGCCCATGTGTCTATGCTATATGTTGTACGAAAAGTCACCAATTATATTTATGGACTCTACCAAGTCGCAGGAGCTGGATTGATCAATGAAAAAAAGACGTTTTTAAGGTCGTTGATAAATTGTCCTAAAATCAGTTGCCGAATGGATTCCTTCCAAGAAGGAATACTACATATTAGCAGACAAGGAGTAACTGATACTACGATCTTTCTACCAATGAAAATTATAGATTGACTGACAAGGAGTATCAACAGAAATTACATTCTTTCCCCTTATAAATACTTCGAGGAATACATCAAATTTTATCCATTGAAACTACACTCAATACCAACAGCAGAAATAAAACACCTAAAATGGCGACAATAATCGTATAACGATATTTGACATGAAAATAATGTTCTCCGGGTAATAAATATATGCATCCAAAATTATAGTTTATTGGGATTTCCACCTGGATTTTATTTCTGCTTTTTGTCAACATGGCCAATTTTTTATCTTTTGCATAATTCCCAGTGAATGACTTTTGGATTTTACTCTGTGGCCCACCGGAACGTCAAAATCCACAAGATGACAAATTCTCTTATCATTATTAATCAACACTTGGTCTGGTTTTCTTTTGGCCGGGATTAGATTATCCATTTGTGTCTCGAAATATCAAAGAATTTTATGCGTCTCATTTTTTAGGATAGATTCTGGTTTGTGCATTATACCATTTGTCAGTATGGTCAAATTTTAATTTCTTGCACAATTCCCGGTGCATTACCTTTCCCACTCAGTCGTACCTAGTCTTGAACTCCTTTTGTGCTAGTTTTCTGATAACACTATTAGAATGCTGAGAAAGGATCATAATTCTGATGACATTAAAGTCATTTCCAACACTAAATCTAAAAACCGAATTATTACAAGCAAAATGTCTATTCAAATATTTATAAGAAGCACAGAAAACGTCGATTAGTACGGTTGGTTGATTCTGTAAAATATTTGTGCTAATCGAAACATAGTTATCTGATCAGTCATATATAAAAATTAGGTCAATAGCTTTCTAAAGACACCATCATCATCATCATCATCATCAATACCTGCCAAAACGTCTGTGTAGGCCGACCAACATAGGTGAACGCCACTTATGATTTCGTCCTTACTTGCCCAGTGATACTCAACATGTCTTGAACTCAGTTAAGCAGAACCTACGTATGGTTGATGTGTCCTTATTGACTAGCACGAAGCTAAGTAGAATTAACTTGGCTGACCTGGTTAAGCGAACCTACTTTTGTTTGATGAGTCCTGGGTGTTTCTGACAAGACAAAGAAACTAAATCCATATAAAAGCAACACGCAATTTTTTCCAAGAACAAAGTCGAGACAGGCGCCAAAGGATATGGACTAGCATAGGTTCCAGCTTTAGACAATTCGCGCCCACTCTCTATACCAAATCTGTCTCTGTCTCTCTGTTACTGGATCAGTTGAGCCGGCTCCATCCAATGAATTTACCTGTGGTGAATTCATGGTAGGAGTAACAAGGGAATATAAAATTCACAAGCGATCCCCAAACCCTACATGCATATCCCGGTAAAGCGAAGGGGATGCCCTTGTTTGCCGCAGATTTCCATAGACACAGTGACAAGTACGCCAAAAGCCGTTGATTCCTGACGATGATGGAGAAGCCCTTTGAATTTTTGCCAGCGCCCCTTTGGCTGGTTTGTGGCCCTAATACCACTGGGTGCCAGATCCGTCCACCTTGGGTGATCCTACCAAGTTTACACAGCCCTGTGTTAACTTTTAACGTCCTATACCGCCTCATTCCGCCTGGCTGGAAGTCATTCATTTTCCTAATCCACCCCAAATGATAGCCTTTTGTTTAAATGCAATATTAAACATATTTAGAAGTCTTTATTTTTAGGGAAATAACAGTAACTTTAAATGAAAAGGAAATTTTTAGCATTTTTGATAGATCCTTAGAGGAATGGGGTTCTGGACTTAGAAAATTCTTAACAGGATGTTAAGAGTTTTAACTCATAGTGACGCTGTTGATGAAAATAAAACTATTTGCCGTCCGAGACTTTTTTTTTCAAAAGGGGTGTTTTCTAGACGATTTCGGCCATTTCATCTGATTTTATGTCCAGCACAAACAATGATCTAAGAAAGCATCTTATCATTTTAGAAAATAAGTTATTATCTTAGAAAATAGATTCGGCGACTTGAGTTCACATCTTGGACGAGGCTGATTGCGTTTCTCTTTATGCTAAGGATGTACGGTTTAATCTCTTTTTAGATAAATGTTAGTGAAGCTTAGTGAGTGGGACTTAATGTACGATCTTTCCTTTCTATAAAAGGTTTCAGGCTATGTTCTTGTTTGATATGATTGGGCTCTTACAAAATGATATCATGCGATGGCCATACTCAAATTCAGTAACCGATAGATAGATAGATAGATAGATAGATAGATAGATAGATAGATAGATAGATAGATAGATAGATAGATAGATAGATAGATAGATAGATAGATAGATAGATAGATAGATAGATAGATAGATAGATAGATAGATAGATAGATAGATAGGTGTGAACATAGATAGATAGATAGATAGATGAACATAATATATATATAGATAGATAGATAGATAGGTGTGAACATATATATATATATATATATATATATATATATATATATATATATATATAGAGAGAGAGAGAGAGAGGAGAGAGAGAGAGAGAGATAGGTGTGAACATAGATAGATAGATAGATAGATAGATAGGTGTGAACATAGATAGATAGATAGATAGATAGATAGATAGATAGATAGATAGATAGATGTGAACATAGATAGATAGATAGATAGATAGATAGATAGATAGATAGATAGATAGTGTAACAGCTCCTTGGTGGCTTTTCTGGTGATGAAAATCAACACAAAATAGTTGATTGATGTTTGAATGAACAACGATTTTATTGCACTTCTCAACACTGTGAAATACTGTGCGCCGTATCCAGTGTCAAGTGACTACTAAGAACAATTCTTTATAGAAAAATGTTCCCTCCAAATCTTTTAACTGCTTCTTTCCTGTGCAGAAGTTACGTTGCCTTGTGAGATTTCTGATTGAACCCACAAAGGCAATTACATTATGGGATATCTTACATATATTGGTCTCTATGTAGTTGTTTCCCTTACACTGTCCATGTTAAATGGTTAATTTACAGGTCTGTCCAAAAATGGAAAAGGAAAATGTGTAAATGATTGGTGCACCCTAAGGCGACATCTACAGATAGTAAGAGACCAAGATAAATGCATTTATATTCCTAGACATATATGAGGGTAGAAAGAGATAGATAGAGATAGATAGAGAGAGAGAGAGATAGAGAGAGAGAGATAGATAGAGAGAGAGAGAGAGAGAGAGAGAGAGAGAGAGAGAGAGAGAGAGAGAATTTGTATAAAGGAAAAAGGATGGAAATATTTGAGTTAGATAGACATTCATGTATTCGAATATAACATTGGTGCGATACGACATGGAATATAATTTACCTTTTGTAAAACTTTCTTCACATCTGTATAATCGTCATCTGGCTGACTGACTTGATAAACTGCGAAAAGAATTCTTAGATATTACTTAAAGGAATACTCAAGGTAATAGTGTATGAATTGAAATAGAGAAAGAAACATAAGTTTGAAAAATAACATTTTTCGCTATGCATTTACCCAACCCCTCCGCACGAACAGGAAAGAGTGTCAAGGGCTGAAATTCATTGGTGGCTTTTAGGGGCGTTCCTCATATAATCCCATTTTCGGGGGGGGGGTTAACTTTATCTTTTATTAATAATTATCAACGACCGGTTTAACTCAGTCGGTAGAGCACCCGCCTAGGAATCGCAGGGTTCCTGGTTCGATACCGGTCCCCGCCAGATCAGCGCATGAGTAGCACAGATTGGGTAATGTGATATGCGCGGTAAAGTGGAGAGCTGGCGGTAGGTGTGGCGCTCCACTTCAGCAAAAATAATCTCCCTGGTCTAGCGCTAGCGAAAAGGGGATAGACTCCTTCGCTTTCCGACTGATACCGAGAATAGGCCACTCCGCCAATTTAACTTATTTATTAACGACAACAGTTGATATTGAAGGGTTAGTCGACTCATAGTGTTAGTAAAAATGAAAGCATAAAACGTATTTTAGGAGATGATATATACACATGTGTGCACACGAACGTTTACTGCCCTAAACTGGAAGTACAACGGAAAGAATAAAGAATATTACAGAAAGCCCGCGAAATACGTGAAGTCACGTAGGACCTGGTTGGCTCCAGTTCCAGCTTGGTCGTCAGAGAGATAAGGCCTATCTGCTTTAGCTGGGCTCACTGCACACGCGCGCTGTGTTTAGTTAGGGGAAAATGTTTAGTTAAGTAAATAAAGGTTTAAATAAATAATATGGTTTTGTGGTTGATGAATGTCTTGGCAACAAGACTGACCTAGAAGCAGAAATGAATCAAGTGCGACCGACCAGCAAGAACAGAGAAATAGAAGCGACTAGGATCACGAATGACCAAAGAAGTAAGTTATGCATCTCTCTATCTAACTGTGTCTGTCTCCCCCCTCTCTCCAGTAAAAGAACACTTGTGTATGTACCCAACATGGGTATATGTGTATGAATATGCAACACTGGAGATGCAGCTTACAGACAACGATCCTTATGCCAAGGGACTATTTTCAGTTGGTATAATAACAACACCTTTACTTACCTTTCTGTAAAATTTCTTGCTTGTTTCTACAAAATAAGTTTCTCATCCGCTTCCAGAAATGGTCATTGAGCCTCTGATCAAATTTATACTTTGATCCGTGATTCAGTTGCATATCTCGAACGTACGTGAACGAATCATTGATGATACTGACACATATGTTCAACAAGATGATTGATACTGTAAAGCCGTAAGCCAAGAAGACCACATGCGTAAACAACCGGTCGAGTTGGAAAGTGTCATGGAATTTCCCCATCAGCAGAAATATCCGGAAGAGAGTCAGGTAGACAGTCCACAGATCCTTAAAGTGGGAAGAATGGTTGCAAAGAGCGGCATGAAGAGAGAAAGCAAAACCGGAAAGGATGATGGCTAGAAAAACAGTAAAAGACAAAAGACTTGGCATCGAGACGCTTATGCTGCCCTTCATCAGGAATAAATGGTAATTGAATGTCATTGGCTCGAGAAGACTTATCATTGCCACAAGAACGCAACCGCACAGTCCAGCCAGATAGATCTGTTCTTGCGCAATTAACGGGTCTGCTGAAACGTATTTGTCTGTAAAGATAAAAGAAAGAAAAAATAACAATGAATTTTATTATTCACCAAATGTCTGTCTGTCTGTCCGTCTGTATCTCAAAGGCTACGCCATTTTGGCCTGATTTCAACTAAACTTCCAGAAATTATTAGGGTAACTTTTGAAAAGGTTTTGAATATATTTGGCCAAAATTATTTGAGAATTTTACTCCCCAGAAAATTTAAATATTTTCTAAGTCAATAAAACGTTAAGTAATCCTACAATTTAACGCTATGCTTTTGTAATTAGATGCCTGACATTTAAAGAGAACCGAAGTAAATTTCAAAACTCGAGACGACGCTTTATTTAATCTTATTATCACTAGTTGACACGTTCGTTTCTCCTTTTCTTTTTAAATCTAAACAAGGTCTGGTCTTCTGACCGGGATTGGGTAATCAGTTTGTATCTCAAAGTCCAAAAAGAATGTTGTGGCTCTTATTTTCTGGGATTGTTTCTGGTTTTTGTAGATGAGCAATTTTTTTCGGCTTCCCATCATCATCATCATCATCATCATCATCAACTTTTGACTTTTGATACAGAAAATCCCACAATCCAGACCAAAAGACCAAACTTAATCTTAATTAAGAAGAATCAAATAACTTTCCATCTCGAGGAGAAAATTTTAATTTTAAAACCCTTATTCTTTCGAATCAATAAAATAAGTTAGACGAAGCTTAGTTTTAAAATATATAATTTCTACCCCCCCCCCCATATATGGTTGCTCTCTTTACCATTCAATATTTGTCACTCCACTAAATAAATAAATAAATAAATAAAAAAGAAATTGATTCACAAGTTGATAATAAAGAATTTGATATACAGGGTGGTTACAAAAGAAATAGACAGGTTCAAAACTATTTACGGGTGAATGCAGAAAAGTTCTTGGTGCAATCAAGAAAAGAATTAGCTTAAAAAATTGTTTAAAGATATTTTTTTGAAAAATGAAGTTCAAATTCTGAACTTTTGTAATAGCACAAGTAGATTTTATGGCTTTAAGTCAGGACTTCTCTTTTTACTTGATGCACCCCTTATAACTAAATTCACTCCCCCACCCCCACCCCACCCTGTGGGGTGTCTCTGTTGGGTAATGGCTAACGTGCCGGGGGGCAACATTGCAGTAAATGATTTTGAACTCTAATCGCGCTATTTCGCTCCCTTTCGGACTAATACCCTTAGGAAAATTATGAAACCCCCTCAAGGTTAAATAGTAACATTACTATTCATTACAAGGATGGCTTTGGCATTAGATAACTCACGAAGGTTGATTTTATCACTAAATAAAGAAACCAAAGAAACTAAACCATTTACCTTCAAACTGTAGAGTAGAAATGGACTGTTCCATTAATGGGGGCTTCTACAGGGAGCATTAAACTATACGATTTACCTCCTCCAATAGTATATAAGAGCCTGGCTTTTAGTGGCCGTAGAACTCGTATTCACACTGAATGCTGGAAAGTATCTTAGTGTAAATACTAATAAACGACTACTTCGGTGTTGTTACATTTTAGACAAAGAAATTAATTGAATAATAAATTACGTAGCATAACTAATTTACGAGTGTTTAATAGAATTCATATGAGAAAAAAAATTAAACTATTAAGGCAAACGCAACGTTAATTCTTGAATTATTTTTTTTTATGGTAGAATGCACGTTCTATGTTCAAAATGTATCGGAAAACCGATAGTAGAATTATATTCCCTGTCGCTAGGGGGAGAATCGCCAACATCGTATGTTGGCGGAAAAACCAAACCCCATCACTTATCCTAAGAACTTTCACCTGGAGAGACGTCTCAACAGCACTCCAAAACGACGGCGAAGAAATCCTTTCTAGCGCCACTTCACCAACGAACTGTTAATTTCACCTCTCAAGATAAGTCTCGTAGCAAATGCCAACAAATTTGCATCAATTTTTGTATCTTTGTTTAATACATGTGTATAATTTCCATTTGTGTTGTTTGTCTTCTTTCATCCGAAATAATTGCCGACCACCGGGAGATTTGAGAGCTCCCTACGACCCCCGTAATTCCTCTGTTTCCTTAGCACTTGGCTAAACCCAGATTCCACTATATATAAACTTGCAAAAGCAATTAAAATGGGCTCAGATGTCACACAAAGCTTGGAATATCTTGCAACAATTATTTTTGTCCATCCAATTATATCATTTCCTTTAAATGTTTGCAGAGATTTCACTTCAAGATTGAAGGTGATTTCAATCAATTCTTTAAGGATGATTTCTGAATTTGGACTTTCCACTTTAAAATCAAATGGAGAATTTATCCATTCAGGAATTTAAAAGAATCTTGAATCATGCTTTAAATTCTTGCAAATTCTTAATGTGGTTTATATTGGTAAACAAGTCCAAAATACTTTCTTCTAATTTCTCTATAGAGGACAAATTTTCAAAAAGGAGACTTGTATAAACCAAGTTAACCAGGATATATAGAGGGATTTATGGATGCAAAGTAGTGAATTTTCTCCATGTTGACCCCAATGCTTTTATTCACCCTGATAAAATTTTATTCAACCCCCAGTGGGTCTATGGACCACTTTGAGAAGCCCTGCTCAAAATCATTCACGATTTAGTTGGGCCGATAACTTTTCCTTCTGACTGATAAGAGGTGTTTATTGTTTTCTGCGAAAAGAAAATAACTATGTACATTTCTCATTTATTAGCAAGAAATTTTTTTTTTAATTAGATCAGAAGATATATATAATTTAAGGGACATAATCCTCAAACATAGGACTCAATAGGCATTGAAAATTATTACTCTTACGGTTTACCATATTTCTAAAAGTTCGAAGTGGTAAAAACTGTATCAGCCAATGAATTGTCGAATAGATTTAAACAAAACAGAAAATTACCAATAAACAAATCAGATATGATTATAAGAAATAAAAAAAGATTTGTCTATTTTCTTAGGTAGAAATTTAGGATAATTTCTATCTAGCAAGGGAAGAAAAAAAATAAGAACGCCATTTTTTATTTATTTCTGTGCAGTAAAGTGGGGAGCTGATGATAGGTATGGCGTTCCACCACAGCAAAAAAAATCTTTCTGGTCTAGCACTAGCGAAAAGGGGATAGAGTCCCTCGCTGTCTGGCTAATACCGACAATAGTCCACTCCACCACCAACTTTACTTTTTATATTTTAACTATAAAGTATGTAAAATCTGTGGAGTGGCCTGTTGTCAGTGTCAGTATAACGAGGGAGTCTATTCCCTTTTCACTATCACTAGACCAGGGTGATTTAAATATAGGCTGTCGTTATTCCTACCACAAAATGTGCGTATTGTTTTTGTTCCTACCTATTTATTGTAATCACCTTGTATAAAATTTTGCGGAAGGTGTTTCTCTTTAAAACAACTTTTTGTATTTACCTGGGTGTGCCACCAATTCATCCCTCAGAATAAGCAGCCGATCAATTCTAACAATAAAACCGAATATAATCATCATTGAAAAGAAGATATTCATCAAAGGAAAAAAGATATTCCACGATAACAAAGCTGCCCTTTGTATCTTAATCATACGAATAAACAGTTTTATCGCACTGCCTATTGTCAGACAGGCCAAGACAATGAGCACTAATAGCATAAAGTAGTCCCAAAGGCCGATAAACGGATAGAGTTTAAAGCTGAAGACCTTCACCTCTGCCTGTATGCCACCAACAGACAATCGCTCTAATTGAATAATTGTTTGCATGTAGAGTCCAGTATTGGCGTTGTATGTACCCATAGAAATGAAAAGACAACGAGTCCGCTCGTCCATCCAATTCAGAAGTCGTAATTGCGAAAGGATTTGTTTAGCCTTTAGATAACGTTTGTTAATGTCAACAATATATCCACCAGGTTGATAATATCCCAGACTGCCTCGCTGTTTAAAATAATCTCCGCTGTCGACACCGTTGGTATAACGGAACGCAGATTGAATTAGTTCGTCTTTGGTTTCGTTCTGGCCAGCGATTTCGATGTCTTTAATCCAACCTAGAATTTGGCAAGAATAGGTTTAAATGACAAGAATAGACGTAAAATCAAAAGACATCACAAGACAAACGTACAACGCTAGTATATATATATATATATATATATATATATATATATATATATATATTAATAATGATTTGAAGGCAATTACAATGCATATAAAAAATAAAGAAAAAGATGTTATTTTTGTCTTATCGATTTCAAAGTAAAACTTTATCTTCAGAGATGGTTATCAGAAATGTATGTCTTTTTTGTGTGGTTATATTTTTATATGCATTGTAATTGCCTTCAATCATTAATATATATATATATATTAATGATTTAAAGGCAATTACAATGCTATAAAAAATAAAGACAAAAAGATGTTATTTTTTGTCTTATCGATTTCAAAATAAACTTTATTTCAGAGATGATTATTAGAAATGTATGTCTTTTTTGTGTGGTTATATTTTATATGCATTGTATTGCCTTCAAAGCATTAATATATATATATATATATATATATATATATATATATATATTATGATTTGAAGGCAATTACAATGCATATAAAAAAATAAAGACAAAAAGATGTTTTTTTGTCTTATCGATTTCAAAATAAAACTTTATCTTCAGAGATGGTTATCAGAAATGTACGTACTTCAGTCTTTTTTTTTTTTGTGTGTGTTGGTTATATTTTTTGTCCTCTTCTCTTTTTTATTTCTCCTCCTTTATTTTTTCTTTATGTTATGAATGAAATGGGCGAATAACATAAAGAAAAAAGAAAGGAGGAGAAATAAAAAGAGAATAAGAGGAAAAAAATATAACCACACAAAAAGACATACATTTTGATAACCATCTCTGAAGATATAGTTTTACTTTGAAATCGATAGACAAAATACATTTTTTGTTTTTAGTTTTATATGCATTTGTAATTGCTTAAATCATTAATATATTATAACATACTTAACAATGCTTCAAGCAAATTACCAATTACTTTTATATATATATTATATATATATATATATATATATATATATATTATATATTATATATATGAGAAGTGAATACACAGCGATGTGTTTATGATATGGCTTTTTTTTTTTTTCTTTTTTTTTTTCCGAAACGCCCAAAGCAAATAAAAAATCCAAATGCAGAAATCATTCATAAGATAGTTGATGATATATAAAACATAATAATATAAGTAAATTATAATTTCGACCAAAAATGTAACTCTGGGACACGAGCAGGCGATATTTGAGCCGCTAATAAGAAGTAAATACACCTAGGTGGTTGAATTCCGGTCGGGGATCCCCATTTCTACATATTGCCTATAAATAATTTATGTTATATATGCAATTTTATATATATATATATATATATATATATATATATATATATATATATTTTATAATGTCTGTAACGAACTATATTACTCAACTCACAATTGCCTGTAGTTATTTATGTCACATTCTATTCTCAATGATTTTATTTTTATTTAAACTTCAATTATTAATAAAATTGTTTTACTTTATTATAATACTGTTGACCATACCTACATATCAATAACACGCAATTGTATTTATATATACAAAAAATAGTGGTTTACAGTGTGATTGGGAAGGAATTTGCATATTGATTTAAAAATGTGATTTTAATAAATATCTGCTTAGTATTATTGATTTCTAATTGGTTTTATCTTAATGAACATAAGCAAAGTCTCGGGGATAATTTAAAATCATTAACAAGAAAAATACTGTAATTTTATCTTTATTCTATTTTAACTAAATAGTTAAATTAGGAAAATTAGTAATGAAAGATAGGAGCTGTTCTATTTTTCGATTATACTCCTCTATTTCAAATCTTTATCTGCATTTTATTTAATTTCATTAGTCTTCTAATTTAATATGATATTTTATTGATTGAAATTTAATACTAGCCCGAGGTGCATATATTTGCTAGTATATATATTGTCTGTGGTCTTGTGTGGTTTTCCACTCGAAAAAATCCCTGGTTATCGCTAGCATAAATGGGATATATAATATATTTTTCATGTAATGGTTAGTCGTAGGAAAATAGATAGACTACTCGTTCACATCTGGGAATGAATTCTGCTCGTGTGAAGGGGTTAAGTAAACAGACACCACACACACGCGCGCGCCTTTCAATAATACTTGTATGCATATTATGTATATACATTATATGTTTAATGTAATTTGTCTGTCTATTTATTTTGTCTTTCTTTCTATTTGTTCAGTATTTGTTTAGCGAGAGAAGAAGACTACTCATGGAGCAAAGCGGGCGCGAACCTGTCTGGCTTTCAAGATGAGAGGAAAAGGAAAATATGGTTGCCTTGACACTAAAAACTCGAAGCCAAGAGAAGTGGGGAGAGTATATTTTCCCGTATGTAATTTTTCTCAGATCACTGAACATAAAAACAAAGAACGACCGAGAGAGGGGCGAGATACTTCAAAGCTATTGACGAGTTATATGCGCAAAACTGCCCGAATATTGTTCGGACGAAAAAGTCTGTCGTCGGAGTGAGAGAAAATGATTATATAATCAATTTGAAAATATAATTCGTATACCACGACCGCCTGTCGGCTGGGCGTTAGAATGTACCGATGCACCTCTGCAGAGGGGTAAGACTCCCCAATGGGGCCACCTGTTGGCCGTGGGTGGCGACCCGTGATGCTTAAGGATAAGCCCAGGTGGATGAGCAGTTCATGACATGCAATACTCCACTTTGGCCCTATCTTGGGTAGGCGGGCGGTCGGAGAGGGCCCGTCCGATCAATCGGTTGGTCACATCAAGCCCTACCTATATGATTTTCCGACCTATTGCCCTTATGGCAAGCCCAACCCTTTTTATCATATGGGTGCTAGAAGGCGGTGGCTGCGAGTCTACATGTCCTGGGAATGACGTTAAACTCTATCTGATGTTGAGGTTCCAGTTTTGGAGGTTTGTGGAATGTAGAGCACCCCTTCATCGCCATTGCTCCCTGGTCCACTCTGACCCGGAGTGGTAGTACCTGTTGGGTCCCATCTATGGGTTAAATAGAAAAATGTATTTATAAAAAATTTGTATTATCCATTAAGAATTGATTTATTTCAAAAACTTTATCGGCATTAAATGACCCACTGAGGTTGATATGCCGTAACAACAAACCAAACGTATACCACGAATGTTCTAATGCTAATATTGGCCGTTGATAGTGAGGAGACGATTAAATATCCTTCCATATCCCCAACCAATCTAATAATACAATTGATATCAGACAAAAAAATTGATAATCACCTTTTTCTGATCGTATCTGTCGAAATCGCAACTGCCCCTAACCGTATACTTGCTTGATCAGCCAAATATCTTTGTTCATCGATAAACATTAATTGTCCATTATTCTTTTTCAATGGAAATATCACCGGGGTGCAAATGTCTCAATCCAGGTCCACATGTCTTCGATTCCTTCATTCTAGATAAAAGAAACGAAAAGAAAAAGAAAGTTTATTCAATTTTCTGAAAAGGTTTTCATAATCCGTAATTCCACCCATTTCAAGTCCATCAAACTCAGTGCTTCTTAACTTTGATAATTTAATGGAAATCTGTCAAACTGTGGCAAGGAATCTTTAAAATAAATGAAAACATTGCTGCCGACACTCGTAAAATATTGGTACCTTTTTTTGTACAGAAGAATATTTTTGTTAGATATTTTTAAATAATTTTTTTTTGTGTGTATATTTTGCATATTTTTGCATATTTTTGCATATTTTTGCATATTTTTTCTAAAACTTTTTGTAAACGGAGTGAAACTTTATCTTCAGAGATGGTTATCAGAAATGTACGTACTTCAGTCTTTTTTTTTGTGTGTGTGTGGTTATATTTTTTGTCCTCTTCTCTTTTTTATTCTCCTCCTTTATTTTTTCTTTATGTTATGAATGAAATGGGCGAATAACATAAAGAAAAAAGAAAGGAGGAGAAATAAAAAAGAGAATAAGAGGACAAAAAAATATAACCACACAAAAAAGACATACATTTCTGATAACCATCTCTGAAGATATAGTTTTACTTTGAAATCGATAAGACAAAAATAACATCTTTTTGTTTTTAGTTTTTATATGCATTGTAATTGCCTTTAAATCATTAATATATTATAACATACTTAACAATGCTTCAAGCAAATTACCAATTACTTTTATATATATATATATTATATTATATATATATATATATATATATATATATATATATATATATATATGAGAAGTGATACACAGCGATGTGTTTATGATATGGCTTCTTTTTTTTTTTCTTTTTTTTTTTAGCCGAAACGCCCAAAGCAAAATAAAAAAATCCAAATGCAGAAATACATTCATAAGATAGTTGATGATATATAAAACATAATAATATAAGTAAATTATAATTTCGACCACAAAATGTAACTCTGGGAACACGAGCAGGCGATATTTGAGCCGCTAATAAGAAGTAAATACACCTAGGTGGTTCGAATTCCGGTCGGGGATCCCCATTTCTACATCACTATTGCCTATAAAAATAATCTTATTTATAATGCAATTTTATATATATATATATATATATATATATATATATATATATATATATATCTTATTATATGTCTGTAACCGAAACTATATTACTACTCAACTCACAATTGCCTGTAGTTATTTATGTCACATTCTCATTCTCAATGATTTTATTTTTATTTAAACTTCAATTATTAATAAAATTGTTTTACATTATTAATACTGTTGACCATACCTACATATCAATAACACGCAATTGTATTTATATATACAACAAAATAGTGGTTTACAGTGTGATTGGGAAGGCTAATTTGCATATTGATATTAAAAATGTGATTTTAATAAATATCTGCTTAGTATTATTGATTTCTAATTGGTTTTATCTTAATGAACATAAGCAAAAGTCTCGGGGATAAATCTTAAAAGAAATCCATTAACAAGAATAAATAACTGTAATTTTATTCTTTATTTCCTATTTTAACTAAATAGTTAAATTAGGAAAATCTAGTAATGAAAGATAGGAGCTGTTCTATTTTTCGATTATACTCCCCCTCTATTTCAAATCTTTATCTGCATTCTTATTTAATTTCATTAGTCTTTCTAATTTAATATGATATTTTATTGCATTGAACTTTAATACTAGCACCCGGAGGGTGCATATATTTGCTAGTATATATATATGTCTGTGTGTCTCTGTGTGGTTTTCCACCTCAGAAAAAAAACTCCCTGGTCTATCGCTAGCATAAATGGGATATATAAATATTATTTTCATGTAATGGTTACGTCGTAGGAAATAGATACGACTACTCAAGTTCACATCTGGGACAATGAAAATTCTGCTCGTGTGAAGGGGTTAAGTAAACAGACACACACACACACGCGCGCGCCTTTCAATAATACTTGTATGCATATTATGTATATACATTATATGTTTATGTAATTTGTCTTGTCTATTATTTTGTCTTTCTTTCTATTTGTTCAGTATTTGTTTAGCGAGAGAAGAGACATACCTCATGGAGCAAAGCGGGCGCGAACCTGTCTGGCTTTCAAGATGAGAGGAAAAGGAAAATATGGTTGCCTTGACACTAAAAACTCGAAGCCAAGAGAAGTGGGGGAGAGTATATTTTCCCGTATGTAAATTTTTCTCAGATCACTGAACATAAAAACAAAGAACGACCGAGAGAGGGGCGAGATACTTCAAAGCTATTGACGAGTTATATGCGCAAAACTGCCCGAATATTGTTACCGGACGAAAAAGTCTGTCGTCGGAGTGAGAGAAAATGATTATCCTAATCAATTTTGCAAAATATAATTCGTATACCACGACCGCCCTGTCGGCTGAGGCGTTAGAATGTACCGACTGCACCTCTGCAGAGGGGTAAGACTCCCCCAATGGGGCCACCTGTTGGCCGTGGGTGGCGACCCGTGATGCTTAAGGATACAGCCCAGGTGGATGAGCAGTTCATGACATGCAATACTCCACTTTGGCCCTATCTTGGGCTAGGCGGGCGGTCGGAGAGGGCCCCGTCCGATCAATCGGTTGGTCACATCAAGCCCTAGCACCTATATGATTTTCCCAACCCTATTGCCCTTATGGCAAGCCCCAACCCTTTTTATCATATGGGTGCTAGAAGGCGGTGGCTGCGAGTCTACATGTCCTGGGAATGACGTTAAACTCTATCTGATGTTGAGGTTCCAGTTTTGGAGGTTTGTGGAATGTAGAGCACCCCTTCATCGCCATTGCTCCCTGGTCCACTCTGACCCGGAGTGGTAGTACCTGTTAGGGTCCCATCTATGGGTTAAATAGAAAAATGTATTTATAAAAAAATTGTATTATCCATTAAGAATTGATTTATTTCAAAAACTTTATCGGCATTAAATGACCCACTGAGGTTGATATGCCGTAAAACAAACCAAACCAAACGTATACCACGAATGTTCTAATGCTAATATTGGCCGTTGATAAGTGAGGAGACGATTAAATATCCTTCCATATCCCCAACCAATCTAATAATACAATTGATATCAGACAAAAAAAATTGATAATCACCTTTTTCTGATCGTATCTGTCGAAATCGCACTGCCCCTAACCGTATACTTGCTTGATCAGCCAAATATCTTTGTTCATCGATAAACATTAATTGTCCATTATTCTTTTTCAATGGAAATATCACCGGAAGTGCAAATGTCTCAATCCAGGTCCACATGTCTTCGATTCCTTCATTCTAGATAAAAAGAAACGAAAAGAAAAAAGAAAGTTTATTCAATTTTCTGAAAAAGGTTTTCATAATCCGTAAATTGCCACCCATTCAAGTCCCATCAAAACTCAGTGCTTCTTAACTTTGATAATTTAATGGAAATCTGTCAAACTGTGGCAAGGAATCTTTAAAATAAATGAAAACATTGCTGCCGACACTCGTAAAATATTGGTACCTTTATTTTGTACAGAAGAATATTTTTGTTAGATATTTTTAATAATTTTTTTTTTGTGTGTATATTTTGCATATTTTTGCATATTTTGCATATTTTTGCATATTTTTTCTAAAACTTTTTGTAAACTTTTATATAGAACTATTTTTTCATATCTTGATGTAGAACTATATTTTTTTACATATATTGAATAGAATAATTACTTAGGAAAAAAACAGGCTACTTAAATATGAAATTAAAAAATGAATAACAAAACAGTTACTCATTTTCAATCTTTTTTTAAAGTTTTGTTTTTTATCAAACTAATTTTAAAGGTGTTGTGAAATATGCAAAATATCTAATTTTACTCAATTTCTCATAAGAGAGGTAATGATGATGAATAACCTGTTTTAATTTGTCAAATGAATACAAATAACAAATCAGTTGTAAAACAAAAGAAAAAAAACAATTGCTACAACGTCACAAGACAAGAACGTTTTAGGAGAACATGTTTTTGCTGATTGGATCTCTAACACCATTGAATGAATTGGATTTTGTAAAAACACGGTTTTGTTGTTTTGATGCCTAGGGCGAGAGACAAGAAGTTAAAAGACAACAAAGTTGCAGGAGAGAAGGAGAATGTCGCAGACAAGGTTCACTTTACAAAAAAAAGAAAGAAGGAAATATGCAAATTAGCAAATTCATTAGGGAAAATCACTATCATTGAAATTTGATATCAATTAAATAGAAAAGGCCTGGTCTGCTATAAACAGACTATCAGTCATATGGAAATCCGATATCACTGACAAGGCGATAATTCTTTCAAGCCGTAATTGTGTCGGTGCTTCTGTACGGCTGCACCACTTTTGATCCCAACGAAGCACCTGGAGAATAAGCTAGATGGAAGCTGCACAAGAATGCTGCGTGCGATTTTAAACAAATCACTCCATGAGAAAACAGCTGTTCGGCCACTTGCTCCCATCATACAAACCATCCGAGTTAGACGAACAAGAGACACTGGACACTACTGGAGAAGCAAGGACGAACTCATAAGAGACGTTCTCCTATGGAAGCCAGCACATGGGCACGCCAGTGCGGGATGTCCAACAAAGACGTACATTGACCAAATCTGTGCGGATACTGGATGCCGCGCAGAGGACCTCCCGAAGGCAATTGATAATAGGGACAGTTGGTGAGAGATTGTCATGAATATCTGTAGTACTAGCGTGACATGATCATGATGATGATGATGATGATGATGATGAATTACCTGTTTTAATTTGTTGAGTTGAAGTTGTTTTTCAATTGTTTTGTTTTGATGAAACCTTGTGTTTATTCTTTCATTTGTCATAAAAAGAATAAAAACAATCACATAAACAAATCGGAAGAACAAAGATTTGAAAATGTTCGATAATTTGTGATCGAGTTTCATCATTTGTTTTTTCTGTTTCCATTCTTCTGTGAACATATTCGGTGGGGGACATATAAGGATTTCTGATCGCTGAGAGGGAGGATCTGGAACAAAAAGAAAGAAATATAGAGCGTTATAATTCTCTCTCTCTCTCTCTCTCTCTCTCTCTCTCTCTCTATATATATATATATATATATATATATATATATATATATATATATATTGGAATAATATGTGCTTAATTGAAGTCGTACCTAATTTTTGAAAATTAATTAATAATTAATGAATTAGGCGGGCATACCTATACCTGTATTTATGTCAAATTCCCCTTTCCCCAAGCATCTTCTCCGGACCACACAAAGGGCCAGCACTTAAATAAATCGCAGACTTTTAGTCGTCATTAACCCTTAAAATTGAAGTACTTAAATATTTTTTCAGACACTACGGCTTCAATATGTTGACCATTAATTTTTTCAAAAGAGATTTTCTCCTAAAAATCCTTTTTGCTTTTAATACCTGGGTGCCTAAGATATTATCATCAAGTGGTCCCATTTCATAGTGATCGTACAAGTCTCTTTAAACTTTACGACCTAATCTTTGGATTCGTAAAAAGGTCAGCCACCCACCCCTTTTACTTATGCTTGGCTTTAACCTATTCCCTTTCTTATTCATTTATTTATTTATTTATTCATTCTGACCATGTTCGTCTTCAACCATAGTATCACACAGGTAACACCTTAGAAAGGCCAGAGGAGAGGCCTGAACGTTGTGTTTATACATACCACTATAAAAACGAGGCTAACAGTCCGACAACTAAGAATGCTTCCAATAATCAATCAATCAATACATTTTTGATGTCAGTGTTTGTTTGTTTTTGTTTTTTTTATCTTTCTTTTTTCTTTTTTTCTTTTTTTTTTTTTTTTTTTTTTTTTTTTTTTTGTAATACCTGTGGATTCCACAAGATCTGAATGTTCAATGTTATCTTCATCTTCAAACATTGGTGACTGGAAAAGGTAGGAAGATAATAATGCCACAATTCCGATCTGTGAAAAGATAATTTAAAGATAAAAAAGACATTTATGTTGGGATTCATATAAATTTAATATGGAGGTGTGTAGTATAATGGTTAGAGATGTAGGTAATGGACTCGTCGACCCGAGTTCAAATCCTGGACGAGGCTGCTTGCATTTCACATAGCGCTAATACCCATAGGAAAGGTGTGCATCCAACTACCCTCCCTCTTGTAGGGCAGACTTGGCTCTTTAACCTTGGCTAGGTAACCAGTCTAGAGAAAGAAAACTCTGAATTCAAACCTGATAGATTCCGCTTAA